>JAKSZU010000003.1:13164418-13764418 GCA_026018925.1 Tupaia tana
AGGAGAATGGAGGAGAAGGGACTGTGGAGTGGGCATCCATCCTGGTAGGGGGGTGATTTCTCACTTTACTTCTCTCTTTCTCTCTCCTGTTTTCTCTCTGTCCAGTACACATCCACTATAGCAAAACAAAATAAAACAAAACAAGAAAAGAAAGAAAAATAGAAATGGGGTCACACTTCAAAGCCATGCTCTGTCCCAGCTCTGTGACATAGTGCCTAGGGGTTTGGCTGACTCTAGTTTCCAGGTGTCCTGTGGTACCTGAGAGGATAGGCAGAGCCTGAGGAGAGACGGACTCTGAAGAGTCCAGAGCAAGACACCTCGTCCTGGGACCGTGCTCTGACCCTCTTCCCTGAGCAGGTCGTGACCACAGTGGCACAGACGTTTTGGAGGACTCCTGTGAGATGTTAAACCAAACCATCCACTTCACAACAGGCTTGTTTTATTTCACAATTTCAAAAAGGCACTAACAATGCTAAAATAAAGCTAGATCCCAAGCGTTTATGTTTTGAACACTTGACAGGGCAGAGTCTCACTCAAGTAGAATTCTCACTCTCTAAATTTGTGCTTAGAATGTAAAGCTACCCCGTTGGTGGAATCAGCAGGTGGTATTTGGGTCTACAGCTTCTGTCTGTGGTCCTAAGGAAATGTTCAACTGCCTTTGGTTGCCCCACAGCTTCCTGGCTGGACCCGGAGGTTTGTGCACAGGGAGGTGGTGACTCTGCAGGGCTGTGTCTTGGCTGCTGGCGCAGAGATACACCGCTGAGTCTCCTAGCTCCAGGGCATCCAGATGCAGGTAGAGGTGAGAGCTGTCGGGGCATTCAGGTGAGAAGCGACTTGGAACAGTCTCATTTTGAAAGAGATTTTTGAGGTTGTAGATAAACATGAGCTCTGGTGGCTTCTCGGGCTTCTGCTTATACCAATACATAGAATTATGTCCCAGACGTTGCTCACATTTCAATGTCTTTTTATTTGTCCTTCCCATGACCAGGTGTTTTGGGGTCTGGGTAACTCCAGTGTCCAGGGAGACTGTAGGGCAAAGGGGAAAATCTCAGAGCCCAGGAGGAAGGATGTTGCAGCAGCCAAAAGAGGAGGGCGTGGAGCCCAAGTACAGCCCATTTGAGCCCAAGACTCACCTACTCCCACGAGACAGAGGACCACACAGCAGAGCAGCCCACAGCCCATGGTAGAGTCAGGTCTGCGATGGACCCTGCCCAGCTGGGAAGTTCTGGAGGAAGGGACTGGTCTCCAGCTTCTTTGGCCCTCCTGGTTGGTAGTTTCACTTGTGATGTCACTGTTCCTAACAGCTTCCCCAGTTTCAGGAGCTGTTTCTTCCTACCCCTTCTATGCCTTCTACAGCCTCTGATAGAAGTGGATTTGAATTTAGTTGGCTGGGATGAGCTGCCATAGGCAGAAAGAGCAGAGGCTGCTTTTTATGGCTCAAGGGTATCCTTCAGCCAGTTGCTCTTTTGCTCTTAGCTGTCCTTCTCCTTATGGATAATAGATCCTCCCTCTGCCTGCCTCCCTTCCCAGACCCCCCTCAGGGACAGGTCATTTCCACCTCAAGGGATCTTCCTCTTCTGCTCAGTGTTGCTTCTCTCTGTGCCTGAACTAGTCGGAGTCCTCTCTCCCCATCTTTGTGGCAAAGGGTGATCAGATGACCACAGCTCCAAACTGGCCCATTGTCCACTATCTAATGTGCAGAGCCGGCACTGGCAAGAGTGCCAAGGGAGCTGAAAGGGATCAGCCACTGTGGCTGAAGGTACGGACTTGTCTGGGCTTACACAAACCTATGCACAGCCTGCAGAGACAATACCGTGCACATGCACAGCAAGACAGGAGGAAATCGATCTGAAACTGAAACTGACTTCGGTGATATAAGGATGAGGCCTGATGCTTTAGCTTTACTCCTCCATCGCTAGCCCCATTCCTCCATTCACTCCTTCCCCTCCTCCATCCCAGATGCACAGGTTTTACTAGAGCACAGCGCCTCCCTGTGGCCAAAGCAGCAAATCTCCCAGCCCACAGGCCTCAACCAGCATCAGCCCCTCGGACCTTTCTGTCCTACATCCAGCAGAGCCTGAGAAGCAGGAGGGGTTTGAAAAGCCAGCGCAGTAGAAAGAGGAAGGAAGCTCTGAAGCAATGAAGAGAGTGGGCGGCAGGCCAGGCACCAGCCGTCCACACACCTATGACATTCGTGTCTCACTCAACAGAAATCGGCTATATCTGGATTCTTAATAATGAGCAGAACAGACAGTAATCTCAGCCTCCTGTGGAACTTAGAGGTTAATTTGTTCAACAGATACTCAGTAAGCAACAGCTGGAAACAAGCGTGAAACATCAGCAGGTTCACCCACGGAATTCCATTTTAGAAGGACAATTAAACAGATTTATAGACAAGCACTCGGGAGTAAAAATATATCTTAATCAGTATTTCTGTGATTAAATCACTCCACATATGTGACACCCTATTTTCTCATCCATTAAATCAGGGAAACTGAAATAAAATGATCTCCAAATCCCTGCCTATTTCTGAAAGATTACAAAGCAAACCAGTCTAATCAGCTCTACAGGGAGCTTTCCAATTCGGGACTAACAAGGGTGACCTATCATGGGTTATTTCTATTTTAATATATGATGTTTATGTCTTTTGACCATTCAGTAATTGAAAATTTTCTTAAAATGTGCTATTATATCAGGATTAGTTTTTTCTTTAGAAAATTTGAAGCTTTGAGAAAACATAAAAATGAAGTTATGCATGATCACTTAATGATTTTTATCATTTATTTATTGTTATGTATTTATTGCCAAATTGTAATAAACATTGTAACTGTGGGATTAGGGTTATAACTCTTTGTTACACATAAATCTGTGTAAGGGATAGGGAATATAGTTACTCATGATTTAAGTCAAGGGTTGATCATTTAGTTTTTTTTTTAACCCAAGGATATGCTGAATCAGGAGAAAATATTAGCATTTTTATAATGTATAAATCTTGTCAGATTTTCAGTTTGGCCCATAAATTGAAAAAATGGAAAGGTATTTAATCTGAATTTAAAGGAATAGGTCTGGACACTGTCTCCTCTGAACAGGTTACACACACAGCGGACCTCCAGCCTCTACAGTTGGAGATATTCCACTCTTAGATGACAACTTAAAACTACTCTGGTTTAAAGGCGAGCATTGTGACTATTAAAATCATTACTATAGGCCTCTACTTCAAAAAGAAAAGAAACAGAAAATAATTTTTGAAAAAATAAAATTTTATTGCATTGTTTGGCTCCCAATAAGCAAACTAAATTCCAAGGATTAAAAAAAAATAGAATTTATACTTAAACCTTGCATAATAGTGAAAATAAAAGTGAAAGTGAAAGGCTTGGTTGCCCTGAGAACAATAGCTAATGTGAACATTCCACACAGCAAAGGGTGGGTGAAAGGAGAGCGTCAGCCATAAGAAGGAAAGTGATCTATGGACAGTCTGTTTTGTTTTTGTTTTTGTTTTTTTCTTTTTCTTTTCTTTTCTTTTTTTTTTGGAGAGGTTTTCGCTATAGGGCGCGTGCGCTCACCAGACAGACAGAGAGAAACAGAGAGACAGAAAGTGAGAAATCACCCCCCAAGGGGGATGGTCATACCACAATCCCTTCTCCTCCATTCTCCTCTTGGGATCTTGGGCACGCATGCACACGCACCTGGCGTGAGTTTTAAACCACTGGGTCCAGGACGTGAACCGCGGTCGACTACGTGGGAGTCCAGCAACATAGCCATTACACTAACTGCTGGTCCCCTCTATGGACAGTCTGAATTACAAGAAGAAAGAGTAAGAAGTAGATTGGTAAACATGATGAAAAAGTGTTAAAAACATGCCTACATAAAATAGTAATACTGTGTGTTGCTTGAAGATAACTAGAAAAGATATACTCCTACACAACTAGGATTTAGGACAGAGTGTGGAAAAGGAGTTCTCAGAATACTGTAAGGAAATTCCTTTTGGGGGAAGACACTTCCTAAGTTGTGTTTATAGAGAATTGGATTCCAGAAGGCTGAACAGAAAACCAGTTCTGGAAGGCTAGCGAACTGAGCAGATTCCAGAGCACAATAAATCTGGGAGACATTGTGATCCAGATCCAGTTAGAATGGATGGACACTGAGGAATATGCTGTAATTCTGAAACCCTTGAAGGCCATGCACTAATGATGGTGACTGCATGCCAGGACTCCCTAGGAGACAGCAAAGCTGAGACAGACCCTAGCAAACCCTACGTCTAGACCTACCAGAACAGAACCCAACATTTTACAAGAGCTTCTACACTCTCATGCAAGATGCCCTGCATAAATCCCTTTAGAATCTTTTACACAAAACGTAAGTCTCCTAATTGTTCATTTTACCTCAAATATAACTCCCTTCTGATCTATACTGCCACCAGTGTTATTGTACCAACATATGACTTTGATTGTGGTATCTCACTTAAAATGGGACCAATGGCCACTAACCACTATGTAGAATTTGTGTCCATGGTCTTTTCCAAGACTTGCAATATCCACTATTATCCAGTCACTGGTTTCTCTTGATAGAGTTCAAAGTTGACCTTCAGTGAGAATTAGGAGGGAATCCCAATTCTGACCACCTTTCTTAAAAGGAAGGAAGCTACCACACACAGGACAGCTTCCAGTGACTCCTCCCCACTCCTCCATTCAAGTTTGCCTACCGTCATGTACCTTTATGCTCCTCCAAATATTTTTCTGTTGAAGAGAGAATTCGCTGATAATCTGAATGTTTTTATACCTTAGAAACATTTACCTTCCACTTTCTTTATGCATATATTAATCAAGCATTTTTAGCAACAGTGTGCTTGCAATCATGTTATATAAATCTATACCAATGTGTACAGCAGAGAAAGACAAGGAATGGCTTCTTCCATTGCTTTGGATCTCCAGGATATGGGACAGGGTCTTTTATTGTTTGTAGAGTCCTGAATACATTGATGACTTTACCTTGAGTCCCTACTCTAGCTGCTTAGGAGAATTCTGTAAGACTTCCATGTGCACAAAATGTAGAGCTGCCGTTTGGGTCAATCAGCAGGCTGTACCACACAGTGAAACTTCACTGGGATCCCACAGGGAACAGGAAATGCAGCTTCAGGGCACAGACAAGTGGGTTGCGCTGTAGCTTCCTGGCTGGGCCGGGAGGTTTATGCACAGGGAGAAAGTGACTCTGCAAGGCTGTGTCTTAGCTGCTGGCACAGAGATACAGGGCTGAGTCACCTGGCTCCAGAGACTTGATGTGAAGTCTTAAATGAGCTTTGTCTGGAGAATTAGGTAAGAAGCGACTTGGCACTGTTTCATTTATGATGAGTTCCTTATTATTATAGCTAAACATAATCTTCAGCAATTGCTTGGAGTCCTGCTTATACCAGTACATAGTATCATGGCCCAGATGTTGTTCACAGTAAAGAGATCTTGTATTTCCCATTTGTGTGACAAGGTATTTTGGAGTCTGAGAAACAGCTGTGTCCAAGGGGTCTACAAAAGAAAGAGGCAGAATTCAGACAAACTCTAGGGGGTGGGAGCCTGTTGCTGCCAGCATGATAGGAGAACTTAGAGACACAAACATGAGCATGCCACCTGGGCCCAGGACTCACCTGCTCCCAAGAGGCAGAGGGCCACATAGCAGAGAAGCCTGCAGCCCATGGCAGAGTCAGGGTAGATAAGACAAGCTCTGAGCCCAGGGTGCTGATCTGCAGTGGTAAGAAGTCAATGCTGCCGTCACCTCTACTCTGACACATGCTCAGCCTGTGATGTCACAGGCAGGACTCACTTTCCCTTTCTCAGCGCCTTCACTGACATGGTCTCCTCCTTTTTTCATGTCCTGCATTTGCTCCTTTCAAAGGAGTATGTGGCATTTCTGGGGATAACTTGAATGGGCAGACATGTTGCCTTGGAAGGGGGTCTCTGCCGGCCATTCTTGTGTCAGCAGCTGCCTTCGTACACCCCCAGACCTGGCCACTTCCTCCCTTCTCCCTTACAAGCTGGTTTCCCCTCTTGATCTCCTGCTTCTGCTTCACAGTAATGCAAGATGAGTCCTCTAAATCTTTGTCTCTCCAATGCCTGACTTTGCCTCAGCCTCTCCACCCATTGACTCTTCAGTGATGAGCCAGGGATGGACTGGGGAGAGAAATGGGTCTCACCTGAGAACCAGCTACAGCCACTTACAACCCAGGGAAGATGTTAGTTAGGAGCAAAGTCTGCTGAGCCTTTGGGGAAGGGCCCTGTAGCACCCCTCCCTGGGAAGCGATTACTTGTCCAAGGGGCAGAGATATGAAGGTCCTGCTAAGAGGAGGCTGTTGGGGAACATGTTGGGTGCAAATTGTTATAGAGGGGAAGGAAGCCGGGACGATGGAAATGCTACGACTTTATTGTTCACACACCGTCAACAGGTCAGCCTCCGTTTGGGTACAAAGTTGACAATCTAGCGCCTAGCCCAGGGGTTTCTTGATCTCAGTGCTATTGGCAGACATCAGATAGCCCTGTAGGGTGCTCAAAAGCATTCCTGGCCTCTCCCCACCTGACACCAGGAGCCACTCCTGGTTATAATGACCAAAAATGTCTCCAGACATTCATTGCCAAACTACGCCTGTCCCTCTTATTCTTCCTAGTACTCCTTTCTCTCCTCCCCGCCCCAGACTGCTCCCAGTCTGGTGGCCATCAAGGCACAGAACTGACATCTCTCAGTAATGGATCCAGATCAGCAACCCCAGGAGCAAAATCAGGGAACTCAATTGCCAGGAAAGCATCCAACTACCCCCTGCCCCACCAACACACACACACACACACACACACACACACACACACGAGAAAAAGCTTTTGTTAGTGCTGTTGACCACTGATGTAGCCTCTCCGAAGACAGACCCAGGTGGTTGACTTGTGGTTTATTAAACACAGAAGTAGCACTAGGGTCACAGCAACAAACAACGGAAAAGTGATCACTGTCCTTGGAACGCCAAGCATGGTTTCTTTTGTTTGTAGTCAGTGAAGGTCTCCTTAGTGCACAACATGAGTATGGTGACACTCTCACTCTCATGATCCTTCAATTCTGACACTAGCGAAAAGAAATTCACATGTTACCTGTAGACTGAGGATATAAAATGCACGTCACACAGAGGTCAGGAATATAATCAGTATTTACATGTAAACACTTCACACACCACCCTGTTTTCTCATCTATAAATGGTGAGATTAAATAAATACTTTTCAACACCAGGTCCAGCTCCAAAACTCTGTGAGCACAACCAGGAATACCCCTACATACAGGCCAAATTTGTCCAATATCCCAGTATTTTCCTCACAGCACCACAGCTGACATGTGATGCTTCTCAAAGAAAGGAAGGAAGAGGGGAAGGAAGGGAAGGAGACAAAGGAAGAGAGAAAGTAAAACCACAAAAGCCAACATATGGCATGAATATAACATTTATTTTTTCTATTATTATATGGATAATGTTTTATCTACAGTCATTTGAAAGCAACAATCAACAAAAGTCAAATGAAATATTATGATACATAAACCTTATTTAAACTTTTTTTTTCTTTTTTTTCTTTTTTTGGGAGAGGTTTTTTCACTATAGGGCACGTGCGCTCGCCAGACAGACAGAGAGAGACATAGAGACAGAAAGCGAGAAATCACCCCCCAGGGGGGATGGTCACGCCGCAATCCCTTCTCCTCCATTCTCCTCTCGGGATCTTGGGCACGCACGCACACGCGCCCGGCGTGAGTTGTAAGCCACCGGGTCCAAGACGCGAACCGCGGTCGACTACGTGGGAGTCCAGCGACATAGCCATTACGCTAACTGCTGGTTCCCAAACTTTTAAAAGATCATATGACTCATTTTTTATTAGGAAGAAGGTATAGCCGGGGCCGGGGTGGGGGGGAGTGGAGAGAGTCCATAGAGACCCTGAATTCCCATCTTTAAGTTACAACTAATTGCTTTAAATATTTAATACTGAGCTTAGAAGTGTGTGTTCTTGTATTTTCTGATGTTTATAACTTTTAGTATACTTTGGAAGAGGCGCATAATACAAAAAGTTAAGATATCTAGATTTCAGCATGGGCAAGTGAGTTGGCTTTCTTCAGTAGATTGCTTTATTCCATTCTAAAATGAAAGGCAAAATTAACCTTTGCAGAAGGGTTGATGGTTTTCCTGGTAAACTACATGACTGGGATTTTACTTCAGGCAGTAGGTTAGACTGTATATGGAGAATGAGAGCTATTTTGTCTTCCTCCTGCTACATAACTTCTAGAGCCTACATAAGATATAATTTTGTTTCATTCTTGGATATCCAAGAAGCAAGGGAAATTCCAAATTCTTTTTTTCTAATTTTAGGTGAAACAAGAGCCTCAAGTGAAAGTCATGTTTCAGATCTACATCCTCGAAACCTATAAATCCCACCATCTTTTTTACCTCTAGGTTTTTGGTATCATTAGCTGTTTTGGCATCTGGACAATTTTAGCTCCTGTGCTTCTTTGTAGATAGAGACAGAAGTTGGAGATAGAATCCAGAAGAGTGTCAGTTGCTACTATTTAGATAGAACCATTTACTCAAACCCAAAAAAAGGGATTTTCTGGCCTTGCTCAAATGTTCCTACTTCAGGAACAGAGAGGACAAAGACCATCCAGCAGAGAAATAAAAATAAATAAATAAATAAATAAATAAATAAATAAATAAATAAATAAAGGAAAAGGGAAAAAAAAAAAAAAAAAAAAAAAACCCACAAAGGAAAAGCCTTCTAGTTTAATGCCCTGATCATCTGTAAGGAGAGACATGGGGCCTCCTTGGGCCTGATAAGTAAGTTTCCCTCAGTTATTTCTCTCTCTGAAGACCTCTAAGGATCGCTTGGCTGTCAGACTCACTGACTGGACGAGGCAGAGATGAGGCAGAGTCCAGCTCCCAAGCCATTCTTACTGCATTCAGAAACAGGCCCTTGACCTGCACCTGCTCAATCCCTTGCCTTTTAATCCCATGCAAACTCAGAGGCAAGAAGTCTGACAGTCCAGATTCTTTGCTGGGGCAAAATTACCTGCACATCAAAGCAAAGGGAATGGACTGTTTTTAAAGCCTCCTGTGCAGCATTGACTCACCCTCCTTGTAGACCACGTTTTCCCTTGTGGCAAATAAACCCAAACTTTCTCTTAACCCTCTCCCACCCGGAGAATGCTCCCAGTCTTCTATGTCAGTAGAGTCACAGCTCCTCCTTGTGGCTGAACAGTCAAGTGTCAGAACTCAGTTCTTTGTGGACAAGGTCAGTCAGCAGGGTGGTAGAGACCTTAGAAACAGGGATATCTATGGGAGAGGAAAGGGTTGTGATTAGCCCCTGGTCCTCCCATCTCAAAATGATGTCTCATAGACACAGAGGTAAGGAATCCAGTGACCCATGTAAACGCAAGGCAAGAGTGGGGCCCAGGCTTCAGGCCATTGGGAAGAAAGCTCCCCTCCCCTCAAAGGCTGTTAGAATCGTGACATTATCATCTTGAAGGCAGCTTCAGCCCTAGGAGAAACTCTACCAGAAAAGAGAAGGCAACTTCAACCTAAGAAGACTCTGGTGTCCAGCCCCCCCCACACACACACACACATACACACTCGTTTTGTAAGGCCTGACAAAGTCTGAGGTCTAAGGCCTGGGACAGAAAGTAAACCATGAATTCCAGAGGTACTCTCAGAGTATTTCAAAATCTAGGACTAATAATAGCCAGCCATAGAGACTCAAATATGACCATTGAAACAGAAGCAAAAATGAATCTGCTGGAGGAAGATGAAGTCATTTCGAGCATCAAATTATGAAAGGGCTTCAAAAATTTGTGGTAAAATAATATTATTTTACATGAAAATTTTAAGATCCCCTTGTACCTTTTTTATTTTTCATATAAATATCCAGCACAGAAGTGAATTACTGGGTATATGAGAAATAAGATCACATAACCAAACACCAAAAAGAGAAAACAGATAAAAGAAATAGACCCAAACAGATTCAAATACTATAATCATCAAAAACTAGTTTAAAAATAACCAATATTAATAAAGTCAACAAACTACATTAAAAAATGAAGAATTTTAGAACACTTCTAGAAACTCTAGTCAAGGTTTAAATGGAAATTCTAGTACTAAAAGATAGAAAACACATGAGCTTATGAATTCAATATATATGTTTAAAAGAAAAAAATAGATAAAGCTGAAAAGCATACACAAATTAGAAGATAAGTTCAATGAAAATATTCAGACCAAATTGAAAAAAAAAAAAAGAAACAAAGGAAAGCATATGAATTGGGCCATCACTACTAATGGTTGACTAATCATCACATAGTACTTTCTAGACAGAAACCAGTGATAAACCCATCACTTCTCATGTCTGAATGGTTGGTTTGATATCAATTATATCAAACTTCTGAGTTGCATATGCCCAAGTGCTGTGCAGACCAGCAGTGTGTTTCATGCCCCAGCAACAGAGCCCTTCAGGGACATATGGCCCACATTTAAGATGAAGTGCAATCACGGGAATGAGTCAATATCTACATGAAACTGCTCATCATAGCTGAGGTTAAAACCGAAGGGAGCTCAAGAGAATATGATGGGATATAATACATAGAGCATCTGATACAGTTTGCTCAGACTACTTCCATTAAGTCCAAATAACCAGTTCTTCAAGGTGGAGGGCAGCTGCAGCTTATACAAATACAGACGTTTCAGACCTCCATTGGCCTTGAAGTGGTGCCCCGATAATGGGCTTCATGGTTACTATTCTCTTAGCTCATTCTCAAGTGGGCCCTCACCATGACCCAAATGCATCATAGCAGACTAAACTGTCGTCAGATATTTCTGACCTTGACACAGTCTGGAAAAGACTTGATATTTAGGCTGTGTACTGCACTCATTATCCTCCTGAAGATTTCCACTGGGGATACCTGACATTTTCATATAAATACCTGAATTTATACTCTATCACCTTTTCATAATCATCTTTTATCATAATCATCTTTTCATTCTATGAGTTAGAATATTTTTCTCTTAAACAACCAAAATAAAGAAAACTCCAACAGAAAGAGCAAAGTGTGGATAAAAGGAAAATATAATTCATTTGGTCACTTGTTAGGTGACTATTATCTTTGGAGTTCACAGTCTCACTCCGTAGTACCGATAAAAGTTCTACAAATTTCATAGATTCTGGATATTTCCTCAGTGATTTAATTTCAAACATTAATCTATTTGGAGGCAGCAGTAACAACAAACCTAACCACACTTCCTTGCCTTGGTCAGGAAAGAGGTGCTGCTCCTTGAGAGAGAAGAAGACATCTGACTTTGTGCACAGGCTGGAGGTGTCTCTGCAGGGCTGTGGCTAAACTGCTGGCACAGAAGTACACGGCTGAGTCCTCCAGCTCTGTGGGCTCGATCTTCAGAGTGAAATATGATCCACTAGGCTTTTTAACTGAGAATCGATCCTCTTTATATATTTCAGACTTCTCCATGGGCTTATCATAGAAGGATACAATAAACTCTATTTTCTGCCCCAAGATCTGTCTGTACCAGAAGAAGTATAAGTGACCAGAAACAGGGTCACACTCTAAGACAACTTTGTGTCCCATCTTTGTGACCTGATGGCTGGGGGTCTGAGTGACTCCAGATTCTGTGTGACCTGTGGAAAGAGAAAAGATCGGGGGGGGGGGGGGAGGTTTAGGACTATCTTAAATCAGTCTGCGATGAGAATTTCCTAGAGTCCTAAGGATCTAACCTGTTTTCAAGAGGCTAAAAACCACCCAGCACAGGAGCCAGGTATCCATGGCAGGGTCACAGCAGGAATGAGGCTCTCCTAGCTCAGGCCTCTGGTCATTAGAAATGGAAGACGGGTGTTCTGAGCTTCCATGCCCTCCCCCAGAAGCCTAGAAGTTAATGGTGTCTCTGGAGCACCCTCTACAGGAGAGAAGAGGAAGTCTTTGTGCCAGTGCAGATTCTTGCAACCCCCACTTCCCTGCCAAGACTCAGGGCTCTCTGCTCAGCCCCTGAAGTCCCCTGGTATGTACAGGACAGAGGGCATTGCTAGGAGTAACACCAAATTTGGGCTCAACAAAGCTAACCAGAGTATAAAGTCCTGCTCGGAAATGCCAGGAGATCTTCCTCACTTACAACTTGTGATGAGCCACGATTTATGGGCATCAGACTCTACAGCTGAGAATGTAGTATTTAAAGATTTCACGTTAAGATTAAAGGGACAGAGAGGGAACCAGCAGGTGGTGTGGTGGTTAATGCGCTGGATACTTCCACATGGCCGACCAGGGTTCAAGTCCTGAATCTGGTGGCTTGCTTTCTCACTTCCTCTCTCTCTTTCACTGTCACCCTGTCTCTCTCTGGTCAAACTAAAAAATGAATGAATGAATAAATAAAATAAAATAAATAATTAAAAAAAAAAAAAAGGGACAGAGAGCAAAATAATCAAGCTTGAGGGGGCCAGACAGCGACTGGGCAGTAAACACGAGGCAGACCTCTGCTGGTTCATATCCAAAGAACTCCCTGAAAAAGCCAGACACATGCGTGCTCATGATCTGGGCTGTCAAAAGCTTGAAGTAGGTTGTGGCCTTAAGAGTCTGTCAGAGGTGGTGTGTTTCCGTCTCTCTATATTCTCATGGAATAAATAAACAAACTTCACACAAACACACACACACACGAATCAAGCTCGAAAGTGTTAAAACCTGAGTAGAAGGGAGACACAACAAAAAGCTGAAATCCTTAATGTGGGACAAGGAGAATGAACCAGAGAACAATGATGCAAACCAGATGGAGAACTACTATCCTCAGTGACAGAAACTGACAGTCACTTGGGGAGGAGATGAGGTCTTTTGCAAAAAGCCTAAGCATGCGTGGAGCTGGGATGAGGGCTGAGGTCTGGGGTCTAACTCAGGTGGACAGATAAGTTAGAGAAAGGTATACATGGGAAGAATGGGTATGGCCAGAGCATTAAGATTTTCTAGGGGCATTGCCTTTGGAAGATTCTTGGAACAACTGAAAGCTGAGAGCTTCTGTCCTGTATGCAGCTGCAGGCACAGTCTTGTTTAAGGCAAAGCCTAGCCTCAGGCTGCTGGTGTCCTGGGCATGGCTTTTAGCATTGTCATATTGAATAAGTTGCCAGGCAGAATTAAGGGCTGAGCTTCTGTCAGGGTCCTGTGGAGAGCTGAACAGAGCCTCATGGCTCAGGGGAGCACATTGCCCCCACAGCTTCCTGGCTGGACCTGGGAGTTTGTGCACAGGGAGGCGGTGACTCTGCAAGGCTGTGTCTTGGCTGCTGGCACAGAGATACACGGCTGAGTCTCCTGGCTCCAGGGTGTGCAGGTGAAGGTGCAGGTGAGCGCTGTCAGGACAGTCAGGTGTGAAGCGGCTTGGCACAGTCGCGTTTTGAACAAGTTCCTTATAGTTGTAAGAAAACATGAGCTCTAGTGGTTTCTCAGCCTCCTGCTTGTACCAATACATAGAATTATGTCCCAGATACTGCTCACAGTTCAGGGTCCTCTTACTTCCCATTGCTGTGACCAGGTGTTTTGGAATCTGGGTAATCTTAGTGTCCACAGGGCCTGTGGGAGTAAAAACCCAAATTTAGACTAAGCCCAGGAGAGAGTCTTATGAGGGAATTCTATGAAGAATCTTAGAAGTCCAAAGACAGAGATGTCCCACCTGTGCCCAGGAGAAACAGGACCACACAGCCACGGAGCCAGGAGCCCATGGCAGCATCACATGAGATGCACCAGGTGGCTACCTGCTCAGGGTTCGGGTTGTCTGGGTGTGTTTTCTTGGCTCGGGAAGTCTCTGCTTCTGTTCGTTTCTGCAGCTCACACTTCCTCTTTCACTTTTATGCACTGCACGGACGCCTCACAAGGTGGGTTTGGACTGGCTCGTCAGGACTGAGCCTCCACAGGCAAACTCCAAGGATAGACTCATCCCCGAGCTGCTTCGAAGAGATTCCTCAGACAGTTTTGTTGTTGCTTGAGCTTTTGTTTATTTATTTGTTTGTTGTTTTGTTTTGTTTCTTTTGCTGGTAGGTGCCCTCCCCCACAATGAGACACTGGGCCTGCCCTTACCCTTCTATTTTATAGCAGCTCTTCTGTCCTCACCCCAGACTCCCTCCATGTGGCCAGATACAGTCCCATCCTCTCATGCACTGGGAACAAGCTCCCTCATCCTGTGAACTCAAAGAGGCCACTAGGGTCAGTCCACGGGAGCCCTTGCCTGGAGCCAGCTGTACATGATTTGGTATAAGAAAGAGTAATTTAACGCTAACTAAGTTAGCACCCCTCAGTGGGTGCTGAAAAGATAGATAAGGAAGACGCTGCAATCCTTACTCCTAGAAGCACCTCAGGTACTTGGAGTGTTGGATCCTAACATGTGGCAGACTCATACTGAGGAAGATGCAGAAGAATTCCTAAAATCCCTAGGGACTAAGATAAATGTGTTACCATCTGTTGCTAGAAAGTTCTTTGCTACGCTAAGCAATAATATGCTCTTTTGTAGTTTCCACTTCTGGTCCCTGTGCTGTCATCTACTTGGCATCCCTTTTGCCATCCCTGAGTGACGGGATCTCCATTCTAGCTTCCAGGCAGCTTTGCTTCCTGTGGGCAGACCCCGTTTGGGGTATGTCTGTTTAAACCATGGTAGCTGGAGCCAATGCTCACCATAGGCCCTAGCAGTGGCCAGAGGGGGGCGGTTAGGATCAGCAGCTGCAGTGATGAGTGGTTCTGGATCAGAACACTCAGGGAAGCCCAGTAAGACAGCTGTCAACCTCAGGGGAACTGGAAGAAGGTGGGAATTTCACCTTAGGGTTGACAGACTGGTCAGAGACTTTGTAGGAGCAGGATTGAACATTGCCTCTAAGAAATCAGGATATCAAAGAGGATACAATGGAAATCTGGGATGCTTGAACAGAGGACACAGGATCCAGTAGGGATCATTTGAGCATCAACTCTAAGATTAGCATCAAGGTTATTTCATGAACACAAGCTTTGTACCTTGTTCACCTCTGTTTTTTGTTTTTCTTTCTTTTTTAAAAATTCTTGTTATAGGGTACGTGTGTTTGTTGGAGAAACAGAGAGAAAGAAAATGAGAAATCACCGCTTGCCAGAGAAACAGAGAGAGAGAAAATGAGAAATCACGCCCCAAGGAGATGACTACACTGCAATCCCTTCTCTTCCATTCTTCTCTCTGGATGTTGGGCCTGCACACACACACGCCCCACATGAGTTTCAAGCCTCCAGGTCTGATACTCTAACCATAGTCGGCCATGTTGTAGTCCAGCACCGCAACCACTACACCACTCACTGGCCCTGCCTTTTGGACGTTTGACACCCTCGTTGTTTACATCATTTATTTAGTATTTCTTAGTATATTTTTTCAAAGAAAGAAGTGTTATTTACAATTTTTTCTATATACGTAGGCGATTAAAAGCCAGCATGGCTCCAGTAACTAGTAATGTAGTCAGAAAAGTGACTGGAGAAGTTAAAGAAAAATGAAAACAGGGTTCATGGAGGAAAGAAGCATAAGCTTGCCTGTAGAAGCTGCTGCCTCCTTTTCCTGCCAATACAAATGTCAATTGCTGGAGCGAAATCAACCCCCAATTTAAGCATAAGTTTAAATAGTTTTTCAAGGCCACTAAGCCATGTGCATGGGAAAGAGAAGTGACAAATACAGATTAGTTAAATATTGGGTCATCGGAAAAGTTATGACACATTTTTGCACAGAAAAGCATAGAAAAATATGTCATGACTTTTCCGACGACCCACTATATACACATGCCTTTGGGCCATCATGTAGTTTAAGCTGGAAAGAGAAGTAAAGGTACTAACCAGCTTTGCTGGGCTAAAAGAATATGGCTATTCCCCATAGTTCAGGAATATTATTATGGTAGGGCACTGAGGAAGGAAACCCCTCACCCACTGCAACATGCTCAGTGTTTATTATAAATGTGAGTTCACTGATGTTATTGAAAATGGAAGTTTTGCACACAGAAAGTGGAGACAAGAGTACTTTTTATGTCTGGGAATTTTCAACCCAATTCTCCAATATCAAACTTCACAGAATGATTCACAGTATCTCAGAGATACAGAGGATCTTATAAGTCCATTCTTTCCACGCCATAATGTAAGAATATCTTTTCCAGATTTATTCACCCACTTCACAAAAATGACCGACATACATACATGCATACAGAAACATCTCATATGAGACTGTCCTGTATTTACCTAGTCTCTTCAACAGGGGGCAGTCTCCTAATCACTTTCATTTAATATTCTGATCTACTCTGCTCCACATCCTTTCTACTCACAGGCAATCTCTGCAGCCACCATCAGTGATCCTTGCTTTTACCCACCCTTATTTATTCAACCAACGGCCTAGCATCATGTTTCCCAGTATACACATCATTAGTGGTCTTCAACACGATCGATAGTATGCAGGTGATTATGTCCATTTACAAAATATGAATTCATTTAAATATGCAGTAGATAACATTGACACATAAAACATCAATGTTATTGCTTAAAAAGTAGTCTATTTAAAAAACAAAACAGGGACTGGCAGGTACGCAATAGTTATGTCACTGGACTCCTACATAGTTGACCATAGTTCAAGTCCTGGACCCAGCGACTTAAAACACACATCAGATATGTGTGCATGCATGCCCAAAATCCCAAGAGAATGGAGGATTAGGAATTGTGCGTGGCGTTCCACCCTAGGGGGTGATTTCTTGCTTTCTGTCTCTCTGTCTGTCTCTCCAGCAAGTGCCCATGCCCTATAGCAAAAATCTTTCTCAAAATAAATAAATAAATAAAACTATATTATATGCACTGTGCTAAGTGGTTTAAATGCAAAAAAAAAAAAAAATACTAGAGTGGCATGGGAATAACTGAAGTCTGGAAACTGTCACTTGACATTTTCCCCAAAGCCCATTATTTTTTTAGATGACTAAAGAACAATCACACCAGCCAGAAAGACAGGACCACATTCCTCTGTCTCAGGCTTTTTTTTTTTTTTTTTTTGGTTGGGGAGAGGATGGCACTTAATCTTTGGTAACTGCCCTTACAGCCTCCCCCCAACATACTTAGAATATCAACCCTTATCCTTTTCCTCCTGGAAGAAGTCCAGTGATAAAGCCCAGAGCACCAGAGGGAGCTCTCTGGGACACAGCAGCACATGAGCCAATCATGGTAAGAAGCTCTGCTCTCAGTTGTGTTTTCTACACAGGCTAAGACCTCTGATGAGGCTCTAGGGAAGTTCTAGGGGTGATGTAAAATCACACCTCCAGGGAACCAGCAATTAGCATAATGGCTATGTCACTGGACTCCCACGTAGTCGACCGCGGTTCGCGTCCCGGACCCGGTGGCTTAAAAAAACTCACGCCGGGCGCGTGTGCGTGCGTGCCCAAGATCCCAAGAGGAGAATGGAGGAGAAGGGATTGCAGCGTGACCATCCCCCCTGGGGGGTGATTTCTCGCTTTCTGTCTCTATGTCTCTCTCTCTCTCTCTGTCTGGCGAGCGCACGTGCCCTATAGCGAAAAACCTCTCCAAAAAAAAAAAAAAAAATCACACCTCCAACTCCTCAGCACTGGAGATATCGGCAATGAAAGATCACAGAACTGGATAAACTCTCCCTTTCTCAATCTGAGCACTGCTCCTTCCTTCCTTCTTCTTATTTCCTGATTCTTGGGCATCTGTCAATGCCAGCTCCCTACCATGGGTGCCATTAGTTCAGTAGTTATCGAGTGCCTATGCTGTCCTAAGTTCAAGGCCCTTTCTTACATTAATAGCTTTAGAAGCAAAGCCCCTTTGTCCTCCTCTCCTTAGAGCTGTGGTTCTCAACTGGGAACGATTCTGTCTGCCAGGGAACACTGGTCACTGTCTGGAAAAATGTTTAGACATCCTCATTGGGGTAGGGAGCATTGCTGTCTGCATCTAGAGGACTGGGATGCTGATGAACAACCTACATGCACAGGAAAGTTCCCCACAACGAAGGATTATCTGGCCCAAGCTGTCAGTAGTGTCACAGTTGAGAAACTGCCTTTTAACAGCAAAATTTCAAATGTGAAAGAAACAAAAGCACTTCAGGACTGATCATTTACTTAAGCAGAAATAACATCCTGACAGGTCATCTCATTTTGATTATGTAAGTGCAGAATCTGGCTATACATAACTAGAGGGTGCTTCTCATTGACACTCACTCACTCTAAATATTTCTTTTGTGCCCCATTAATTATGACAATTCCTGCTTTAGGAAACTTTCTTGAATTTTCCAGGATTCTTTATACTCCTTGGAGTTGGTCCTTAATTTGGTAGAGTTCAGATCATTTTTCCTTATTATGTTTATGGCTTTGCAGTTGAGGACATGAACCCTGAGATGAGGCTTCTTAAATGTGAACCCTGGTTGACCACTTAATAGCTATAAAACTTTGAGAAATATACTTGAACCTTCTAGGCCTCCCTGTCCCTTAAGTGGCGAAAATTGTGGTACTTTCCCATCTGAAAAGTGGGAGCTGTAACAGTTATCTAGTATAGTTGTTATGAGGATTACTAAGTTAATATGGGCAAAATACTTACAATACTCCTGACATTTCTTCTTTTATCTATTATAATTTGAAATAAGGAGAGTTTTCCTTTTCTTAGGGGAATAAGTTGTTCCTACTAACAATAAAACTTACCATAGATATAGAAGACCAGAGCCATCATAGACAAAGTATATAAATGTGAAAGAGTTATGTTCATTAAACTTCAAGGATGCAGGGTTTAAGAAAGTCTTTTGAATGAAAGTTCACAATTGAGACAACCTAGTACCCAAGAATTTTGTCTGGGAATCAGGACACCTGTAGCTCTGTCCGATGGCTTTAGTACAACTTATTTTTCTATCATAGGTAGAAGTTTCTACCAGATGGGCTCACTACTTTCATTCCCATAACCTCCTGGAAAAGTGGACAAATGTTGCTATCTGAATTTGATGCTGAATTATCTTCCATCTGTCATAGAACTGAATTCTAAATTTAGATTTGTAAGTTTCCAGTGAACTCACTTTTCTGGCACCTATGACCATGGTGTCAAGGACATATCTGGGGATATAAATGTTTGTGGACGAAAACCCTTCATCTCATTCCCCAGTCCAGATCCAGTGAGTAGCCATGAAGACCCTCATCTTTCTTGCTCTCCTGGGAGCTGCTGGTAAGTCTTTTTAAATAAGTAATTCAGTAGTCAGTCACATATTTAAGCTTGCACTTCGTACTTTGGAAGAAAACAAGGAATGTTGAATAAAGAATCAGTACTAAAGAAGCTTAAAATGTTGAAACGCAGTATAGAGAAGATGGTGAACAGGAGAAATCAAGATTGAAAGTACAAAGAAAAAGAACTTCCTTTGAACTTCCAGGTAAAATGTATAAAGAAGAGAAAAGAAAATGATAGTCGACATTAAGATAGCACTTGTCTTGACCTTTCTAAGAATTTGGAGTTAATAGGGCTAGCAGTTGTATAGAGGTTAAAGTACTGGATCCCACATGGTGACTCTGTAGTTTGAGCCCATGACCAAGCAACTTGAAATCATACCAGGCACTTGTGTGTGCATGCCCCAGATCCTGAGAGGAGACTAGATGAGAAAGGATTTCAGTGTGGTCATCCTCATTAGGGGATGATATCTCATTTTACCTCTATCTTGTTCTGTCTCTCTGTGTTGAGTGTACATGCCCTATGGCAAAAACAAGAAAAAGAATGTAGTTAATGATTGGACTAATCTTGTTCTCCTTGTGAACTTCAGAGCCAGAGTCTCCTCTATACTGAAAGGTTAGTTATTTAGAACTAAGAGATCTTCAAAAGCAAAGAGATTTATTTGCCATGAATAAAAGCTATTGGCAGGGTTCCATGTTATCTTTGCCAAAGAAATATCTTTGGTGCAAATAATATGTTATCCAATCATGGAAAAAAACCTCAGTATTTCTATTTTTATACTCCCAAATTTTATGCTACTAAAACTTTACACTAAATTTTCCCAAATGGGGAGGGTATGAATTCAGTACATCTTTCTACATGCCCAGAAACTTCTTTCCAAAGTTTATTTTTAAATATTGGGTTGTCAGAAAAGTCATGACTATTTTTTGATGTTTTTCAATGCAAAAATATGTCATGACTTTTCAGATCATCCAGTATTTGGACAATAGGACTCATGTAATCACAGACTTTGGGATCTATGAGAAATCTTGATTGAGCAGTGGGCCAGACTGCAAAATGCTGAATATATTGATAAATGCTAGAAAGATAATTGGAAGAAGGTAGAGTTTGGGAAAAGAAATATTATAAAGCTCTGTAAAAATTATTTAATGAAAATTTTAGCCCAAAACCAGGGAAAGAAACTTGGTGAGCAGACATACAAAAACTCCCATTACATTCCAGTCCAAATATTCTCAGTGGGCTTCTAAAAGTATGCTTCATGTTTGGAGATGTTAAGCCCTATGAGTGTTCCACCGACCATTACACACAAGTACAACCATTATTACTGCAAAGTTTTAGAGCTGATTGCATTACTGCTGAGCAAGACTCTGTGTAGCAAAAAGCTCAGGTTGAGATGCTCAAGGCATTTAAAAGGGGTCTTCAAAAAGTTGATAGAAACATGTATAATTAAAAAAAACTATACCTAGGCTTCAAACATTTTTGCACTAAAGTAAATGAGTGCTTTAATTCGATTTTTCAAACTTTTCAAAATAACCCTTATATTGTGTAAAGAGTCACTGATCTTTGTGAGTGTGTTTCTGAAAACATAAATATATCCCTTCCAAAAGTTCTTAGAAAATCGGGAACCAGCAGTTAGCGTAATGGCTATGTCGCTGGACTCCCACGTAGTCGACCGCGGTTCGCGTCCCGGACCCGGTGACTTAAAACTCACGCCGGGCGCGTGTGCGTGCGTGCCCAAGATCCCGAGAGGAGAATGGAGGAGAAGGGATTGCGGCGTGACCATCCCCCCTGGGGGGTGATTTCTCGCTTTCTGTCTCTATGTCTCTCTCTGTCTGTCTGGCGAGCACACGCGCCCTATAGCGAAAACCTCTCAAAAAAGAAAAAAAAAAAAGTTCTTAGAAAATGCATATTATGAAAAACTATGCATGGATTTCAAAATTATTTTCATCAAAATAAATTTGTAACTTATTCCCCTTTCCTGTGAAATGTTTGAAGTTCCTTCATAATGAGAACAAGATATTTATAAAATTTAAAACATAAATTAATAATTAGACATTTATAATGATTTAACTAGGGCACCTGCTAAAGGTATAGAATAATATATATTTTTTAATTACCTTAAACCACCACTTCCTGATTAAATGAGACAATAGTACATTGATCTTTTCTGGCCAATATGCAGACCATCGTGGCAGAATAGAAATTCCAACACAGATCCGTTTAACAGATAATTTCTATTTTTTTCCTGTTAGTTGCTTTCCCCACTAATGATGATGATGACAAGATCGTTGGGGGCTACACCTGTCAGAAGAATTCCCTCCCCTACCAGGTGTCCCTGAATGCTGGCTACCACTTCTGTGGTGGCTCCCTCATCAGTGATCAGTGGGTGGTGTCCGCAGCTCACTGCTACAAGTCGTAAGTGACAAATTCTCACACTCTTGTGCTCTAAGATCAGCCAATCCTCTGGCCCTGCTAAAGCACAACTGGGGTGAACTGCAGAGTTATGCTTTGGGGTGAAGCATTTGGATCCAAAAGACCTTATTAGTCCCCAAGTATTGCAAGATATAAAGGGGAAATTTTGCATGGAAAGATACTCTTAGTACTCCCTGATTTCTTCCCAAATGATAGTGCTAAAGACAGGGAAGGGGAATAGTGGGTGAATAAATACTCCTGGATATAGCCTGAGAAGTGAATCAGTACATAGTCCTAATCATAGCACAACCGGGAAAAGAAATGGTACGTGGAATCAATAGAATACATGAAATTTCCAGTACATTAAAAATAAGCAAAATTTGGAACCAGCCGTTAGCATAATGGCTATGTCGCTGGACTCCCACGTAGTCAACCATGGTTTGCGTCCCGGACCCGGTGGCTTAAAACTCACACCAGGCGTGTGTGCGAGCGTGCCCAGGATCCCTAGAGGAGAATGGAGGAGAAGGGATTGCGACGTGGCCATCCCCCCTGGGGGGTGATTTCTCGCTTTCTGTCTCTCTGTCTCTCTCTGGCAAGCGCACACACCCTATAGCAAAAACCCCTCCAAAAATAATTCTACCATATCTCTGATTCTTGTCGCATTTCCCTGTGGTAAATCAGAAATGCAACCAGAGAAGTGGTAGGTGCCTAACAGTCTTCACCAATTTCCTTTTTATTTCCACCTGTCCTCATGGGGCACATTTGTCCCATTCTCATTCCTTACTATTCTAATAAGACAATAGGCTGTGCTTTCTGTGCAGATAGCATACCCACACACATGCTGAACGTCCCCCAAACCTGCCAGAATTTCTGTAGGAAATGCGGCAAGCACCAGCCTCATAAAGTGACACAGTACGAAAAGGGCAAGGATTCTCTGTATGCTCAGGGAAAGTGGCATTAAGACCGGAAGCAGAGTGGCTGTGGTGGACAGACTAAGCCTATTTTCTGGAAAAAGCCTATTTTCCACAAAAACTACAAAGAAGATTGTGCTGAGGCTTGAATGTGTTGAGCCCAACTGCAGATCTAAGAGAATGCTGGCTATTAAGAGATAAGAAGAGAAAGGGTCAAGTGATCCAGTTCTAAGCTTCATCTTTTATTTTATTATGAAGATGACAAATCACCACATTTGATTACAGTTGGTCTTTTTGTGAGGGAATAAAGTAATCAATAAAATTCTCCTTGTGGGGAAATTTGAATCATGGTAAAACAAAAAAGACAGCAGGCTGTAGGTCTGTACTTGTAGGGACCCTTCCCTAAGTAATACTCTAACCTGCACCATGTGTGGTAGTGCCCATTGCCACCTGAAGTACAAGTTACCTGTGTGAGTGAACGCTCGAGCAGAATAGTGCCTGTGTTTATGCTTTTGGGTAAGGGGTAGAGGGAAGGGGAAGGAGTTCAAGTTGGATGCTTAGGAAATTTTGTTCCTTTAATCTAGACGAATCCAGGTGCGTTTGGGAGAACACAACATTGACGTTCTTGAGGGTGATGAGCAATTCATCAATTCAGCCAAGATTATCCGTCACCCCAAATACAATTCAGCCACCATTGACAACGACATCATGCTGATTAAACTGAGCTCTCCAGCCACCATCAGCTCTCGAGTGTCTACGGTTTCTCTCCCAAGATCCTGTGCAGCTGCTGGTACTCAGTGCCTCATCTCTGGCTGGGGAAACACCCTGAGCAGCGGCAGTAAGTGTCACCTGAAACGGAAGTACCATTGTGAGACTACTAGAGGCGAAAGGCATGCTGAGAGTTAGTTGTCCACAGATTAGTCCAGATAAGGTTTCCAGAGGGAAATCTCTAGATATATGGAGTCTTAGAATTTACTAACTGAAATGAGAAAGAATCTTTTGCTGGGACCATACAGAAGACACAACACAAGTAAGATATTATAAAGACGTCAAGATATTTAACTGAAGTGTGATCAATGATGCACGGAGGACTAGAGAACAGGGAATAGAGAATAGAGAAAACAGAATAGAGGCTAAGGGATTTGATAGTGCCAGAAGTATTTACCCGCTTGACAAGTAAAATCTCTAGATTGAGATCTCTAGACTTGAGATCTGTGGACACTTAATGCTAGTGTAGAGAAAGAATGACTTGTTGATTAAAAGTATTTGGTTAAACCTTTCAGAAAAAAGTTATTCTTCCAAACTATAAATCAGTGACAAATTGAGAAAAGTGGGAGTATTGGGAAAAAGGAGAGAGATGCTGGGAAAGAAATTCTCAGGAACTGTATGGGTAATCTTCCATTTTCACTCTTGCATTCATCAGCCAACTACCCTGAGCTCCTGCAGTGTCTGAAGGCCCCGATCCTCTCTTCCTCTGTTTGCAGCAGTGCCTACCCAGGACAGATCACCAGCAACATGATCTGTCTGGGATTCTTGGAGGGTGGAAAGGACTCCTGCCAGGTTAGTGTCTTTGTATCCCCTCTCCATCCAGTTCAGTCTCATGCTTTTCCACCATATTACTCCTTTTCTGAAACACAGAAGGTTCCAAAATTGTCCCTAGGACTAATTCTGAAAATCAAGGATAGTCTGGAAATAAATTATAAAGTTTCTTTTTTGTGATATTAATAGTTTAGGATTAAGGATAAAAAGATACACAGAAGATGGTGTGCAAGAAAGTACTTCTAGGCACCCTTCTAAGGAGGTGTACTGAGGAGCTGAACTCCTGGAAAGGGGTAGAACTAAATGGGCAGCATAAAACTGAGTCCTCTCGCTCTCTATATTTTTTTTAACAAACAATAATAATGTTTTATTAGTCTTTATATTATGCCAGTAAAAATAAAGAGTAGAATAGATATTATAGTACAAAAACTTTAAAAAGTAACAGATTGCTACCTTTAATTATATCTCTCTATATATTTTTTGTACTTCCAGCTGCAGCTTGTGAGACTTACATACATTTATTTTTTCCATGAACTTTTAAAAGCTAATTAATCAATGTTTTTTAGAGAGAGATTTTTGCTATAGGGCATGTGTGCTCGCTAGAGAAACAGAGAGACAGAGAGACAAAAAATGAGAAATCACCCCCCAGAAGGGATAGCCATGCCATAATCCCTTCTCCTCAATTCTCCTCTCAGGATTTTGGGCATCCATGCACACACCGGCATGAGTTTCAGGCTGCCAGGTCTGGGACTGGAACCAGGGTCAGTCATGTGGGAGTCCAGCATCTTAACTACTATACCACTTGCTGGCCCCTTTAATTTACTTTTTAATTTACACTTAATGTACACTGTACATCTTTAAAGTGTACAAAATTATTTTTCCCAGCCTGAATACAGTGCATATTAGTCAAGTCAAAAGCATTACCATACACATCATCATCACCAGATAACTTTTCATTTTTGGGTCTATTAAATGTTTTGTTTGATTTTTTTTCTCCTGATCCCTTCCCTCCCGCTCCCATTATCCTCCTTCTATATTGTCTCTAGTATCTAGAGTTGGCCTCCTGCTATTATGCCTCCCAATCTTTCAGTTTCTGCTATAGAGTAGCAGAAATTTGGTATATATTAAGCAGGGATATACAATGTCTCTCTTTAATAGTCTAACTTGCTTCACTTAGCATTAAATCTTCCATATTTGTCCACTTTATATCAAATGTCAGGATGTCATTGTTTTTTTATGGCTAAGTAGTTATCCCATAGAGTACACATGCCACATTTTTTCAATCCACTCATCTGTTCTTGAACATTTGAGTATATCTTTGTCCCATGCCCATTAACTCATCTGGACATAAACAAGAGCTCTGAATGTCTCTTCCCTCTTTCAGGGTGACTCTGGTGGCCCTGTGGTCTGCAATGGAGAACTCCAGGGAATTGTCTCCTGGGGCTATGGCTGTGCTCAGAAAGGCAAACCTGGTGTCTACACCAAGGTCTGCAACTACGTGGACTGGATTAAGCAGACCATCGCTGCCAACTAAGCGCCTTTGTCTCTTAACGACTCACCTCTTAGCAGTCAACTTCATCTTCATTCTATGCCTGAAAGTAACATCTAAATAAAAACATTTCTGTACCACTTCTGTCCAAGAGTAGTCATTTTTTGGTATTAATGAACTTTCTCTTGAAACTAGCTAAGTGATAAGGTAGGCATAAATTAGAAATATTGAAATATTTAAATAATTTGAAAGTTTATTCAGTCATTTAATTCAATGTATATATAGTAAAAATTTATTGATCACATACTATAAACCACACTCTAGTTGAGACATTGAAAATAAAAAGGTTAATGAAGTTAGAAATCACTGTTATATTACATTCATTTGTAATTATTAGGCTCTTTCTAAAATAATTATTTATTTTATTTTATTTATCATTATTATTACTTTTTAGTTTGCTACAGGGCACATGTACTCACCAGAGAAAGACAGAAAGAGAGAGAGAAGAAAGAAAGAGAGGGAAAGAAAGAAAGAAAAAGAAAGAAAGATGCCAGGTCTGGGACTTGAACTGCAGTTAGCCATGTGGGAGTCCAGTGCCCCAACTACCATGCCACCTCTTGGTCCCATTAGATACTTTATGAATGTGTCAGATAAATTTTGTCATAAAATTTGGATACAATACACATTGATGATGCCTCTTTATAGTAGATCATGTGTTCATAACTTATAATAGATGTCATTAAAACACAGGAAATGAAAAGTAATTGCCTAAAGTCATTCAAATAACTCATAGTGAAGCCAAGATGAAGTCCACGATGTCCTTATTTCTGGTGCATAGCCGCTGCTGGGATAGAGATCTCTCCCTTTTTTGTTAAATTCAGTCTATCTAGAACCAACTGTTGGTGTAATGGCTATGATGCTGGACTCCCATGTAGTCAACTATGGTTTGAGTCCCAGACCTGGTGGCTTAAACTCAGCCAGGTGCGTGTGCATGCATGCCCAAGATCCCGAGAGGAGAATGGAGAAGGGATTGCGGCATGGCCATCCCCCCTGGGGGGTGATTTCTTGCTTTCTGTCTGTCTCTCTCTGACTTTCTGTTGAGCACACTCACCCTATAGCAAAAACCTCTCCACAAAAAAGACAGAAAAATAAATAAATAAATAAATTCAGTCTATCTAAAGCTCTATGAAGACAGACAAGGGAAAACTCTAGGTGCAGACATATTTTTTTAAAATCACAGGTTTTCTGCGTTTTTCAAGGTTTTATCTACTTAAATGTTCAAGTTTTTTGAGATCTTTCTTGTTTTCCAACTAGCATGTATTGGTATAGGAGGCATGACCTCTCAAGATAATCCATGCCCTCTTCCAGATTATTCCCCAAATCCCAGCCCAGATTATTTACTAATGTAAACTAAAAGAACAGAAACAACATATGTGGATTAGTTTGCAGAAAACAGATACTTTATCCTGAGATCATAAAGGTCTTGGCTACAGAAGTATTGCAGTCCCTCTAAACTAACAGCTAAGTTCCATTCCTAGACTAGGTCATGAAGCAAATTGGTCAATAAGTGAGGAGTTTAAAGGCAGATGTCTTGTATGTATTGTGGCACCATATGCATGCATTTTTAGTATCATGTGACACCACACTAGAATAATGTAATTCTAGCCATAAAAAAGCATACATTAAATAAGCACCAGAAAGCAATAAGACATACCACAATCTAATAAATCTGGCATAATAATTTTTTATTTATTCTGAATACTCATATGGGTGCACAATAAAGTGCAAATTTATAAATGAGGGACCAGCAGATGGCATAATGGTTACATTATTGGACTTCCACATAGTCCATGGTGATTTGAGTACTGAACCCGGGGGTTTGAAACTCACGCTGTGTGCATGTGCATGCATACCCAAAATCCCAAGAGGAGAATGGAGAAGAGACTGGCAGGGCCATCTCCTCTCGAGGGTGATTTCTCACTTTCTAGCTATCTCTCTGTATCCTTCTGTCTCTCTGCATGGGCTCATGTGCCCTATAGCAAAAATCTCTCTCTCAAAAAAAAGACATTTATAAATGAAATATGTATTCTGTGTGGTTGTGAATGCATCATGTAGTGAATACTGACTGACTGTAGGAATGAGACAAAGACCAAGAAAGAGGATTTCCAAGACTGACACAGATTGAGAAAGGGATTTTTTTGCAGGGCCGGACTGGTCATAAGCCCAGTGGTTGTTAAACAGGTAGGTTGTTAAGTGAGGAGTGACTGTTTGTTCTCTTCAATCCTATCTGGAGAGTGCACCTACAGGCACATGGTTTGATTCTGCAACGGCTCTCCATGCAAGTCCTCATTGTTCCATGGATCATCCAGAGGAGGGTATGAAGCAGAACAGGCTTCCTGTGCATATCTGCTATGGCCTAAGAGAAGATACAATGGGGTCTGGGACTAAAGTAGGTTTCAAAGGGGAAAATATTGGCAGTCTCACTGATTAACTGAAGGACGAATACTGCCTTAATCAGATCAGGCTACTATTACAAAAATATCAAACACTGGATAACTTACACAAGAAACATTTATTTCTTGCAGTTATGGAGGCTGGTAAGCCCAAGATTAGGGCAACAGCAGGTCTTCTGTCTAGTGAGAGTGGGCATTCTGGTTTGCTGATGTCTGTCTTCTTGTATCCTCAGGTAGCCAAGAGAGCTAATTTTAGTCTTTTTCTCTTCTTATAAATACTCTAATCTCATTATGAAGGCTCTCTCCTATTGGATTCATCTAAACATAACTATTTCCCAGAAGCTACACCTCCTAAAATCGTTCAATTGCAGGTTAATGTTTCATCACATAAATTTTTGGGGAGACACAAACATGTAACCCCTAACAGATGTCTCAACAGAGGACAGTATAGGAAAATATATGTACCCACTACCAATTTTCTGTCCTTTTGTAATTTTGGATGACACTTGTAGAAAGTAGTCCTGAACTCTTAATACTGCCTGATCACTGCCACTAGAATAGAGGCAAAATTCTTAGCCTTGCTTTTTGTGTGTGTGTATGTGGGGGCAAGGGGAGCAAGAGAGAAAGAGACAGAAAAAGAGGAAAGTGAGAAATAGGGGATGATCACATCACAATCCCTTCTCTTCCATTTCTCCCCCTCTCAGAATTTTGCCCATTCACACACATGCTCCAGCACGCCTTTCAAGCTGCCGGGTCTGAGACTCAAACCTCTCGGTCAGCCGTGTGGGATCCAGCCGCCTGAACCACCTCAACACTGACAGTCCAGCCTGCCTGTTAAGGCTTTTACGTATTTGGTCACAACTAACCGCTCCTGACTTGTTTGCTTAGTTCTCATTGACTGGATTTTGTTTGTGTATTGTCTAAATTAACTCCATATAACTTTCCTTTGTTTAAAAAGTAGTCTTAGACTGACCTTAAAGAAACCTCTCAGAGTCTCTGCAGAAACAAGCAAATTTAAGTTTCCCCTGTCCACTCGGAAGTATTTTTCTGCTCTACACCATCTCCACCAACACACAATGACTCACCTCACCACCTAAGGGAGAGGGAAATCCAAAGACCTGACAAGATAGATGAGATGCAGAAAAGATAAGCACTCAGAGCTGGACCAAAGAAAAGTGAGATTTGTCACTTTATCTTGTCCCAGATAAAGCCAGGACAAGCCAATCACCACCATCTATATCTGAGTTCTGAGCACCCCTTTCAGGGATTAGGACCACTGCCAACCTTCTGCCCAGACATCACCCTCCTGCCCCCCAGATCAAGCCAGGATATAGCACCCTATTTATTCTGTCTCTCTCTATTTTTAATTTATTTTAATTTTTAAAGTTCTTAGCTCTCTATTGCTCATTTGTCTTACTAATTCTTACCTCCTCCTTACTCCCATTGAAAAAGTCAACCACCAGCCATCTATAGCGTCAGAGTTCTGAGTGCCCCTTTTGCATGGCACTTTAGCATGCCACGCAGTTTTAATCTTTTGCTTTACAATTTTTTGTTCTCTTTTTAAAAATTATTCTTGTCTTTTTTTCTCTCTTTTTTTTCTTTTCCTTTTCTTTTTACCATTCTCACATTTCTGCTCAGCATCCAGACACTGAGTTTCTAGACAGGTCTAGGTGCAGAGTAGCCAAATATCTGAATATTTTCAGGATCAAGTTAATCCTCCATTTCCATTGAATATGCTTCACACAAAGGTAGAAAAATGGTACTGTTTAGAGATCGCAGGTCACCTCCTCCTGCATGCCTCTGAATGTTCAGATTTAACTCCAAAAACTAGGAAAAAAAAATGACATAATCCATCAGATGACCAGAAACCACTGTAGAGGTACAAGAAATATGAGAAACCAAGAAATGATCTCTTCTCTAAGGGAAAAGAATAGCTCCATATCCTCCACAGGCAATCCAAGAAAACTCATGGAAATGTCAGATAAGGAATTTAAAATATTCGTAGTGACGAAGCTAACAGAGATGCAAAAGAGAGACAACAAACTCTAGAAAATGCAGGAAAAAAGACATAATGAGATCCAGGAGGTGAGGAAATGTTTGCACAATCTGAAAGAGGAAATACACACCATAAAAAAGAATCAAATGGAATTGTTAGAGATGAAGGCTGTAATACAGGAAATCAAAAACTCCCTTGAACGTATTAAAAGCAGATTAGATTATGCAGAAGATTGAATCACAGATGTAGAAGATAGAACCTCTGACCTAGAAAAATTCACCAAAAGATTGAGAAAATAATCCCCCCAAATGAGAATAACATATGAGTAATACTAGATACTATTAAATGCCCAAACATAGGTGTTATCAGTATCCTAGAAAGTGAAGAGACTAATAAGGGAATTGATAATCTATTCCATAAAATCCTGGAAGAAAATTTCCCAAACCTAGAGAGGCACTCAAATATCCAGACCCAAGAAATACAAAGGACCCCACATAGAACCAACCCCAGATCTTCTCCAAGGCACATCATAGCAGATTGACCAAAACCACAGACAAAGACAAGATACTAAAATTGTCAAGAGAGAAATGTCAAGTTAATTTCAAAGGATATCCCATCAGGCTAACATCAGACCTCTCATCCGAAACAATGCAAGCAAGGAAAGAATGGGAAAATATCTTCAAAGTGTTAAACAAAAAAACAATTTCAACCAAGAATACTATACACAGTAAGATTATTGTTCATATGGAAAAAAAAAGCCAAAAACATTCTCAGATGAAAGAATTTACCAACACCAGACCAGCTCTCCAAGAAGTGCTGATGGGAGTGCTATATCAGGAAAACTAAAGTCGAGCACACAGAAACAAGAGTACAAAACACAACCAAGAAAGTGTCCAGCCTAATGGGAGGAGGGACAAGTCCTGAGTTGAATGTTAACTTCCAGAGTTTAAATGGAAAGATCAGACCACACGGTACAAGATTCCAGGTGCTGCAGGTGACTAATAAACATTCATAAAGCAATTTCTGATATTCCATTTGAGAATGCTATCAGACCTGGGGCAGAATTCCTCTTATCTCCAAATCTTAGTATCTCCAAATCTTTAGTTAAAATGGGAAACCCATCAAAGCTCTGGATTAGCGGTGAATTGAGAAATGAAGTGTAGATAGCTGTTTCCTTGTGCTGGGTCAAAGCAGACTAGATATTGTTAGAAAAACCAACAGAAAGAAGTCCCAATCTTACCAGATAAATCTTTGGAAAGAGTGGAGAGGTGCTGGACATTCTAAATGTGGACCAAGGCCATAAGCAATGCGGTTGTGAGCACAACTTTTAACTTCACAGATCTTCAGCTTCCGTACTAATAGAAAAAAGATACTAATGAGGTAAGTATGCAGTAATGATACACAGTGATTGAATGTAAAAATAAATAAATAAATAATTTAAAAATTAATTATACCATTCAATTGTGTCATATATATATATATATATATATATATATATATATATATAAATATATAAAATAATGTTTGACACATAGTAAAAACTCAATAAATGCTGATTTTAATATTATTATTAAAAATTTAAAAACACTGGATAGTAAAGAAATGGAATCCCCACATGATTAGAGGACTTGGGAACATCTAGATGACATGTTTTAAGTTCTCCTAAAATGGAATTTGCAAAACAAAGTTTGCATATGATTTTACAAGCATCAGAATGTTATTTTTGTGGTCTTTTATAACCGATTAACTCTTTAATTACTCTGATACCATCCAGTTCTCACTTCTATGTTTTGAATGTATTCAGTTTCCTGTCTATAAAATGTGGGATTAAAACTGCTATTTACTACCTGCCCCTGAGGGACAGTCAGGAAGTTATTATGTACGGTTAACTTATAAAAAGAAGGAACATGATGCATATGGAAAGAGTAACAGGTACAAAAAACAAAAGCAGGGCTGGCCGGTGGTGTGGTGTTTAAAGCAGCCGGATCCCACATGGCCAACTGTATGGTTTAAGTCCCAGACCTAGATGCTTGAAAACCACGCCAGATGTGTGTGCATGCATGCTCAGAACCCCTAAAGAAGAAACAGAGGAGAAAGGATTGCAGTGTGACCATTTTCCCATTGCAGGGAGGGGTACTTCTCTCTCTCTCTCTCTCTCTCTCTCTCTCTCTCTCTCTCTCTCTCTCTCTCCCCCCCTCTCCAGTGAGTGCATGTGCTCTCTAGCAAATTAAAAAGAAAAGAGAAAAAGAAAAAGAAAGTAAGGATATTGGTTTTATTCAGACTATTCTAATAGAGGAACATCCCAGATTTGAAGAATAGATTGTCTAGGCAGGGTGCTTTTGTGCTGAACTTTCATAGAGAGAAATTGACAAGTTACGGGGGGCGGGGGGAGATTTACAGTTGGGGTTGTTTAGCAATTAGAAGAATGCCTCAGTCAGTAACTAAATAGGAAATGTTAATTTCTGAGTAGAGCTGGTTTTAAGGAAACAAATCATTCTCGCCTCAGCTAATCATCCAGGAAACAAAGAACGGAAAGTTGAAGGATCTGGGTCTGGCCTTAGGAACAGGTGCAGGCAAATGGGGAAGGTTTGTGTTTGACCTGTTATGGGTTGACAGAAAATCCTTTGAAGCCTCATGGGTGTCATATGAGAGAGCGGACAGAACGTCTCATCTAAATCTTAAGGGCAGAGTGGTACTTTGTGGTCATTCACCTCCCAGAATGCTAAAGGACTGGGCAATTTCTGAACCCTTTGTTTTCTGTAAGCACAGGCTCAGGTAAAGACTCCCAGGGAGTCTGAGAACTCAGCTCTGAGTCCTAACTGTGCCACTAACTTCCATGAGGACCACAAGGTATTCATCACTGAAAGAAAAGGAGAAGAAAAAAAAAGAGAGAGAGAAACAGTGATTTATTAAGTGCCTTTTGAATCCCAGTGTCCTGCCAGTGTCTGGAAAGAGCAGAGGGACCTTTCGAAGGAAAGAGGAGCAGGGGAGGACGGAGAGAGTCTTAAAGTCACAAAGGGCAGAGGGGACAAAGACTATGTCACAGAGAGGGGAGGGTAGATGTTGGCAGGTATATCATGACTCCTGGGGAGATTTGTAGGATCAGAAAGGAGGCACCAGGCCTTGACTTGGCCTGTGCCTTTCTCCCTTTCACTCACATCAGCCACAGCTCCCAGCGATGCTGTCTGTGATTGGGCTTTGCTACGAACTGGTCTGAAGATCCTGTTTGACTGCAGAATTTGTATTCCTCCTCCAGCTGACCTTACCAAGGACAGCTGGACTAGAGATCGGAACAGCTTACAGTTTAACTAACCTGTCTGTTCCTGGCGAGCCCAGCCTGCCATGAAGGGCGGCCTCATCTTCGCTCTTGTGACTGCAGTTGGTGAGAGTGTGGGGCCTTGGTTCTGTCTGGGGTGAGATCCAGGGCAGTGCATGGAGTGTGGGAAAGAGAAGTAGCCAGATACAACTAAAGGGATAGAAAATGGGGGACATTTTAAAAACAATTCGCTGTTGAGGGAAATGTAAGGAACCACTCTCAACACACAGCACGTCATATCAACCTGCCCTCGACATCGCTGGCTGGCTATGAGCACATGAAAATATGCTCACTGCCAAAGCAGTGCTTGCTCCCAGAACTCTCTGGTCAAGGTCTTGAGTGTATGATTTCCTAGGCTGCCACTTTTTCTGTCGAGCCACCCTTTTCTTTCCCTGGGAAGAAAAACATACAGAACATGGTGCAAGAAAGGAAGACCAGCTGGGTTAGGCTCTCTGGAAACCCTTGTTTTTCCATTCCTTTCACCACCAAAGTCTTAGACAGTACTTAATTTTTTTTACTCCTGTTCTTGACAAAGCTTTATTAAATAATAGTTTTATTTAGAAATAAATAAAAAGCTGTATTAAGAAATAAGAGGGTTTTTATTTATTTATTTTTTTTTTGGAGAGGTTTTTGTATAGGGCGCATGCGCTTGCCAGAAAGACAGAGAGAGACAGAGAGATAGAAAGCAAGAAATCACCCCCCCCCCAGGGGGGATGGCCACGCCACAATCCCTTCTCCTCCATTCTCCTCTCAGGATCTTGGGCACGCATGGACGCGCACCCGGCATGAGTTTAAGCCGCTGGGTCTGGGACTCGAACCGCAGTCAACTACATGGGAGTCCAGCAACATAGCCATTATGCTAACTTCTGGTCCCAAGAAATAATGGTTTTAAAGTAATAATTGTTTTTCATGTTTGTAATACAAGTCACTGCCCATCAGTGTCTCCAGTCAGCCCAAGTTGAGTCTTTGAGGTAGTTTCACAGAACTTCAAAAGTAGTCTATCTCAAGCAAAGACATGGGTCAATTTCTTTACCATGTATAGCTTGGATGGCATGCATAATTGCCTCTTGTCTTTTAAAAATATGAATAATTTGAAGACCTTAATATTATCTTTGAAACATTAGATTAGTGAAAGCTATCCTAGTCAGTCGTAGTCACTTAAACTTTTTGTCTCTTCTTCCACCTCTGGCCCACCCTTTGGGTCTCCAGGACTTATTCTAGCTGAAGAGTCTGAATATACGTCACAAGAAGAGAAAGATTTTACTATTCCTTACATGGTCTATCTCCAGTCCAGCCCAGAACCCTGTGTGGGATCCCTCATTCACCCTGAGTGGGTACTGACAGCTGCCCACTGCTCCCCACCGTAAGTACTCTTTTGTTTTTGGGAGCTGGGAGAGAACTATACAGATTAAAGTCAGTCTGTTGGGCAAGCAGTAGCAGGTGGTGTGGTGGTTAAGGCACTGGACTCCCACATGGCCAACTGTGGTTGGATTCTTGGACCTGGCAACTTGCTTCCTCACTTTCTCTCTCTCTCCTCAAATTAAAATAATAATAACAATAATAAGTAAAATTAAATAATTATTAAAAAAAGTCAATCTGGTGTGGCATCTTGATAAGTCTTAAATGACATTAAAAGACCCAGGAAAAGAGAAACTCTTCCTCCCTATGGGGAATAGAATATACATTTGGGGGGCCAACAGTTGGCATGGTGCTTAAGCCACTGGACTCCCACGTGGCTAACCACTGTTTGGGTCTCAGAGCCAGCAGCTTGAAAAATCACACCAGATACAAGCACATGTGTGCCCAAATTCCAGGAGGAGAATGGAGAAGGGATTGCAGTGTGGCGCCATGCCTACTGGGGGGTGATTTCTCACTTTCCCTCTTACTGTTTCTGTCTCTTTCTGTCAAGCGCATGCACCCTATGGCAAAAAAAAAAAAAAAAAAAAAAAAAACCCTTAAAATGAACAAAAAGGGGACCAGCAGTTAGCGTAATGGCTATGTCGCTGGACTCCCATGTAGTCAACCGCGATTCACGTCCTGGACCCGGTGGCTTAAAACTCACGCCAGGTGCGTGTGTGTGCGTGCCCAAGATCCCGAGAGGAGAATGGAGGAGAAGGGATTGCGGCGTGACCATCCCCCTGGGGGGTGATTTCTCGCTTTCTGTCTCTCTGTCTCTCTCTGTCTGTCTGGTGAGCGCACGCTCCTTATAGCAAAAACCTCTCAAAAAAAAAAACAAAAAAACAAAAAAAAAACGAACAGAAAAGAATATACATTTGGGCAATTTAAGAGAGATCAACAGTAAGGTATCAGCAGAGTCTATCTCATGGGTGAGTAAATAATACTTATTGGTTATTAAATTTTTATCAAGAATTTTTTATATAACAAGTAATGTTTAACTGAGAAACAGTGAGAAAACAAAATGATGAAACTGATTTTCCTTCCTGGAGCAGAGTACATTCCAGTGGAGGCAGTAAGCCAAAACAAAGAAATGGCCAAAATTACCACATAAAAAGAATGACAAGCTGTACTATATGTAACAAAATCGGAGATCTACTTTAGTTAGGGTGTTCACATCCACCCTCTCTGATGAGGTGAGACTAACAGAAAGAGGAGGCAGCTAAATGAATATAGCCTGGAGGATATTCTAGTTGGAGAAACCAATATGCATGTAATCTCTGGAACAGTAAAAATTCTAGCATATTTGGTGAACTGAGTAATCAGTGTTGACCGAGTTGTGGTGTTAGGCAGAAGCCACTTCATGCAGGTAACTGCAGTAGGACAAAAAGCACAGAAAACAAAAGCTAATCCTTGCCCTTGTTCCTGTTGCATGTGAGAATATGTTACATAACTGAGACCCGCTCAGTTTCAGGAGTGCATGAGAGCCATTTCAAACTCAGAACCCCTAGCCATCTACTTGTTCAAGACAGTTTAGTTCAAGCCAAATTAAACCCCTGGTTCTGTGCATTATGAGGAAGTAAAGACAGTGCATGTTGTCCTGGAAATGGGATTGAGAAACAGACATCTTTCTCTTACCCATATCTAATACATGAGCTGCTCACGACTGGGTTCCTGGTGATAAAGGTGGGCACATCCGCATTTGTCCAGAGAATATAACAGAAAATGGTTACTGAAAGTCCCTAAAAACTCCCAAGATTGGAATTCGTGTGCATCCATCTATGATCAATGTGGGTAAATACCGTAAGGCCTGAAAGGAGCAGAGAAAGGCTTAAGATTATCCAGAGACAATAGGGCACCATCCGCTTGCTCAGAAGTTGCTTGAGGCAGTAGAGTACAAAGAACTCTGGAACAATGAGTCATGGTGTCATCTCTACTACCTGCTAATTTAGATGATGAAAGTCTTAAAACTAAAATTAGACTGTACAGAGTACCTTTGAGAGAAAACACTCGGGTTTTACATCTGCATATCTCTTATGCAACAGTCCTGTACATGATTGTTATAATTCTGCAGACGAGAGTAGGCCTCTCAGTTCGCAATTTAACAAAAAAAAAAAATGAACTGAGACTGGAAAAGATGTCCTCTGATGTTTCTTGTTGTCTGACATTCTGAGACTCTTGTTCTCTCCTTCTTCCAAAGTATTAAAATCCGACTGGGAGTTTATCAACCCACCATCACAAATAAGCATGAGCAGATACGGAATTACTCATTGACTGTGCCCTATCCTAAATTTGATGAAAAATCTCTGAAAAATGACTTGATGTTGATAAAACTGTCCAAGGCTGCTGAACTCAACCTCCATGTGGGCACCATAGCTGTGGCCATAGAACCCATACTTTTTAATGATTCCTGCTTTATCCCAACCTGGACCTGGGATAACTATAAAAATGGTAAGTGTTGACTCAGTGTTCTTCATTCTGAGGCTGTGGGGGATGGAGGAAAATGAGGTGGGATATACTTGATAGAATAGTTGCTATGAGGTAATAATGCTCTTGAGCCTGGAGTGATTACTGCCATGACCTTATCCAACCAGGATTGGAGGTCGAAACAGACATCATAATGGAAACTTATCTGCTGATGGTGATGTGAATGGTAATATCTTTGGCCACAATTGCTTATTTTGGGGCATGGCAACTGACATTAATTGATTGGCTTTCAAAAGCTGTGATCCCATGGGATCTGTTAATCAGGTGTGTCTTGGATCTATTATTAATAAGGTTTTAATCCTAGGACAATCCCTGTGTTCTGTTAAAACAACAAGTGGAAACTTCTATATCCCCAGTATTTTACAACTTCATTTTTCAATTTAAAAGCAAAATACCTGGGAATCTAAGTGAATATGTTTTCTGAACAAATTGCAGCATGTATAATTTTTGTCCTTGATTTAATGAGTCTTATTCAAAATGACGGTGTGATGCTTCACAAAAGTGATTTAGTACATACCATTTGAAAAACATATAAAGCTTTCTAACGGTTTAATCTTGTAGGCTGTGCTGGTCAGTCTGATTCACAAACTGTACCTCTACAAGCTCTTTAGTGCCAGGCTCCCAATATCTACTAGGAATTCATTCTTTCAAGTATCTTAAATTACTTTTGACTAGCTTGTTATATTTATCTAGTTCCTATAAAAAAAAAAACTGAACATAGCCCCTCTCTTTTCTGACTTGACACCTTGTGGCCCTATCTGCTCTAGGCTTGCAATTCAATATGCTCAATCAGAAAAACCCTCCTCTATCTGTAACACTAGGCTCAGTTTGGGCAGTCTCTGGCCCTTTTACTTTTTAAATTTCCTTTCTTCCTATTACACTATAGAAGAGATTAAAAGTATATAATATCTTGGTTATATTTCCTGTGTCCTGAAATTGACAGTATTATAATAATTACTATGATAAAGATGAATGACATTCTTCTTAGGGAAAACCATATATGTAAATTTATACATATACACACTCAAATACTTGTAAATAATCCATTTATAAATTACTTAATTTAAAATTAAGTTTATACTCAAAAAATAGTGTATTCCATTATATGAAAAAAGCTATGCATGGATTTTAGTTTTTGCATCCAAATTAATTTTTACTTTAATTACAGTTTTCCACAAACCCTTTGAAGCTCCCTTGTATAATAAAACATGAAAAAGGTAAAGTATGGGCTGCAAAAGGGGAATCTTTGGAGACAATGACTTTGTTATTATCCCTTTCTCCTTGTGGTCACTCATGATCTTTTCACAGTTTTCTCAAAGTTTCATAAATTATGCAAAGTGCAGAGAGAACTATAGATCTGATGTCTGATGGAAGGGACACTTGTGAACCCACTTCTCCACAAAGATACTGAACCAGGAATCCTAACAAGGCTAGAGAGTCTGCTGTTACCTGCATCAAATAGTCCCAGGGAGAATTTATTTACAAAACAAGGATTAATCCCAACAGCACGTGTGATAAGGACCGGTAACTCCAGACTTTATTTGTTTTCTCTTTCCCACAGTCAGTGAACCTGACATTCTGACGTGGACAAATCAATATATTCTTCCCTTACAAGACTGCCAGAACATACTCCAAGAGCTGGAAGTAAAAATCATGTGTGTGGGAAGACCTATGTTGACCTTATCTAAAAATAAGGTATCTTTCTTTCCTCCATATTAGGAAGGCAGCAATGAACCAAGGGGAAGGAGAGGTGATGATGGAAAATCCATTGTTCTCATCCAAAGGGCCTTGTCCACAGAGTGAGGAACAAAGGGCAGAAGTCCTCTCCCCTCCCACCTCAGTCTCTGGGTTTGTAATTCACTCCCCTAGTCACTCCCCTTGCCCACTTTTAGAGAAGCAAAGATGTGGGGTAGAACCATCTGTCCTTTCTCTTGCTCGCACCCAGGTTGAGCCAAGTTTGTACTGAGAGAGGGGGGACCCATGAGGTTATTAAGAAATAGTTGTCACCTCTCAGAAAAATAAGTCCATGGTTTTGCTAATGTAATGTCTCACTTCTTGAGGTGTACTTCTGTTCCACGAGGACAAAGCTACATTGACTTCTTATTTCCTCTCTCTACCCAGGAAGTTTCAGCTGCTCCAGCTGTCTGTGCTGGAAGGGTACATGGAATTTTGTCCTGGGCAAAAGGAAGTGTCACCCTAGGAAGTGAAGGGTTCTTCACAGACGTTCATTACTATGCAAGATGGATCATGAAAGTCATTAATTCCTACTGAGGTGCCTCTATTCTCATCCCCTCAGTGCAATCTCTTCATGATTTCTATACTACATGCACAGCTGTCTGTATTTTTCTGACTCATGAACAAAATTCAAAGAGGAAACATCCAATAAAAGCATCACTAAGAATGCATGCATGACTCCTGCTCTCTTTATCACGTAAACTTTGAGACAGATGAGAAATTTAGCAACATTTTCACTTATTTGTTCATTCAATTGAAGATAAATGAATAAGCACAGCCACAGTAACGTGTGCTTGGTTTGATTCCCAGGTCACCCCAGAAGACAGACCTGCCAGTGACTCTTGAGGTTGAGGCAGGAAGATTGAAAACTTGAGGTCAATCTGGGCAATATAGTAGGACCCTGTCTGTAGGGATCAGGTTTGGGGCCTGCAGGTGGCATGGTGGTTAAGGTGCTGGATCCCACATAGCTGATTCCATGGTTTGAGTCCCATCTAGAAGCCTGAAAAATATACTGGGAGCATGCGCATGCATTTCTAAATCCCAATAGGAGGACAGAGGAGAAGGGATTGTGATCCATCCCTCTACAGGGCATTTCTCACTTTCCCTCTCTCTCTCCCTCCAGTGAGCACACATGCCCTATTTAAAAAAAAAAAAAAGCCAGGTTCAGTAGCATGTACTTGTGGGAGGCTGAGACAGGGAGATCATGACACAGTGAGATCTTAACTTGAAAAAAATGAGTGAATGAATTGCAACACCAGCTACTTAGTAGGTAATGCATTTGCTAGGGATACTAATGAACACATGAGTGTATATGATGTAAGTTTTGCCATAAATTAGTCGATTATGACACCTTGTGACAATTGCTCTAGGGGAGATGAACAAAAAAGTTTCATGATAGAATAAAACATTTTGGGTGGCAGAGTCGGGATTTTTTTTTTTAGCTTTTTTTATTCTGTTTAATTTATTTCATACATTTAATCAGTATGCACAACTTAGCTTGTGAAGTGAATTTACTAAGCATGAATGTACTTCATGCCAGTCTAGTTCAGAATACTATACACATTATCTTCAACAGAAAATAATCCATTTCTCTATCCCATAAATGTCTTACCTCTCTATTCTCTCATTATTTTCTTTCCTTATACTTTCCTCCTTCTCCCACCCTCCTTCCAGTATCCCTAACCTTCAGTATCCCTAATCATTTTTCATGCTTTTATATTCTCATCTTATGGGTAAAAACTAAGGAATCTGATCACTGAATCCTACAGTAAAGCTGCATTTAGCTTTGTCAGAAATTCTCTATTTTCTAAAGTAGCTGTTCAATTCTGCATTTCCACCAACAATGTCTGCATTGGCATCATTTTGTGATGCCCCACATCTTTGCTAGCATTTTTTTTGTCAGTGTTTTGGGTTTTTACAAGGTATTTAGTGGCACCTCACTTTTGTTTTAATCTGTGTTTTTTTAAACAATTATGTATTTAATCTTATTTTATTATTATGAGAGAGAGAGGAGAGAGTTTCCAGCCAAGTCTGGGACTCGAACCATGGTTAATCATGTGAGAGTCCAGCGCCTTAACCACCATGCCACCTGCTGGCCCCAGGTCTATATCTTTTTAATGATATATTATTTTGAGAATCTTTTTTGTTTGTTTGTTTTTGAGAGGTTTTTGCTATAGGGCGCGTGCGCTCGCCAGACAGACAGAGAGAGACATGGAGACAGAAAGCGAGAAATCACCCCCCAGGGGAGATGGTCACGCCGCAATCCCTTCTCCTCCATTCTCCTCTCAGGATCTTGGGCACACATACACACGCACCCAGCGTGAGTTTTAAGCCACCGGGTCCGGGACATGAACCGCGGTCGACCTACGTGGGAGCCCAGCGACATAGCCATTACACTAGCTGTTGGTTCCCAAGAATCTTTTTATATGTTATTTGCCATCTTTACATCTTCTCCGGTATTATAAACTAAATTGTGTTCCCTTTTTCCAAGCCAAAATTTATATATCAAAGCCTTAAACCCTAGTGTGACTGTATTTAGAGATAGGGACTATAAGAAAGTAAAAGGTTAAATAAGGTTAAAAGGGTGGGGCTCTCATTTGATAAAATAATTTTTAAAAAAGGTCCTTATAGGAAGAGACATCAGAGGCTGGCAGGTGGCATGGAGGGTAAGCGTGCTGGACTCCCACATGGCTGACCATGGTTCAAGTCCTGGACCTGGCAGCATGCTTTGTCTCTCTTTCTCTCTCTCTGTCCCTCTCTGCCTCTTTGGTCAAAATAAAATAAATAAATAAAGTTAATAAAATAATTCTTTAAAAAAAAAGAAAAAGAAAGACACCAGGGACTGGCAGGTGGCACGGTGGTTAAGGGTGCTGAACTCCCACATAGCCAACCATGGTCCAAGTCGAGTCCCGGACCTGGCAGCTTGCCTTCTCACTTTTCCTCTTTCTCACTCTGTCCTTCTCTGGTAAAATTTAAAGTAAATAAATAAAGTTAAATAAAACTAATTCCTTAAAAAAAGAAGAAGAAAAAGAAGAAGAGACACCAGAGGTCTTTCTCTCTTTCTTCCTTCCTGAGAGTGCGTGGAGGAAAGTCCATCACAGTGCTGGGATCGCAGTGACTACCTACAAGCCTCACCAGAAACTGAATTTGCCAGCAACTTGCAAACTTGCAATGAACTTCTAGACTCCACAACTGTGAGAAAAGAAGTATCTGTTTTTTAAGTCCTCAGCCTATATCTTTTTCTTTTTTTTTTTTTTTAGAGAGAGAGATTTTTGCTATAGGGCACATGTGTTCACTAGAGGGACAGAGATAGACAAAAAATGAGAAACCAGTCTCCACGGGGGATGGCCATGCCGCAGTCCTTTCCCTTTCTTTCTTCTCTTGGGATCTGGGGCACACTTGCGCATGCACCCAGAGTGAATTTTAAGTCTCCAGATCTGGGACTCAAACTACAGTCAACTACGTGGGAGTCCAGCAACATAATTATTATGCCATGTGCTGGTCCCCAGCCTATATTTTGTATGGCAGCCACATCTGACTAAAACGTCTGGTAAGCTGTCTATTCAGATTTTTGGTCCACTTTTAAATTGGGTTGTTTATTTTCTTATTATTGATTTTAATATATTTTTTATTTTTTTGGATACAAATTCTTTAGCAGGGATGCATTTTGCAAATATTTTCACCCAGACTGAAGCACACCTCAGTTTCTAGGTCTGAATGCTTTGTTCTGTAACTGTCTGCTTAAGAGCTATCATTTCCAATAGTCTACTTTTTTTTTTTTAGGAGAGGTTTTTTTTTTTTTTTTTTTTGCTATAAGGCACATGCGCTCGCCAGACAGAGAGAGACAGAGAGACAGAAATGAGAAATCACCCCCCGGGGGGGATGGCCACGCCGCAATCCCTTCTCCTCCATTCTCCTCTCAGGATCTTGGGCACGCACACACACGCGCCCGGCGTGAGTTTTAAGCCACCGGGTCTGGGACGTGAACCACGGTCAACTACATGGGAGTCCAGCGACATAGCCATTACGCTAACTGCTGGTCCCACCAACAGTTTACTTTTTGACATTAAGAATGACATCTTTAAATTTAGGCACTCCCAGGTTATGAAAGAGAGACATAGTATGTCCCCACTTAATATATACTGAATGTCACACACTATGTCAGAAACTGAAATATTGGAGGATATAGAAGTATGGAAAATGGTTGCAGAGACCGGAAACAGTATGAGAGAAGGGAGAAAAGTGAGGAAGGTAGGAGGCTAGCAGGTGGCATGGTGGTTAAGGGTGCTGGACTTTCACATGGACAATGGCAGTTCAAGTCTTGGACCTTGCTTTCTTGCTTTCTCTCTCTCTCCCCCCACCTTTCTGGTCAAATTAAAACAAATAAATAAAACTAAGTAAAATAATTTTTTAAAAGAAAAAAATGGTGGGGAAAGATGCAAGGAAAGGAATCAAGAAGAAAAATAGAGAGGCTAGACATTTAGGTGACACAGAAGTGGAGGATTTTCTGTTAACGATAATATACATGATAGTGTCTTTGACTAGACTGATATGCAGTGTATTTATCCTGAGAAAATTTATTTTACAAGCTGCTGTGATGTACAGTGACTGAATGTATAAAGTAAAAAAAAATTAAAATTTAAAAAAATTGAGGCATCCCCAACAGCAAGGTCAGATCCCAGTGTGTGTTAGCTACATGACATAAGTTGCTGTATGGCTGGCTGAATGTATACATGAATGAATTCTGTCATGAGCAAAGGATTAATACACTTCAAAGAGGAGTTTAGCATCTGGCATGGAGAGCAACATTGACACCAGAGAGCTGGGCATGTCCATTGGAGATAAAATCATGTCACACAATTGGGAGTGAGCATCACAGACGGGAGGGGCCAGTACCCAGCAGACTGGTCAGAGAGGGACCTACCATCAAGGTTTCACAAAGGGTAGGCCCAGAGAGGAGTAGGCTGTGGAGATACTGTGGGAACAACTTCTCTCAGATTAGGTAGTTTCTTCCCTGAAAAGGAGGGTAAAACTCTCAATTCAATTCCAGACCCACTTTCTACTGTGTCAGGGTCCATATCTCCTGGCCTCTGTTCTTATCCCTCTGACAATTGACACCACCGCCTACTCTCACAGAGGGACACCTTTCCTGGAACTGAGTCCTGTCCCTGAAGAAATTTGGATGGTACCTTTTTTCCAGCTCTAGAACCTTTTATTGTTTTGACTTGTTTATAGTCTTTCTCTCTCTCCTCTCCATGCTTCCCAGAGATCTGGAGCAGCACCTTATACCTTGACAAGGATTTCAACATCACCATGAATATTTTCTTCCTTTTTGCTCTCTTGAACCTGCCTGGTGAGTGTCTGCACATTTTTCTACTTACTAGCCAAAAAAAAAAAAAAAAGAAAAAGAAAAAAAAAGAAAAGAAAAAAATAGTGGGGGAAAGGTGAAAGATGAATAAAAATAGAAGTAACCATTCCAGACTTCAAGTGTAGGATTAATTCTAGGTCCCTCCCCACTGCCATCATCCCCACCAAATTTCTTTAGGAGACAGTGCCTGCCTGCCTCAGCCTTGGCAGCTTACTTGCAAGAGTTTGGGGAAGGCATGAATAATGATACCGCCGTACCAAACTTACTATTAAGGCAGAGATGCCATCTGACTCTGGCCTCATCTTGAATGAGGTTGATCCTTGGGTGAGGGAATAAGACATGAGGACAGGGACTGAAAGCAAGTATGCAACCAGAGGACACTGTACAGGCTTGAAGAGCTGGATACCTTCTGACCTGGTTCTGGTGACTTGGGGGGAAAAAAAAAAAACTTGGAGTTTTTAGAAATCCTCTGTTTCTATCACACTTCACATTCAGTCTATTAGGAAAAAAACCTTGTAGTTTCTATCTTCTGAACATATTTCAAATCCAATCACCTCTCACCCCCTTCAGTGCTCAGTACTTTCCAAGCCACCATTTCTTGCCTGGATTATCAAGGTATTCTAACAAGCCCCTCTGCTTTAATATACTCTTACTCTCTATGGTCTCCATAAAAATTATCATCCCTCCTTTATGTTAACCCCAGAAGTGATTCCACATTTCATTCAGAGGACAAGTCCAAGTCCTCACTCCATGCCAGCTACACTGACATCTGTGGTGGGCCTCACATGGGCCTCAGGACTCTTTCTTTTATAAGAATTATTTTGTTTAACTGTATTTATTTTCTTATTTAAATTTGACCAGAGAGACAGAAAGAGAGAGAGGGAAAGTGAGAACGCAAGCCACGAGGTCCGGGACTCAAACTGCAGTGGACTATGTGGGAGTCCAGCCCCCTTAACCACCACACCAACCACCAGCCCCAGGGCCTTAGGACTCTTGCTCCAGCTGCCTCTTCTTCCTAGAATCCCTTAGTTAACTCCACACCTTCATGTCATTGTTCAACATTGTCCATGAGCTCTATCCTGACCAGCGACTTAATACTGTCTGGCATCCCCACACACTCACACACATCACATACATGCTCACTCACACGCACAACTGGTATTTACTTTTCTTCTTTCTTTGCCTTGCTTTTTCCCCCACAGCATTAATCGCCATTTAACAGTACCGCTTACTTATGTGTTAAGTTCATTATTACTTAAATGTCTCCTTAATTGGAACATATAAAAGCAAGGATATCTGTTTCATTCATATTACTGCCTAAGTCCCTAAGACAGAGCCTGGAATATAATAAGTGCTCAATATTTATTTGGGAAATGAATAATTAACCCTTCCTCTTACTCGGTTAGTAATTTATCTGTTCTTGTAAGGGCACTAATAACATTCCAACTTGTATGGTTGGAAGAAAGAGATAAGATTTGTTGAAGCATTCTAAAACTGGTAAAAATGAGTTGATTTAATATAGTACCCATTGAACTGTAAAAGGTATTTAATAAAGCCTGTATTTTGGCATTTATAGACATAATCGTCTATAATTAGCTATTGACAATTAAAGAGCATAGTTATTGACAATTAAAGAGGCAAATACTTTTGTTTTTAAATGGATTTCTTTCTTTCTTATATTTTTTATTCCAATTTATTTTATATATTCCATCACATATGCCACTTAGCTTGCAAAGAGACATTGTGTGTCTCCATTTAATATATACTGACTGTCTACACTCTATAGCAGAAACTGAATGACTAGAGAATATAGAAACATAAAAAATGGTTATAAATACCAGATGCAGTGTGGGAAGGGAGTGGATGAAGGAGAAGAGTCTGAGGAAGGGCATTAAGGAGAAAAATAGAGAGGCAAGACATGAGTCTTTGCCTGTTAAATTTATTTATCGTATCTTTTTCTTCATGTTTTTGAAAAAAAAAGAAAAAGTCATTCCATAGATTCAGTTTACAGATAAAAGTGCTGGAAAAAATATGGGGAACTTGGAGCCTATTGAATTATTTTTCCTAGGTTTTTCTAGTAATAATTGGAAAAACTGAGAATTTTTTCTCTATGTCTCTCTTTCCAGTTGTTTCCATCTCTCATATAGATTACAGCATTAATTCTATTCCTCCCTATGTGGTCTACTTGAAATCCGATTACTTGCCCTGCACCGGAGCCCTGATCCACCCTCTCTGGGTGATCACAGCTGCACACTGCAATTTACCGTGAGTGATAGGTTCCACAGTTCCTCTTCCCTTTGGGTTTTCAGGTTGGGCACAGACACAGACCCCTGCCTAGGACCATCTCTCAATTAAGCAGGATTAGGAGGGCCTTTGGGGGACAGTCAGTGGTAGGAAAAAAAAAGTGTGTGGGGAGGGCTAATAAAGGCCCATAGAGATGGGGAGGTCTTCTCTGTTAAATCTTATCATGAACATCTATATTCTTCTAGGAGGCTAAGGGTGATGTTGGGAGTTACAAATCCATCAGACCCCGATGAATTTAACACACAAGTAATTGGTTATATGAAGATAATTCACCATCCACACTTCTCAATCACGTCTATTGATCATGATCTCATGTTAATCAAGCTTAGAAGAGAGGTTAAACTCAATGATCATGTGAAACTGATCAGCCTGCCCAAAGAACCTCCTATTGTGAATACCATGTGTACCGTCTCCACCTGGGCCTACAACGTATGTGATATCTGTGAGTTCAAGACATAAATGATTTCTATTGATACAAGAAAATATTATTCTCTTATCATCAGACATGCTTTTATAGTTTCTTTACTCTTGTCTTCTACAGTTCTATCCACTGAGGCTTCTTTTAACTCATTCATTTCTCTATCTCATCTTTCTCTTAACCTGTATTTCACTGAAGGAATTTTTCAAGCTTTTTCCTCCATTATATCTTTCTCTTATCTTTACTTTTATATATGATAGAAGTATTGTCCGTGGAAAAAAGACATTTATATTCTAATCCTAATTCGCTATGTGATACCAAGTCATTCGACCCTAGAATCTCAATTTCCTTAACTTTAAAATGGGGCACAACATTATATCAGATGTTCCCAAACTATTTCAGCCAATAAAGCAACTCAGAGCCTTAAAATATCATGAAATAACTATTAATGTATTAAACATAAGACAAATATATAATATAGTGATAAATTAGACAGAACTCCCTTATGCAAGATTATAATAGGTATAGTGGAGAAATAACTCCAAAACATACAGCCAAGTGATCTTTGACAAACAGCACCAGTCAATCCAGTGGGCAAAGAAAATCATCATTAGCAAATGGTGCTAGAAAAACTGGATCCACCTGAAGAAAGATGAATCTGAACCCCTATCTGTCACCATTAACAAAAATAAGCTCAAAGTGGATCAAAGATCTAGACCTGAGACCTCAAACTATAAAACCACTCATGGAAAATTCTGAGAAAACTCTGAGAGACATTAAGGAAGGCAAAGACTTCTTAAGTAAGACTCCCAAAACAAAGACAATAATCTCCAAGATAGACAAGTGGGATTACATCAGATTAAGAAGTTTCTGCACAGCAAAAGACACAGTAATTAGTGTGAATCAACAACCTTCAGAATGGGAGAAAATTTTGTAAACTATGCCTCAAATAAGGGACTGATAATCAGAATACACAGGGAACTCAACCAGCTAACCCGGAAGAAAATTATTAACCCAATTAAAAGATGGGAAAATGAGCTGAATAAACAACACTCTAAAGAAGACATGCGAACAGCCAAAAATCATATGAAAAAATGCTCAACACCCATCATCATAAGAGAGACTCAGATCAAAACCACAGTGAGATACCACTAACCCTAGTCAGAATGGTGAAGATTAAAAAATAATAATAAATAAATAAATAAATAAATAAGTAAGTAAGTGCTGGCAGGGATGTGGTGAAAGGGGAACTCTCCTACATTGTTGGTGGGAATGTAAATTGGTCCAGCCACTGTGGAGAACAACATGGAGGTTCCTCAAAGACCTTCAAATAGAAATACCATATGATCCAGGAATTCCACTCTTGAGTATCTACCCAAAGGACAGAAGAATGCTCAGTCAGAAAAGTGCTTGCACATCTACGTTTATTGCAGCATTATTTATGATTGCTAAGACATAAAACCAAATCCAAATGTCCACAAACAGATGAATGGATTGAAAAAATGTGGCACATGTACTCCATGGAATACTACTCAGCCATAAAAAAACAACAAGACTCTGGCATTTGATAGAAAGTGGATGAATATAGAAGATTTACTGCTGAGTGAAGCAAGTCAGGCTATGAAACAGAGACATTGTATGTCTACACTTAACATAAACTGACTGTCCTAACTACACTAGAGACTGAAAGACTGGAGGACATAAAAGCATTGAAAATTGTTATGGACACTGGGGACAAAGTGGAAGGAGAGTGGGAGAGGAGAAAAGTGTAAGGAAGGAAACTTGGGGAAAAATAGAGGTAAGACATTTGTGGGACACAGAAATGGTTTATTACCTGTTGAAGAGGGCATGTATAGTATTCTCAACTGGACTGGTCTGAGGTATATTTCATGCTGGGTAAATTATCTTTACAATCTAAATGATTAATAGCAATTGAATATATAAATAATAATAATAAATAATGTTTTTAAAGTTCAAGGATAATATTTCTGAAAGAAATATTTTTAGCTGAAGACATTGTATCTATGCCAAGATTTTTTTTTCTTTTTTTTTTTTTGGAGAGGTTTTTGCTATAGGGCGCGTGCGCTCGCCAGACAGACAGAGAAAGACAGAGAGACAGAAAGCGAGAAATCACCCCCCAGAAGGGATGGTCACGCAGCAATCCCTTCTCCTCCATTCTCCTCTCGGGATCTTGGGCACGCATGCACATGCGCCCAGCGTGAGTTTAAGCCACCGGGTCCAGGACTCAAACCGCGGTCGACTATGTGGGAGTCCAGCGACATAGCCATTACACTAACTGCTGGTCTCCACCTATGCCAAGATTTTTATGCAAACCTGAATCAACTATCTGTAGTTGTTGATTAAGCTAGTAGTGAGTGCTGGAGAATTGATTGCCTGTAAGCAAAATGTAACAATGATATAATCCTTTATGAAGAATTATTAACGCAACTTTACACATAAGTAAGTTTGAATATACTATGTCATACACTAGTTATCACAGAATGGGAAGGTTTATTTTAAAAAAGCCTGTCAGATTCTATTCCTCCAGCCATCTCTATGTTGTTTTTATAGACATCATGGGCCAGTATACATACATCCTAACAATATTGTTATTATTCATAGCTTTTTAATTGCTCTTTGTAAATGCCTTCAGACTTTGGGGCACATTTTCTTGACTATATCATGAAATCAAATTTTTCCATTATTTGTGAGAGTCAATTTATTTTTGGAAATAGCCAAATGCCCCATGTTTGATCATTTAGGTTATGCCACTATGTCCACAAGAGATGTAACTGAAATAAAGAAAAAATGCAGCTTATCTTGATTTGGATCAGGAAGTAGTTAAGTAAGCATTTCCTAAATAAATATTCTCAGAGAAAACATTGAATCATGAAATTATTGCTAGGCTCTCAAATAAAGAAAGGGCTCTCAAATGTTTGTTTGTTTGTTTGTTTGTTTGTTTTTAAATCTGCTAGAGGGTATGTGCGTTCACCAAGGGAGAAAGAGAGAGAACAGGAAAGCAGAAAAAGCACACGCCATTGGGAAATGGCCATGCCACAGTCCCTCTTCCTTCATTTTTCCCCGTCAGGATTTTGAGTAGGCATGCGTGCACATGCACCCAGTGGATTTCTCGACCCACTGAGTCTGGGACTTGAACTGCATAGTTGGCCATGTGGGATCCAGCTGCTTTAACCACCATGGCATAGACTCATCCAAATGTTTTATTTTTAAGAATCATTTTAAAATATTTTTTCAAATACTATTTTCAGATAAAGTCATGAAAGTAAGCACACACTTCCATGAAGAAAAACAAAATGTTAAAATATATCATTTCTTCCAAAGAATCCTGACAAGAGCACCTGCCAAATGTACAAATACTACTTTATTCTTGTTTTTCTGATTTTATTTCAGACTGGGGAAACCTTTGTCAGGACATCAGTTTTAAATCTTCCTTTTAAACTCACACCACCAGTATGAGTTTAAGAAAAGCACTTTTGGTATGATTTCTTTGAGCAGATACTTAATGTTATTTTAGCCTGAAAAATGCAAAATTAGGTTAGATAGCTCTTAATTAATTCAAAGTCTCCAAATTCCATCTCAAAGAAAAATATCATTTCTGAACATATAATTGTACATATATGTGGGAATACAATGTGATTTTTCAATATAAGAACACTGTGAGTGATTAAATCAGTATAATTGGCAAACTCATTTGCTCAACCATTTATCATTACTTATGTTGAAAAAATTCGAAATCCTCCTTTTTAGTTACTCTGAGATACAAGGCAAGCAATTGCCATCTATATCCTCCCTGCTGTATTTTATATCACTAGCAATTCTTTCTCCTACCCAATTACGATTTTGTTTCTGTTAATATCGTCAAAGGACACTTTTACTGTTTAAATTTCCATAAAATTTCAAATAATTTGTTCCCTTTTATTGTAAGAATGTTTCATATTTACATATAAATTCTGCAAATTTAGTCTCTTTCATGAGAAGACAGACATTTGTATTTTGAGAAATTGCTAACCTACTCATCTCCTGTACCATGGTGTCCCACTACCACAGTTCAAATTTCTCTCTGTGTTCAATCTCTTCCTTTCTGGCAGTACTAGAAAAATATGTTGAAAAAAAGGGAAAGAGATATGGGCTTGGTACCTAAGAGAACTCTTAAGGAAGTTTACTCTCTTTCCTGTAGCGAGAGACCCAGACTCAATGCAGAATGTGAACATATCTATAATTTCCAGGACTGATTGCCACAATGCCTACAAAAACCACGAAATCAAAGAAACTATGCTCTGCGTGGGCATTGTTCCAGGGAGGAGGCAGCCCTGTAAGGTAACCTAGTCTCAATTCCTGAATATCCCCATCTTATTCCTTGTATCGTTTGCCAGAAAGATAACTTGGTTTCCTTTCTCCTGGCAGGAAGTCTCAGCAGCCCCTGCAGTCTGCAATGGGGTACTTCAAGGAATCCTGTCTTTTGCAGATGGATGTGTTTTGAGAGCTGATGTTGGCATATATGTCAGAATCTTTAACTATGTGTCATGGATTGAAAATGTAATCAGGAACAACTGAATTCCCACTGTATCTTTGAGTTTGGGGCCACGTAACAGCTTATTCCCATGTCCAGCCTCAGAATTAAACCTAAATAAACTCCTTGGGTTGCAACAAGCACACCCATCTCACTTCCATTGAGCAGAGTGGATGGAGCAGCGACCTGTACGTACTTGCTCTGTGACTAGACATAACAATGTTTTCTCACCTGTAGATGAAGATGGAAAACTCAAAACTCCTTAGGCAGTTGAAATTTATGAAGCAGAGATTGCATTCTTTCTAACAAACTGACAATTGACTTTCAAAAAGTCACTCCATAGCCAAAACCCCTGCTACTCGTACTAAATTAGACAACATGTGATTTGGTGAGATAAACAGGCTGATTAGGGGATGGCATATAATGAACTTTCACGTATTTGACCACACAGTTCGAGTCCCAGACCCAGTGGCTTAAACTCATGCTGGTGTGTGTGTGTGAGTGCCCAAAATCTCAAGAGAGTAGAGAAGAAAGGATTGCACTGTGGCCATATCCCCTGGGGGGTAGTTTCTTGCTTTCTATCTCTCTGTCTCTGTCTCGCTGTGAGTGCACATGCCTTATAGCAAAAATATCTCTATAAAAAAAACAAGAACAAAATGCTGATTAGAAAAAGGAAGCTTGACAGGAGTGAACTAACAAAAATGTAAGTAAGGAGAAAGAACTTAAGGATAACGACTACAGTATTACTTCAGTTTCTCCCTGCCCGTCCAGGTCTCAACACTGGGAATGGGTAGATTCTGGTCATTCACCTCACAAGAGTCTGGATTGCAACTTGACACATGAGAGATTAATATAAAGCTAACTGGGACTGATGACATAGCATAAACAGGAATTCCAGGACAGATTTTGCTAATACAAGTTTAGGCTTTAAATTTATTGTATGTCAATTGCCCCAGGAACTCTTCTCCTTCCTAGTTGTCACTGGTAGTTTTTCTTCCTTCATTCTCTTTTCACTTCACTTCTGCAGCTTCAATTACCACTTAGAGGTTTAATTGGTAGTTTTATATAGGGTGTTTCCTTTGATCAGTTGACTGCGGCTCAAAAAACAAAAAGGAAAAAGGACTTTAGAGAGTTTGGTCTGCAGTTTCTACAAGTAAACTACTGAAGACATACACCCTAGCTAGGGGACAGGACAACTCCTCTCAAGAAGCAGAGGTTGCAGCAGGAAATCCTTTGTTTTTGTTTTTAAAATAATTATTTATTTAATTTTAATTTATTATTACTATTTAACTTACTTTAGGTAATGTGTATTCACCAAAGAGAGATAGAAAGAGGGGGAAAGTGAGAAAGCAAGCCACCAGGTCCAGGACTCAAACCATGGTCAACCATGTGGGAGTCTGGTACCTGATTTCAGCAGTACATCTTGTCCTCTCTAGAGTTCCAAAACCTCTAGCTCAGTAAAACGTAGCTTGTCAAGTTGGGAGACAAACGTTTTGTCAATTAAATATTACAGATGGATGTATTTTGTATTTTGTGACATAATTGTGAGAGCTTCACCTTTACTTTTTTCTTTTTAACTGAAATTTTGGTTATGAAATAGAACATGGTTTTGAGCCCATTATGCAAGAGAGCACCTAAGCCTTTGGAGATGTTCCCCAGCTTGAGTCGTACTTTCTTTTCAGCTTGGCTAACTGGAAAAGCATGCTAGGATTCCTGGGACCAGCAGTTAGCGTAATGGCTATGTCGCTGGACTCCCACGTAGTCGACCACAGTTTGAATCCCGGACCCGGTGGCTTAAACTCACGCCGGGCGCGTGTGCGTGCGTGCCCAAGATCCCGAGAGGAGAATGGAGGAGAAGGGATTGCGGCGTGGTCATCCCCCCTGGGGGTGATTTCTCGCTTTCTATCTCTCTGTCTCTCTCTGTCTGTCTGGCGAGCGCACGCGCCCTATAGCGAAAACCTCTCCAAAAAAAGTAAAAAAGAAAAGCATGCTAGGATTCCTAAGGCCCCCAAACCTGGGCTAGTCATTTATAGACTTCTAATAAGCACCCCAGTAGGAGACTGGATATGTGCCTAAACTCGAGGGCTTCATATTGATTTCAAGGAGCTAATAATTATTAACCTATTATTTATTTTTAATGTTTTTACATTATATTTACATTTTATCTCTATATATCTTAACATGGCTGTTCCCAGCATTATTACCCTCTTATTTACTTCTCTCCCCCCACTCACCTGTGTTTATGTCCCACCTTTTCATTAGCCCACTCTCAGCTCTTCAGGGACCCTGGGAAAATGAGATATGGGCCATAAATTCAGACTGCATCTGCTTGGGGCTAGAAACCTGAAATATTTAATGATGTTCATCCTCTTATTGGTTCTTCTTGGAGCTGTAAGTCAATGAGCTGATGTTCGCTGCTCTCTGAAAACCTTCTAAATGAAAGAATGAGAAAGAAACAAAAACAAGGGTAGCATTTAGAGGAAGTAAAGAGGAAACATGGCAGAATGTCCTGTAGCCTAGTGATTAAGGGAGCAGAATCCCACATAACTGGCTGTGGTTCAAGCCCCAGCATAGCAGCTTGAGAAACTTACCAGGTGTGTGTGGGTACATGACCAAAATCCTGTCAGGAGGGGGAAATGGAAAAGAGGAGATTGTGGCATGATCACATCCTATTGGGGGGCTCTCTCTCTCTCTCTCTCTTTCATGCATGGCCCTCTGGTAATTAAAAAGGAAAAAGAGGAAACATAGCACATATTCCTTGAAAGTTACACTATATCCAGTTAAATACTGAAAATAGAGTAGGTATTCTATATACTTGTTGGCTAATTGAAAAAGCAACTGAGGCAAAGCATAATTAACAGTTCTCTTAGGTGGCTCTATTCACCTGCATCCTGCAATTTTAACATTAATCCAAACTATGAAGGGATAATTTTGGAGCAGGGCCTGATTTACACGATCTGGAAATATATTTTTCACTGCAAATGATTAGGTTTAATGAGTATATTAGTAATTCTTCTCCAAACATTTCTTCCTCCCTAACTACATCCTTCCTCTGCAAAGATGATGACAAGATCACTATTCTAAGAACACTGCTGGATACCAAGTGTACTTGAACTTCGAAGAAGTTCAGAGAACTGATGGAGGATCCCAACTTAGTTTCCATAAGGGCTCTAAGCTGTCCCCTGTCTTGAGCTATTAGCTATGGAGAGAACAGGAATGGGATAGAAAGCCTAGGCAAGTCCTTCTGAGAAGCTCAGCCCCTCTGAGGGCAGAACCACAGTCAGAAGATGTTTTTTGCAAAGCCTTTTTCACTCTACAACAAACACTAACAGGGAAGCCAAAGAGTAACATAAGAAAAGAAGTCAAGAATTTATTTTCAAAAATCTTCCAACTAGTCAGTGAGACACAATCCCCCATCTCAGGAGATAAGCCTCAGCAAGCTCTGGTTAGGTTGACAGTTTAGATAATCACTAAAATGACAGAGTCATACTTTCCAAAATACAAAACTTATTAGCAGATGAAATGTATATAAACTAGGAACAAGCCCAAGGTAGGTCAAGATACCTGGGTCTTGAGAAATGGGATTCTTAATATACTCCATCCCCCTTCAGTGGTCTCCAGGTAAGAGTGGAGGGGACACCCAAGGATGAAGCACAACTCATTCTGGTGGCCATGTTTATCCTGCACCACAAATTTGCAGCTCAGTTATTGACAGCAACACCACGTCTACTAAGCTGACCTGCTTTGTGACCATTAATAGCCACATAATCTCCATGAAATTGCCCTGTAGCTGTCCCTAGGATGGGGATGAATAGAGTAACACTTTGAATGAGAATTGTGAATCTAGGTGGTAGATGGTTGGTAAAGGAGTGAGTTTAGAAGTATCAATCCATGCTAATGAACGTATGTATACAGAGTGGAATGCTATATATAGCAGAAAACAAGTTCCATGTGCTTGGAAAACTCTCACCCTTCTTAGGGAACTACCTCTACGCTCTTATTAAAGATGTTTCCATTTATGGTGGAGATCCAAGACACCATCCTGTAAAGTAAGGTATACACAAGACTCTCAAGTTGAGCACCCCAGAATCAAAAAAGAACTACAGCCCACCTGTCATTAAAAAGGTCCAATGAGAAAGACAAAGCTGAGACAGGAATAACAAATTGATGAAGTATGAAAATTGGGTATCCAGTAGACTGAGTTTTTCATTTGCAAATCTTAGGGAGTTGCTGAGTGAATGATTTGACTGCGGTTGGGTTAATCAAGGAAGTCGACCTGAAAAGCACTGATAGTTAGAGTCTGGGATTTGAGAGAAGTGAAGGTACCCTACTTAAGATGCCCACCATACAAAGACATAGAGATGGAACTCTTAAGTGACTGACTCTCAGGGACTGTCTGTCTTGACTAGAGAAAGTTGACTTCATTCAGGAGGTCACCCGCCTGGTTGGTAGTGAGAGGCAAAGGCTCATGGCCTTCTACGGGAGCTTGCTATCCCGTAGCCCAGTCACCAGTGGTTGATAGGACAGAGAATGAGCAAAGTGAAAAGGGGGAGTCAGTGTTAGTTTTGCAGACCATTTCTTTCTTTTTCTTTTCTTTTTTTTTTTTTTTTTTTTTTTTTTTGGAGAGGTTTTTGCTATAGGGTGCGTGCGCTCGCCAGACAGAGAGAGACATAGAGACAGAAAGCGAGAAATCACCCCCCAGGGGTGATGGCCACGCCGCAGTCCCTTCTCCTCCATTCTCCTCTCGGGATCTTGGGCACGCACGCACACACGTCCGACGTGAGTTTTAAGTCACTGGGTCTGGGACTCAAACCGCGGTCGACTATGTGGGAGTCCAGCGACATAGCCATTACGTTAACTGCTGGTCCCGCAGACCATTTCTTAACCACTTACTCAACATGTATCTATTGAGATCTTACATTAAAATTATAATAGTAATTATGAATCTTGAGGGGAAGCCTGAGCCAAGGAGAAATTACAAAGCAAGGTAGTAGAAAAAGCCTATTTGGGAGGCTACTCCCTCATACTCTTGTTTTTTCCTTTCTTCATGCAAATCCCACCACCGTCATGCTTGCTATGGTGCCTATGAGTCTACGACCCCCTGCGGAGGTGCTCTCCAGCCACTGCATGTCCTCACTTAAAAGAACCACTTCTCAGGACCAGAAGATGGCGTAATGGCTATGTCACTGGAATTCCATGTAGTCGACGGCAGTTCAAGTCCCAGATCCAGTGGCTTAAACTCATGCCGGGCATGTGTGAGTGCATGCCCAAGATCTCGAGAGAAGAATGGAGGGGAAGGGATTGTGGCGTGGCCATCCCCCCCGGGGGGGAGGGTGTGATTTCTCGCTTTCTGTCTCTCTGTCTCTCTCTGTCTTTCTGGCAAGTGCACGTACCCTATAGCAAAAACCTCTCCAAAAATGTAAATTTTAAAGAAAAGAACCATTTCTCCAACTTCCTTATGTTTCTATTTCCCCCTTCAAGTTCTATTTTCCATTCCTACAATACTGATACTGCCTTCAGATGGTGAAAGGTAAATTCAAATTCAAGTGTCAAAACTAGGTCAGTGAATCTATAGAATTACTTCTTCAGATTTCTTTTTTTTTTCCTTCTCATTAATTAGTTTTCTTCTTTTATCATTATTATTTACATTCAATCACTGTATATCAATAGAACATACAAAATGAATATCCCCAGCATGCCTGCACCGTATATTACATGCACCTGTAAATCCAGCTACCTAGGAGGCTGAGGCAGAAGGATTATTTTAATCCAAGAGTTCTTGGCTGTAGTGTGTTATGCTGATCAGCATCAGTATGGTGACCTCTCGGGAGCAGGGCACCACCAGATTGCCTATGGAGGAGTGAACCGGCCCAGGTGGGAAATGGAGCAGGTCAAAACTCCCACACCAATCAGGTTTATTTCTGATTTAATAATTGATAGAGCTATAACCCATAGGAATAATAATAATGAAATTCTAGATGCTATGGCAGGAAAGGAGGCAGAGAATGATTTGATGATGGCAGTGCCCTTTATCATGACAGGTAAAGTCTATTTATCCCTTAGCCTCACTCCAACACTCCCTCACTTTTCCTTGCAGACTAATAACAAGTGCCCACTTCTTCTGGCCCTGTTGGAGCCTGGTACCAGTCTTCAGGAGATTAGCTTAGCCCTTTCCTCCTTTTACCTTGCAGGATGCTTACCTGCTGCTGCCATCTGATGTGTGGGCGTCTCTGGACTTTCTGAGCGTGTCTGCCCTCTTTATGGCATTGCTAACAACATGGCGCATGCTGGAGTTCTAGAAGGGGGCAAAGATGCCCACTAGATGACCCTCCTCCAACCACCTCCCTCATCCCAGTAATGGCACATTCATTGCGCAGAGAGTGTAATGAATTAATGGTACTGTTAAATACAGAGAAGACGGTAACACAGCCCTGAGCCACTGCTCTTAAAGGAGAGCAGAGGACCCTGCTGGCAACTATTGAGACAACCACAGACAACCATACATGGCTGCAGTGTTAGAAGACACCAAGCTTGGATGCATTCCCTTTAATCTCAGTCTCTAAGAGCCCCTAGAGACTGTATATTTAGAGTTTCCTGTGTTTGAGACCTGGTGCTACCTCTGCTATCACCTACATGATTTAGCAGGTCATCTCAGTTCTTGAATATCCATTTCTCTATTTAAAAGGAAAAAGGTGATACGTTCCTTATAGGGTTTTTGAAAATTATTAAACAAGAAAACGAAGTTAAATGTAATATGCACACATATATGTATATTATTTTATCAGACTGAAGACAGGAGACTCATGTCACATAGATCAGTATTTCCTATCTGAATAGCATAGGGATAGCAATATGCATTCAGTTAAACAGCGTTGCTTCAGTACCTACAGAGTGCCAGTCTAGGAGTGTCGATTTAGACAGGGTGGAATCAAGATTCTAGGCAATGGTGTTTAGGCATAGTTCTTGGTCCAAGTGAGCCAACTGTACCTGGGAAGTCTCCAGAGAGCGCTCCTATGGATTCATCCATGCTCAGTGCCTTCCAGCACTATAGCTACAGATGGCTGTCTGTGCTCGTCTCAGCAGCAGGGGTCTCTGCTCTCCTTTAAGAGCAATGGCTCAGGGTTTCTCTGTGCTGCCATCTTTTCTGTATTTTTTTTTTTTTTTGAGAGGTTTTTGCTATAGGGCGTGTGCGCTCACCAGACAGACAGAGAGAGACATAGAGACAGAAAGCGAGAAATCACCCCCCGGGGGGATGGTCACACCCCAATCCCTTCTCCTCCATTCTCCTCTCGGGATCTTGGGCACGCACGCACACGCGCCCGGCGTGAGTTTTAAGCCACCGGGTCCGGGATGCGAATCGCGGTCGACTACGTGGGAGTCCAGCAACATAGCCATTACGCTAACTTCTGGTTCCCATCTTTTCTGTATTTGACAGCCTCTTGGTGGTTCTGACCAAGGATCTCTCAGGGCTGTTTTCAAACAGAGGTGCCCTGCCTGGGAGAAGAGAGAACACGGAGGCATCACAATGTCCCCAGAATTCTGGGCCAGACTCAGGCTTCTTCCCAATTTTGTCCCCTGGATCTGGGCAAGTGTTCACGCACACCTGAGAGAGCTGAGAGAAGACCAAGTCCTGTGACCAATGCCATGTCCTATGCCTGAGACAAGAGGGAAGGTAAAATAGAGATAGCAGAAAAGAAGGATACTTGTGGCGGTTGACTGAGAAGGCTGCTCTGAGTGATGGTCACACTGCTAGGTTCCTCCTCAGGACCCAAGAATTCCAATTTCTGGGCTTTCTTAATGAAGAAAAATGAGCAGCTAAAAAGAAAAAAAAAAAAGCAGCTGAAGCTACCAAGTCTAGAAACCTGACCATATGATTTGATTTCTGGACTCAACTCACCACTGGCATGATGATTCAGATAGCGCCATAGTCTGCAATCAGCAGCTACAAAGTTTGATATCCAGGATCTAGGATTGTGCTGAAAGGAGGAAAAGAAAAGAAAAGAAAAAAAAAGAAAAGAGAAGAGAAGAGAAAGAAGGAAAGAAAGAAAGAAGAAAGAAGAAAGAAAGAGAAAAGAAAGAAAAAAGAGAAAGAAGAAAGAGAAAGAAAAAAGAGTGAGAGAGGGAAAGAAGAGAGAAAAGAAGAAAAAGAAAGAAAGAAAGAGAAAGAAGAAAGAAAAGTAAAAAGAAAGCCGTGAGAAAGTCTATACCAAGGTCTGCAGTGACCTGAACTGGATATGAGATGTCACCAGTAACAGCTGGACTGCTGGACGGCCTTCGCTCCCAGGCATCTCAGTCTCTCCACAGGGATTAGAGGTTCTTCCAAGGCTTCTGTCTGTGACTCACCTTTGATTAACTTTCTGCTCCCCATCAGACCCCACACACTTCCCACGCTTTCTGTCTGAAAGAATCCCCAATATACATCAACTTCTCTTGAGGACTCTGTCTGCCATTTCGTCCAGTCCCAACCGGTCTCTCTATCTGTCCTAAACTTTATTCTATCTATGAAGCCAGGGCACGAAGAGCATGGACCTGAAGTCATGGCAGGGGTAGAAGATCCATGTAGATTCCGAGGAGGACATTTTTGCAGTTCACTTTAATTTGCTGCTGAGGGGGAGGGCAGAAGGGGGAGGCCTGTGAATGCATGTGTTTCCATGTGCATCAGGGTTTGGGGTGGGAAAGACAATGACAGAGGCAGACTGGGGTTACAGGAAAGTGGATAAAGTGATATTTAGTAAAAGGGGCTCAGATACATCCAAGTGCTGTCCCTTGTATGTCTCTTGGGTAAACTCATTCTGTTTTCAAATACCTGGGGAGGCCTTTGGCGAAAGCCCGAGTACCTGGTCCCTCTGTTCTCTGACCTAGATTTAGATAACCCACAGGGAAAGAATGCCTTTTCTAGACGGCACATGGAGCGATACAGGAAGAAAGCCTGGGCACATGTGGAAAGGCATCTTCCTCAACAGCATACAGAAGATCGGGAACATTGTCTCCTGAGGATGATGTGTATAGTATCCCCAGCTGGACTGGTGAGAAATGTATACATGTTGGATATTCACTTTGAAAGCTAAGTGACATATGTGATTGAATGTATAAAAGAAACTGAAATTTAAAAAAATATTTAAAAAAAGAAGAAGATCAAGAACATAAAACCAAGGATGAGGGAGGTGGCATCCAATTTAGCCTGGCCAGCCCCAGATGGGCCAAGCCAATATCACAGTCAAATGACTCTTGTTTCTGGAGACCCTTATGTGGAAAGGTAGTGGTAGAGGGTGACAGATGGGAGGCTGAGCAAAGGGAATAAAGAGTAATTAAAACAGGAGCCTCGCTAAGTGTACTTGGTCTCCCCAACCACCGCTATGCACATCACAGAGAATGGTGAGCAGATGGTGCCCCCTGATGGCAAACTCACTCCCCATGTGCTGAGGAAACAGTCCTTGCCAGATTCTCGGCCCCACATCCACCCACACTACCATTAGAAATGGAGGTGCATTTAACATGATTCCTCCTGCGCTCACTCCCAGCATCATGCCAGGTGCCTGCTCCCTTGTTCTACATCCACTTGGGTAGAGAAGCTCTAAGCGAGAAGCAGAGTTGCTCAGTTCATGTGATGCTGTTCCTGCCTCCCATCCCTGCAGTGGTCTCAGGATCCTGGATCTTATTTCTATTCTGTGTCTGCACTTCCCAGTAGGTTCCCTGCTACTTGCCTGGGGCCTGAGCCTCCTTGCTCTGCCCCTCACTCCACTCATAGTCTCAGCTCACATTGCGGACCTAGGTCTGACTCATATCTTTCCAGTGCAACATTGGGTAGGCCCTCCGCTGCAGGTTCCAGACATGGCTCTTTCTGAGAGTTGTTCTTTTTTAAAGATCAGCTTGAGGGACCAGCAGGTAGTGTGGCGGTTAAGATGCTGCACTCCCACATGGCTGACTGCATTCGAGTTGTAGATTCAGTGGTGTGAAAATCACACCGGGCATGTGTGCCCAAAATCCTAAGAGAAAAATGGAGAAGGGATTGTGATATGGCCATCCCCCTACTTTCCCTCCCTGTCTCTCTCTTTCTAGCAAGTGCAAAAATCTTTAAAAATATCAATTTGAGGTTGGGCCATGAGAACTTTAGGTGGGGATAAGCAATAAGAATGGAGGTCTAATCAGAAAAATGGGTGTTTGTTGCTTGGGTGTAAGCGAGGGGCTGCACAATGAGAGTCAGCCCACCCCTCTTAGTTTCCAGCGTTTCTCCAGGTTTCTCCCCTCTGGAATCGATCCTGATATTAACATGCAGCTTGCTTTCTATGTGTTTACACAATGTGGAGAAAATAGCTAAGACCAAAGGGCTGTTCTCTGTGTCCTACATTACACTAGAGGCTTCACTTAAACTGTGCTGTTCAGTCCTCATGGAGGCCCTTTAAGATGGAGACTTACTATCTGCATTTTTACAGACACAAAAACTGAGGTTTGGGAAGATTAAGAGATTTTTCCCTAAACTCACGTGACAAAGCCAAGGTCTGCACTCGAGCCCTCCAAACATGGGGTTACGTGAATATACTATGAATACAGGCAGTGTTCCCTGAAAGGCAAATGGGAAATCAGCAGAGTAAATCCATTTGTAATTACAAGGCAAGAAGGGAGGATCTGGGTGGGAAGAAGCAGTCTTGGAGGGCTGTCGGGGCAAAGGAGGAGGGCTGACTCTACAGTGGGGAACCAGGGAAGTCTGTGTATGTGGTTTTGATTCAAATGCCCAAGGAGTGTTTCTCACTGTGTCTTTGCTGCAGGTGCAGTACAGCATTCTGCTCTGGGTCACGTTGGCCACGTGCAGCCTCAGTTCAGTGTCACTGACCCGTGTAACCAGGTAATCTGCTCCAGGAAAAGATATGGCCTCCTTCTCCTGCGGACTCCGCAGAGTAGCTAGCATCTGGAGTTGCCGCTGAAGATCCTGTTGGTACCAGCTCATCCAGGGGTACTGGGAATTTCTCAGAATGCAGCGCAGAATCTCAGCTTGACCACGTGGTACCAGGACCCACCTGGGACTTTGCTCCACCAGGCTTGCACTGGTGTCTGAAATACACAGGCAGCCTGGGATGAAGGTCAGCAGAATGCGAACCTGTCGGGATGACTGGCAGGGCTGCAGTTAGGGAGCAATTTCTGTAAGTAGCTACTCCAGTGACTGGGCCTGTCTTTCCCTCCTCCAACCCACTGAGTGGCTTTCTCTGCCTGCCCTCTGACCTGTACTCCCAGCTGCCATCAGCACCCAATAGCACAGAACAGAAAGCAGTGCCATTCCCTGGTCCCTCAGGCTCTCTCCAGCAGGGTGACAGGACAGGGATAGCCAGACAGGAGAGCTGAATCCAAGCCTGTGAGTTGGAAAGAGGTGGCTGACGGTCTCTGGACCTCAACCTCCAAAGGGTGTGGCTTTATCAGGAAACTGAATCTTTTGTCTATCTTCTCATCAAAGAACAGACCTCAAACTGAAGAGTGATTTCCTGCTTCCTGAACCCCAACAGACACTCACACATGCAACCCCACACTCCCCACATTCACTGCGTTTTTTAGGAAAGGTACTTGATCCTGTTCCTTCTCAATTGCATCCCAGATTCTCTGAGAACAGAAGTCTGAGTCTGTGCCTCTCATCTTAGCAAGAAACTAAAATTATCTCAGTGCAACCAAGCAATGCTTGCAGACTTGAATGAAGATATCTCTCACCCACCTACTTCACATACAAAATCATTTCCAAAACTTAGAAAAATGAAGTCAAGTACAAGTTCACTGGGATGCAAAAATGTTTCAAATGCATAGTTTTTTCCCCATAATGCACACTTTCCATGGTCTTTTGGAAGACCTCCCTCATATCCACCAGGGATGTTGCAGGACAACATGGTGTGGTCAGACAATGGGCACTCCTCTCCAGTTACCTGTGTTTGACTGTGAGGGCAAACATAAATTAAAAATAAAATCTCCTGTAGAAGGGGGTGATTTCTCATTTTCCCTCTCGCTCTGTCTCCAGTGAGACACAAACCTTGAAGCAAAAATCTAAAAAAAAAAACAAAAAAAATCTGTTTAATTCCCCTTGTTGAAACTAAGGGAAGAAGGAAGAATTCCCCTTACCCAACTCCAATTTTTAGAGCATCTGCCTTAGAAAACTTCCAATTGTAAACTCCTTAGTGTCTTTGAAATGTATATTTATCTTATTTTATTTTTAATTTTTTTATTTATATTTAAACACTGTACATCTTTACATTGTACAACATGGTTTTTCCTAGCATTAATGTAGTGCCTGTTAGTCAAGTCAACAACGTTGCCATACACATTCTCATCCATAAATAACTTTTCATTTGTGTATCTATTAAATGTTTTGTTTCTCCCCCGATCCCTTCCTTTCCAACCCTATTATTCATCCCGTACTACTCACACCCTTCCGTACTGTCACTAGAATCTACAGTAGGTCTCCCCGCTATTATAACTTTCAATCTTCGGTTTCTGCTGTAGTGTGCAGACATTTAGTGTATGTATATATATATATATATATATATATATATATATATATATACATATATATTTTTTTTCTTTCTTTTCCTTTCTTTTTTTTACATTCAATCACTGTATACCTTTACAACATACAGAATGAAATTTCCTAGCATGAATACACTGTATGTTAGTCCATTCAAATATATTACTCTACACTTCATCATCAATAGATAATTTTCCCTTTTTGTGTCTATTACAGGTTTCCCCCCTTGACTCCTCCCTCCCAACCTCCCATCCCCACCCTCCTCCCACACGGCTTCCAGCAGCCATGGCTGCTCTCCTTGCAAGTCCTCTTGCACTGCCTCCACCATCGCCACTGCTCTCCAGACCTTTATACTCCCAGTTAGTCCGTTTCTGCATAGAGCACCGGCATTTGGTATACACTGAGTGAGAACATACAACGCCTCTCTTTCATAGCCGGACTTGCCTCACTGAGCAGTAAACCTTCCAGATTTGTCCACTTTCTATCAAATGCCAGGTCTCATTTTTTTTAATGGCTATATTTAGTTACATATCAAATTATTTTCCCAGCAATAATGTTCCTAATGTTACTATAACTCAGGTCTTAGTGACTTCATCTGTAAGACAGACATAATTATGAAAACTATTTTTTAGGAATAAGTGGATCAGTACATGAAAAATTCTGAGGGGAGAGCTCGGCTCAGACTACACACTCTATAGAGTTAACTTCTGTTATTTCAATGATAAAATTTGAATTTAATGAAAATATGAAATAGTAAATAGCAACTTTTGTCTTTATTCATCTATCAACTGAGCAATCGACTGTGATTAAAAGCATAAGTTATCGTAACATTTTAACATTAATAAGAGGTCTTGTTTTTCAGAAAGCTTGGGAAACAATATTCTGGGAAATTAAACCAAAAAAGCCCTGCATCTACCATCTCTCCATACTCACCACTTTTCAGTCAACAACAGGAGACACAGAAGGGTTTAGAAATGAACTTCACACATTCCAGTCCTGGACTGTACCACATTCAAGTCAGAGTTCTGAGTGTGGTGTCTGTCCCATTACTGACACTTAATAATTTCAGGGAGTTAGGTTAGGGCCAGACCTCAACCCAGATCAGGGACACATCCCTCTCCATGAAGAGCCCCACACGAGGTTTCAGTGATAGCCTGGCATCCTGGGGTGGGAGCAGATGGAGATCGAGTAGAAGAGATGCCCCGAGTGTACAGTCCCTGCTCCCAGCTCTTCCCTGAGGACAGCGCTCAGGCCAGCCAGGCAGATCACAAGATAAGGGATCCTGGGCCCTTCTCCGTTTACAGGCCTGGCTGTCCTGTCTCCCTGCCTCCTCCTCCCTAGCCTTAATCCCCAAATGAGATTGGGATCAGAGTGTCTCCAGCGCCACATTATCTCCTCCCTGGCATTGCTGCTCCTCAAGGTCAGTGCCTCCCAGGATCTGCCTTCCCCTCTTGTGTTGGCCCAGCTCCCCGTCCTGGCCCAGACTAAGCCTCTTGCTTCCAGATGACTGCCTAGCTTCTCTGCTAGGTCCAGTGTTGGGGTGTTGTGGCTGCCATGTGGGACATTTGTTTTCTTCCCCACTGCACCCCATTCTAATTGATACTCAAGTGCTCACAGCAGAAGCAAACAACCGTAGCTGGGTCCGCACCAGCTTCAGTGCACTCAGTAGGAAACGCAAACTATGCATGTGCTGAATGAAGAGGTGAGGAGGCTGCTCCAGCATCTATCCACCCCCACTGGAGTGGAGAAGTGTGGTCCAGTTTGTGTTGGGGGATGTCCTGGGGGCGTGTCCCTTCCACTGTCTGATGAAGGATGAACAACTGCAGATCAGAGGAGACAAGCCCAACTCCAGGTCAGTCACCTGGAGGAAATAACTCAGGGCTTAGGGGTGAGACCTTGATCCGTTATGTAAGAAGCAGTCAGAAAAACGACATCGACTCCCTCCCCTATGACAAGTCATGGTGGAAATGCATGGCAGAGATCTGGTCCCTTGCACATGTCTGCAACCTAAGGAAAGAAGAAAGTAACAGAAAGAGCACCCGCCTGTGGGTAGGACCCTGTGTTCTCACGTTAGTGTGCTATAGTAAGTTGGTAGGCGACCAGCCACTGCTCATGTCACCCTTGGCACCCTCACTTTCTCATCTAGAAATCCAGTGGATGGAATGTTTTTGAAAACTAAATGGATCTGCAGTTCCTCTCTACTCCCGTGTCCTAATACTCTAATATTCCTTCTGTGCTTTTGCTGTTTGTGGAAAACCAGTGCACTTGCAAGTGGAGAAGTTGGACTAAGCCTCCAGTGCAGACACATTAAAATGTCATTTCTCTAAAAGGCAACTCCTGAGAGGAAGAGTAAAGCACAAAGCATCCCAGAGGCCAGAGGCAAATTCATGTTTATTTCTCATTTTGTTCTTACCCTTTCCCTCACTTTCTCCCATTCTTGCTCCTCCCCAAAATATGCAGGAAACGAAAGCTGCCTGACACTTGAGCATCTGGAAAGCTGATTACAGTTCCTTCACCTCCAAGTGTCCTTCCAGGGATTAGTAGCAAAGATCCTCCAGGAGATGGAAATCATAGCCTCCCTCAAACCCTCCCACCAACTTCTCTCCTTCCTACACTGTACTGGAGAACTGAAAGCCTAGGCTTATGTGTAGCTTCCTCCCGCCCTACCCCAGCCCCCACACCACTAGTACCTGAGTTCTACACGTAAACAAAATTAAAAATGCCCATAAAAATTGGATGGAGGCAGATGTCAGAGGTGGAATGTTCAGTAAGGACATCCAAGAATACAGGATAAGGTGGGACAGGAAGAGAGATGAAGAGAGAAAGGAGAAGCTAAACCCCTTGATTCTGTGGGGTCCCCACTAGCACACCACTGGCATGGGGCTGGCATAGAAAGTCTGAATGATTCATTCCTGAGGATTTTATGTCCCCTGATTTAGAGTGAGATAAACCTGTTCTGTAGCCTCTCAGAGACATTTCACCTCCAGAGTTATGTAAGGGGCAAAAAGAATGCTTTTGTGGCACAAAAACATTTGAACCCAGAAGATAATCAGATCAGAAGAACCCCAGCCTGTCCCTTCCCTGTGGCGTGATGCCTGGCACAGGTAGAGGCATATATAAGTGCAGAGATTTCAGGTGTCCTTCCACAGGAGGGCTGTGCCAGGCTCCAGGAGCCATGACCTGTGTCCTTCTCTTCAGGCTTTTCCTACTTCTGGTCCTAGCATCCCCTTCCCAAGGCAAGCGTCTTGGCCCCACATCTCGCCTGCGTTATTCTAGGTTCCTAGATCCTTCCAATGCCATTTTTCTGCGTTGGGACTTTGATCTTGAAGCTGAGATCATCACTTTTGAGCTCCAGGTCCGAACAACTGGATGGGTGGGCTTGGGTGTCACAAACCGCTACACCAATGTGGGAAGTGACGTGGTCATTGGAGGAGTCTTGCCCGATGGCAATGTCTATTTCTCGGTAAGTCTGATGGTGACTGTCTTCCAAGAATGAGGGTCTTTATTGAGTTGAGAATGTCACAATGCCTATGAGGCACATCCCCAATCTCTAGCTTACCGTGGAATTCTCCCTATAGACATGGTCCGTTATAAAGCTTACTGTCTAGGCCTTTGAGACTGCATGCCTCCAAGGCTGCTCTAAGGTAATGGAACCAGTAGTCTGTGAGCGACAGTCTTGTTCCACTTACTCGTTAATAGCCCATTAAATATGGGTCACTAGAGATGATTCAAAGCTGTTTGAGACACATCTCTGCCTTCAATTTCCTTTAAACTAAATCAAATAGATCACAATATGCAATAGTCTAATAACAAGAGCAGCAACGGTAGCAATAATGATAGCTTAGAATGTTTATATACTTGGGACCAGCAGTTAGCGTAATGGCTATGTTGCTGGACTCCCACGTAGTAGACTGCAGTTCGCATCCCGGACCCAGTGGCTTAAAACTCACACCGGGCACATGTGCATGCGTGCCCAAGATCCCGAGAGGAGAATGAAGGAGAAGGGATTTCGGCATGGCCATCCTTTTGGGGGGGTGATTTCTCGCTTTCTGTCTCTCTGTCTCTCTCTGACTGGCTGGCGAGAGCACACACCCTATGGCAAAAACCTCTCAAAAAAAAAAAAAAAAAAAGAAAAAAAAGAATTTTGATATACTTATGATTAATCAAAAATTGTTCCAAATTTATAGCATTATTATGAAGTGAATCATTATTACTCCCATTTTACTGATGAAGTCGCTTATCCATCTCCCAATCTCACCCATTTTGACTGGTTTGAATTCCTAATCACCCTTTCAAACTGCACTTACAGTGGGAAGTGTCAAGTAGCAGTACAAGGTAATGTGCAGTAAGAGCCACAGGAGAAAGTATAGATGGCATGGACTGAAAAGAAGTGAATTTTCAAGTGCTAGGGATGTAGGAATATTAGGATTTATGGAGATGAGATTTTCAACGAGAGAGTAAAGGAAGGGCAGGTGGCACACTCCATCAGACATAGTCCATTCCTCTTCCCCAACAATCTGCTTCTTGATGCCATGCTCTGATCTAGGAGGAAACTATGGCAAAAGAATGTTTTTGTAGCACAACCTATGTTCTACTACTTTTGATTCCTGGGGAAGCTGAGGGACACCTACTTTTCCAAAGCATGACCATTTGAGGCTCCTAGTTCTTACTCTTTGACCTTTACTGAAACCCAGGACCAGCACCTGGTGGATGAAGACACCCTTAGGGAGGATGGAAGCCAAGATGCTGAGCTGCTGGGGCTCACAGAAGATGCTGTCTACACCACCATGCGCTTTTCCAGGCCCTTCCGCTCCTGCGACCCTCATGACCAAGATATTGCGGTAAAATAGAGTGAAAAGAACTTTAATTACAAGCAGGGGAGGTGTAGTCACTCCTAGTCAGGCAGCCAGTCAGTTTCTAGAGCTTCCATCCCTCTCAGTCTTCCCTGATACCACCTCAATTGTGCCACAGCACAACTTCCCACAGATTCAGCAACTATCCCACCCTTCACAGTGCTCCCCCTGAAATAACCCTGCCCTATCTCCCTGAACTTTGGAGTGTTTGAATTTAAGAGTTTAGCTCAACCCTTTCATTTTACAATGTGGACATAGGCATCCAGGTGGGGAGGTGAGAGGGACTACGGCCTGACCAAGATTACCAGCAAGCAAGCCTCAGGGGCAGAGTGAGAACCTGACTAGCTTTCTCCATCCTATTGGGTAGACATGGCAAGTGGCTTTTGGGGGTCCTTGGGTACAAATATGTGTGAAGTGTTGCTCACAGGCAGCAGCATCTCACTGCTCCTGGCCCCCAGAGTGACACAGTGAGAGTGCTCACTGCCTACGGCCTGGATGACACTGTGAAGTTGGATCGGGAGCGTATTTTTGTCAAGTCCATCTTCCTGCTACAAATAGTCCACCCTGATGATCTGGACGTCCCCGAGGACACCATCATCCATGACTTGGAGATCACTGATGTAAGACCCTCTGCCCTATCCAGCAACCTCCAGTTCCTGTCCCATCTCCTGTCAGTCCACATCCCTCTACTTGTGCCTGCAATGTAGTCAGCACATTCCTCATACTGAGGCTGCTCTGGCTCCTCTGTCCCCTGAAGACTGCCAATCTGGCCCTATCCCCTTGCCTTGGCCTGTCCCCCCCCCCCCCCAATTTCCCTGGGAGCCTTGATCTCCCCACTCAGCTTCTGTGCACCCTTCCCTAGTTTCTCATTCCAGAGGATGACACCACGTATGCCTGCACCTTTCTCCCTCTCCCCATCGTTAGCAAGAAGCATCACATCTACAAGGTAAAGGGAACCAAAAGGGGACATTTTCAAGGCAAGGAAACATGTTCTAACAGGGAGGTGGGTGTGACCAACTCTGAAGGAGGTTTCTCTGGAAAAATCACTGAGAAGAAGCAATAGGAAAGTAGCTGGGAGAACAAGGGAACAGGCAGGGCTCGCGGCAGAAGTAGTTACATATTTGCTGAGTCCAGAACTACAATGTTCAACTCCACATAAGCCACACCATGCAACGGACATTTGTTGAAGTTTATAATTATTAAGCATTTGCAAAGAACAGAGTGTAAACCCCAGCCTGGCCCTAGAATTTTTTTCTCTTTTTCTCTGTCTCTATAGAGAACACATGTGTATGAGAAAGAGAAAGATAGACACCCTGCATGCACAGCAGTGTGCCATAATCTGCTATCCCCTGCCTTCCAGCGTCTTAGGAACTCAGATGCCCAGGCTCATGATAGGCATGTTCTCAGCCCACGAGGGATTTGACCCCTTGGTCAGCCCTGTGGCTTCCAGCACTGCACTCCAGTACTCTATAGACTGAGCCAGAAGTGTGCTGTTAGCCCTGGAAGAGAGAGGTAAAGACCGAGACAGAAACGGGGATAAGGGCTGTCAGGAGGTCAAGAAAGTCTGGCTAGAATGAGCTCAAATGTGGTGACATAATTTCACATTTGAGTGACTTCAGTTTGATCTAGTAAATGTAAGTATGGTCTTAAGTAGCAAGACTGAACCGCAGCGACATGTCTATTGAGATGCTGTGCTCTACAGCTGAGACGACATAGGGGACCCCAGTCACCTCCAGGTCCAACCTAAAGTCTGGGCATGCTGGTGTAGCCTGTGATTCCATTGGCCTCGGGAGGCTGAGACGGGATGATCTTGAGCTCAAGGCTGTACTGGGCAATATGGTTAAACCCTGTCCAAAAACGTCAGGCACAGTGACATGTACCTGCAGTCCCAGCTAAGTGACTGATGCAAGAGGATCATGACATGGAAAGATCTGTCTTTAAAAATTCACAAATAAGAGGCAAATGTGGGGGGACCAGCAGTTAGCGTAATGGCTATGTCGCTGGACTCCCACGTAGTCGACCGCAGTTTGAGTCCCGGACCTGGTGGCTTAAACTCATGCCGGGCGCGTGTGCATGCATGCCCAAGATCCCGAGAGGAGAATGGAGGAGAAGGGATTGTGGCGTGACCATCCCCCCTGGGGGGTGATTTCTCGCTTTCTCTCTGTCCCTCTCTGTCTGTCTGGCGAGCGCACGCGCCCTATAGCAAAAACCTCTTAAAAACAAAGAGGCAAATGAGTGGGGGTATTTTTTTTTTTTTTAAAGAAAATAATCCAAAGAAGTATGGTTACTTGCTTGGATAGCAAGAACTGATTGAGGTTACCAAAGAAAGTCAGGAGTCCTGGCAAGTTTCTGGCCAGATTTAGTATGCTATGTTCTCAGGGAAGAGGTTTAAAGGGGTGGGAATTGAGAGAAGAGTCAGAGTTGGGAGAAATGCTGATTTGCGGGTGAAAAGCAGAGAGAGGAAATGGAAGAAAAACAGAAACAAAAAGAAGTGGGGAGTGATATAGTTTTAATTGGGAAATGAGGAGAATGAGGACCTGGCACAGAAGGTCTTGACCGTGCTCTGCCCTTCTTTCTCTGCCCAGTTTGAGCCCAAGCTGATCTACCACAACGAGACCATGGTGCATCACATCCTGGTGTATGCCTGTGGCAATGCCAGTGCTCTCCCCACGGGCATCAGCGACTGCTATGGAGCCGACCCCGCCTTCTCCCTCTGCTCACAGGTCATCGTGGGCTGGGCTGTCGGGGGCACTGTGAGTCCTGTGAGGGGGAAATATGTGGCAGGGTGGGGTGGGGGGATGTGTTTTTGAGCAATGGGAATTGCTGGGCTGAAGACAGGGGACAATCTGGGATAATGACTGGAAAATAAGGACAGGAGCTCTGAACCCCTTCACCTTGTCCCCAGTCCATCTGGTTGCCCAATCTCCCTCCTGCCAACAGAGTTACCAGTTTCCCGATGATGTAGGCATTTCTATTGGGACCCCCTTGGACCCTCAGTGGATCCGACTGGAGGTTCACTACAGCAATTTTCACAACCTTCCTGGTGAGTGTCCAGAGGACTGACAGAAGGCAGCTGTCGGGCTGGCTGGCTCCTGCAGGTGTTGGGAAGGTGTCCAGGGCTGTCAGCTATGATCGACAGCTGGCTCCTTTGTTCACAGCCCAGCTCAGCTTTCCCTCTTACTGTCCACACGGTGACAACTCTTCTACCTTCTGAGATTTCATGTGTTTGTTTGTTTGTTTGTTTGTTGTTTCTGCACCAGGTGTGTATGACACTTCAGGGATTCGAGTGTACTACAGTCCTCAGCTGCGCAAATACGACATGGGTGTCCTCCAGCTGGGCTTCTTCACTTTCCCCATTCACTTCATACCTCCGGGTGCTGAGTCCTTCATGTCCTACGGGCTGTGTAAGACTGAGAAGTTTGAAGAGGTGAAGCTGGGAGGCACACCCTCCCTGAGGTTCCTTGTTCCTCATCACAGACCTGGTCTGACCCACAAGTCCACACAGCCCCAGTCGCAGAGTTGGAGAAGGGCTATAGTCTAGTTCTCAGGAAAATGGTTAATGCAAATCAAGCAAGGGAGGGAAGGAGTGGGCTTTGGAGCAAGGCAAATGGTATAGGAAGAGCGGCCAGGTGAGTTAAGTAAGCAGTAATGGGTATCAGTCATGTGAGGAAGAAGTCAAGAATCAAGGGAGGAAAATCAGGGAGCAAGTCAAAATCAAAGTTCTTAACAAACCAGACACGCAACCTCCCTATTACAGATGAATGGGGCCCCCGTGCCTGACATACAGGTATATGGCTACCTGCTCCACACCCACTTGGCAGGGCGGGCTCTGCAGGCTGTGCAGTACAGGTAAGGGCAGACCTTGTACTGAAGCTTTTCCTTCTGAATGTGGGAATAGTTCTTTATTCTGCAGCGTAAAGTTTTGCATGGTTGGGAATAAGGAGGAGCTAGAACTATCCCCAGAGAGGAGACGGGTGGAAAAAGACTGGAAGAAAGAGCTTTTTTGTTTATGTTTATAAACAACCTATGTGCTCAGCATGATCCCACACACTTCATCTTTATCCATAGACTCCTCTCCACTTCCCCTTCTCATTTCTGTCTTTTCCCCTTCTCTGCCTCTAGAAATGGAACACAAATTCAAACGATCTGTAAAGATGATTCCTATGACTTCAATCTGCAGGAGACTCGAGATTTGCCTTCTCGAGTGGCAATCAAGCCGGTGGGAGCCCAGGGAAAGCGTGGCTAGAATCCGGGCAGGGGGGAAGTCGGGATCTGAGATTATAATTGTTAGATGGAAAGGTTCTAAGACCATACCAGTCCCTCTGTGCCTTAGTCTCAGCCTTCATATTTACTCCGAACAGGGAGATGAGCTGCTGGTAGAATGTCACTACCAGACACTGGACCGTGACACAATGACCTTTGTAAGTACATCTCCCCCACCATGGTCATCATGACTATAGCCCCAGAAGAGAGCCCCACCCATGGTTTTGGCGACCCAGTGACTCCCATTACTCTAGCTGAAGCCCTTCCTTCTCCAGTGGCATTCCCCACTGACATGGGCTTTTCATGCCCTCATGCTACCATTCATCTAAGATGGGTACAGAGATCCCCTGTTAGTCTGTCAATGACTCACTAAGACCATGGAACCATAGTCGTTACAGAAACTAAAAGCACAGACTCTGAGGCCTCACTGCCTGGAGTTGAATGTCAGCACAAACAGTTAACACCTTTCTACCCCAAGGCAAGTTATTCCACCTCTTTGTGCCTCAGTTTCCTAACTCCAAAAAGATTAATACTATTTCTTTTCTCATACAATTGTCGTAAGAGTTGCTTAATACATGCCAAACACTTAGGTCATTGCCTGACTTGTAGTGGTTGGTCAGGTAGAGTGTGCTACTTTACTATGATCACAAGGAGCCCCACCTATCTTGTGTCAGCAGTGGCTCAGGACTTGAGGGATCCAAAAAAGGTCAAATGCTATTGAAGAAAAAAATACAGTCATACTAATGATTATAATGCAAGAGAAGAATGGAGAAAATGCATTAGGAAAATTTACAGGAAAATAATCCATAAACTCCTACTACAGCGAACTGCAGATATGACATATGTGAGTTGGCCTTGCCCTAGTCACTGAGAGTTGGGGGATTCTGGAAAAGAAAAAGACAGAAAAATACATATAAGAAATACATGGGGTGTTCATGAAGAACAAAGAGGTTGGCTGGAGGTTAACTAATAGGAAAAACATGTCTGAAAAAACAGTGAGAATGAAGAAAATAAAGAATCCTTAGAGTAGGGTTGACACTGTGTAACTTACATCTTCAGAACAGCAGGGTCCAACGTTATTGCTTTCTATTTTTCAGGTGGGCAAGTTGAATAAACAAATGGGTTAAAATTTCTTATATGTAATCAAAGAATTTGTTTAAAGGTAACGTTTAATGGACTACTGAGAGCTGGAAGTTTCTGCATAGGCAGATGGCAGACATATTGTGAACAAGTCTGGTGGTGGCTCTGTAGAGATTGCAATTAGGACGGATGGGTGACTGATCCAAGTTGGGAGTCGGATAGTTTAACCCAAACTAGGACAGTGGCAGTTGAAATGTAGACATCAGGGCAGACATGTGGAATATTTGTTTGGAAATAATACTAATAATTGTCCCCTGGTTGGAGACAAAGAAAGGAAGATATGTGATGAGATAAAGTAAGTAACAAGAGCAAGCTGGCCCTGGCTGTTATAAAACAAGGAAAGTAGCATAACTCATAGAGTGACCACCAACTCCAGTTTCTGCCTACAGTGTTGCTCTCTTTCTCTTTCTTCACACCTTTGTCTCTCCCTCTCTGTCTTTCTATTCTTCTCCAGGGAGGTCCCAGCACCATCAATGAGATGTGCCTCATCTTCCTCTTCTACTATCCCCGAAATAACATCTCCAGCTGCATGGGGTACCCTGACATCATCTACGTAGCCCATGAGCTGGGAGAAGAGGCGTCAGAGTGAGTCATCCTGGGAGATAAAATTCTGGGTGTGAGGGGAAGGGCTAAATTCTGGGGAGACTGGAGAAGGCTAGTGAGCCAGGTTTCCTCGGTGGGCCGCTGAATCAGCCACTGTCCTTTTTGCCTCTACACTTGCCAGTGTCTGACTCTCAAAGTTTTGACATGGGACAAAGATTTTGTGGGATTTTTTTTTTTTTTTTTTTCACATCAGGAAGGTCAGAGGAGCAGATAACGGACACCTAGAAGTCAGATCACTTGTGTACAAATTCTGTCTGCCCTTTTCATGTGCACTGCTTATGCCATGACCTTTAATTACCTAGGAATAAGGATTCTGTCTAAGGCTCAGAAAAGCTCTGAAACTTCTTTCTGAGAAAAAAATGCATATCTGTGCGCATACACCCCATTTCCCACACAATTTGGGGGCAATTAAAGGTCACTCTATCGACCTGCAGTCATTCTATCAATCTTCTTGGACTCCATGGCCCCAGAGTAAGCACCACTTCCTTAAAGATTCTGAAGTTCTTTTCATTTCTTTCTTTTTTAAAAAAAGAATTATTTATTTAATTTTATTATTCATTCATTTATTTTAACTTGACCAGAAAGAGAGAGAGAGGAAGTGAGAAAGCCAGTCACTAGGTCCGGGTACTCCAACCATTGTCAACCGTATGGGAGTGCCTAGCACCTTAACCACCACACCACCTGCTGGTCCCGTAGCTCTTTCCATTTTCTAAAATCTTCATTTCTGAGTTCTGGTGATATTTCTCCATAATGAGCTATAACTCACTATGGTTGTCTCACTGGTTTGTAAGAAATTCCTGTAGTTTGTGCTGACGTGGAACTGATGCTAACACAAAGGAGGTTGCTCTATACACATTCTGTCAAAGCTCTAAGTTGATCCTTTAAACCACGGTCTATGGTCCCTGCCCTGATCCTACTACCCACGGCAGCTCCATGGAGGGCATGATGGCCATGAACAACGTGGAGTGGACCCCAGAGAACATTAAGAAAGCTGAGAAAGCCTGCAAGGAGGCCCAGCAGACTGTGATAATAAAGACCATTGACGTGAGTGCCACATTGACGTGAGATACCTCCAGGGTCAGGAATGGAGGGCCGTGGGATGGTGTTGAGCCTAAGCAGGAAGAGAGAGAATGAGGGATGAGAATGGCAAAGGAAGAAACACTGGGTGAGGGAAGGAGAGGCTGGGGAAGCGGTTGCTGCTATTCTGAATAGCGGTTGTGGTTGGAACTTTCCGGTTAGCCTGTGGGATCTCTAAAGATGGGAAGACCAAGTAAGGTCTCAGTGAAGGAAAGTTGAGTGGGGAGGCAGCTTTCACTTTTTTTCCTTCCTTCTCCTGCAGGAGATGGTGGAAAACACCACAGGATGGATTCCAGACATCATCCCTACTCCTCGGGGACCCTGTCTCGAGTCCTCTGGAGGCAAAGTTGAGCCCCAGGACAAGACTCCAGCAGGCTTCAGGGCAGCACCAGTGGCCCTCCGGGGCTCTGGGGCCACTGCTCTGCAGCGCCTCCCTGTGGCTGTCCTCTTGTGTGTGCAGGGCGCCCTTTCTTGGATCCTCTCCACACTGCAGACTGGAGCATGATTCTGTCTCCGGCCACATAACCAGGCCCCTCTCCGCAGCCCTCCCTGTATGATCAAACACAGAAACTCCTTCCTGCTTTGACCTTCAAAGTCCTGCATCTGTTCCTCTTTACATGACCTAGGCTGTGACCCTGTAGGTCTGGGCAAGAGCATGTACCATAAAGGCTCTTCTGCGACGAGCTCTGCAAGTCATCCTTTTAAGCTTTAGAACCACTGGAGGGAACCACACATCTGCCAAAGTTTGGCTTCAGGCTGAGTGTGAGGTTATGGAACCTCCCTCCCTCTGAGATGTCTGACTTGAGACAATAATTTAAGAGGCTCCAGCTCCCTTAAGAGGATGTCATTTGTGAGGAGGGAGCTTGAGTGCATAGGGAGAGTTTTCATACTTTGCAGGGGACTTCTGTTTCTCTTTTGTCTGCCGTGTTTGCCCAGGCCTTTCTGTGAGGCAGAAGCAGCAACCCCCATGTATGTGGTGGGAGTGGAGGGGATTTGCAGAAAGAGGAGGGCTCTGTTTGTGAGGGACAGAGCTCTGGATGGCACATTAAAGAGAACTGGACTCGCCTCCCAGTGCCATCCCTTTTCTTTAAAACTTTGGTCCTGGAGAAGCAGCTGGGCGGTCGCTTGAACCACTCAGTGTGAAGCATCTGGGGGACATTCAAGGGTATGCTCATCCCAAATGCAATGTTTAATGCCAAGACCTTGTTCTCCCCCCCTCTCCCACCCCAGTGTCACTGTGATCTCTGTTTATCCCACCAAGGGTCACCTTCTTGTTCTCAGACTACCAGGTATCAAGAGCCTAACTGGGCAGGCAGGCTGCATGCAATTCTAACAGGTGAAAAACAAGGTGGAGAGAGATGGGTCTTAGCCCTGGAACACAGGGAATGTCAAGGAGACAGGCTGTAGTTCGCACTCTCAGTTTTCGGGAAAGGCCAGTGGCAGTGGCTGCTCTAGGAGCTTTTGAGGGGCATTTGTGAGTTTATTCTAAGCTTGGAAAGCTCAGTATCACCCTCACTTTCAGCAGTTAAATGAGTTGACTAGCTCATTGTTCATGACTTCTAGAAGAAATCCTCTACTCTGGATTTCCCAAGGTGTTTATAGAGAGTTTAATCCCCTGGAGACCAAGAACATGGCTTGAGCAAACTTCGTGTCACTGCTTGAGGAGACGTACAAGAGTCTAACATCATAGCCCTGCTTCCTAGTAGAGCAATACCCTTCCTCAGGGGCTGGTGAGGTGCACTGGGGACATGGGTGGTATAATGAGTCCTCCATTTCCCCTGGAGAATTCCAGCTCTCCATTTCTGCAAAATCCTGTGTTCACATCCAGTTCCTGCAGTCTCAGGATAACATCTTCTCAATGACTAGAGTCACTTCTGGTCCTCATGACATGTGAACAGAGGAGCTTTGCTGCCTGCCTTTAAATTGAAGAGGCTTTTCAAAGTTCATTATTATGGGGACCAGCAGTTAGCATAATGGCTATGTTACTGGACTCCCATGTAGTCGACCGTGGTTCAAGTCCTGGACTCAGCAGCTTAAACTCGCGCTGGGCGCGTGTGCATGCGTGCCCAAGATCCCAAGAGGAGAATGGAGGAGAAGGGATTGTGGCGTGGCCTTCTCCCCTGGGGGGTGATTTCTCGCTTTCTATCTCTCTCTGTCTCTCTCTGTCTTTCTGGCGAGCGCACGCGCCCCATAGCAAAAAACCTCTCCAAAGTTCATTATTATGGAAAAAAAAAAACTAGGCTCTCCTGAACCCCAAGGTATCTGTGTTCACTATGTCATCACCATTCAAGGGAAGTGAAGGATTCTCTTTTAGGTTAAAAAAAAAAAATCTGAAGCACCTGCCAGTATTTGAGATACACAAAGCACATGAGAAAACACATGGGTAAAAATGAGGCCTACGCAGAAACTTCAAACAGTCAGAGCAAACTACTTCTTCCCCTTTGCTTCGTCCAGTGAATGAGCAAATCTGACATTTCTACTCCAACCTGTCTTACCCTAAGGCTCCCCAGGATAATTCTTTCAGCCTCAATCTTTTTGATCGAAAGCCCGTTCTGATTGAGTTTCAGATGCCAACCCTCAGCTCGCACTGCAGCCCCACTCTCAGGTCTCTTCCGGCAGGTTCAAGCCAGTGGGGCAGTGGACCCCAGGTTCCGCAGCCACAACTATCCAGCCGCTCTCTTGCCAAGGTCATGCCCCAGTGCAGTTCCCAGACACTGTCACTGTCCCTGGCCTCCCCTGCAACATCCTGTTTCTTCTGTACTTTTATTTTCCCCTCCATCCTCTGGTCTCAGCACTTAGCCATCATGCACATATTTAGTGAGCACCGTCCATATGCTCGACACTAAGTCAGGAACAGACACTACCAAAATGAAGAGGCGACGGGACAAGCACCCTCTGCCCTAGGGAGCTGTGGCAAGTGACTATGAGCCCCTCAGCAGCCACTTCCTCCTTGGGCTCACACAGTCCACTTCTGAGCTGTTCCTAGTGCGGCCTGATTGACTCCCCTCCCACCTGCCTCAGAAAGAGAACTAAAGGAGGGGCTTTCCAAAAATTCATGGAAAATGCATATTATGAAAAAGCTGTGCATGAATTTCAATTTGTTTTGCACTAAAATAAACTCATACTTTAATCTGCTATTCCATAGACTTTTTGAAATGACTTTTTATCAACTGTGGAGAATGAACCATTTCTATACCTAAAAGGGTTGCATCTGTATTATACATATATGGAGCAGAGGCCTCAGGTAAATACTGGGGAAATGTTTTAAAATATTACCACGAAGATCAGAAGCCTATATTAGAAGGGTCTCACAAATAAGAAGGCTCTGTGACCACAGTTTTCCGTCTGCCTAATGACACACTGCAAGAGGAAAATGCTCAGAGTGGAGGTGGAAAGAAATAAGCCCAACTTCCTCCAAGAACTTTTTGTCACATGGGCCTGTCTCATCCTCCACCCCTTAGGGATCTCTAAATCAGGTCAGCTAGGTGACTCTGAGAGAGTAACTCCTTTTCCACCTCACCTTCTCCACTTAAAACTTCATGTTAAAAGAGGATTAATAAAAGATGTATTCCCTCACATTACTTTTTTTCCTGTGATTCTGTGAGGAGAAGAGGAACCACAGGCTAATGTTTATAAGTAAGTACCTTTGGTCTTTCCTGGGGAATAAGAATATTTTGGCATAAATTGGCACCATTTGCCAAATTGTCATATGCCCTTTATCTAGATCTTTATCTAGCTCTAATCATTGTTTACATTGTGCCCCATATCTCTCTCTCCTTTTTCTCTCCTTCCTCCACTCCTCTCCTTTTCGTTCTCCTCTTCCTACCCCCTCCATCCTTCATATTTCTCTCTTCTCTTTATGAAGGTAATAGGTTAGTTTCTTCTGACTTTTATAGTTCTTATCAGTATCTAAATCCATGCTACTATTTAAGTCAGCTGAGGTTGAGCAGACATGCCCTCCAACTCCACACAGGGGCTCTCCACCTCCCCTGCATCTTGCAGTCGCCTGTGTGATGGGGCCACGGCACCCATTGGTTGTTGAATTGTCCAGGTGTCTCCAACATGTATTCAAGATTGAGGTCCACTCAACTAGGAGTTGAAATGTTCTTGGCTTGTCTACTTCTGGATGTCAAAGCTAACAAAGTGAGAGTGATTCTAAAGGGAATGATATTTATTCAGGAATAACACTGCAATGAAGAATAGGTATGGGCATACTCAGGGAGGTAAGAGAAAATGAAGATGAATTACCCGTGTTGTTTTGAGACAATTATCTTTGACTACAAAGATAGGTTGGCAGCAGTTCCAGACTGATGGACTGATGGGCACAGACATCTTCACAGATGTATTTCTTGTAAGGTGGTAGAGGACTTTGGGCAAGGTTGTGGTGTTCACGGTCTTGATGGTTGTTCCTGTTTTCAGGCAAGTGTAAGATCCCTTCACAGCCTTCTCCAGCTCCATTTAGTCAAGGATTTGCTGTATGCAACTCCCTTTTGATTCTGACAACGTTCACAATGGACGGAGCAAGACTCATATTCTGGCTTCACACTTCGGAGCTACAGCACAGGCATTGACCAGCCAGAGTGGGCACCAAGGAAAAGGGGTCCTGGGAACCCCAGTTTCCTGCAGTTAAAGTTTCAGTTGCTAGATGTGAGGGTATGTGGCAATCTCAGAAAGGAGGCACATTTAGAGGACTTTGGGAAATGGCTATAACCAAACATTCAATAAACAAATAAAAAAAGCTTTTCCACTGCCAAGTACTAAAAATAGAAGGAATATGTTAATAGTTAGAAAATCATTTAACACGTTTTGCAGTAATAATTGGCTCAGGCAGTATTCATCAATAAATGCCAAAACAAATAGTTAATAAATTGGGTAGCTACATAGCTTCAAAGTATCTCCTCACAATACATTTATTAATTATAAAAATCAGCACCCTTAGAAAGCTGGCAGATACCACCACATCAGTGTGCTTGGAGAAGCCCAGTGGACACCACACCAACCAATAACCGACTAAACGTCACCAGGAGGGGATAAATGGACATCCTGGGGCACTGAGATGGGCACCGCATTACTTCTGTGGTATTTATGCCAAGAAATGTATGACATCAATGAAGTTATAAGGAAATATTATGTAAATATAAAATAGTTACAAATACCTGGTGACTCGTAATCTTCAAATGTAAAAATTATGAAAGAAAAACAAATTCAAGAATAGCTCTAGAGTAGAAAAGATTTTTTAAAAAAGGCAAAAAGACACACACAATTAAATGGCTGCCAGCCACCCAAAGGTGTGACCGCCCAGCTACAGCCCCAGGTGCCTCCTCTCCTTCACCCAACCCAGCCTCACCCCCCAGGAGGTCAGTGACAATGGCCTTGGGCAAGATGCACACGTCCCAGTCTACACGCAGCCCAAGCTCTTTGGTCAGGTGTGGTTGTACACCTTCAAGAGGGACTCACAGTCATCATGTGCATGTTGGCACATGGACTTGCATGGACTGGATGGGGTCGTGCAGACACTCCAGGGTACAGATGGGTGAGTACATGTCTCACAGGAAGAAACACAGCACAACAACATGCAGGTGTGTTCCTGGACTAAATTCTTTTTTGTTGCTGTTGTTTCTTTGTTTCCTATAAAGAACACCAGTGGAATGATTGGTGAAATTTGGCTGGGGTCTGTTCATTTTGGTATTGTCTGCATATTAGCAACCTGTTTGGCAGGTTATGTTGTGATCATATGAAGCTATGTTTTTGTTTTATTGTAAGAAATGCACACTAGTTTGTGATAATTAAACATATTGTCTACTAACTCTCAAGTGTGTGAGAGAGAGAAAAAAAGAGAGAAAGGAGTGGACATAGACAGAGACAATAAATGGAATAATTTATAATTTATGAATAATAATTGGAATATATAGGTGAATAGTAGACTGAAGTTCTTTATATTATTCTTACAACTTTTCCAAAGTTTGAGCTTAGTTAAAAATAAAATGTTAATTAAAACAAAGAAACCAGCACAGGATATATACAGACAGTATGAAAAATAAAGGAACTATAAAAACAAAAAGAGAGCTAGCCACACAGCCTAGTGGTTAAGGGAGCTGGATCACACACAGTAATTCAAGTCCTACCCTGCTGACCTGAAAAACACTCTGGGCACGTGCACGTGCTTGTCTAGAATCCCCATAGAATGGATAAATGTAAGAAAGGGATTGCAGCGTGATCACACCCCACTGGGGAGGATGCTTTCTCTCTCTCTCTCTTTCTCTCATGAATGCATGTGCCCTCTGACAATCAAAGAAAAAAGAAAAGAAAAACTAAGGCAGATAAATAGTAAACTAGAAAATATTGATATAGAAAAGTATGTTTTCCCAAAGCAAGAGTTTTTGACTAACTTGATCCCTGAGCAGAGAACTTTCAGTCTCCAAACTCTAGCATACCGCTGTCCCTGTGGATGAACTTTAGTTGTCAGCATAACGTGTGAATAGAAAAGTAAAACAGGATTGCAGAAACAACTATTTAAAAAGCCACAAGATGGCGACAAGTTTAAACAAAAGTAAACAGGCTTTTTTTTTCTTCTTCTTCTTCTACAGATTATAAATCTTTCAGCGATATGGGAGCTTTAACCAGGATGATTAGTCGAGAAATAGTAAACATCATCTATAAAGTGAATTATCAGAGAGCATTTCAAAGAAAAAGTAAAGCTTATAGGTAGACCTCTGAGGACCTCAAATTTGGCTTAGTACCAAGAAAACCATTTTTAAAATTAATCCTGCAAAATAATTTGATGGGTAACCTTTTGAAGATGCATTTAATGAGGTGCTAATGAAGAATGTAAATGTACAACATAAAGAAAACCACGCTGGCCCCAAAGTCTGTTTCTATTCAGGTGAATCTTCATCTGGGCATACGTTGGGAATGAATTTGCGTTGCATCCGTAACACAGTCTGTCATCTATCTTACCAGCTTTCTCTCTGATTAATCATCTATTTAAATACTTCAATAAAAGTCCAATTATTTTGCAAGCTGAAATTAGAAATATTTGTTTTCATAAAGGTCACAGGAATTATTATAATCATAAATTATAACTTCCCAGAAAGAAAAATGATTTTCAGTCTAATTTGCAATGATAATGTCTTTTATTACTCTTGTAATTATCATGTGAGAAAACTGCCAGCCTTGGATGAAAACAGTTCCCCAGAGACCTTTAAGCATTTTGCGTTCAAAGAATCAGCTCTCATTTGAAGTTGTGAGACGAACTTTCCTAAGGGTTTTCCTTTGTCTATGTCATGTAGGAAACACCACAAGTCACAGGAAATTGCACCGTTTCACACGATGGTATCAGTGCCATCTCGCCTCACAACCCCATTCACAAAGTCGCCGTCTGCACGGTGTAAGCCTCCAGGATAACTCACCATCATGAAGACCCTCCTCCACAGACCCTCTGTGCAGCCCAGGCTCACACTATCTCACACTGTTCTCTGAAACCTTTCCACAAAGACCTTTAGTGATCAAAAACTCTCAGTTACTTCTCTGAAAGGTCCTACCATGCCGGGCGCTAACTGGAGATGAGTTAATACCTTCTCGAACTGCTCTTTTTCTCTGAAACCCCAGCTCCTCTGAGAAGCTTTCACCAAGAAGGCCGTTATCCTCTATGGCTACCTGTTGTTGCCATCTGATACTGTCTTCTCCAAGTCACCCTCATGTCTGGCCAACTATAGGCCATGGGCTCTCCTGCTCCTCTTGTATCGTTTTTGGAGACATCAATATCACAGAGTAGTTCTATCTCAGTTTCTTGAACTCACTTTTTCATGGTCCTTATTCCCACTTTCTCCTACCTTTCTAGGCTAGATTCCATGGGCCAGAACGATAATCACTTCTACTGTTTGTTCGTTTTGCTATAGAGTGCATAAGCTAGCCAGAGAGATGGGGGTGGTGTGGGAGAGGGGATGGTCATGGCACAATCCTTTCTCCTTCAGCCTCCTCTGGGATTTGGGGCATGCACACACATGTGCCCAGTGTGCTTTTCAAGTTACCAGGTCTGGGATTTGAACTGCATAGTCAGCCATGTGGGATCCAGTTGCCTTAATCTCTTCACCACCTGCTGGCCCTATCACCACGTCTTTACAAATACTTCGACTTTTCATAACCCTCTCTCTCTTTCCATCGTAACTGCACCATGATGTCTAAGTTGTTGTCAGGTGTTCTCCCTGATTCCTTTGCCAGGTGCCCCCAGGTAACTGGCCATAGCAGAAGGATCAGCACTTGTGTACTTAGACTGACTACAACTCAGCCAATAATTCTACCGGGAGCCCGATGTCCTTTTATGTTACTGCTCTCAAGGGTGTATTTCATCCTCTTCCTTTTGCTTCCAGCACCTGCCTCCCTACAGCCCTGATTCATAGCTGAGGGCCTCAAAGAAACAATAAATCAGTCAACAGTGAGCATTACCTTATTACACCGCCATCCATTTCACTGGTGTTCCTGCAGTTGTAATCACGTGGCTTCCCATTGCAATGGGAAAAGGATCTCTGTTTCTGAGGCTAAACCCTCCAATTTGACCTGGATCCCATCTTCTGTATTTCTAAAATAGTCTTTCAGCATATAGGACACAGTTAACCATTTCACCTTTTTTTTTTTCCCCTCTAGGGGTATTCACCTTAGGCTGTGTGCACTCACCAGAGAGAGACAGAGACCATGAGAGGGAAAATGAGAAATCACCCCTGAGAGGGATGGCCATGCCATGATCCCTACGCCTCCATTCTCCTCTTGGGATCTTGGGCATGCACACACACGCCTCCCATGTGTTTTTGAAGCCACCAGGTCTGGGACCCCCAACTGTGGTCAGTCATGTGGGAGTCCAGCAACATAATCGCTATGCTATCTGCTGGCCTTCATTTCCCCTTCTTAAAACATGTTGTTTAGGGTCCAATAGATGGCATAATGGTTATGTCACTGGACTCCCACGTAGTCAACCGTGGTTTGAGTCCCAGACCTGGAGGCTTAAACCTCATGCTGGGTGCATGTGCATGCATGCCCAAGATCCTGAGAGGAGAATGGAGAAGGGATTGCAGTGTGACCATCTTCCCAGGAGATGATTTCTCACTTGCTGTCTCTGCCTTTGTCTCTTAGGCAAGTTCACATGCCCCATAGCAAAAATCTGTTTTAAAAAAAATAAAATGTTGCAGGACCAACAGTTAGCATAATGGCTATGTCGCTGAACTTCCATGTAGTCAACCGTGGTTCAAGTCCTGGACCCGGTGATTTAAACTCACTCTGGGTGTGTGTGCGTGCGTGCCCAAGATCCCGAGAGGAGAATGGAAGAGAAGGGATTGTGGTGTGGCCATCACCCCTGTGGGGGTGATTGAGAAAAGCGAGAGCTTTTTGTCTCTCTGTCTCTCTCTGTCTCTCTGGAGAACACACACACCCTGTAGCAAAAACCTCTCCAAAAAAAATAATAAAATAAAATAAAATGTTGTTTCTCACCTTCTGATATACACACTCACAATCTGTTTTCCTTATGCCTCTCTGCTGACCACTCCTTATCTGTCTCCTTTCAGACCTCTCTTACTCTCCTAAATCTCTAGTTCCACTGCTCAAATACTAGCTATGTGTTTATGGATCCTGAATTTATCTCTAGCCAGATTTCCCTTGCCATGAGTTCCATGCTTATCTATCAGACTAGCTATTCAATATATGCCCTTGAATATCTGAAAGACACATCAATTTTAGCATTGCCAAAAGTGAACTCTCAGGTCCCTATTCTCTGCCCCAAATTTAGTGCCACCCAGTTGTATTCTCTTTAGAACGATAAAGAGTCTGAGATCAAACCCTACTTACAAGTAACAAGTTAGCCTACCACAGCTTTGTAGAGGTCAGTGGAAGACCCAAGACTCCTGAGTCAGAGAAAAAAAGTCTTTAGGACCCAAGGAATGACAAGCAGCACATGCTTAATGTTTATTTCAGTTCTCCTTGTCCCTGAGTCCCATGGGGGTGAGGCAGTCATGCATCCAAGTAAATGTGGCAAATACTGAGTTTTGATCACAGCTGAGGCACGTCCAGTTTAAGAAATTATAACCTTTTGGGCCAGGCCCATAGCCAAGTGCTTAAGGGAGCCAGATCCCACATGGCCAACCACTGTTCAAATTCCAGCCCCAGTAGCTTGAAAAACATGCTGGGTGCATGTGTGCACACATCTCTAATTTTGACAGAAAGGAGAGAGAGAGAAGAAGGGCTTGTAGTGTAACACATCCCATTTGGGGGTGCTTTCTTCTCCTCCATTGTCCCCTGTCTATTTGATTATCTCTAAAACAAACATACATTGTCCAACAATCAAAAAGAAAGAGAGAGGAAGAAAAAAAGAAAAACAAAGGAGGAAAAGAAAAAAAAAAAAGAAATCACAACCTTTTGCTAGGGCTCCTGGCTAATCTGCTCTTGGATGAAGACATTATCTTTGTTATCCTTGCTCAGGAAAAAAACGCTTCCTGCTGACCAAATGGTGGTGCTTTATCTTCTAGGATTGCCAAGATAGTCCTGAGCAAAACTAGCAATGCCCCTTGTGCAGAGATGTACACAAACATGAGTGACCTGTGGGGAGTTATCTCCCAACATCTCAATAAATGCTATCACTTCCCCTTGCCAGGTGCACAGGCCAAAATACCTAGGAGGCATCTGAATTCCCCTTCGCTCGCCCTCAGACCAACCCATCAGTAAACCCTATTTGCACTAATCTCCAACTGCACCCTGAGCCCCAGCATTCTCATTATCGCTCAGCCTGTCTTTCCCACAAGTCCTCCTTCAGAGGCCACCTGGTTGGTCTGCCGGCCTCCATTCTTGTTCTGCTGTCATCCAGCCTCCAAATAACCCCTCCATCATCTTGGAAAAGACCAAACCCCTTCCTTCTTTAAACCTCCATCTTTGTCACCATGGCTTCCCATTTCACTTAAAATAAAAATCTGGACTCCACCATATGGTCTACAAGATCCTAAATGACATGGCCCTTGCTTAAGTCTCTGACTAAAACTGTCCTCCATCCCAATCTCGTTCCCTTTGTTCCTATCTCACTGTCTGTCCCCAGAATGGGTCCAGCTTGCCTTTGATTCATGGGTGTTTGGAACAGTCCTCCCTCAGACTAACCAGCAGTTATTTCCTTCTCACCGTTCATTCTCAAATTAAACCTCTCACTAGAGCAGCTTTCAAACACCATAGCTAAAGATGCCCTTCTGATCTCTCTCCACTGTGTTACCTCACTTTATCTCCTTGCTCTACAAATCTAAAACTTTATTATGCAATTGCTTACCTACTTATTGTTTTCCTCCATCCCCCACAAGGATATATATCCCAAGACAGGACAGGACCCTGTTTCCTACTCTACTGCCTAGGTCAATGCCAGGTAAAGGGTGGGAGCTGATTACGCTGAGGTCTGTTTTGTTTTGAAGTTTATTTATTTATTTCTATTATGGGACAGAGATAGGGAGACAAGTATGCACACCAGGATCTTCACACCATGCTCTGCCCTGGTCTCAGGCAGCCAGATCACGAGCATGCACACATCTGCTCTGTAGGCTCAGAGAGGACCCGGGATGTGAACCCAGGACCTTTCCTCATGTGAGTCGAATTGCAAAACCACTATGCCACCACTTGGCTTCAGAAATATTTTAAACATAGCTGTGGATGATATGGTGGGAAGATCAATAGATAACAAATTACTGTGCTATCTGTAACAAATTGCATTAATATTTTAATCGCTGTGAAACTCACTTTTCACATCTGTGAAGTAAACAAATTCTCTGAGGTCATCTTTAATATTTCCTACTGATTCAAAATTATGTGGTTTTTATGAACAGGATTAGACTGAGCAGTGATTGATAATAATTTGAATAATAATAAAATTCAAATGTTAAATATGAAATGTTGAGTAATAGCAAGGTGATTTATTTCTTAGTTCTTTATAGTTCAAATATGAATTCTTTTTATGGATTACAAACCATGGTTTATGCCAACAAATATTACAATATTGATATCATATTTTGACAAAACATAAATAATTAGTAACATAACCCTATGCAGGTAAGTTAAGAAACAGCTGATATCCTGTTCTTGCTTCAGTGCTGAGGCTGGACACAATTTGGACGACCATACTGAAACTCAGCCTGTCACTGCTAGGACCAGGAATAGGCCAAGGCCTCTCTAAGCACTAATGTTCACATTAATTCAGTGGATCACCATCAGATAAGTTCTTTTAGGATCAGCACAATAAAACACTGACGTGTTTAATTGTATCATACAAACCAAAGAAAATTTTACTGACAAAGTATGAGGTTGCCATATAAAATAATGTATGTGCATACAGGTAACAGGAACTCTATTGACTACTACAAAGTCTTTCTTGTCTGTTATTTTTTCACGCATTTTGTTCTCATCCAGAGCTCCCTAGAAGGCTACAAATAAATTGCAGCCACATAAAAAGCTTAAGATAAAAAAAAGTCATTGAACGATAATATAAAACTGAGATAATTATATCTATTAGCTCTTTTGTAAGTAAGGGGAAGATGAGCATTATTTAATTTAACAGTGAAACATTTTGTTCTAGCTCAACAAAAAGCCCTTTGTCCCTAGAGGTACCATTTAAGACACACTAGAGACACCTCTGGAGAGCTGCTGTCCTTTACAAAACCGCAGTTTGAAAAAAGAGGCTCAGGCTTGCCCCATTATAAAGTACCAGCACTAATGAGATACTGCTCCGCTTCTGGGAGATCAGAGGAGAGGAAAGGAGGAAAAGTTCAAGCAGACATCAGAACAGTCAGGGAATAGTATACCTTTGTGGAGCATTTTCCAGACTAAAAATGCAACATCGTGAACACACATGTGCCTGGGGCACCCAGGGAGGTCTCTGGACTTGAACCTCACACCTTCCCAAGTGTCAGCCTCACAGAACAACACACACACGACATCCTGCTCCTCTAACCAGGTATCTTTTATATCTGTCCATTGTAGAGAAAAGCATGCTCAGTTCTTTATTTTTGTTTCAGCTTTCCTGAGGCATAATTGACAATAAAAAGTGTATCTATCAGTGTACAGGTACAGTATGATACTTTATTACACAGGTGATGGATTGTCACTGTGATAAGAGTTTCCCTAGGCATTCTTGTAATCCTATTTTACAAATGAAGAAGCTAAAGCTTTGAAAAAGCAGGCAAGTTCCTCTTAGTCCCATAAATAGAAGTAAATCAGAATTCCTATCCAGGCCTCCTCTGGTTCTAAGGTCAAGGGGGTGATGGTTTTATGTTTTTCATCACACAGTGACAAATTGCGACTGTCCTAATGAGATGGCACATTGTAATAAGTATTAAGAAGTGGTATCAGAAGGCTGATCTCCACCATGTGTTTAGAAATTGGTACCTTGAAAAAGTCACTTAACTTTTCTGAGTCTCCCTTCCCGAGCCCTCTGAAATGAGTGTAACAATTCCTTCTCTCTCTACTACATAGCAAGTGTGTAACAAAATAAGCCATATAAAAAACCCTTTGCAAACTTAAATTATGGTGAAGATTTAGAGAGCTGTTATGTAACAAGGTTTGTAGATCATACCGGTCCTTTTGCTCCTTATCTTGAGCCAAACTTTTCTCAATCACATAGCAAAGAGTTTCTAGTGCCACCTTCTCTAAAGCCATCGGACTTTGGCTAAGCGAGGAAACCTCAAAATTCCTATGGAGCCAGCTCTAACCTTTTCCCCCAGCTGAGTCTCAGTTTTCCCCTAAAATAAGTAACTCACAAAGTATTATGATGCTAAGGGAAGATGTTCACATTCTAACAGGATCAGGGTAAGATGAAATGACATCCTGTGTTTTTTAAGCTTTTTCTGGCTTTTGATATTTTTCTGAATCTTAGCCTCTTTCCCTCAATACTGAGTTTAAATTCTTTTTTGTACCCAGAGTTTTAAGAGATCTCAACACCTCTACACATTTGGAAGTTTTCAAGTGTCAGTGCAGTATAAATCTCACATCCACATTGAGTTCTCTCTTCCCGTCGGTGGCCTCTCGAGCAGTATGGAGGGGCGCTAGGGTCAGTGTGTTTGCATTCTGCCTTCTCCCTCTCTTCCTTGACTTCCTGCATGGCCATATGGGAATGAGAGGGAAAGGCAATGGTGACTTGAGTGGTTGGTGCTGTGACAATGCATCCATTGGTACCCTCTCTGCAGCAGGCCCCTCAGTGCTAGTTTCATTCAGGAGCATACTAGTTCTTCAGAGGCCACTTGTGCAGCATCTCACACAGGGTGGGATGTGATCAACATGACCTATTTTGATCTATCCCCTTGGCAAACTTGGCTTCCAATCTTGGTGGTCCATCCCACAGCCTCTTATCACTGTAGCCCACCCAGCTTCTACCATATTCACCCAAGGAACTCCAGCTTCCTTGTCACATCAAACACTGAGAGTCCACGTTGCACCATAGCTGTTCTACCTCCATACCCACCATCAGGGAACCTCCAATCCTTCCACATTCTGAATTCTCCAGGCAAAACCGATTCCAATCCTTGGGACTGCATTTGTTCCTACACTCTGAGAGACCCGTGAAGAGATCCTTATGAACTTTTCTCATGTTCTACTGTGTTTCTTGGACACAGTAAGTTTCTGCAGTTCAGTAAATGTTCAGTTAGGTATGAGATGCCTGCCCCAGTGTCGCACAGACCCTCTTGATCCCCAAGAGTAGTTCTTCTGCAGCACTCTTCATGCAGAGCACCTCTCCACACCCCTGACCACGGGTTGTGACAAATAAGGCTTTCTCTACCCCTATGAGCGCCTCTCTAGAAAACATACTCTGTCAACCTCATTTGAACATCTCTTCTCATATATGCTGGAGTTTGGTGATGGAAATGGATAATCCTCAATATTTTATCCTCTCACAATGCACCTTCTATAAAAAGAGTGACAAATTCTCTTTTTTCTTTAAGAATTATTTTTTATTTAACTTTATTTATTTATTTTAATTTGCCCAGAGAGGAACAGAGAGAGGGAGAGAGAAAGCAAGAAGGCAAGCTGTCAGGTCTGGGACTTGAACCACAGTTACCCATGTGGAAGTCCAGTGCCACCACCATGCCACCTGTAGGCCCCAGGGTGGCCAATTCTGTGTATCCTAGTCACACTATGTGAAGTTCCTCTTTGCCCAACTCATTCACCACATGAAGTGCTTTCCCCAGCTCTCTGCTGTGCTACAGGGCCACATCCCAACCTCCCTACTGCTCAAAGTATCCACAAACACCTCCAGCCTCTAGAAAGTTTTTGGTGGTCCATCCACAGCCTCTTATTACTTTGGCCCAGCCAACTTTTACCATATCCACCCAACGAACTCCAGCTTCCTTGTCACATGAAACATTAATTTTTCTGTTAATTCAAAACACCTGTCATCTATATCCTTCATTGGAAAATTAATCATGAATTCTTTGTGGAAACTTATATGGTCAACATGAGTAGTATTTGCATAGTTATGCTTAGAATACTATAAAATAAAGTGTGAGCTAATAACTAGACATGTCAAGTGTAATAGTAATTATAATGATGCCAGATGGTGATGGTGTGAGTTGAAATGTCTCAAATATCAGAAAATTTAAGAAGTAAATGTATTTATATTTAGAACATGAATTATAACCCTTAATACAGAATTAACATCACATTATGGGTGATATAAATCTTGGAACTCTTATAAATCAGAGTTCACACAGAAGTTGTACCAGTGTGGCCAGTAGCACAAGCCCTCTGGTTTTCTGAACCTGGTTCCAGGACCACTCCTCATGCACCAACACTTGAATTTCAATTCCCAGTTTCCTTTAAATATCTGGCCTAAGTCCCAGTTTTTATTTGTATTGTTTTGTTTTTAAGAGAACTTCTTACCTTTGCCAAATTTCATGTTTCCAATTATGGTTCAATATGTACAAAGGGGCTGGATTTCACACCTTCAGAACTATGCTTGTCAGAGCAAATTTACCCTCAGTTTTCCAAATACCAAATGCTTTAAGAAAAGCCTTTGGCCAGTGGACCAGCCCTGATGTTATGGGCTGACAGCAGGATTCTGTGGGCCCTAGGACACAGAGCACTCTGTTGCGTACTAGAGTTTGTACTGCCAGTGAGACAAGTGCCCTAGTCTCCCTCAGTAAAGATATAACTGAGGATTGATCAAGTCCATTCAGTTAGGAGTTTCTGTTTTGTTTGGGGCTGGAAGATAAAGAGCCATACCTACTGTCACTGAAGGTCTATCAACTTTGTTCAGAGGACTGTAGCTTACTTGTGGGCAGATTATAAAAGGCAAATACAAATAACCGATGGAACCAAGCCCCTTCTGTGGAGCTCCATCAAATCATCCCGACAATGGTACAGCTGTGGTGGTAGGCTGGAAAGCTGGGCAGATGCACTGTAGAAGATGATAGGTATTTGTGTAGAGTACATCTCAGAGGGAGTTCCTAAGTGCTGAAGAAGTTCATGACATAATTGATGAGGATCTGAGAGTAGAAATAGAACAGCAATACCCTAGGGGAGTGGTTTCCACATTCCTTGTCTCAAGACACCTTTACATTCCACAGCAGTGAGGACACCTTGCTTTGTTTATGTGAATATATGGGCTAATATTTACTGCATACAAAATTAAAATTAAGTCACTCATAAAGTATATTAATATTAATTTTTTATTCATTAAAGATAACATATACCCACTACATATAAGCATAAGCATAAATAAGGTATGTTATGAAAAGTAACTCCATTTTCTGAAGCAAAAAAATATCAGTATGAAGAAAGACAGTATTTTACGTTTTGTAAATCTGTTTAAGATCTGACTTAATAGAAGACAGCTAGATTCTTATATCTGTTTCTATATTCACCTAGTGTGACAAAACATGCTATAAAACATTATATGGTGTCACTGTGAAAGAATGAGAGTGAAAAAGACAAATAACAACTTAGTATGATTATGAAAATAGATTTGACCTCGTTTACCCCAAAAAGAGTCTTGGAAAACCTTGTAGATCCCTGCACTAAACTTTGAGAATACTGTCCTAGGGTTAACCCTTCAATAGCACCTAACTAGCTGAATTTGGTTATGACTGTGAATCTATTGATGAGGGTCTGGGTAATCTAAGAAAGTAATAAGTCAAGGATAAATGGTGAATATAGATATGAAAGACCAAGAACATGCTGAAAACCCTAGCACACCTAAGGAGTATTTGGAGACAGCTTTACATTCCAACTATTTCTATAATAGTTGTTTTAAAGAATTACTTGTTGTGATTATCCTACTTTGAGTAATAATCATGGAATGAGAGTAATATAAATAGAAAATATAAGGAGATGCAGTAGCAGAAGCATCCACTTTTGAAGATGAGTTTCTGTATCTAGAATAGCAGTTATCCTGTCTGAGGCCATTGCAGTATTTGGAATAGAAATGTAAATCTTATTACCTGTAATACTGCTGGAGTTACCTGCATTAGTATTATTTACTATATATTCTGTACTGCTTGTAGTATTAGTGGTGGAAATACTTGTAGAACTTGGAATGTAAGTTTTTTTAAGAACTGTATCAGAAGTAGTCATTGAACTTGTAGGTTTTGTGCTGGAAATATGTGTAGCAATAGTGGTCAAATATCTTGTAATGACATCTCCAGTTGCTTTAGTAGTAGCCATAATACCTGTAATTTTATATGTGAAGAAATGGCAAAGGTTTAAGTACTAGCAATTATTGTGCTTGTGGTGGTGGAGAAATATTCACAATAGGAGTTGTGATGCTAACATTAATAGTATATGGGTTGTCTTTAGTAGGAGTTCCTATCATATCTGTAACACCTGGTATTATATTGGTACTATTTCCATTGGCAGAGGTTGGTGTTATGATATCATAAGCATTTGTAGAAGTTGTATTAAAAGCATAAGTACCCCAAATATCCCTACTAAGTGATGGTAATATTTCCAGTAAGTGCAGTGGTGTTGGCATCAGAGGTGTCTACAGGAAGTGGAGTGGAAATCACCTGAGTGGTAGTTTCTACAGAAGTAACGTTTGTAATCTTAGTGACCACAGTGACTCTTGCAGTTGTATCTATGTCTCCTACAGTGGTAATATTTATAATATTTCTAGTAAGTGAATCCACACTAGTAGCTGTGGTGTTTTCGATAGTAGTACTGCTAGTGCCAGCATTAGACAAATTTGTAGGAGTCAGGGTTGTGTTGCTTCTGGCTGGTGTTGTAGTAACACTTGTTGGGGAATGACTAGTGCTACTAAGAGTAGTAATACTAGTTGCAACATCAGTAGAACTTACTGGAGAAGGAGTGGTTGTGATGGGAACAGTAGCACTAGTGTCAGTAGCAGTAGTGCTTGCAGGAGGAGGAATAATTGGATCAGAAGGGGTAGTACTAATATCTAAAGAACTACTTGGGGAAGGAGTGGCTCTGATAGGATCAGTTGCACTAGTGCTATCAGTAGTAACATTTGTAGGGAAAGGTATATTTGTATTAGGAACAATAGTACTAGTTGTAGCATCAATAGTACTAGTAGATAAAGAAGTGCTTGTGATAGAATCAGTAATACTAGTACTGATAGTAGTACTGGTAGTGGAAGGAGCAGTTGTATTAGGAACAATAACACTACTAGTATTACTAGTAGCTGTTCGGAAAGGAATGGTTGTGATAGACCCAGGAGGAACAGTATTAGCAGTACTAGGACTAATAGGAGAAGACACAGTTGTATTAGGGAGAGCAGTACTGACATTATCATCAGCAGTACTTGTAAGGAATGACGTGGTTATGGTAGGAGTAGTAGCATTGGTGGTATCTATAGTAGTACTGATGGTAGAATACGCAGTCGTATTAGGAACAGCAGTACTGACATTAACATCAGCAGTACTTGTAGGGAATGACGTGGTTATGATAGGAGTAGTAGCATTGGTGGTATCTATAGTAGTACTGATGGTAGAATACGCAGTCGTATTAGGAACAGCAGTACTGACATTAACATCAGCAGTACTTGTAGGGAATGACGTGGTTATGATAGGAGTAGTAGTACTGGTGGTATCTATAGTAGTACTGATGGTAGAATACGCAGTCATATTAGGGACAGCAGTACTGACATTAACATCAGCAGTACTTGTAGGGAATGACGTGGTTATGATAGGAGTAGTAGTACTGGTGGTATCTATAGTAGTACTGATGGTAGAATACGCAGTCGTATTAGGGACAGCAGTACTGACATTAACATCAGCAGTACTTGTAGGGAATGACATGGTTATGATAGGAGTAGTAGCATTGGTGGTATCTATAGCAGTACTGATGGTAGAATACGCAGTCGTATTAGGAACAGCAGTACTGACATTAACATCAGCAGTATTTGTAGGGAATGACGTGGTTATGATAGGAGTAGCACTGGTGGTATCTATAGTAGTACTGATGGTAGAATACGCAGTCGTATTAGGGACAGCAGTACTGACATTAACATCAGCAGTACTTGTAGGGAATGACGTGGTTATGATAGGAGTAGTAGTACTGGTGGTATCTATAGTAGTACTGATGGTAGAATACGCAGTCGTATTAGGGACAGCAGTACTGACATTAACATCAGCAGTACTTGTAGGGAATGACGTGGTTATGATAGGAGTAGTAGCATTGGTGGTATCTATAGTAGTACTGATGGTAGAATATGCAGTCGTATTAGGGACAGCAGTACTGACATTAACATCAGCAGTACTTGTAGGGAATGACATGGTTATGATAGGAGTAGTAGCATTGGTGGTATCTATAGTAGTACTGATGGTAGAATACGCAGTCGTATTAGGAACAGCAGTACTGACATTAACATCAGCAGTACTTGTAGGGAATGACGTGGTTATGATAGGAGTAGTAGCATTGGTGGTATCTATAGTAGTACTGATGGTAGAATATGCAGTCGTATTAGGAACAGCAGTACTGACATTAACATCAGCAGTACTTGTAGGGAATGACGTGGTTATGATAGGAGTAGTAGTACTGGTGGTATCTATAGTAGTACTGATGGTAGAATACGCAGTCGTATTAGGGACAGCAGTACTGACATTAACATCAGCAGTACTTGTAGGGAATGACATGGTTATGATAGGAGTAGTAGTACTGGTGGTATCTATAGTAGTACTGATGGTAGAATACACAGTCGTATTAGGGACAGCAGTACTGACATTAACATCAGCAGTACTTGTAGGGAATGACGTGGTTATGATAGGAGTAGTAGCATTGGTGGTATCTATAGTAGTACTGATGGTAGAATACGCAGTCGTATTAGGGACAGCAGTACTGACATTAACATCAGCAGTACTTGTAGGGAATGACGTGGTTATGATAGGAGTAGTAGCATTGGTGGTATCTATAGTAGTACTGATGGTAGAATATGCAGTCGTATTAGGAACAGCAGTACTGACATTAACATCAGCAGTACTTGTAGGGAATGACGTGGTTATGATAGGAGTAGTAGTACTGGTGGTATCTATAGTAGTACTGATGGTAGAATATGCAGTCGTATTAGGGACAGCAGTACTGAAATTAACATCAGCAGTACTTGTAGGGAATGACGTGGTTATGATAGGAGTAGTAGTACTGGTGGTATCTATAGTAGTACTGATGGTAGAATATGCAGTCGTATTAGGAACAGCAGTACTGACATTAACATCAGCAGTACTTGTAGGGAATGACGTGGTTATGATAGGAGTAGTAGTACTGGTGGTATCTATAGTAGTACTGATGGTAGAATATGCAGTCGTATTAGGAACAGCAGTACTGACATTAACATCAGCAGTACTTGTAGGGAATGACGTGGTTATGATAGGAGTAGTAGCACTAGTGCCAGTAGCTGTATCAGTTTGGGGGGAAGTGGTAGCTGTATCAGGAACAATAGTACCTATCGTAGTATCAGTAGAACTTGTCAGGGAAGGAGTAGTTGCGGTAAAATCAATAGTAGTAGTGCTTGCAGTAGTTGTAACAACACCATGAATCCAAGTAACTTCGGTTAACTTTTCCAGACTGATATTCTTGTTAGTCAGTTGAATAATTAGTGTCTACCAGAAAAAGGAAAGATAAAACTAGTATTTTGTAACTTCTTAAGCATCAAATTATAATTTAACAAAAATAATATAGTCATTATTTTCCAAAAAGAGTAATAATATTTAAACATTACTTTTCAAATCACATTGTTTCCAGTGAGAGAAACTTGGAGAGAATCACTGGGTATGAAATCCCTCTGCTAAAAATATTACTTTGCACCTCATTTAATCATAACCACAAATATTTATAGCTGTGATTTAAACCAATATTTCTGAAAATTTCCTTGTTTTATCATTAGATTTTAACCTTCTTGACAGCAGACTGGTTTTACATTTTTACTATCCCCCAACTCCTAGTGTACAGCCTGGCACATAACAGGCATCTGATGTGCTGTAAAGTTTTCCAAAAAGAGGATATTCAAAGAGTTTCTGTATCAGTCTTAACTAGAAGGAATTACTAAGAGTGTTCTGAATGCAATAGTCTTGGAAAATGTTTTAAAGTAAAACACTAAAACAACCTAGAGGGGGAGGACCTATTCGAGTGCTCAGGTAGGTTATTTTCCAAAAATAAAAACCATCAAAGTGTCCTTTTTACTTTTGGGAAAACAGAAACTATATAGTTATCCACTTACTTTTCTAAATCAGCCCCTATGGGCTACTGAGTCCATATTTATGTTAAGTCTCATTACGCAAAGTGGGTACTCTCCTTTTTAGTCGCCCTTGGTAGCTCTACTGGTAATTCATCTTCCAAATGCTGGTTTAGTTGGTTCTGACAACTAACAACAGACCCTTTAGCAAGACCTATTTATGTTTCTCTGTTTTATTAAATCAAATAATTTTATTTTACATCCTATGTGGGATATATTCTTTTGACAATTACCACACTTTGCTATCAATTTTTATCAACCTGTAATCCATCAATTTGATTAGGAATGTGAATAACTCCAAGAAGGAGGGGAGAAACCTTTCAACAACTTTAAGAAATGACTCTTTGGGGACCAGCAGTTAATGTAATGGCTATGTCCCTGGACTCCCATGTAGTCGACCGTGGTTCGAGTCCCGGACCCAGTGGCTTAAAACTCATGCCGGGCGCGTGTGCGTGTGTGCCCAAGAAGAGAATGGAAGAGAAGGGATTGCAGTGTGGCCACCCCCCTTGGGGTGATTTCTCACTTTCTGTCTCTCCGTTTCTCTCTTTCTGGCGAGCGCACATGCCCTATCGCAAAAACCTCTCCAAAAAAAAAAAAAAAAAGAAAGAAAGAAAGAAAGAAAGAAAGAAAGAAAGAAAGAAAGAAAGAAAGAAAAACTATTATTTCTCAATAAAGCTTTTTATTTAATTCTAAATAAAACTATTATTTAATAAAGCTTTGTCAAGAACAGGGGTAAAAAAATTAAACACTGCCTGACTTTGGTGGTAAAAGGAATGGAAAAATAAGGGCTTCCAGAGAGCCTAACCCAGCTAGTCCTCCTTTCTTGAACCCCTGGGTGAGTGGTCATTCCACAATCCCTTCTCCTATGTTCTCTCCTCCGCATTTGGACATGCATTTTCATGCACCTGGTGTGTTTTTCAAGGCACTAGGTCTGGGACTCAAACCATGCAATTGACCACATGGGACCCAGTGTCTTAACCTCCATGCTACCTGCTGGCCCCAATTTTTGTTTTAAACACATGGGGAGGATCTCATCTGACCATTGATGATTGACCTCTGGACTACACCTAGAGGATCACTAATGCACATTTTACATGATTCAGCACTCATGACTTTTCATGAACATACCTGTAACTTTTTTAATATATACTAATATGTCAGTGATTAAAATAGCAGTAATAATTTTGTATAATCATGAAATTAACTTATGATACAATAGTTCTTTCAGACATACCTGATTGTAAGGGTCACTCTTGAAATTTGTCTCCATGGATAACTGGTTGTCATAGATGAAACTGACTTGTGTCACATAAGAAGAGTTCATACCCCAGATTCTAATATATCCAACTCTCAGTGGATTTGCATCATTCAAATACTTATTGTGTATGGTCTGTATTTGCAAGATGTTCTACAAAAAATTTATAGAAAGACAAAAATCATAATACATTGCTGGTAGACTATGTTTCACATTAAGATGTTAAGAAACCACTTTTGTACTGGTTTGCTGTTTTGTTTTGTTTTGTTTTGTTTTGTTTTTCTTCTTTTTTTATAATTGCCAGAGGGCATGTGTACTCACCAGAGAGAGGGAGAAAGAGAGAGACAGAGAGAATCCACCCAATGGAGGTTATCACATCACAATCCTTTTACCTCAGTTTTTCCATCCCATCAGTATTTGGAGCATGCACAACACATGTTCCTGCTGTATTTTTCAAGTTGCCTAGGCTAGGATTCCAAATGGGGTCAACCATATGGGATCCAACTTCTGGATGCACTGTGCTCTCTCTTAATTTTTAACTAAACATTTCATGAAAATATATTTCCTGAGTACCTACTTTAATAAATTTTTAACAGTTTTTATTTATTTATTTAATTTTATCATTATAATTATTGTTTTAATTTGCTATTAAACACATACACTCACTAGAGAGAAACAGAGAGAGAGAGAAAGAGAATGAGAAAGCAAGTTGCCAAGTCCAGAACTCAAAACAAGGTCAGCCATGTGGGAGTCCAGAGCCCCAGCCAGCACACCACCTGCTGATCCCACTTTAATAAATTTGATGATGCCAAAAATAGCTTTATGTATGAGCATTCTAAAAGTCCCTTTATCTATATTATCTCTAATTCCTACAATAACTTTGAAAAGAAAGTATCATTACCTCTGTCATACATAGAAGGAAACTTAAGCACTAGGGACAAAGTGAGTAGCCCAAGGCCACAAGCTAAATGACATAAATAGAGTTATACTCATGATCAGCCCATGTGCACGGTACTGAATGAGTTAATGCAGAGTGAATAAAGAAGTAGGGCAAATAGTCATTAGACTGAGGACAGTATGCAAGAAATAGGCAATTACTTTAAGCATGAACCATTTAAGCAGTAATACAAGGGGTAAAATAATTTTTTAGAGAGATTTTTACTATAGTAAAAATGGGCATGTGTGCTTGCCAGAGAGACAGAGAGAGACAGAGAGACAGAAAGTGAGAAATCACCCCCCGGGGCAGATGGTCACACCACAATTACTTCTCCACTCTCCTCTCAGGATTTTGGGCACGCATGCACATGAACCTGGTGTGAGGGTCTGTTTTTTTTTTTTTTCTTCTCTCTTAAGTTATTATCATCTTAATTGACAAAAAATTGGACATATTTATGGTGTATAACATGATGTATTGAGACACGCACATACAATGGAAAGGATAAGTCAAGTCAATTAATATATCTATTACTCACATATTATTATTTTTACATTGAGAACATTAAAATCTACTCTCTTAGCAATTTAAAAAGATATATATTTATTATTTTTTAAATATATTTTTATTTTCTTTTAATTTCTTTTATACATTCAATCACATACATCATTAGCTTGTAAAGTGAATTTTCCAACATGAATACATTTCACACCAGTCCAGTTGGGGATACCGTAGACGTTATCATCAACAGATAATAATCCATTTCTGTGTCCCATACATGTCTTGCCTCCCTATTTTTCATCTTAATGTCTTTCCTTTCATTCTCTTCCTACTCCCACCCTCCTCCCACACTGTATTCAGTGTCTATATCCATTTTCCATGTTTCTATCCTCTCAGTTTCAGCCATTGAGTGTGAAAATTCAGTATTTTTTGGTTTTAAGAGTTTTTTTTGTTTGTTTGTTTTTTGTTTGTTTTTTCCTATAGGGCACATGAGCTCACCAGAAAGACAGAGAGACAGAAAGTGAGAAATCACCCCCCAGGGAGGATGGCCATACCACAATCCCTTCTCCTCCATTCTCTTCTCAGGATCTTGGGCACGCATGCACACATACCCAGCATGAGTTTAAGCCACCGGGTCTGGGACTCAAACTGTGGTCGGCTACATGGGAGTCCAGGAACGTAGCCATTACACCACCTGCTGGTCCCAACAGTCAGTGGAGACAACAATGTCTCTCCTTCATTGCCTGGCTTGCTTCACTCAGCAGTAAATCTTTCATATTCATCCACTTTCTATCAAAAGCCAAGGTCTTGTTTTTTTTTTTTTTTTTTTATTTTGTTTTGTTTTTTGTTTTTGTTTTTGTTTTTATGGCTGAGTAGTATTCCACAGAGTATATGTACCACACTTTTCCCATTCATTCATCTGTTCATGGACACTTGGGTTGCTTCCATGTTTAGCAATTGTGAATAATGCTGCAATAAACATAGATATGCAAACACTTTTCCAACTAAGCATTCTCCTGTCCTTTGAGTAGATACCCAGAGTGGGATTGCTGGATCATATGGTAGTTCTATTTGTAAATCTTTGAAGAAGCTCCATATTGTTCTCCACAGTGGCTAGACTAATTTACATTTCCACCAGCAGTGTAGGAGTGTTCCCCTATCACCACATCCTCACCAGTACTTATCATTTAATGTTTTTTAAACTTAGTCATTTTAACTGGGGTTAGGTGGTATATCATTATGGTTTTGATCTGCATCTCCCTTTTGATGAGGGATATTGAACATTTTTTCATATGCTTTTTGGCTGTTTGTATGTCTTCCTTAGAGAGTTGTTTTTTCAGCTCATTTTTCCACCTTTTAATTGGGTTGATCATTTTTTGGGGAGAGGGAGTAAACCACTTGAGCTCCCTGTGTATTCTGGTTATCAGTCTCTTTTCTGAAGTATAGTTTACAAAAATATTCTCCCATTCCAAAGGTTGTCATTTCACACTAATTACTGCCACCAGGTCCTGGACTCAAACTGCAGTCAGTAATATTGGAGTCCACCATCTGCTGGTCCCAAGGAGTAAAATAATTTAAGATAAATCATGAGGCGGCACATGATTAAGGTCCAAATGAAAATCATACTGAATATTTGTTACTGGTGTGAAAAGCAAAATCAGATAGGAATAGGTAGTAAAGGAAGGACTAAGGGAGGATGTGAAACTTAGGAAGTCCTGGAAGATGCATAGGTTTACAAAGGTGACATGAATGGAAAAGGCAGTGTGTGTGTAGGGTGGAGGGAGAAGTCTGGGACACATCACTGAGAGCAAGGCTGCTAAAGTTGGTGTTGGGTGAACAGACAAATCAGACTAGTTAAGTCTGTAAGATTAGATCATGAAGAGTTGATGCAACAAATCAAAGGGATGGTTGTAGCAGAATGAAGCTATCCGTTTTTTAATCTGATAGCAGCAGTAGGAAGAGAAACATGTTTACTTGACATTATGAAGAATTAACAGAATTTTTGTGACTTGCATACAGAGTCAAGGGAACATCAAGAAACAGGAAGTAGGGACCAGCAGATGGCATAATGGTTATGTCACTGGATTCCCAGGTGGTCGACTAAGGTTTGAGTCCCGGACCTGGTAGCTAAAACTCACATTGGGCACATGTGTGTGAGTGCCCAAGACCCTGAGAGAAGAATGGAGGAAAAGGGATTGTGGCATGTCTATCCCCCCTGGAGGGTGATTTCTTGCTTTCTGTCTCTAAGTCTCTCCAGTGAGCACACACACCCTATAGCAAAAATCTCTCTCTAAAAAAAAAAAAAAAAAAAAAAAAAAAAACAGGAAATAAATATTTATGTTGGAATTAGTCCTTACTGATTTGAGAGTGTTAAATTTTCTGAAATTTTGCCAGTCAATTGATAGTCTGACATTAATTAAGATGAGGGATATTTATACTACAGAAATCATCAAATGTTGTGAGTCATCGCCCTCCACCACAAACTAGTGTATCAGAGATGACACCATTGATAGTATTTGCCCCCAGGAAAAGCTAGGAGCTTTCTTTCATTTTGAGCCACTGATCCTCAGGAAAACAAAATTTTAAAAAATCCTTCAAACACCAAACAAATAAGAATCCATTAATCACTGCTTTAAATTTACAGGAAAAAAATGAAATTTTAAAGTTAGCACTTAAGGACAATCTAATGTTTTATGGTAAATTAACATAGATTAAAATGAGGAAGTATCATTTCTCAATTCACTAACTAGTTAGTATAAATAGAAATAAAATCCAAGATTCTAGATCAATAGCTTCGTTTTAAAACAATTTTTTGAGAGTAAAAATATGTGGTTTTCAATTCCACTATTTTTAAATTAAGAAAAGGGAATTTATACATTTAAATAATACATTGTCTTACATTGAGTTTCAAAGAGGTAAATATAGGCAAGGAGAGAATATGATCTAGAGTCATGTCTATAAAAACAGTTCCAAGACCTTAGTTAAATGATATTTATATATCCAGGCAACTGACACATTTTATTTTAATTAACACAATATATAAAAGGAAAAAAAAAACAGAATCTAGCTAAAAAGTGGTAGAGAAGTAGTAAGCAAAATGAAAGTCATGATGTCCCATAGAAATACAATATAAACCAGATACGAGGGATTTTTTTAAAGTTCATGAAAAATATGTATTATAAAGAAACAATGCATTGGTTTCAAAAACTTCTTACACCAAAATGCACTCATACTTTAATTAAATTGTTCTGCAGGGACCAGCAGTTAGCATAATGGCTATGTCGCTTAACTCCCATGTAGTCGACTGCAGTTCGAATCCCAGACCTGGTGGCTTAAACTCATGCTGGGCACGTGTGCATGTGTGCCCAAGATCCCAAGAGGAGAATGGAGGAGAAGGGATTGTGGTGTGGCCATCCCCCCTAGGGGAGCGATTTCTTGCTTTCTATATCTCTGTCTCTCTCTGTCCTTCTGGCAAGCACATGTGCCCTATAGCAAAAACCTCTCTGAAAAAAAAAAAAATTTCTGCAAACTTTAAGTCCTCTCACATGTAATTTTAAATTTTCTAGTAGCCATATTTTTAAAAAGTAAAAATGAAATAGTAGAAATTAACTTAAAACATATTTTATATCCAAAATATTATTATTTAACATGTATTCAATATAAAAATATTCATGAGGTATTTTATAATCTTCTTTCAAACTAAGCTTTTGAGTATTTTCAATTAGGCTCATCACATTTCAAATGCTTATTGGCCACATGGCTAGTGGCCCTCATATTGGACAGCTCAGCTCTACAATACGCTCTCAATCCTAGGGACCATGTTTTAAGACAAATCTAGGTTAACTGGATTCCCACCAGAATAATCAGATCTAAAAACTCGCACACCCACAACAAAGGAAATGTGAAGTTAGCCTAGAATTGTTATCATTCTAAGGAGGGTGTTTCAAATATTTGAAGCACTTTTAAAGAAAAACTACAATATGATACTAGAGACAGTGTGGGCAAAGGACAGAAAATGAGTTAAAGGTGAAAGAGAGGAAATCGAGGGGAAAAAGAAAGAAGCAAAACATTTAAGGGACACAAAAATGGAAAATTATCTGTTGATGATACTGCATATGGTAATGTCTTTGACTGGACCAAATACAGTGTATTTATGATGGGAAAATTCACTTGGTATGCTATAATGATACACAGTGATTAAATGTAAAAACAATTTTAAAAATTATTTTAAAATAAGAAAAGCTACAATATATTTGTGTTTACTATTCCAATAGTTCAAGTCAATAGGCAACAAATATACAGGAGGAGATTTCAGGTTTGATTCAGAATGGGCCTCCTCCTAGTCTAATAAGAATTATGTAAATTGTCTACTATGAAAATCAGTTAACATATGAAGTACACTCATTGCATTACTATCTCAAAATATTCACACCTCTCTATTCTTACTGCTTTCTGTGTAATTTTGAAATACTCTCCTCCCTTTATGGATAGGTATTCTGTCCCTCCTCTGTCTCTGGGCTTGGCTGTATGACTTCACTCCACTAATGGAATATTAGTCAACTTGGTGCAAAATTAGTCAACTTGGTGAGATTTTAAAAAGTACTCAGGTATTCCCACTTCCATTTTTGACCTCTTTTATAATCATGAAAGAGTCATGCCTAGACCTTCCTATAAAGCCATCTTAGATCATCTGAGAGTCAGCTGACCTCCCAGGTATTTCAGTAAGTACAGCCAAAGTTATCCAAGCAGCCTATCAGACCTACGTGTGACGGCACATGGAGGGGAGCCAGCCAAGATCAGCCAAATCCAGCCCAGATCATACGAATCAACAAACTTGCGTGCTAAATAAATTATTGTTGCATGCCAATAGGGGTTTTGAGATTGTCTGCTATGCAACAATATTGTGCAATAGATCATTTATGACATTTATGCTTCAAAATTTTATCAGCCAGAATATTTTTCATTCTTGGAAAACACATTATGCATTTAAGGACACATGTTCCCTCTAGCATTAAAAGTTCCAAGTTTCTCTATATAGAGTAATAGCATAATGGATAGTTATCAAAATAAAGACTGTTTCTTTCTTATTCAAATGTCAACATACCTAACTTGCAAAAGTAAAGGAAGGAAAGACATGCTTTTGAGATGTGGGATATTATATTTATAGTTAACTGATAATATCTCATCTGTAACTAACTGGCAAAGGATTTTAAAATTCAATAAAATAGACTCACCTGATCTGCCGTAAATTTCGCCAAGAAATAGTTTCCATTTTCATAAGTATCTACAAGAAAGAAAACAAAAAGAATAAGCAACTATTTGTTGCTTAATGTACATAATCTTGAGTAAAGTCGGAAAGTATCTCAATAGGGTCACAATTATTAGCCCAAGTAATCATTATCACTCTGAGGAACACAAAAGATAGTATCTGAGGGAATATTTCACCATGGGGTAGTATGGGGAAGTGCAAATAGAAGGGAATATTTTGTGGTGAGAGTCAAGAGGTTGCAAATACAAGAGGATCTAGGTTGAACCAAGGACAGTTAAGTATATTAGCTACTGGTTGGTTATTCTGTGATCACAGAGTAAACATAAAACTCTGAGACTTTGCACAGCTATGATGAGGAAAGCAGAAGATGGTGGTTAGGGATTCCGAATGTCAATTTTAATAGACGTGAATTCAAATCCCAGCTCCTGTACTTAGTAGTTGAGAAATCTCAGACAAAGATGTTATTTGTAGCAAAAAAAAAAAAAAAAGAAAGAAAGAAAAAAAAAAAGAAAGAAAATCCTTTCTTTAGAGAGTAATTATAGGGAGTTAAAAAATGTTGGCATGTCTTCTCAAAATAATATGGAAATCATAATGTGAGATGAAAACAAATAGGATTTGCAAATTAAACATGCAATATGTTTTTGACTAAAAATAACTATGTAGTTTCTTTTTTAAAAAAATTATTTTATTTAACTTTATTTATCCATTCATTTATCTATTTTAATTTGACCAGAGAGGGATAGAGTGAGAGAGAGAGAGTAAGCAAGCCGCCAGGTCCGGAACTCAAACTGCGGTGCGCCATTTGAGAGTCCAGCACCCTTAATCATCATGCCACCTGCCAATCCTAAGTATTTTCTTAAAAATCAAAGCAAAAGGCAATATAGGCAATAAAGGCAATATAGAAAAAATGGTTATATTTTTTCTTTTACTTAAAAAAATGTCTATAGGTATATATAGTCACTGGAGAGAGAAAGAGACAGAGTGAAAATGAGAAAGTATTCCTCAAGGGAGACCACTACACCACAATCTCTTCTCTTCCATTCTCCTCCTGGAATTTTAGGCATACATGCACATGTACCTGGCATGTTTTCCAAGCTGCCGGATTTGAGATTTGAATGAAGAGTTGGTCATGTGAGATACAGTTGCCTTAACCTCCATACCTTAGCTTGTCCAATTATATGGTTTTTTTTTTTTTTTAGTTTTCTATCTTTTAAAATTTCTCTTTAATGAGATCATATTATCTTTATAATGAAGAAAACCAAAAGGAAGAAATAGTAATAGTGAAAACTAAGCTTTAATTTTAGAAAACGTGGCATGTTGCAAGATTAGAATATTCTGGTTCACAGTAATAAGTAGTGAAAAGTGAGAGTCAGTCACTAACAGTGTGTCATTATTTCTAGAGAAATGTCTGAGGAAGAGAGTGTCCTGATTATAATGACAAATGCCCCTTATCTAAGATAGAACTAGCATACCCCTTGGTTGGGGAAAGAACAAACACAAATATTAATAATATCTCATTGACTTAAGTATCTTTTTGGCAATACTTATTTCCCGATATATGAGTCACCAAGGTATTTCCTAGGCTCTAATTCATCTTCAAGTGGCTTACTTATGAGGAACACGATGCCTGGTACAGATGGCTGGCCCAAATAACAGACCCATGTCTGTGTCCTCCTGAGAATGCATTAACTGTCAGCCTATTATTTGCTTTGTTTCTTTTCCTTTAGGTTTTTGCAATTGGGCATTGCGCTTGTCAGAGAGAGGAGGAGGGAGACAGTGAGAGCAAAAGTAAGAAATCACTCCCTAGGGGGAGATGACCATGCCACAGTCCCTTCTCCAGTCTCCCCAAATCTCCAGGACTTTGGGCATGCACACACATGTACCTAGCATGATTTTCAAGTCACCAGATCTTCAAGTCAACCACTCCAACTGTGGTTGACCATGTGGGAATCCAACACCTTAACCACCATGTCACCTGCTGGCCCCCAGCCTATTATTTTTATCTCCACCACTTTATCAGAGTGACAAAGTTTTACAAAGATAGACCATCTCTGGCTGAATCCATAACATCAGATTCCTGAACTACAAAGCTGGAGACCATACCTGGTGTATAATAACTACAACACAATACACATGCAAAGGCAGCATCCCCAAAATTATCCCAGAACCACTGTGCTATGGGAAGTAGCAGAGATGAAGTGCAGTTTTCAGTTCCTGCTGTTTATACCCTGAACTTCTATGGCATGGTTATTTTGAATGATGTATCGGAGAGCCTGGGAAGTTCATACGCACCAATGCTTTGTCCATCATCCCAGAACATCTGACCCTCAGCTCTTCCATTATCATCCAAAGCAACAGTCAATCCCATAAAGTTTTGTCGACTACAAAAAAGAAATACATTTTTCTCTAGATTATAGGTTGTAAGAATGAAGAACAGAGGGTTGAACAGTGATCCAGCAGTAGAATGCAATGTGCTGTGAGACTAACCCACATGGGAAGGTTCTAGGTTTGTATCCAGAGACCTCCCTGAGTATGCCAGACATGTATGTGCTTGGGATCTGGGTGGCTGAAGTTGGGGTGAATCACAGCATCAAGGCCCTGTTGGTAGAGCTTTCTCTGCTTCTTTGTTTCTTACTCATGGAAGAAATGAATTATTTTTTAAAAAAAAGAATAAAAACAACTTCTGTCAAAATATTACTTATTCTAGAAAGAAAAGTAATGCATTAAATATGCACATGAAGTTCTAAAAATAGGTAAAACATGATAAAATATAACAGACTTAAATGTTAATAGAAAACATTTAAAATTAATGAAACATTCGAAGTTCAGCTTTTAAAAATCAAATGTACATACTTTATATCTGAACACTTGTAATCTAATAACACCTCTCTCCTGCTCACCTCCTGCCCCCCACCCCCAGTTTTCAGACTGCTAGAGAAAAAAATCTAAAGTGTTTATTTACCTGGGCATTCACGATCTTCCATGATATGATCCTAACCTGTAGGAATTTTATTTATTTTATCCCTTCCCTTATCTATGTTCCAGTTCAACTGAATGGTTTACTATTCCCAAATGCAACTCACTTTTCACCTTTAGTTCTTTAATCTTTCCAGAATATTTCTCTCCCCTATCTTCATGCATCCAAATCCTATTTATTATTCAAGATCTAGCTCAAAGCCTCCTTTCACATGAAACCATACTTTCTATCACAAGGCTGAAAGTTAACCTTTGCCCTTTTAAGTTGTTTTTATATGCCTCTCCCCAAATAACATGTCCTACTTAATGAATTATTTGATATAAATACATTTATACTATATAATATTTATATATATACATGTATGCAGTATCTACATAAGTAATTTTTCAAAAGGTCCATGGAAAATGCATATTATAAAAAACTGTGCATGGATTTCAAAATTTTTTTATACCAACACAAACTTGTATTTCCAGTTTTCACTAACTTTCTGAAATGCATGTGGCTCTCTAGATTATACATATATAATATCTTTTGGGGTTGACTAGAGTAAGCCTAGGGTGACAGTACTAGATCCCTAGTAGCTGTCATAAGTCCAAGCGCTCATTAATATTTCTATTTTTTTCCAATAACGTAAGATATTGTAAGACAAGCATGTTTCTGCCTTCAAAGGAAAGTTGAGTGCTACAGATAAACGATCTCCAAGACTGAGTCCATGAGCTCACTCTCCTCCAGAATGCACTCAGAAGGCACTCTCTGCAGTTGGTTGGTTTGTCTACATAGCCTTGGTTAAGGTGGGACAGTCACTTGTAAGGCAGCCTCAGGGCAGCATAGCTAGACCACCAAGTACCAATTCTCCTTACCTGTAGTGGGTGTTACTTGCAGGCTCCTGCCATGGCAAGATGAAGCCTCCTCGGACATGAAGGTTGATGTGGTCAAGGGGAGCTTCCAGGAATTTCCACTCACCTGTCGAATCACTGCCAGATGCCTGGAAAGGAGAATACAGGTAAGAGGTGATGACAGATAAATACTAAACCAGTGCATGCTTTACTAAGTTTTTTTTTCTTTCCAAGAAAGCATTCTGGAAAGTCAGAAAAATACTGCAAAACTAAAGAGAATTTTTTTTTATTTTCAGTGTTGCTTAAACTGAAAAAGTTTAATAATCTGTATGATCAAAAAAGATAGGGGTGGAGGAGTCAATTTGATAGAACTGCTCAGCTATTATTATTAATGTGTTTACTTATACTTTCATTTAAGTAAACCTTGTCATGGCTGAAAGACTGAAAATTACTGCTTTGGAAAATATGTTCCTCCGGGTCAGCAGGTGGCATAGTGGTTAAGGTGCTGGACCACCACATGGTCAACCATGGTTTGCATTCCAGACCTGGTGGCTTGAAACTCACACCAGGCATGTGTGCATGTACACCCAAAATTCCAAGAGAATGGCCAACCCCCTGGGGAGTGATTTCTCACTTTCTGTCTCTCTGTCTCTTGGGTGAATGCACACACTCTATAGCAAAAATCTCCCCCCCCCCCAAAAAAAAAGAAGAAGAAAATATGTGCCTAGAAGTCAGGAGAACACTCTAAGTTGCCCCCAACTCCCATGGACCAAGATGGGTCTTAGGATAGGTGCTGGTTCTTACCGTGCTATAGTCATACCAACGGGCTCTGGGAAAATAAGCACTGATCTCCAAAACGTTCTGAAACATAAAATCAACATACTATTATAAATATTCCAATAAGAAAATAATTTCATTTCAATTTTTAAAACACTTTCTGTAGAATTAAGATAAATATGGGAATTTTATTAGTGATTTTAAAAATATGAGATTTTATTGAGAAGGATCTTGGAAAATTCTTCAAATACACAGAAAAATTTTTTTTCAGTAAATTGCAAAAGGATGGAAGGTGACAATATTCTAAAGTGAGCAATCAATTGGTGTCATAAAATTTTCTTTAATGGAGATCCTAAAAAAAATTTAAGCTACTTTAGATATCCTACAAAGGCATTTCCAGAAAATAATAAACTGCACAAAACAAGATGATTACAATGCTTTGTCCATGACTTTGGGATACATAATTGCAGGATTACTGTCTATGAAAAACTCACACTTTCCAGAACAGGGCTGATTAAAATGGCAGGGCCCAACATGAACTGATGGTCTATATTCCATGTTGTTTTATCACCTGTGAATCTTGAAAAATAAATATGAAAAAATTACCCATACTTTTATGATTGTTACAGAGGATGGTTGACAGGAGATTCCTGCTTGGAGAAAGAGGCTTTACTCACTCATGGAGAAGGGGCCGGACGACAGTGCTGCCCTCAACGTGGGCTTTATGCATCAGAGTGTAGAGGTAAGGCAGCAGGGTGTACCTGGTCTGGAGGACTTTCCTTGAGAACATCTCAAAGGTCGAATTCCAGGCCACGGGATCTTGTCTCTAAAAGGATAAGGGAGCACATAACAGATCCTTCTTCACTTCCCCCAAGTGCTATCCAAAAGGTCAGCAGACCCTTATTTCACATATAGGTTACACGTACAGCTCCCTTCATGTCCGGCCTACTCTTTCCCCCACTTCCTGTCTACACAACTAGAGTTTCTCGCTTCTTCCTCTTTATCAATGATTCCTGAGGCCTCTCCACAGGTCTAGCTTGGGCCTTGCACATGTGTAGAAAGATAGCTTGCCAAGTAGTACTGATGTATCTTGAACAGATTTCAGTAAAATATAAACTCAATATTCTTTTTATATTTATTGCCAGAGAACACACATGCTTACAAGAAAGACAGAGACACAGAGAAAAAAGAAAAAAGAAAAGAAAAAAGAGGGACAAAGAGAAAGTACCCTCCGCCCCAAAAGAGCACGGTAACACCACAGTTCCTTCTCCTTCACTTCTCTATCCTGTTTGGACTTGGAGCACACACATGAGAGCCCAGCATAGTTTTTCACACTGCTAAGACTATGATTCAAATCATGGTTGGCCATATGGGATCCAGCTCTCTTAATCACTTGATTATAGGCCAACTCCAATTCAATATTCTTGAAAACAATAGGCAGTTATTTTATTTTAGCTCAATATCAGAGGGGCCTATAAAAACTGCTCTGAGGCCAGTCCACGACAAGGTGGTTAAGGCAGCTGGGTCCCACATAACTTGCTATGCAGTACGAATCTGGAACCCAGTGCTTGAGAAACATACTGGGCACCTGCACGTGCATGCCCAAAATCCCAAGAAGAAGAACTTAGAAGGAATTGCAACATAACCATGACCATGAGCGAGATCTTCTCTCTTCCCCCTTCTTTATCTGTCTCCTGCAAGTGCATGCACCCTCTGGGGAGATAAAATCTACTCTCATCATAGGTATTACTCCTCTGGGAGATAAGAAAAAAAATTCTTAATAATTATTGTTAACTCTGGGGTTCTGAACTTGGTGGGTTTTCCTAGAAATGAAGATTCTGGTGGTTTGGTTTTGTTTTGTTTAGGTTTTTTTTTTAGGTTTTTTGTTTGTTTGTTTGTTTGTTTTGTCATAGGGTGCAGGGACAGGAAAGAGACAGTGAGAGGAAAGGTGAGAAATCACCCCTCAGGAGAGATGGCCACACCTCAATGCCATTTCCTCCATGTTCCTCTTCAGATTTTGGGCATGTATACACATCACTCAGAGTGATTTTCAAGCCCTCAGGTCTGGGACTCAAACTGAGATTAGCCATGTGGGAATCCAGCACCACCTTAACCACCAAGCCACCTGCTAGCCCTGGTTCTGGTGACTTTTCTGGGGACATATATATTACATATGTGCATGTGTGTGTATTTGTGTGTGTGTGTATATATATATATATATATATATATAAAATTTGCTATAGGGCACATGCACTCATCAAAAAGAGACAAATAGAAAGATAAAGAGAACGTGGGAAAGCACCTCCCAGGGTGGGTGGCCACATCACAATCCCTTCTCCTTCATTCTCCTTTCAGGCCTTTGGACATGCACACACATACACATCTGGCATATTTTCAAGCTACCAGGTCCAGGCCTCAAACCACACAGCTGACCGTGTGGGATCCACCTCCTAAATCAACCTGGCACTAGCTGGCCAAGGATGAAAAGAGACATGATCTGAGGATATAAAATATCTGCAGCGTGAACTGCAGCCTCACCCTTGTCCCAATGGTGTTGTGATTCCTGGAAAATGGGTAAAATGCACCCAGTTGCATCCAGCGAATACACATCTCATATTCGGCATCTCCAAAGAATCCACAAATATCTGCTCCTGTCTGAGAATATGCAAGTCAGAATATGAGGCTGAACTTTCATGGGTTGCAGACATAGCAAAATCTGACTGGGACATTAGTAATAGTCCCAATGTGACTTACATAAGATATTCCAAAGAGACTGAACTCCATCATGCCTGTAACAAGAAGATATGACCACAGTGGGTGAAGAAGCACTTTGGGGAGGAGCCAGATTTGTCCCATCTCTTTCTTACACCATTCAAAAGCCCTGTGTCACTCATGATGAAAATATTAAAAGGGGAACATAAATTAAAACTCTCACCCAGAGAGACCTCAATTCTTGTTGATTTTACTACCTACTATCATCTGGTTGATGACCTAGAGCAGCTGACTGGCACATGCTCCAGTCCCACCCCCTGTCAACAGAGGCCCCAGGAACAAGCCCACACACCAATGATTGATTTCTTCAGCTGGTCCCATGCAGCCGTGTTGTCTCCCAGCCAGTGTCCTGCCCAGCGGCCAGAAGAGGGGAAGGTGGAGCGGGTGATGACAATACCTCGCTGTCCCGTCACCTCCTGCACAGCACTAGTTAGAGGAAAATGAAGAAATTGAGGCTAAACTGGGGGGTGGATGCCATGGAACTTCATTACAGAGAGTAGCCACAGCTTGGACCTTGAGAAGGCAAGAGTGCTCCATTCTGAGTCAAAGAACTTCTCAGAAAAGAAATCTCTTATCTAAAAGTGATACTAAGGGGCTGGCAGGTGGCATGGTTGTGATGCTGGACTCCTACATGGCCGACTGCAGTTCAAGTCTCCGACCTGATGGCTTGCTTTCTCACTTTCCCTTTCTCTCTCTCTTTGGTCAATTAAAACAAAAATAAATAATAATAACAAATAAAGTAAAATAAGATTAAAAAAAGTGATATTATCTGTTGAAGCTATTTTACAGTTTAATCAACTAGACTAGGGAGAAATATTTACATATTAAAATATTCACTTTGTAAGCTAAATAATGTGATTGAATGTATAAAAGAAAGTGAAATTTTAAAAAAAGAAAAAAAGAAACTAAAAAAAAGTGATACTAAGAATCTCAACAAATCTCACAGCAGGACATCTAAAGATATATCTGCATTTAGAATGTGGATTCCATTTTTAAGTATAATGATTTGTTATCTACATGAGGGTAAGCTGAGGGCTGAGAGCGAGGGTTATGACAACTAATTATGGAACAAATCCTCTATCCCAGGAGTGTACTGGTCACAGTTGACATCGTATTTCACAACTTCATAAGAAGGGTTTCCTTGTACTCCTTTTATGATTAGGAAACTGAGACTCAAAGAAGGTACATAACTTCTCACAGGTCATTTTAAGAACAAAAGTCAGATCTGGGATCCAAATAAAGGTATGTATCACTACTGCTTTTGGGTAATATTCAGTCTATACCTCGAAAAGCGGGACACAGCCCTGCCACAGTGATGCAAGTGCTAGGGCACCACCCTGCAATACTGGAGCCACATGGGAGGGCCTCAGGTTCTAATTCTTGGTCAACCTGAACATTCTTTTGGCACCTGTAGGTACACTCATGACTACACAAACAAATATACACAAAAGATGTTTAACTATGTCTTGATAGAAGATGATCTGCTTGCATCTTAATCAGAATATAAACTGTGTGGGGAAAAAAATTGATGTAACAAAATATACAGTCTATTAACAGATCCTAGTATGTTCACAATCCAAGCATTCATTAAAGAAGCATCATGGAACAACAGATACAGGTGAATTATTCAATAAATGATGTCATGAAAAGAAGTGAGTTTCTGTAGCGGACACTAGTCAGTTCAGGCCACTTTCAATATTCCATCAAAGCCAAACAAATCCAAAATGGATGGACATACATATACATGCACATGCATGCACATGCACACTCACACACTCCATTAACACAGAAAGAACATATAAACCATCTAATTTTTGTGAGGGAAAGGGATTTCAAATAATTAAAAAGAATAAAACAGAATGAGGTAAAAGCTAAAGATTTAACCATAAACAGATTCAAAAAAGGACAGACTGTCAAAAAGTTCATGAAAAGTGAATTTCAATATGAATTTACTTAGTGCAAAAAATGTTGCAATCCATGAATAATTTTTTATAATATGCATTTTCCATGAACTCTTTAAAAACCTCTCATAGGTATATGCATGCATATATAGTAAAGGAATGGAGGAGGTGAACCATGTAGATCTTTGTAACAGTGTAGGTAACAAATCATGAGAACCTATAGTAAGAAAGGTATACAGGATAAAGTGAATATAAGCATTGTGAAGAACTTGTCATTGACAGAAAGCAGAAAAAGGAGGAGGAAAGCAAAATGGTCTAGATGACTATTACACATGGTTTTATTGGCTTAAATAAAAAATACAAGAGAACAGTTTTAAAGGAAATATACTTATTTCACCTTTTTTTCCCCTAGGGGAGCATGGGCTCACCAGACAGAAACAGGGTGACTAACAGAGGGATATGGAAAGGCACCCCCAGGAAGAATGGTCATGCTGCAATCTCTTCTCTGCCATCTCTCCCTCTTTTGGGGGTTTTGGGCATGCACAAACAGGCCTAGTGTGTTTCTCAAGCTGTCAGATATGGGTCTCAAACTACCTGGTTCACCATGTGAGATCTGGCTGCCTTAACCAGCAGGCCACAGAGCCAGTCCTTCTTTAAACATTTTAAATATTAGGTTGGGAATACCTATGGTATATCAGAAGTGATATATCTCTGGGAAATTCTAGGTTTGAACCTCAGAGAGAGGTCTGGGCTGGAGACATAGATTTGGGGTTCATCTGTATTCAGAAGGTGTTTAAAGCCACTAGTGTATGTGTGTGTGTGTGCACTGATAGGGTCACACTCCCACCAAGGGAAAGGCTTTTTGGTATAAAAGGAAGGTAGTTCAACAGCAGCCAATGAGGACTAAAGAGACTAGAAGGGGAACCTGAAAGCAGCTTGTGAAATGGTGAGCAAAGAGGTAAACGCACAAATATCCTCAGCCTAGATGAGGAAGCAGTCAAGACTCTGAAGTTAGTGACAGCTCAAGGAGCAGATGCAACAGGGTATACTGTCACCCTCGAGATTAGCAGAGGGCAGCCTGTGTGCAAATCAGCAGAGAACCACTGGTGAGCAAAACTGACCAGGCATCTCATACTCTCTGAGCTCTCTCTTCCTGTGGGAGCTCAGGGGCTACAGAAGAATTATTTTATCTTATTTTGACAAGAGGGAATAAATGTGTCTCAATACCAGGAGAGAAAAGGCAAGTAAGACATTGTCCCTGTCCTCAACCAAATGTATCAAGGAGGTAGCTGTTAAAAATGTGGATCGGATTGTAAGGTTAGTGGTTAAGAAAAGTAGATGAGGAGGAATAGAATAGTTGTCCAAGATTTTTTCGTGGAGGAAATAGATTTAAGCTGGACTTTAGGTCATTGATACTAAGAGGCTAGCCTCTTCAAAGTCAGGATGGCTAACATGTATGTCTGGTTAAGTGGGAAACATCAAAATGTAGTAGAAAGAATTAAACAGCATGTGCAGACACATTTTGAAATGGCTTGGATATGAAGGGGAGTAGAGAGAGTGGATGATAGTTGGCAGAGGATATGGGTCAAAGCAAGAAAGACTGTGACATTCAAAACTGGAAAGAAATTTTTAAAAATAATATACATATGGATTAATTGATAGCATGTGCACTTGCCAGAGAGAAACAGTGGGGCATGGTAATACTACCATCCTTTTTTTTTTTTTTTTTTTCTGAATTCCTCCTTATAATTAGGATTTGGGGTGCACACACACACTCACTGTTAAGTTGGGCTTTGAGTCAAATCAAATGGCCACAACACCCTGGGAATAGAGATTTTTCTATGAGGTTGGAATGTAAACAAAAAGTGTACTGTGCTACTTCTGGATATAATTCAAGAGGGGAAAAAAAATGTTCACTTAAAATTTTGCACATACATAGACTAACAGTCAAGGGCTGGAAAAAGATACTCCATGCAAATGGAAATCAAAAAAAAGGCTGGAGTAGCGATATTGATCTCAGACAAAATAGATTTCAAGACAAAGACTGTAAGAAGAGACAAAGAAGGGCATTATATAATAGTAAATGGGGTAATCCAGCAAGAAGACATAACCCTTATAAATATCTACGCACCCAACTCAGGTGCACCTAAATATGTGAAGGAAAGACTGCTGGAGCTAAAAGGAGAGATAGGGAGAAATACTATAATTGTTGGAGATCTCAACATCCCATTATCTCCTATAGACAGATCTTCTAGACAGAAAATAAATAGAGAGATACAGGACTTAAATGATACTATAAATGGAATGGGCTTGACAGATATCTATAGAACTTCCCACCCTATGTCCACAACATATACATTTTTCTCACCCCGACATGGAACCTTTTCAAAGATAGATCATATATTAGGACACAAATCAAGCCTTTATAGATTCAAAGGCATAGAAACTGTACCCAGCATCTTCTCTGACCATGATGGAATTAAACTCAAGATTAATTTCAAGACACAACCCCGAAGATACACGAACACATGGAGACTGAACAACCTACTTCTGAATGACTTCTTCACTACTGAAGAAATTAAGGCTGAAATAAAAAAATTTATGGAAACTAATGATAATGAGTACACAAGTGTCCAGAATCTATGGGACACAGCAAAAGCAGTCATAAGAGGGAAATTCATAGCAATTAGTGCGCATAAGAAAAGGATAGAAAGATGGCAAGTAGATAACTTATCATCATGCCTCAGAGAATTGGAAAAACAACAACAAACAAACCCCCAAAATGCCAGGCAAAAAGAAATAATAAAGGTTCGAGCAGAAATAAATGAAATAGAAAATAAATGAACCATACAGAAAATAAATGAAAGCAAAAGCTGGTTCTTTGAAAAGATTAACAAGATCGACACACCATTGGCTAGACTGATTAAGAAGAAGAAAGAAAGAAACCAGATTAATCAAATATGTGATGAAACAGGCAATATTACCACAGACATAGCAGAAATACAAAATATCATTAGAGGATACTATGAGCAACTTTACGCCAACAAACAAGATAACCTGGAGGAGATGGACAAATTCCTGGATGCATATAATCTACCAAGATTGGATCAGGAAGACATAGAGAATCTGAATAGACCCATAACAAGCCAGGAGATTGAATCAGTAATAAATAACCTCCCAACAAAGAAAAGCCCAGGCCCAGATGGCTTCACTTGTGAATTCTACAAAACTTTTAAGGAAGAGTTAACCCCTATCCTACTAAAATTATTTCTAAAGATTCAAAAGGAAGGAAACCTTCCAAATTCATTTTATGAAGCCTCCATCATCTTCATCCCCAAAACAGATAAAGATATGACAAAAAAGGAAAACTACAGACCAATATCATTGATGAATACAGACGCGAAAATTCTCAACAAGATACTCGCAAATCGTATCCAACAACATATAACAAAGATCATTCATCACGATCAGGTAGGCTTTATACCAGGGATGCAAGGTTGGTTTAATATACGCAAGACCATAAATGTAATACACCACATTAACAGAAAGAAAGATAAAAACCATATGATCATCTCAATTGATGCGGAGAAAGCATTTGAAAAAATACAACATCCTTTTATGATTAAGACTGTCAGTAAGATTGGTATAGAAGGGTCATTTCTGAACACAATAAAAGCAATCTATGAAAAACCTACAGCTAACATTATACTGAATGGGGAAAAGCTGAAAGCTTTTCCTCTGAAAACAGGTACTAAGCAAGGCTGCCCACTTTCTCCACTGCTCTTTAATATAGTACTGGAAGTCTTAGCTATTGCAATCAGAGAAGAGAATAATATTAAAGGCATTCGAATAGGCAAAGAAGAATTGAAAATATCTTTATTTGCAGATGACATGATGGTATACTTAGAAGACCCAAAGGTATCCATGAAAAAACTGCTTGAAGTAATAAGTGAATACAGTAAGGTGGCAGGATACAAAATCAATATCCAAAAATCTATAGCATTTCTACTTATGAACAACAAGTTGAACAAAGCAGAGGTGAAGAAAGGAATCCCTTTCACTGTAGCCACAAGGTGTATAAGATACCTAGGGATAAACCTAACTAAGAAAGTCAAAGACCTTTATAAAGAAAACTACGAAAATCTTAAAAGAGACATTGAAAGTGACATAAAAATGTGGAAGGACATCCCATGCTCCTGGATTGGAAGAATTAACAAAATCAAAATGGCAATTCTACCCAAATTAATTTACATGTTTAATGCAATTCCAATCAAAATACCAGAGATATTCTTCAGAGATCTAGAAAAGGCAATCATAGAATTTGTCTGGAACCATAAAAGACCTCGTATTGCAAAAGCAATCCTGCGCAAGAAGAATGGAGTAGGAGGCATATCACTCCCTGATCCCAAGATATACTATAAAGCTGTGGTCATCAAAACAGCATGGTATTGGCATAAAAACAGACAAGTGGACCAATGGAAGAGAATAGGGACCCCAGAAATAACCCCCCAAGCTTACAGCCAACTGATCTTTGACAAAGGATATCAGTCAATCCATTGGGAAAAGGAAAACATCTTTAGTAAATGGTGCTGGAAAAACTGGGTATCCACCTGCAGAAAGATGAAACTGAACCCCCATCTCTCACCATTAACAACAATCAACTCAAAATGGATCAAAGATCTGAACCTAAGACCTCAAACAGTAAAACTACTGGTGGAAAATGCTGGGGAAACTCTGGGAGATATTGGAGTAGGCAAAGACTTCTTAAATAAGACTCCCAAAGCACAGGCAATAATTCCTAAAATAGACAAGTGGGACTATATTAGACTAAGAAGTTTCTGCACAGCAAAGGACACAGTAACAAGTGTGAACCAACAACCCTCAGAATGGGAAAATATTTTTGTTAAATATGCCTCAGACAAGGGACTGATAACCAGAATACATAGGGAACTCAAGTGCCTTATGCGAAAAAAAATGATGAACCCAATTAAAAGATGGGAAAATGAGCTGAACAAAAGTCTCTCTAAGGAAGACATTCGAACAGCCAAAAAGCATATGAGAAAATGCTCAACATCCCTCATCATAAGGGAGATGCAGATAAAAACTACAATGAGATACCACCTAACCCCTGTCAGAATGGCAAAGATTAAGAATATCAAAAGTGATAAGTGTTGGCGGGGATGTGGTGAAAAGGGAACCCTCCTTCACTGTTGGTGGGAATGTAAACTAGTTCAACCACTGTGGAGAACAATATGGAGGTTCCTCAAAGATCTACAAATAGAACTAACATTTGATCCAGCAATCCCACTTCTGGGTATTTACCCAAAAGGCAGGAGAACGCTCAGTCAGAAAAGTGCTTGCACATCAATGTTTATTGCAGCATTATTCACAATTGCCAAGACATGGAACCAACCTAAATGTCCACAAACTGATGAATGGATTGGAAAAGTGTGGTATATATACTCTATGGAATACTACTCAGCCATAAAAAATAACAAGACCCTGGAATTTGATAGAAAGTGGTCAGATACGGAGGATATATTGCTGAGTGAAGTAAGCCAGGCTATGAAAGAAAGATATTGTATGTATCCACTCAATATATACCGACTATCAGCACTCTATAATAGAGAGCAAAAAATTGGAGGACATAAAAGCAGTGAAGGTACTTAATGAGAATAGGACAGTATGGAATGGGGGAAGTGAAGAGAAGAGAATAGAGAAAGATAACAAGTGAACAATAGAGAGGCAGGACATTAGTGAGAAACAGATATGGCTTATTAACTGTTGATGTTGACATGTATAGTATTCTCAACTGGATTTGTCTGAGAAGTATTTCATGATGGGCAAAGTATTTGTACAAGCAAAATGAGAAATAGCAATTGACTTTTTAAAAAAATAATTAGAATAATAATAATAATGATTGGGGAAAACATAGAAAAGATATTGAATGTTAAAGTGGGGAGATTAATGTCTCTGTACTGACTGACATGCATGGCATTCCCTTTTGAAAAAGCAATGTAATACACTGTAAAGTTATATGTAATTCAATGTAATATAAAGAAGAATATGATAATAATAAAAAAAAAAAATTTGCACATAATGTTCACAGCATCACTATTTGTCATAACCAAAACGTGGAAACAAACTACATTTCTAGGGACTGATGAATAGATACACAAAATATGATACAGCTATACAATGGAATATTACTCATCAGTTGAAAAAATAAATTATTATAGGTGCTTGCAACACAGATGAAACTCAGAAACATTACAGCAAGTAAATGTGGTCAGACATAAAAGATGACGTAGTATATGAGTCCATTTACCTAAAATATCCAGAACAGATAATCCATATAGATAGAAAGGAGATTAATGGTGGCTAGGGCTCAAGAGGTATGGACAGGGTGGGAATGATTGCTGATGGATAAGGATTTTCCTTTTGGGGTGATGAAAATTATTTGAAATTTTATTTTAGTGATTAACTACACAACACTGTGAATATACTGTATATCACATAACTGCTCACTTTATTTTTTTAAGTTTAAAGTTTATTTATTTCTTCTATGCTAGATAAAAAGACAGGTGACCCCAATAGGGTTCCCATACCACAATCCACCAGCTCTAGCTAGCCCAGATGACACCATGAGCATCTGGTATGGGCAGGGAGATGCCAGGCTGTTGACTCCTGCCCTTCTCAGATAGGTCCAATCCCAATACCACCGTGCTACCATCTGCCCATGCTCTCTTTTAAATAGGTGAATTTAGCAACTTTTTCGATAAATGCCCTCAGAAGTGTATGGCGGTCTTGGCCACCATGCCTGACATGTCAACCTCCATTTGAGCTGGCATCACATTTAAGCTGTACATACAAGCACAATGCAAATGTGGAAAGACATAAGTAATCAGTGGAAAATTATTTTTGCTGCTGGTGACAAAAACACACTCACTCGTACGTGGGTCTGGTCTGGGACCATCCGTAAAGGCTGTGCACGTCGTAGTGCCGCACCAGGGATCCGTCAGGCAGGATCTGCTGGCTCTCCATGCACAGGGTCTTGCTGCTCAGGCCCTTGTCCCTGGATTCCAAATCTGAGAGGAATGCTGAGTTACTTCTCAAATGATTTGACTTGCACATTCACTTTGGCATTTCTCTACTTCAATCAGCAACTTCGTTAGCAATAACAGTGCCAATTTCATAAGCGTTTTAGTCAATAAAATCAATGTCCTGTGACTTTGTAACTAATGAAGAGTAGGGACAAATTACGGAGCTGGGAAAAGCCCTTTCTTTTTGCTCCAACTCTAGTTCAATTTATATAGCTATAGCACTTAACGGCTGTGCTGTTATGACCGTCCACTAGGTGGTTCTGTTCTCAAGGGAATTGAGTTTTAGTCTATTAATGCCCAAATCTTTCTGATATATTAGCCCTTATCTGATACATAAATTTAAAAAGGAAGGATAAAACAAATGAATGAGTAAATAAATGATTTAGTGACCAATGGGCCACATACCAGTGCCCTAGAAATCAAGAAACTGGGATTTTAGGTTCTAGGTCGCTGTAAATTGAGAAGATTCAACTTTGAGACCTTTTGATGCCGGCATTCTATTGCCGCTTGGATCACAGTATAATCAAGGTGTATCCTTTATGAAATATCTGTGAACATAGGCAGAGTACAACTAGATTTTTATTCTCTAACCAAAAGAACCTCTGTGTGTGTATGTGTGTGTGTGTATGTGTGTGTGCACGGCACGTGCACGTGTGTGTGTACAGGGGGAGTTTATTTAAAATTTAGCAATCAGTTCATACTTATTAATGTAATCAAATGTACCAGGTATTTTTAGGTTTATTCTGAACTGTCTCATGTCATTATTTCTGTGCTTGATTAGTAATTTATTTATTTGTACTTATTCAAGGTTATTCTATTTCGAATTTCATGTCAAGTTTGAGAGTCTGTTCAATCTCCAAATTAGGCTTCACTCTGACAGTAAGAGAACTTTCAGGGTGTTTGAGCAGAGCAGTAATTTAATCATATGACTGTTTTACATACATGGCATGTAAGGTGGGTTATTAAGAATTTCATCACTGCAGTTCTTGACCGACCCATCCACGAAGTTCGATGGCTCATTCATATCCTGAAATGAATTAGCAAAAATATTCGTCACACCAGAGGCAGTACAGTCATTACGATGAAGGACACTAACCTCGGAGAGATGACCATGTTGTATTGACGCCCTTGTCTTGTCAAGGGACTTAATTTTCTCTGTTGAACCTTTGACCAATGGACTCTAGGAATTTATGTTGATTTTTGCATATTGTTGAAATCCTTCAAACTCATTTAGCATTTTTAAAATGAGGATTAAGTCATAGTAGCAAAAATACTGAGGTACTACTGGATCCGGAACCTTCAGAAAGCTCTTAATTTATCATAAGGGGGAGCCCTTATGTGAAACCCATCTTTGTTTTGCTGTGCAAGTATTACTTGCTTTTTATCTGTGGTCAGTAGTTACTTTTTTCCTCTCCTATCCTGTTTTAGTTTACAATTTGAAGTAATTCTGATAGCAACATAGATAAATAATCTACATGCAAATACAAGAAGTGATACCTCACTGTCTCACAGATTCATTCTTGAAAAGTTGTACATAAGTCAGAAACAAATCAGAAAATAATATCACACTTTAGGGTATTTTTCACTTAAATGTAAGAAATAGGGGCTCCAGAGGGAATGTCTACTATCTATTTTATCTGTGGAAAGATTACAGTTTTATCTTAAATAGGACATACGAAAGACAAAAGCAAGAATTCTGGGAAGTAATAATTACTTTGACTTAACCAGCTACAGCCCTCCTTCCACTACAACGAATATCCCAGAGTTATCAAAATGTTGGATTTCTCAAAGCTGCCCACCTCTCTCTGCCATCTGATTTGCCTGTCTGGGTTAGTACTCGTCCACATGTCTGCTCTGTCCTTCCTATCTTGAAAGCGTAAGTGGCTGGGGAGGCTCCAGGGCCACCACAGGCTTATACGTTTGTTTATGGGTGAATCAGAGCTTCTTCCAGCCTGGCCCAGACTTGAGCAGCTCTTCAGAAATGGCTTAGAACTTGCTTAAGATTTCAGGCATGGCTTAGCCTAGAAGACATTACGTTAAGTAAAATAAGCCAGGCACAGAAAGAATGATTCCCCATGTTCTCCTTCATATGTTTAAAAGTGACCTCATAGAAGTAGGGAGATGAAGAATTGCTATAGAAAATGGGAAAGATTGAGGGAGAGGGAGAGATGGTAATTAAGGGAAACAAAATCCCAAATACATAAGAGGAGCAATGTCTAGAGTTAAAAAAACACAGGAAAATATGGTTAACAACCACCTACTCCATATCATCTGATAAACTAAAGAGAGGATTTTGAACATTCTCAATATGAAGTAATGACAAAGGGGTAAGATGATGAGTATGCCAATTACCGTGAGTTAGTCATTACACCTTGCATCTTGTATGAAAAGTTACATTGTACCCTGAAAATATGTACAATAAGTTTTAAAAATTACTCAATAAAGGGAACCAGCAGTTAGCGTAATGGCTATGTCGCTGGGTTCCCACGTAGTCGACCGCGGTTCGTGTCCCGGACCCGGTGGCTTAAAACTCACGCCAGGCGCGTGTGTGTGCGAGCCCAAGATACCGAGAGGAGAATGGAGGAGAAGGGATTGCGGTGTGACCATCCCCCCTGGGGGGTGATTTCTCGCTTTCTGTCTCTCTGTCTCTCTCTGTCTGTCTGGCGAGCGCACACACCCTATAGCAAAAAACCTCTCTTAAAAAAAAAAAAAAAACTACTCAATAAAGATTTCAGGCCACTGGGCAGAAAGGAGGGAGATCAGGGCACTGGTATGCTTACCACCCCTAGGAAAATGCAGAGGAGCTCTTAGACACATGGCCCAGAGACAGCTCGGGAAGCCCTGCTCTTGAGGCCAACTGACATGTACACAAAATCTGCACAGCCTGGAAAGCCTTTCCTCGGAGGAGCCTGTAGCAGTAAGTACAGGTTGAATGTTTGCTTCAGATGTGTGCCTTGCCCACCCCGGTTCAGCCCCAGATCACAAGATGGGCTGTCAGGTTTCTTAGCCCCTGGTTTCTGGGTAGATTTGGCCATGGGAGGCACTGGCAAGAGATTAGGGGGTGGCGGTGAGAGAAGCCTGGGTGGGACTCCTCCCTCCTGCTGCGGCAGCATCTCCGGCAGTGGCACATGGGCTACTCCTTGGGCTTCAGCTTCCACCAGACAAGTCTCTGGGCAGACCTGCAGCAACCTCTGCTTGTCCTGGTCCTTGCACCTTGATTCTGTGACAGCTCTCTTTCTTTCAACCCTCCACTCCTAGCTCTGCACTTCGCCAGTCTCTGACTTGCCTCCCCTTGTTTTCGCTGCTAACATTTCCTAAAACAAATAACTAAGGGTGAACTTACAATCCGTAATCCATCAAACTTCAAGCTCTTCTCTGGTTCTTGAGAGTTTACGTAGAGCATTTCTATCTCCTTCTTCCACCATGCTGCTGTGCTGTTCCTCAAGAAGTCAGGAAAAGCAACGTGGGCCCTGTACAGCTGTAAGAGAGACACACTTGCTCATGGAGGGCTCTCAGCCTGCCCAGGGAGAAGAGTCTGGGGACGGAAAGAGAGATAAGCAGGCATCTGTGCCTTCCTAGCCTGTCTCTGATCCAAGTCAGGTCTGCTGTTGCTGCCGGCTTGACCGCAGACACTGAGACTGGGGAAGGCTGATTTTATTCCTGATTTTCTTAGAGGACAGTTAGATCACTTGGAAGTCCCTTTTTAAACATAGGGTTGGTTTTATGATTGAACAGTCAGTCATGAAAATTGGGAAATTAACATTGTCCAAACAAGGAATTTTAGAGATACAAATGCATGTTTTACATTAGCAAAGTGAAAGTAAGGAGGACCCATCATGCAGGAAAAGTGACTTGCAGAGTGGAGAGGATCCCGCATCCCCAGGTTGATACAGTAACAAGTGCTGCTGGGATCAAGGCCACTACTCCTTCCAAGTGCCGGTATTTTGGTGTGTTTGGGAGAGATAGAGGGATGGTTTTTTAGAGAGGATCTTGCTATCTGAGCCTCAGCCTCCTGAGTAGCTGGGACTACAGGTGCACAATACCACGCCAGGCTTTTTAGGATGGGCTGGGAATTGAACTAGGTCTCCCATGTGGCCTGAGCTTGTCAAGCAGCATTCAGTGTGTGCTACGATAGCTGGACCTGTATTTTCTTGTGTATATAGGTGATACATTAAAATTCAATCTTGTCATAATGGGTATCCTTCCAACAAAAATATTCTACATTTTGGTTCATCATTTTTCAAGCAAGATTATATTCAAATAAATCACGGTCCACTAAAGGCACATGTATGAGAGGATTTCATTGATGATATATGTTTACACTTTAGCTGTTGAGTTTTCTATTTGAGGATCTCTTTCTACCAAGTAACTATCAGTGAATGAAGCAAACTCAAATTAGAGCTACTTATCCAAGGGATAAGCTACTGCCCATCTGGATAGAGCACACAAATATCCAGGTATTTAGGATAAGGTAGACAAAAATCCATAGACCACTATACCTTAACCTGTGTTTCATGATCAAGGGATCCATTCACAATTACATTGGGCAGATCTGGCCAAGCCTAGAGAAAATGAGAAAAATTAAAACCTTTAAAAACATGAGCTATTTCACACGTTACATTCTAATGATACACATCTCTATGAATTATGTGGGGACATTTGCTACAAATTTCATTGTAAATGTGTTTTCAAAATTTATATTTGAACTTAATAATCAATTAATTTTTAAAAATACTTCCTCTAAGCAATCACCTTTTAAATGGTTACTCTGCCTGTCATAGACCTATAACAAAATACCCTTTATAAATAATAAATGAAAAGTGTGACTCTAAAGAAATAAGATTGACTTCAACTCAAAATCTATAAACTTAGTCTCAATACTTTCAAGCTTTATCGTGATTGATTGGGATGCTCCCAGTAAATGTAGTGTTAAAAAATCCATATTATCCACCAGTTTTATCTGTTACTAATGAGACATTAACTAAGGACCAACAAATGGCATAATGGTTACGTCACTGAACTCCCATGTAGTCGACTGTAGTTCGAGTCCCAGATCTGGTGGATTGAAACTCATGCCAGGAGTGTGTGCGTACATGCCCAAAAATTCCAGAAGGAGACTGGAGGAGAAGTGATTGTGACATGTGGTGTGGCTATCCCCTGTAGGGAGTGATTTCTCACTTTCTATCTCTCTGTCTCTCTCTGTTTCTCCAGCAACACACACACCCTATAGCAAAAATCTCTCTGAAAGGAAAAAAAAATAGGCATTAACTATACACATGGATTAATTCATTCAATTAGTCAACATTTATGAAGAACTTACTATATACAAGCACTATACTAGGATCTGTATCTACTGAGATTTAAGTGAGAAAATCGTTGGTTTTCTAAGAGTTCACCGATGGTACATACATAAGTGTTATGTTGTATGCCACATCCTCTGAGGGCAATGAAACAGAAAAGGGAAACAGGAAAAGCTAACATTATTATGGAATGCCCCATAAGAGGTAAGAGTGAGTTGGTCTTGAAGGGTAGATATCCTAGTAAGGGGAGAAGGCAATATTCAAAGTAAGCGTAGTATATACCCAAAATATAGCCTATACCAGGAGCATCGTAGAATTGAGGAGAGAGTTTGAATCTGGCTAACAGCTGCTCTCCTCTGGAGGCAGAAATTCTACCTAAGAAGCTTTGGTATAAATCAGACATAGGAGGATGAGGATTAGGGCCATAAAAACAGGAATCAAAAAAGACAAGAGAAAGGAGAATGAATCTGCATGACTGAACAATTGATTCAGATACAGACTGACTAAGCATCATAGGGGGAAAGTGAATGGGTGTTTGGGATGTGGGTAGCTGAGAGACACATATTTCACAGTTACTTCGAAAAGATTTTTAATGTTTGCTGAATGACCAGCTGGAATACATAAAGGGTGGGGACATCAGAATATTTCAATTAGAGGATAAGACCTACAACCTTGGTCTTATTAATGTTTATTGAACTAATCAGCTTCAGACAGATTTCTATGTATTCATAATTTATTAATTGCCCAATTTATTTTTCCAAGATTTTCTAAGAGCCTCCTTTCATCAGTTCGTTGTGATGGTTAATTATAGGCAGCTTTCTCAAATCTCACCTTTCCCCAGACGATGTCATTGGTGTCAGGCCATTTGATGAACACGTTGTTATCCTGTCCTCTGTTGAATGTGAGATACTGTGTCTCATTACCAGAAATAGCTGGATTCTGCAGTGAAAAGGTTTAAGACAGCAAACATGAGAGAAACATCTCCAAAAAAATTCCTCTCTAATAATATCATAATTCATTGTGCAGAAAGAAATGGTGAGCCTCAATTCACAATAAGAAAAAACATTATGAATACTTTGCCTTGTGTCTTCTAGCTTTATTATCATTGCAATGAACGGTGCCACAGAAATCCAAAGTAAGATACACAGCCTTTCAAATGTTAAGAATCTATAGAGTTTTCCCATACTATAAAAAGTAACCATGAATAAAATAGAATATTTTAGAAATTTAAGTATGACATGAAAAAAGAGTTGAGAGGGCAAAGAATACACAGATGCTTTTCCATAAAATGCTTGATTTAAAGAATATGCTGTGTTTGAAACAATTGCTAGTAAGACATTATCCTCAAGAAGAGAGAGCCAGTTCTTCGTGCTTCCAGAGTATAAAAGCAGTATTTCTTAACAACGTGAAACTTTCTTATTCTGTGGCCCAACTTGCCTATCTAAAATGGCTTTCCCTGTTTACCCCATCTCATCTCTACCCCAATTACTCTCTATAATATTCTCCTCTTTCACAATTTTCATATAAGACATCACTATTTGAAAACATTTTTTTCTTTTCTTTTTTTTTTTTTTTTTTTTCTTTTTTGGCTAGAGGGCATGTGCACTCACCAGAAGGAGAGGAGAAATCACACTACCTATGGGGAATGGTCATGCCATAATCCCTTCACTCCATTCTCTTAGGATTTTGGACACACATGCACATGCAGTAGATGTGTTTCCTAAGCTGCCAGGCCCAGGACTCAAACTACATGGCTGGCCATGTGGGATCTGACTGCCCCAACCAGCAGGCTAGGGAGCCGCCCTGAAAATATCTTTTTAAATGTTGATTTACTGGTTCTTTTCCTCCACTAGAATATTAAAAAAAAAATTAATAAAAAAAACACATACACACAAGCCTAATATGAAGAAGAACATTGTCTTATTTACTAACTTAGAATAAACACACACAAGACTTTGAGAACAGTGATTTTAAAATAGCAAGTGTGCATGGTCAGCAGGTAGGGTGGTGGTTAAGGTGCGAGACTCCTACATGGGCAACTGTGGTTCAAGGCTCAGACCCAGCAGCTTGAAATTCATGCCGGCCACTTATATGTTCATAACCAAAATTCTGAGAGAAAAGTGAAGGAGAAGGGTGTGGCTATACCCCCTGGGGAGGGTGATTTTTTCACTTTGCCTCTCTCTCTCTCTCAGGCAAGCTCACACGCCCTATGGAAAAAAAGAAAAAAAAACTAAAAAAAAAAGTACAATAAATACTTGTATGAGTGAACAAAAGTAAGCAAGTAATTCTCTAATTTTTGGAAGCTAGAACAGAGAAGAGTAAATGATTTTTAGGTCATTACTAATATATTTATCAAGGTATAGCTTCCAATGTAAAATTTTTAACTGGGGGCCAGCAGTTGGTGTTATGGCTATGTCGCTGGACTCCCATGTATTCGACTGCGGTTTGAGTCCTGGCCCCAGTGGCTTAAACTCACGCCAGGCGTGTGTGTGTGTGTGTGTGTGTGTGTGCCCAAGATCCGGAGAAGAGAATGGAGAAAGAGAGATTGCAGTGTGGCCATCTCCCCTGGGGGAGTGATTTCTCGCTTTCTGTCTTTCTGTTTCTCTGTCTTTCTGGCAAGCGCGTGCACCCTATAGCAAAAAGACCTCTCCAAAAAATATTTTTTTAATTGTTTTTTTCCCCTCTTAACTCAGTTGCTTATTGAAATTAGTCTCCTGGGCCTCATCATTGCAAATAGCAATTTAATGTAAGACAGTTTTGAACCTTCAAAGGTAAAGATGAAACTAAGATACAGCTATTCTATGGCATAGCCTGAAACAGTGACACGTCTTTCCCCAGCATTCAATGTTTCAGACCACAGCTTTTCTTTTTTTTCCCCTAAAGATACCTCATTATTATTATTATATTATTTTACATTCAATCACTGTATATCATTAAAGCATATAAAATGAATTTTCCTGAAAACAGCATGAATACACTGTTTCAGTCTAGTCAAAGATATTACAATATACATTATCATCAACAGATAATTTTCCATTCTTGTGTCCCTTAAATGTTTTGCTTTTCTTTTTCCCCTTGATTCTCCTTCTCTCACCATACTCCATTTCCCACCCTCTTCCCACACTGTTTCCAGTACCACCATTACTTTCCATGCTTTTATACCTTCAAATCTTTCAGTTTCTACCATAGAGTATAGGTATTAAGTATATATTGAGTGGGGACATACAATACCTCTCTTTCATAGTCTTGTTTGCTTTGCTTAACAGTAAAACTTCCATATTCATCCACTTTCTGTCAAATGCCAGGGTTTCATTGTCTTTTTTGTTTGTTAGCTAGTTTGTTTGTTTTTATGACTGGGTAGTAGTCCATAGTGTATATGCACCACACTTTTTCAGTCCATTCATCTGTTCGTGGACATTTGGGTTGGTTCCATGTCTTGGCAATTGTGAATAATGCCACAATAAACATGAATGTGCAAATGTTTCTCTGACTGAGTGTATGTATTCCTATCTTTTGGGTAGATACCCAGGAGTGGAATTGCTGGATCACCTTCCACAGTTTTTCTAACTCTACTAAAAGAACAGTAATGGGCCATCAAGTGGCATGTGGTCAGGGTGGTTCTTGACCATAGTTCAAGTTCCAGAAGCTTGAAAATCACACTAGGTGTATGTACATGCATGCTCAAAATCCTGAGAGGAGAGTGAAGGAGGAGAGTGGAGGAGAAGAGATTATAGAGTAACCATCCCCCTTGAGGAAGTGACTTCTCACTTTCCCTCTCTCTGTCTCTCTCCTCTCCCAGGTAAATGCATGTGCCCTATGGCAAAAAGAAAAAAATGATGGTAATAATAAATCACATGCCAGTGATGCTCAATTATGAAAAATAAATATTACAAAGCATTATTTTTTAAAGTCATTTTTCTTTGTTTATTTTCTTTATAAAATTTTAAAATTATACATTCATAGGAAGTTGCAAAAACATGTATGGGGAGATTTCTTATATGCTTCATCCTGTTTCCCCAGTGGTATTATTTTTGAAACCCAAATATAGAAATAGAACACAAGACGTGTCTCAGTTCCTACCAGAATGAGAATAAACCTCATGCCATTTTTCTTCATCTGCTCAATCAGGCGGCTGAGGTTTTGAAAGCTGGGGCTGAGTGTGAAGTCCAGCTTTCGGTCCATGTAGTCGATGTCTACATGCTGAACATCCTATAGGAAAGAGCAAGAGGTGTGCTCAGGACCCCACAGCAGGTATCCCACAGGGCACTCTGCTTGCTGACCCCAGCCCAGATCCCTTTTCTTTCCTATCTCACTATCTCATGACTCCCCTACTTCCCAGTGGTGCTGATTAAAATTGCTCTCTGATTCCACACACGGCTCACCTGTACCCACTCCATTTCCATTTGTTCCCCAACTGGAACTCTTTCCCCATCCCTCCCTGCAATGCATGTCTTCCCCACTCTTCAACTCAAATTCGATGAGCCTATCAAACAAATGCTACTTGAAAAGTTCGAAGGTAGATAATAGGACCTACCTAAGAAATGAAAAGATCATATGCCTGAGAGGTTTTGTCTTCCTATAGTAACATGACTAAATTTATTCACATTTACAGCTACATTATTCTATAACTTTCTAGAATGTATCTCTCTCTACACAGTACCAGCCTGGGTTTTTACACATGAAACTCACTAGATCCATAACTTTTGAATGAGTGGTTCAATGACAAAATGGTTAATGTTCCATTAAGAAAAGAATAAGATGGTTAATATTTAGTTGAATATGGTTAATATTCAGTTAGCTATTAAAGTAGTTAATAATCAGTTGAAAAAGATAGATGCTTTTTTTTTCTTTTAAGCCTGAAGTTGATCATCACTTGTATTGCCTTAAGACCTAGGTGAAAGTTGTTTGGAAGAAGCAGACTTGTGCACAAGTCAAAGTTTAGAAAAGAATAAACCAGCCATAGTATTGATATTGATCACTTTGTTAAAATTTATCAATGGACATTTTTATTTTATAATTTTTCTCATTTATATTTAATAACTACATAGTATAATAGTATATATGTATATATATTTAAAGCCTTGGATATATGAGTCAAATTATCTTTGACAAAAACATCACAGCATTTTATCTTATTCTCACCTATCAATGTAGTCCTCCAAAATCTCAGGAGGTAAATTGGAAGCAGAAAAAGAAAATTAATGATCATTATTAATAGTCATTATGAGAAGAGAAAGAGCATGCTCTCTATAGAATTTTGCTGTTGACATTTCTTGGAACTTTTCTGAGTAACTAGGTTATCATTATAGGATATGGTATGTGTGTATATATGTTTCAGAGAAAGTGAAGGCTTTATTTTAACTGCTTTCTTGCATATCATCATTTTACTCCCATCTCTCCAGAGTTATCTCTTTAAACCCCTAGAGTCGTGGCCTACACACAGCCATGGCCACTGCAGGATATTCCTGACAAGGGACAGTGAGTGCCAGCCTCTTCAAATCACACCACTAACTGCTGAAGGACATATGCACTCTAGTTTTTGAACCTTGATTAAAAGTGTAACAGGAAATAAGTTTAATGAACAATGTATTTCACATAGGACTAGCACTGTAGCTGCATTTGTTTATACTGAAGTACTCTCAGTAATTTCTATGAAGCTGTTTTCAACATACAATTAGCCATGAATGTTCATAACTAGTGAAACCATAGGCTAAGTTACATACATAGGGAATCTGTGCTGCCACCATCTCATCGTACAAATCGGAGATTTCGGTAGCATCCTGGTATCCATAGCGACTCAACTGGAATCCCAAGGCCCAGTATGGAGGCATCACTGGGCGACCAATCAACTAGAGTAGAAACAAAAATAAATGCAGTTAGACTTCCTTGCAGTTAGCAAGGAAGAGTTGGTTGGCTTGTACTTAGAGCACCTTGAGCATCTTTACTGAATACTGTCTGATCTAAGAGGCCTCACTCAAGAAAAATAAGGAAGTCAGATAAATGTGGAACAACTAATAGAATGTAGAATGATACAGAAACATTGTAATTTAAGTTTCTCTATATTCTAAAGTTTTCACTCTAGAGAACTTGGTGGTTATTACTAATTAAATATTTTTAAACAGGCAATTTAGTAATCAAGAGACGCATGGGATATGTGTTTATACTTCTATAACACTAAAACCTGATTTTCAAGAAAGATACACATAATCTAATGGGGACACCCAAGGGTCATAAGTACATCTGGCTTATCTCAATACTAATAATGTAGTAACACTCAATAAATATTTGATAGCTTCCAACCTCAGTGTATTGCTGAGTTACAAGTTCAGGGGTTGGCCCTAAAACCATATAAAAGTCCAAAATCCCTCCTGTGATGCGATATGTCAGAGCAGGTGTAGGCTGGAACGTCACATCTGTAAAAGTCAAAAATATAAAATAGATAAGAAGCAGTCTTGGAGCTATGAATCATCCAGATAGAGCATCTACCCTAACATTTGCTATTTCATTCTCTTTATTTAATGCCTTCCTCTTCTACAAGGCTTTTCTCACTCAGTGGAATCAGAGATGGATTTTTAGATATCTCAGCAATTTACATCACTCTGAAAAGGATCAAAGTATCATAGTAAAACAAGGTAACATAAGAGTAGAGACTGTCCCACAGTGCAGTGCTTAAGGACTGCGCATTGAGAACTGGATCCCATATGGCTGACCACAGTGTGAATCCCAGCCCTGGTGGCATGAAAAACACAGTGTGAATCCCAGCCCTGGTGGCATAAAAAACACTCTGGGGTGTTTCTGTGCTGACATTCCCAAAATCCTGACCAGAAGGGGAAATGAAGGAAAAAGGATGGCAGCATGGCCATATCCCATTGGGGGCTTTGCTCCCTCTCTCTCTTTCTCTCTCTCTCTTTGGCAAGCACATGTACCATCTGACAATTAAAAACAGAAACAAATAGAGTAGAGACCATGTTTAGTCAAAATTCTACACCTAATACCTAGTCTAGAGCTCTGAGGAAATTATTTGTTGTTTAATTTTTTAAAAATGAATGAATGAACAGAAGGTCAGTTTATTTGTCCCATTTTTCGTGCCTCTGAATATCTCTATTTTTACTGATATCCCATGTCCCAGTAGAGTGATCACAGCTGTCCGTGGTGGTACACAGGGATGTGCCTCCGTCTTACCCATGGCATTGCTGTTGAGCAGGAGCACTCCGTGGGCACTACCATCGTCCTCCAGTGCCATATAGTAGGGGTGGACACCATAGGAGTTCTTCTTGTACTGGGAGAGTCATGGGGTAATACAAAAGATCCAAGAAATTATTCTTACAGCATACTTCCAACAGCAAATTCATACTTCACCATAAAGGCTCAGCTCGGTGTCTCTTTCTTTATGAAGCCTTATGTGCCCTTCCCTTCCACCTCAAGGAAACACCCATGCTCTCCTTCCCTCCATGTCTGTCTCGTTTATCATTACATAATTCTATTGGAGGACTGATTATCCTGTGTTGTCATTATTTCTGTACCTGTGTCTCTCATGAGCCTATAAGTCTTTATGTCTTTTTTTATTATTATCATTATTTTTAATCTGCTACAGAGCATGTACACTCACCAGAAAGAGAGAGAGAGAAAGTGAGAAAGCAAGCCACCAGGTCTGGAACACGAACCACAGTCGGCCATGTGGGAGTCCAGTGCCCAAGCCACCATGCCACCTGCAAGCCCCAAAAAGCTAATGTCTTAATAAATTTGTAGCTAAGTAATTAGCAATGTGCCTAATTGATATGCAGAATTTAATTCAATAAAAGTTTGTGAAATAGATAAAATTCATAGTCAACTATATAATATAATATATATATATATATATATATATATATATATATATATATATATCTTTTAGGGACTAATGGACATGGCAAGTGGCCCATTTTATTTGAGATCAGAATTTATCATTATGAAGTGAAGCTGAGGAATAAGCACCTCTCAGGAGCATGAGGATTCAAATACATTTAGCTAAGGAGAAACCAACTGCTAATATCCCTCTGTCCTTACCGCTGGGGGCTCATCGCGAGCAAACATTCCCCATGTGTTCCAGCTCATGTTTCTTCTGAAAGCTGCGTGCTCACTTTCCCCAAAGCCATAGATGTACTGTGAGGGGAGGCGGGTAGAAATGGAGAGGAACATGTCGTTGAAGATGAAGCCGGGGAGTTGAGAGTCCCAACTGCAACACAAGGCAGACCTCCATGCTGAGCTACAGATCAGCCCAGAGCAGACACAGATAAGCAGACACAGATACATCTGAAGTAATGTCAGGAAATTCTCCTGAATTATTGCACATCTGGATCCAGGTTCAAAGATTAAAATGACCCAGATCATAACAATGGCCATGACTCACTATTGAGGTTCTCACGTTTACATTTTTTTAATGTGGTTTGCAAGACTAAGAACTTCTTTTTGGTCTTGGGCTCATTGAGGGCCTTCATCTCTTTATTTCTAATTCTCAATGCCTGGCATATCAGCCTTAACAAATATATCAATAAATGAATGCGCTCTAAGCAACTTTCTGACAGGAAAAAGTGAAATGTTCAGAACTTCTCTGGCTTAGCAAAAGAACTTCTTACCAAGGATGGCAACAGAAAGACAATAAGATATACGGTCGAAGAGAGCAAAAGCCAAACACAGATAGGTACGCGTGTTCACATTCAGGTGACAGCTCCTGAGGGGATGAGAAATCTCACCCCAGGCAAAATCCAGTCCTTCCCTTCACTTCATTCAGCAGCAGGACAGGGGATGAGAGACGACCATCTCTTTCATGCTAACATCGTGAAAAGGTTTTAAGTCTACGGTGGCCGTAGAAGCAAAGTTTATAAGAAGCCATTTCTCTCTTCTTATCCTTTGCCCCTCTCCTGCCTCTTCAGTTATTATTTCTCTCTCTTTTTAATTTATTTATTCCAAGAGAGAGCTAGCATCCCCCAACAGGCTCCCACTGCCATGCTCCAACCCAGCCCAAGACCATGGGGAAGCATGTGCCTAGGATACTCAGGGGGAGTTCTAGACTTGAACCAGGGATCTTCCCATATGGGGTTGCATCACAGAGCATGGTGTTTTACTGCTGTCTGGCCCCAGTTATTATTTCTTAATGAGGTATAATATAGTTCTGATTTATGTATGAAGTCATCTGTTATAATGATTAGTTTTCTACTTAACAAGAACAACAAATAGAACATATATTTTTCTTTCTCTGAAAACAAGCAACGCTTAATTAGTTTTTAAACTTTGATTGCTTAATTTTTCTTGAGTTAATGACTAATAGGAAATAAAGTTCCCAAATGAAGTGGGAGGAAATAGATACACTCTTTAACAAACATACAGAGTCTCGAGATTAATATTTCACTCGTATTCATTAGAACCGCTGTACCTGGACCTAGAACCACTTCATTTAGAACCAAATAAACAGTGCTTACATCACAGTGCTGGGGTTTTTGCGTCGAATCTGGATTCCAAAAGGATTGTTCAGAATCCTGACATCATACAGGCAGTTTTCAGGGGAGTCAACTGGTGAGGGAGGTATGTTCAGAGGCACTGGGACCTCATACCTTTTATTAGTGGGATCATAGATCTGGAAAGAAGAGAGAAATAAACTTTCTGAGTCTCAAACCTAAAAACCTGATGCAAGTTTATATAATTCAGTTTCCATGCTTTTGTGGCCAGTTTGAACCACTGGGCAGCATCAGACGTCCCAACCACATAGACACATGCATGTTATGTGAGGACAGAAGGTAGCACCATTTTGAGTGACCATGCTTTTCCTTGTGATTTTTTAAATATTTTTTCCATAGAGTGCATGTGCTCACCTAAGAGACAGACAGACAGAGAGAGAGAGAGAGAGAGAAGGAAAGCGAGAAATCACCCCCCAAGGGGATGGCCACACTGTAGTCCCTTCTTCCTCATTCTCTTCTTGGGATGCTGGGCATGCACACACATGTGCCTGGTGCAATTTTCAGCCCACTGGGTCCAGAACTCAAATCTCAGTCAGCCATGTGGAGTCCAGTGCCTTAACTACCACGCTACCTGCTGCCCTCCCTTGTGATCTTGTTAGTCCACATATGGTCCTTAGGTGCTATAGGGCACCTGTGCTCAGCAAGAAGACAGAGAGCAACAGAGAGACAGAAAGCAAGAAATCACTCCCCAACTCCAGGAGGATGGCCAGCCACAATCCCTGAGATCTTGAACATGCATGTACATACACCCAGCGTGAGTTTCAAGCCACCGAATCCAGGACTCAAACCACAGTCAGCCATGTGGGAGCCCAGCAACATAACCGCTTCACCATCTGCTGGCCCCAGGACTCTGGGTTTTAAAACTCTGCAGGTGAGTCTGAAGCATGCCAAAGTATGAGAACCGTCACTAGACAAATCACTCTACTGTTGGAAGGTCATGCCTCCTGTATGAGTTTACCACAGAGCAGACTCATTTCCTCAGGCTAAACGATGATATTTTAGGCTGTTTAGGACCTAGAGTACTCCTCATTATAGAAATACATCATCCGATGGATTACAGATGAGGGACTGGGACAACCAGCTGTTTCGATGACTTCCATCCATATAGAGCTGTGGATTAAGAACTCCATGATGAGAACAAAAGCATGCCACAGGAGTTACCTTGACCTGCAGCATGGATTCTGTGTGGTAGATGACGCTCACTTCCAGAGAACCAATCTTTGCAGAGAGAGGATCAGAGGCAGAGGTTGCAGGTCGGCCAGGTGGAGGCAGCTCACGACCTGATGGCGGTGGAGGTGGTGGTGCTGCCGCTGCCCGCTTAGACTCAGGGGGCGTCAGGAGGGCAAGGTGTGTGGTGATGCCCGTAGACAGGTACTGAATGTTACTGGCAGCGTAATTAGGAATGGTGTCATAGTAGCAGGCAGGCACGCCTGGAGCAGTTGTGGGCTGGAACAACAGGAGGAATCCTTGGTCAGCGTCTAACACCACAATCTGAGGCTGAAGAAGCTGGTTAAACAGCCTCGGTCTCTTACACCGTGCCCATCATCATGGGTGAATCATGCCCTTAGAAAGATATTAAGTCCTCATCTTTTCTAGGGGTTGGCAGACAATCAAGATGAGGTTCTTAAGATGGGCCGCAGTACAATATGGCTGGTGTCATTACGAGGGGGAATTTGGTCAGAGACAGACACTCACACAGGGAAGCCATGTGAACGTGAAGGCAGAGATCAGGGTGAAGCACCCACACAAGCTAAGAAATGCCAAACAAGGCCCACAAACCACTGGAAGTTAGGGGAGAGGCAGGGAACAGATGCCCCTGTACTGCCCCAGAAGGAACCAACCTTGAAACACCTTGACCTCAGGCGTGTAGACTCCAGAGCTGTGAGGGAATAAAGTTATGATACTTTGCACCACAGAGTACCCAGTGTGTGGTACTTTGTTACTGCAGCCCTAGCAAACCGTACACCCATTTCACACACACAGACACACACACACACACACACACACACACACACACAGTGAATAGGGACAGATCGGCAGGAAGCCTGATCTGAACAGGAAACCTCAGGCAGGCTCTGCTCCCAGCGTCCTCACTGCCCGTGGTGTAAGAAAAGGGAGTCAGATATTTTTTCTAGGTTTCATTCTCTCTGTTGTTCGGGTAGAAAGGAACAGCCTTACTTTACCCTTAATACTTGGACTTTGCAACAGAATGAATAAAGAACACTTAGAATACTCAGTGCACTGGGACCAGCAAACGGTGTAGTGGTTATGTCGCCGGACTCCCACATTGTCGACTATGGTTCAAATCCTGGACCTGGCAATTTGAAACTCATGCCGGATGTGTGTGCGTGTGTGCCAAAAATTCTGAGAGGAGAATAGAGGAGAAAGGAATGCTGCATGGTCATCCCCCTGAGGGTGATTTCTCACCTTCTGTCTCTCTGTCTGTCTGTCCAGCGAGTGCACGCGCCCTATAGCAAAAATATCTCTTACAAAAAAAAAAAAAACTCAGTGCACATTGCATACCTAGTGTGTGTTATTATGTTTAAAATGAGATTTTAAATTATGAGATTGGAGTGGTAATGCGTTTCTACTCATTCAGGCTATTGTGGGAAATACCGATTCCCTATCGCGGAATGGTGACAAAATGAATGTCAGTCCAGTATCATGGTTTAGGTCATCAACATTCAAAAAGTGTTTCCTAAGTGCCTCATTATATTTGGCATAGATTTTATAGGTTATTGATCAGTAGGGTGGCCTGTTCCTAGTCTTACCTCCCAAAGGCACCCACGCTGCCTGCAACTCTCCTCAGAGGCAGTAGGACCCTCAGGGTAGCAGTTGAACTTCTCTAAATCACTGACTGGAAGACTCCACTCAAGGGAGAATTCTTGTCCCAGGGCCAATCCCTGGAGATTAGTAATGGTCACCACCTGGGAGAGAGAAAGACCACATGACAACCCAGGTAAAGCAGGAACACCTGGATAAAGCTCTAGCCTTCCTCCAATATCACTTTGCCATGAGATATTTGGAAGTCCACTTCTTCTGACCTTTCTCACCTCACAGGGTGGTAAGAGCTTCCATCCTGTTAACAAGTACAGATTACAGACCAGGTTGCTATTGTCCTCTGGGTGTGATGTTTATCGATGTAATAATGATGATAATAATAACAATAGCTAAACTTTATTGAGTATTCATATGGGCCAAACGCTGTGATGACCACTATGTAAGCATTCTCTCTGTTAACCCCATACATCAGCCTCATGCTATGGATACTATGGCTATCTCCATTTAACAGAAGAAAAAACAGAAGTACAGAGGTTTAATACCTTGACCAAAAAATCTCACTGCAAGGTGGCAATAGAGTTTGGATTGGAACCCCATTCTGCTGAACTCTAGAAACCAGTCTTATCCTATGTTACTTGTATTGTCGAAATGACAGAGGAATGCCCTAAGAAATAATAATTTTGGGATCAGCAGTTGGAGTAATGGCTATGTCGCTGGGATCCCATGTAGTCGACCGTGGTTTGAGTCCTGGACATGGTGGGTTAAACTCACACCGAGCGCGTGTGCGTGCACGCCCAAGATCCCAAGAGGAGAATGGAGGAGAAGGGATTGTGGCGTGGCCATCCCCGCTGGGGAGTGATTTCTCGCTGTCTCTCTGTCTCTCTCTGTCTTTCTGGTGAATGCACACACGCTATAGAAAAAACCTTTCTCCCACAAAAAGAAAAAATCATAATTTCACAGCACTCAAAATATTCAAGTAGTAAGGTAAGGGAATCATTCCATAACAGTAAACTGTTACCCCTTGTGTTTTATTCCATTCTCATTTTTTGTGACGGTATAAAAATAACTTAAAAAACTAAGGGAAATTATTGACTATCTCAAAGAGGGTCTTTGTCTTCGATAGCAGGACAACTGTGCAAATAATCCCCAGACATAACCCAACGATATTTCGATATTTCGCTATCTGGAATCAGCCTGACCAGTGAAGAATCACCTTCTCCTCAGGCCTAGTTCTCACTATTGTCTTCAGGGACCTACGGCAGACGAAGCCGAGCGCTGCTATTTAGCATGCACGTGTTTCTCCTGCATCCTTGTTGCGAAGTGGTGGGCCTCCCAGCAAGCTAGCTATTTCTGTAAATGCCCAAAGTCCAAAGAGCAAGGGCAGTCCAACGGCTAGAACCTCTGGCCGAGGCTTTTAGAAAGGCCCCCGCAGGATGTGCAGAACTATGACCCACCTTGGTTGAAGCACTGTAGGTGACATTCAGCACGTCGGAGGTGGTAACACTACCATTAACTATGACAGTAAAATTAGCCGGCTGCTTGTCCATTCCCAGGATTCTGATATCTGTAAACATCAGGTTGTCAGGGTCCGTGTAATTACAATATATAATCTTGGCCTGTAGATGGTTCTGGAAAAAAAAAATGTCAGTTTAAAGACCAGGTACAGCCCATACATGCCATGCAACATTTCTCCTTCTGAGGTCTAAGGTATTCCCATGTTCTCTGTTATTCTAAATGTTGCCAGGTGATCGTCCCCAGGGAATTCACTAACTCAGACTCTTAACAGCCTTGTGTCTTTTAGTGACAGATTGTGTTTGCTCTTGGTTCTTTTGTTCTTTTCTAATTTAGAAAATACGCTCCTGACACGTAGAATTTTCAAGCAGACAAGATGGGCACTTTAAAAAAGCAAACAAAAAGATACAAGAATACAGACAGACTTCTGGCTCACAAAATATAGACACACATTCACATTTAATCACATATATCAGTTTTAAGGGAAACTGGGTAATGGGCATGGGCATCTCTATTATTTTTTACAACTGCATGGAGATCTTTATCTCAAAATGTTTAATTTACAAAATGTATATAAATTAAAAAGAAAAAAGGAGCAGAAAGAGAGATCCCCATGAAAGAATTCTCTGCTGGTACCTAAGCAGACCCTAAGAAAGCCAAAGGAGAATTTTCCCATCCTCAGTTAGCCTTCCTGCCTCTCTGTCTCTTAGACTCCTTGGGAAATAGAGATGAAGCAAGCAACATCCAACCTCTCCAAGTTGCCACTTGATGCCTGTGCCAAAGGCCAAGATTTAGACCCTGGAAAGGAAAGCTGTTAGGAAACAACCTCAAAAAGACACTTCAGGGACCAGCAGTCAGTGTAATGGCTATGTCGCTGAACTCCCATGTAGTCAACCATGGTTCAAGTCCCAGACCCAGTGGCTTAAACTCACGCCAGGCACGGGTGCATACATGCCCAAGATCCCAAAAGGAGAATGGAGGAGAAGGGATTGTGGCATGGCCATCCCCCCTGGGGGGTGATTTCTCGCTTTCTGTCTCTCTGTCTCTCTCTGTTTCTCTGGTGAGCGCACGCGCCCTATAGCAAAAACACTCAAAAAGCCACTTCACACTGATCACTTCCACCCACACCCCTATACTGACTTGCACACCCAAATAAGGACATATCTTGAAAGCCAAAACCCAGCACATAAAACTCAAAAGCAAGAATTATTTTTCCAAGAAAAAAATTTCTGTACAATATTGATGTTTTGTAGGTTTGTATATGTGACACAAATTAAACAAATTCATGGTAACTAGAATCCTTTTTGAGGCCATCATATTGTCAGCCTGTCCTTCTCCACCTGAACAAGCATCTGCAGTAAGCCAAAAACTCAAAAAGCAATTATTGCAAGAAATATACTATTTTGTGTTCAAAAACAGTACTTACAGAAGTAACAGAGAAATTATACAAAATATAATTTGTTACAGCAGCTGAAAGAGAAAAATAGAGGTCACTCATTAGTCCGAAACAGGGCCAGTGGGAGCATGCTCTTCTTCATCCAGAATACCTCTGCTGTCTAGCTCTGCTCATCTGAGTACTGCACATTTTCGTCAAACCTCTGCAGAGGTTTCCTGGACCACTTCCTCTGAACCCCTATGGCCCCGGGGGCATCACTGTGCTGGCATTGGACACACTCTGCCTTGTACTATAGTTCTTAGCATGCATGCCATATTTATCCTGCTGGGCACGAGTTCCTCCAGGGTAACATTTAAGTCTTATTCATCTTTATAGCTCCTGCCACCAGGCAATAACCAATAGCCAATAAATGCTAGTTCTGTACAGGACATGATTTTTATAGCATTACAGACCATAAACTTATGTGAGGTACTTACATGGAAACCTTAGAGTAGAAAAACACATTACGCGTACTAGATACTGATCTTTCGATAGTAACTAGAGCAGTACTTTTCAAAGCTATTAACATTGCCTAGTATTAATAACGTTATCTCGGGAAGGGAGTCATTACATTCAATGCAATAACGTCTGTAGTTTTGGTAAAGTCAGTAATAATATAAGTTATACATTTAAAGTCTATTTTGATGTATCGTGCTTGACTGACAGAAGGCTCAGAATACATATTAACCGATTGATTCTGAGCTACAAAAATAAATTAGAGTGTCAGTAAGGTTAGTTAGTGTTGTATCAGGCAGCCTGTGATGACTCACTGTCACCGAGAACCACAGTGACAGCACGTAGGGACCCCTACCTCTCGATACACCGTCATCCCAGTACAGCTCCCCCTTCCCTTCTCTCTTATAGTCCAAGGCAACAATGAGTCCCAGGGGGTTCTTCCGACTGTAAAAGAGCGAGTTTCAGTTTCAGAGAAAGATGAAGAATAGGAACTATGTGAAACCAGCCACCTTCATGCCTTGAAAACAGAACGTCCCAATCTACCTGAAAGTGAGTGGACTTTGACATTGTGTGGAAGTGAGGGTGTCGGGAGCCAGTAGGCAGCAGGGGTCAGTAGTGAGGAAGCACATGAAGAAGGTGGGAGGAGGCAGTTCCTGCTGAAAACTGGTTTGTGATAATTAGCACCTGGTGGTGCAAGCCACCACGCAGCAGTGCCACCAAAGTGTCCTACATATATTATCATTTATATTCATTTATTTAGCCCTCATAGATCCAAAAGGTCAAACTATCACTGCCAGTAACCCAATAATAAATAGAAGCTCAGAGAAGCAAATTACCCAAGGTGAACATCTAGCATATGAGAGACTTGAACCCAAACTGGGGCTCCAGAGTCTGAGCTCCTGACCTCCAAACTCTGTTGACTTTCACATGATAACCTTATTTCCTAATTAACTTGCATTCTTTCATGCTCTAGGGAATTTAACTGAGGATGATTTCTGGCCATAGTGAAATCCTCATGGGTGATTATTTGAACTATTTCTATGATTTTATTTAACCTCAAAATAAAGAATTCAGAAATGTAAAGGAACTGAGGCTACATTTACCTCCTATAAATAAGGACTGAGAGGCCAATTTGGGGCTGACTTTGAAAGGAGAGGAGGAAAATTACTGACAGGAGATGTTTTCTCTTGCTTTATCCAGTCTTAGTTCCTATTTGCCAACCCCACTATGCCCTGAGCCATCAGAGCCCTGAGGAGTCATGCGCAAGAAGAGAGAGGATCTTACCTGGCCTCTGTGCTTGTGCCTGGTTGCTGGGTGGGAAATATGTAGCCCCCTCGAAGGTGAAGTCCCATCTTATCACCTGGGAGCAGCATATCCACCCATTGTTTCCTCTGATCGATGGCCACTCCCTAATCAGCAAAAGGAAAAATCGGATAACAAGATGTTTAGGGTCAGATGGATTTTAGAGATTAATTCGTTCAATTGCCTCATTTAAAAAAGAAAAAGAAAGAAAGAAGGAAAGAAGAAAAGAAAAGAGAAGAGAAGGGGAGAGGGGAGAAGAGAAGGGAAGGGGAGGGGAGGGGAGTGAGGAGAGGAGAGGAGAGGAGAGGAGAGGAGAAGAGAGGAGAGGAGAGGAGAGGAGAAGAGAAAAGACAAGACAAGACAAAACGAAGAAACCCCCTCCCAAAGTGAAGTGGTTTGCTCAAGTAGGTAGTAGAAAGCAGAGCCAGACCGCATTGTTTTTACATCCCACCCTGCTGTGACTCTGAGATAAGAGCAGGACTGCACTAACTGGTATATATGGTAAGGACCTCTAAAGGAAGTTACTATGTTTTTCTTTTTAATTAAGTCTCTATGTTTTCCTGTATGGTCTGATTAATGTATAAAATACACTCCTTTTACATGTCTCTAAAGAATTTTTGACTGCTGGCCAATAAGGCAGAAACTAGGGATATTGAGCACACAGACATCGAATAAGGCCAAGATGGAGTCGCAGAGGTTAAGTTTTCACAGCCAAAAGCTGGCTGAACTGGGACTCCAAGCACTTGTAGCTAAGGGCAACAGTTGCTATTTAGTAACTATATTCTAACAAGAAGTACAAAACACTGTGGTCTGCTGATACCACAAAGAATAGGATAATAACTCACTCAGACTACCACGCAACTATTTCCTAAAGCCCACATCCTTGTAAGAAAGCCTGCCCCTTACTCAGACTGCTAGATAAAAACCGCTGTTTTTTATCCTCTTTGGCAGCCCACTTGGGCCCCCTTCCGCTGTACTGGAAACTTTTTCTCCTTCTCTAATGAACCCTGCTTTACTCTCCTCTCTACAATAATGTGGACTCTAATTCTAACTCTTCATGAACATAGGACAAGAACCAGCATAGTTGATGGGTCCGATCACTCAACACTCCCGAGTCAATTCCACAACACAGGTTAAATCCTCTAGGTCATCACAGCCAAAGGCCAGTGACTAGTTCTGACAGCTGCACCGTAGCCAGGTTGATAAACAGAATTTCCATACCATAAACCTACTGCAGTTAGTGACATCATTTCACTGCACATTGGAAAAGGCCTTCTGCTACGGTTTGAATGCTGGTGTCCCCCCAGAACCCATGTGCTGAACCCTAATACCCAATATGACAGTATTAAGTGCCAGGTCCTTTGGGGACATGATTAAGTCATGAGGGCAGAGTGAGAAGTCTTCATTGATGAATCAGAGCATTCACTAGACATTGAATTGGCTAGTGCCTTGATTTTGGATGTCCCAGCCTCCGGAACTGTAAGCAGTAAATTTCTGTTGTTTACAAATTACCCAATAGAAGTTATTTTGTTATAATACCATCTAGAATGAATGCCTGTGAGGAAGACACCTACCTCCCAGAAAAGTAGCCACCATCAGCTAACTGTGAAACCTCGTGCTATTTCCCTACCCCAAGTTCCCACCACCGCTGCCTTCTAATTGCCCTCCTGCTGGAGACAGGTCTCTAAGACAAGATGGACTGCTTCACTTACTGTCTCATAGTCATACCAGATGGCATCCGGTACGTACGCTTTCACGTGGTCCACACCCTAGGGAAATAGCAGCAGTGAATAATGTTAATACACCCCATCACAGTAAACACGTCCCCATGTGGTTGCACGTGTTCATCTAAACACTTCTGAGGGGGTAGGGATCATCTCATTCTACGAATGAAAACACAGAAACTCAGGAAGTTTACCCAAAGCAGAGCTGTACCTACCAATCCTCCTGCACTTTCTAAGAAAAGCATGAAGTATGTTCACTGAATTAGTCACCGGACCTGAGAGCAGGGAGGAAACTGAGCCAGACAAGCCCCTTGGGAGAGCCTTCCAGCAGGGCCACTTGTTAGTTAACAGTACCTTCAGCAGGTAGTTTGGCTAAAGCATCAGCTCAAAGGGCCTTGACTTGAATATACACTGGCAGTCTCCCGCATTTACAAGCAGACTAGCATAAACTGACTCTTCCCCACTCACTCCTACCCAGCATCACAAGAGCATGGGGTACACACAGTCTATCATGCATAGAGTTAAGAAAAGCACCCTCCTCCTGCCCTACACTCCCCTTCTCTTTCCTCCTCTTCTCACATCTGTCTCCCCATTCCACCCCAGGAGCACATCTCCTCTGGACCCAATCACACCAAGACACTTACAGCCCATGTGAATGCCATAGCCCCACGATTAAGAAAACAGGCTGTAGGGCAATTTTGCAACTTGGAAATTGTTTTGCTTGGTGAGGCACCAGAAACCAGAATTCATATTTTTTTTAATTCCCCAGCTTTCATGTTCTTTCTCTTTCTCGTTTATATTCAAATGTGGATGCAAATGCAGTCATAGATGCTCAGGATCCAAGTACTCAGCCACAGACCCACGAGAACCAGCGCCATCTCCCACCCGTTGTTTGGATTTTACACGTACTTCGTATAAAACAGGCGTGATGAGGAGTCCAGGCCCCCATAAGAACTGCTCGTGGATGGCCCATGTGGCGGGGTCCTGGTAGAACCTAGGGAGCAGCACAAGGAGGCATGAGGCATCTGCAGCCTCGGGCAGGAGCACATCCAGGGACAAGGTGCTCGCTACCCCTTGACGGCTAACAAGGGGAAGTGAAACCACGGTCTGAGGGGGAGCCGCTGAGGACTAGGGAACTCACTCGTGTACAAGAGGCCTGGCCACGGTGTCCCCCAGGGTGTGGGCGCGGTAGAAAAGGGTGTACAGATAGGGCAGCAGGGTATAGCGGATGTTAAGGTAGTGCCTGGAGGAATTCAGCAGCAGGGAGTCCTCTCCGAAGGCGGCTGGGTCCTGGTCCTAGAAGGAGATGTCAGCAATCACTAGAGTGTTTCTTTCCTCGTCAGCTTAAAAACTCCCTCGTCTCATCAGCTTTCCCCGATGAAAGCAGCCATGTTCTCTCATGGAGAATATCACAGCACGTCCAGACCTGAAAGGATCTTGCTTTTTATTCCTTCATTTTGTAGATGAGAATGCAGTCCCGGGACCAGCAATTAGCGTAATGGCTACATCACTGGATTCCACGTAGTCGACCACAGTTCGAGTCCCAGACCCGGCAGCTTAAATTCACGCTGGGCACATGTGTGTATGTGCCCAAGATCCCGACAGGAGAATGGAGGAGAACGGATTGCAGCGTGGCCATCCCCCCTGAGGCGGGGGTGATTTCTCGCTTTCTATCTCTCTGTCTCTCTCTTTCTGGTGAGTGCATGCATCCTATAGCAAAAACCTCTCCGAGAAAAAAAGAAAACAGTATCAAGGATTGCAGGACTTCCCAATGTAGAATTGCCAAGTGAAGGGCATAATTTCAATTTGACACGTGTCTTGTGAGGGCACTCAGTGGAAGCCCCAGGGAGGTAAAAGAAAATAAAAAAGTCCCACAGGGGTTGCCAGGAAGGAAAAGGAGCAAAAGTGGGCCCAGCTCTGATGTGTTGATGTTTCTCATATTTCACTTGTAATAATGTATTATTATTACTACTAGAAAAAAATACATCTTTAGTCCATTGTCTTAAGACACATTGCCTACAACTATGATCTAAATCTATCTTTCCCTTTCCATGTACTTTTATTAACTTTTAGTTTTAAAATTTTGTGTCTAGCTTTAGCTAAAATGTTTTCCTTATAGGTAAAACTATAAAACCATCAAAATGTGTTTTATAAGATTGTGACTTCTATGTCCTCATCAATAAGCAATGTGCAAAGAAACCATAAACATGGTTTTTCCCAGCTATTATTCAAGAGCAAAAAAAATCCTTTAGGAGGGAAATCCTGTTTTCGTAGGACCCAGAGACAGAAACTGTCCATCAATGGTCCTCACTCTTTTTGCTTCTTTTCACTGTAATTTGGGAGATGTGAAAAATATCTATGTCGTATTTTGACTTGTCATCCTGCACTGTATTACTGGAAGCAAGTTTTGGAGAAAAGTATCTGAATTAATTCCTTTTGTTTGCTAAGATGCCTACCTATTTCTACCACTCGAAATATACCTATTCCCTGAAACCACACTATGGTCTCTGTAGGGCTAATGACAACCCCGAGGGCCAAAGACCAGAGAAATATATTTAACTGACGGTTAATATATTTATATATATTTATATTTAACTGACGGTTCAGTTAAATATATACCTTAAGACTGAATCAATGTAATTTTTTTTTTCTTTAAACTAGTTGCCCGGGTGATCTGAGTGCCCTTGTCTTCCTAAGTCCCGTCAGGCTATCTCTTCATGAGAAGCATACTCCCTACCTGCTCCCAGCCACCTGGAAATAGTTCATCTCTCTCTAGCTCATGAGTGACTAGGAAAACTCAAGGGACAAAACACTCTGAAAGTTTGGCTGCTAATCTTTCCCAAGTTAAAGACAAAGTCAAGAACTAGGAGCTAAAATGATCATCAAGAAGTTACTCTAAGGAGCCTATGAAGAGCTAAACCACTCCCTTTGAGATATGTCAGATATGGTTATTTCATTAAAAGAAAGAACACTCCATCTCACCTGCTCTTGCCACCACCATGAACATTGCTAAAGTGGGGCATGAATTCATTTCTGTATACCTGCCCATCAGAAATACCATTTTGGAGCCAGCTCTGCAGTGTAGCAGCTAAGCAAAGCACAGAGGAAGCCAGATCCCACATGCCTGACCAGAGCTCAAGTCCTGGTCACAGAGGCTGAAAAACATGCTAGCCCAAGCACATGTGCACAGGATCCTATCACAACGAAGGAACTGGAGGAGAAAGGACTGTAGCCTGACCAAGTCCCATTGGGGATACTCTCTCTCTTTCTCTCTTGTGTGCATGAAATACCTTATATACCTTATATATCTATAATATTTTATGAGAGGATAAATGTGATGAATCATGAGAAGTAGTGGGAGGTGGTCTCCAAAACTATTTGCAGAAAGAGAGAATGTACTAACAAAATGGAAAATAATGTTCAGGTCACCATCCTGTCCCTCCCTTCCAACCCTCCTTGTTTCTCCATATCTATGAGTGATTTCTCTTGTATTAACTGAAGTAAAATACCAATGACCTCCAATTGCCCCATCTTAAGAAGTCAATAAGAAAAACAAAAGCAGCACCATAGAAATTTTTAACAAATCTTCTCACCTTTTTTGGTGAATTTCCAACAACAAAATTATCCAATATATAAATGACTTCCCACACATGCTCACTTGGGTACCCTACCTTTTAGGCCTACCACCCAAGGTCTACCTGTGCTTCTCCTGCAGTTAGGACCAACCTATGGGATTTCTCCTCAACCCCTCTTTTAGAACCAGTAGATTGAACAATCAAATTTTTTGATCACTTCTCTTGGGACACTTACCCTGAACCCAGGCCCATTGTGATTCCTGGATAGTGGATAAAATGCTCCAAGCTGCATCCACCGTCTGCAAAGCTCCTCTGTGACATCTTTTGAATAACCACAGATGTTGGCACCAACCTGGATAATTAGCACATATACATGTACAATGGTCAGTGAGAAAGGCAAAAATGACTGCACCTACGTGATAAGGGGAAAGAGAGTCTCTTATTCCCATAATTCCTTGTGAATGCAAGTATGCATCATGAGATAGACTGAAGAAGGGAAGACTGCCTGGTATACAGACAATGGTCTCTATATCAAGGACTCTTCCTCCATATTCAGTTCCCAGCTTCATACTTTTGTACCCACTGATGCTCTGCTGATGGAATATTTCTGTGACACTAATACATCTTACGCATGGTGTCTCCTTCCTATCTCCAGAGATTCCATGGACAAAAACCCAGTGATAAATTTTTAACCTCCCTTCCTTCTAAAGACAACATATACCACACATAAAAATAGATTTTTTCAACACATTTCACAATAAGACATTTGCTCCTTAGTTCTTCGGACACCCTCAAAGTCTGGATGAAAAGAATGTCAAAGGATAAAGTGTTGACAATTCCCTCATTGGGAATGAGGCTCACCATGGGGATGCCAAACAGGTTGAACTCAAGGATACTGGGGATGGACCATCGGAGGTCATTCCAGGTGGCCGCATTGTCCCCCAACCAATGGGCAGCAACTGTGCCGGATCCCGCAAAAGTAGAGCGGGATAAGATGAAGCTCCTGTTATTGGGGAAGAGAGACTCCAAGACCCTGAAAAGTAATGCAGCCAGTTGAGGAGGTGAGCTGTAAACATCTGGGACTCAGCCTGTAGCAGGGGCAGCAGTGGGCTTTCTAACAAATCTGAGAAAAAGCATTGGGGGTCATATACCAGGTGTGAAAAGTAGTGTAGCTTTTCTTTTTCTTTCTTTTTTTTTTTTATTAGAGATTTTTACTATAGGGCACGTGTGCTCATCGGAAAGACAGAGAGAGACAGAGAGACAGAAAGTGAGAAATCACCCCTACCCCCTTCTTCCCACCCCCAACCCCAGTGTGGGATAGCCATGCCCTGATTCCCTCTCCTCCATTCTCCTCCTGGGATTTTGGGCACGCACACACATGCCCAGCTTTGAGTTTTAAGCTACCAGGCCTGGGGCTCAAACTGCAGTTGACTACGTAGGAGTCTAGTGACGTAACCATTATGCTATCCACTGGTGCCAGTAAGTGCAGCATTTTTAAAAGCTTCTTTCCCCAATCTGGGTAAGGTTTTAGATCTCAGAAGACAATATAAACTGCTACAATTCAGTCCCCAAAGAAATTTCTCTAGGTTCCTGTCCTCTTGATTCTGTTTTCTCCACCTTGCAGGACTTGGCTGTGGTCTGGCCCTTTTTGCCAACAATGTATTGAACTGTATATTGAGTTTGTGGCCCCATCTCCTCCCTCTAGACAAAGTTTTTCTAATGCCCTTTGATTTGACCTCTTGTTCAGCACAACTCCAGCTCAGGTGGGAACTCTGTGCCCTCTGCCTGATTAAGATGAGGGTTGTGGGGCCAACAAATGACGTAATGGTTATGTCACTGGACTCCCCTCATAGTCAACTGCAGTTTGAGTCCCGGACCTGGTGGCTTAAACTCATGCCTGGCGTGCATGTGTATGTGCCCAAAATTCTGAGAGGAGAATGGAGGAGAAGGGATTGCTGCGTGACCATCCCCCTGGGGGTGATTTCGTGATTTCTGTTTTTCTTTCTTTTGGTCTCTCTGGCAAGTGCACACACCTCATAGCAAAAGTCTCTCTCTAAAAAAAAAAAAAAAAAAAAAAAAAATCACACACCCCAAAAAAGATGAGGGGTTAATGCATGGGCCGATATACCTCTAAAATCTCATCTCAGACCTTTTTTAGTAATTTGCAATGTTATAGCAAGTTATAATCTTTCCAAAATTGTAGTAATTGAAATTAATGTCTCAATAGATACTATATTGTCCTTTTTGTAAGATTTAAAACAACTAAAATAGAAAATAGTATTTCCATTGTATTACATATAGAATATTACATGTCAAATAAGACTATATAGAAACAAAGCAAGGAAATTAAGAACACAAACATTTCAGAGTCATGTTCACTTGGGGGACAGGGAGGTCACAGGGAGGGTGACACGTAGTTAGATGTAGGCTCTTTTCCCCCTTTTGTTCTGAGCACTCTTTTGCACAGGCACTGGACTGGAATGCCTCTTCCTCCCTTCTCCTTCAAGCTGAACAGGTCACCTTCCTTTGTGTTTCTAAAATAGAGCCATAGGATGCTAACACCTGGGCCACTGGCTCTTTGCAGGGAAGCTCTCTCTTCCCTTCCAATACACAATCTGAGACAAAAGCATGTTTTTATTAGTGGCTTCACGCAACTCCTCCTGACACCATCGCAGCCACCCAGGCCTCCCCATTTCATATTCCTAAGGGATACTCTGGGGAGTCTACAAATGCAAAATGGCTTGTAACGGAAAAGGAGAAAATATCAAAATAGAAGATCAGCCTAAGAAACTGACAAAGTATTGATCAAAAAATAGGGGCAAGCTAGACGAGAGGACTCGGTCCTCAACTCCTACCCTCACTTCTCTGGATACACACGGGTGGGCATGGCCTTTATTGCCCCTGGCAGGTGGTTTATTGCACTCCACAATCATCACTCATGAAAGAAACGCATTCAGCTTACACAGAGTGAAATTGAAACTGACTGAGAACTGAGCTTAGTTTATTGTAGGCAAACTATGACAGATTAGATTAGTTTAAAAGAAAAGCCTTTTTCAGAGACCCTTAAATTTCTCTTTTCCACCCCTTAAATTACTTCTTTTATACCAGGAAGAGCAACCTGGCCTATTTTTGATCGAGCCCAGATGTCTGAGAGGATCTGGTTTCCTTCTAAGTTGAGTTCCACTCCTTAGGAGTTCTGGTCCCACTGTCTCCAAACTATACCTCTAGCAAAGGCAGGATCAAATATTCATCAAGCCCGTGATTTCGGTTCTCCTCATGTCCAGATCCCACTAAATGAAAATTTTACCTATTTTTTAACCCAATCTGCCTGTACCCAAAGGCCAAGCTTCTCTTATCTCCACTCTTCTCTGGGAACTCCAGTCAGTCCGCCTGACCCAGGGAAGTTAGAAAGGTGACTACTACTTATTTGGCCATTGTTGTCCTTTAACTATTAACCAATAACTATCAGAATATATTAACTACACTATTATAACTTTATTGTACTTTTATCATATGGAAATACTGGCAATAAAGCAATTCAAAACCTCCTTTCCCTCCTTCAGCCTTCCCTTACTATTTCTTCCTTATCCTGGCCATTTATTCACTCATCTCAACTCCCATTCTTAAATAGAAGCATCCGAGGAGTCAAAATGTATCAGAACAGAAAGAGACTCTGGGACGTGTCAATCCAAGTCTCTCATTTCAGAAATAAGGAAGCCAAGTCTTACTCATCTAGTTTATTTCCCAGGAAAGGTAGAATGAGAGATAGTGTGAGTTCAGAAAAGGGAAGATGACAAATCCAGAAATAGGTGTCATTCTTCTTGGGGCTTTTCTTTGACTGAAATACAGTCTTTTGCATTTGCTGGACCAACACTCTCTCTCATCTGGACAGTGCAGCGTAATACAAAATCATGAGGGCAAAATGGTGCTGAGAAACAAAACAGGCCTGGTCTCTGCCTCTAATTTATCAGGTCCCCTGTGTGTCCACCCTGTGCTTCTTCTCTTTCTCAAGCCAAGCATCTATCTAGCAAATAAGTTCTTCAGCACACACATTCTTTTTAAAAAAATTATTTTATTAATTTTATTTATTACCACTACTTTTTGATTTGACCAGAGAAAGACCAAGACAGAGAGAAAGAGCCACCAGGTCCAGAACTCAAACTACAGTCGACCATATGGGAGTCCAGTGTCTGAACCAACACCACCACCTGCCAGCTCCCAGCACACACACTCTTTAAAAGGCTGAGGATACAGGGGTGAATTTACCCTCAAGGAACTTATAGTCCAGCAAGAAAAAAAATAAGTATTTGAAAATTATGATACAATATCTCTACATATTAAGTATACTGCAGTATGAACACATGTAGAACAAAACAAGGAGAAAACGATCTTTTTCTATAATTTCCAAGAAAGTTTCCAGAATTGATATCTGAGTTGAGGTTTAATAGATAAATATATGTTGGCAAACTGGACAGGAAAAGGAAGCCCATCTCATGCAGAGAAAATAACACATGAAAGAAATTTAAAAAATGAATAGCATTTGGATTCGGCAGTAATAAGCAGTTATGTATTACCAGAGCGTGAAGTATAAAAAGCAGCAAACATGAGAGAAAAAGAGTAAGAAAGGGTTAGATTACAAAGATCCCTATAGATTGTGCTAAAGTAATTAGATTTCATTGTATAGAAAATAGCAAGTCACAAAGTCTTTTCCACTGGGAAGAGCAATAAGCCAACTTGTGCTCAGTAATAGCAATCTGACAGCAGTGTGGAGTGGCACTTTTTAATCTTTAACACACAATCACTACAACCAGAGACCCTGTTAAAATGTAGATTTTGATTCCCAGTATCTGAGTTGAGGCCCAAGATGCTGTACTTCTAATACTTTCTGATGATGCTGATGTTGCTGGCCTTTAGGCAACATTTGGAGTAGGAAGAGTAGAAAATAAATTATTTGGATATAAGGCTAAAATCAGGGAGACTAATCATGGGCCTAGTGTAATGATCTACGTGAGATGAGTGTGCTCTTAATTAAGATGTCAGGAGGAAAAAGAGATGATTATAGAAATGTTTCAAAAGTGTAAGTAAGAGGGTCAAGGACTGATTGCCTGTGAGGGCTTGAGGAAAAGAAAGGACAATGCTCCATTTCTCACTTGGGAGTTTGAAGGACAGGAGTGATATGGCTCCCAATCAAAACTGACAATGTAAGAGTTTCAGAAATGATTATTCAGTGTGTGGGAGATTAGGCAAAGATAAGTAACAGTAATGGGTGACATTTGTGATACGAAAAAACATGCAAGTAATATATTCATGCCTGAAAAATCTATGTGTTAGTGTAGAATGAATAAAAAGGAAGATTGAGAATTCACCCTTCAGGCTCAGAAGTAGATAGAAAAAATGCAGACACAGAGGTTGAGAAGGGATACCTGTAAAGAGAGGAGGTGTCCCAGGCATAGTTGTGTCCCAAGGACTAAAGGATCTGGGTTCCAAAGGAGTGGTCAAGACCTCAAGTACCACAGGGACAGAAAAGCCACATAAGGTCAGGAATGAGGCACGTCCCATAGCGTATCATCAAAGTCTCCCCGCCCTCGTCCCTACCATGGAGGTCTAGACACGCTAAAAGAATAGCAGAGGAACACTAAGACGCTCTTTCCTAAGCCACTGAAAGATCCTCAGCAGCTTTAGTTTTCCCACCTTTGTTGCAAAATTTAAATCTGCCACCTAAAATTAAAAGCTTAGCCTCTGATTTCTTGCTCTGCTAAGTGTCAGGATTGTATTTTACCATCTTCCAAGGAAGGAGCTGGACATAGGGGGGTAGAAGCTATTCCTCAATTTACAAAGTTATCAGCTAAAGAATCGATGCTGTAATGTATAAAAAGGAGGGAATGTTTTGCAGGAAACATATGTCTCCTCATCAGGCTTTCATTATGAGTAGTGAGGGTGACAGTAGTAGTGACAGTGGTGCTGGTGGAGGCAGTGATGGTGACCAGGGGGATAATGATAGTGACCGTGATCATGATGGGAATGATAATAGTGACAGTGGTGAAACTGATCACGATGTTGATGGGGATGGTGACAGTGATGGTGAGGGTATGTGTGTGTGTCTTGGGGCAGAGGGCAGAAATGAGAGGAGACTAGAGCATGAGGTAGGGAGAAAAGCTAAGAGGATGAGGTGTAGCATTGCCAGAAAATGCAGGGAACCCAGGTAAATTTTCATTTCAGGTACACAATGAATAACTTTTAGTATAAGTATTTCCCACATGAATTTGTGTCCTACTTTTTATTTTTCTGAAGTCAAGTGTCTCTCTCGCGTACTGACCATAGCACACTGAGTAGTAAGACCTAAGCAAGGGCTGACTTCCAGTCAGTGGTTCTGCATGTCTTACCTATTATTGCCTACTAGTATCCTTGCAATAACGAAGCCCTTTAGCCATAAGGAAGCCAAGGATAACCCTATACAGAATCCAACAGTCTGTGTGAGAGGACTTCTGCAGAGCCCTGTAAGATCAGACTTTTATATCCTTGTAACTGAGAGGGAAAAAAAATCTTAACAACGTACGTAGAGAAGAGAAACCCACCACCTCCCTCCTTCCCCAATCTTGAATTAGGGGAAAACAAATCCTTACGAGTTTGTGGCATTTGCCATGAAGTAGCCATAAAGACTGTGGAAGTCGTAGTGAAGGCCTTTTTGAAATTCTGTGTCCATACAGAGGGTTCTTGAAAAAAGTAAGCGGTCCAGGACTCCTGAGGGAAAATACCAGTGAAACACTTCCTTTTTAAACAACTTTAACACAATAGCCACCCAATCATTTTCTGCTTGATTATTGCCAATCCCCACCTGACTAAATCCTTTCCAGATTTTAAATTCCATCCTAAATATCATTTCCTACTTGGGGCCTAACTTGAGTCCCCGGTAGAGATGGATCATTAAAATTAATGTGCATTGCCTTGAGCTCACAAAGGACGGTGGTGAGTAGAAGCAACTGAGAAACATGCTCAGAACAATGGCCAGTAGATCTAAGATCCAATACGAAGCACAGAATGCTTATATACATGTATTTAATCAAGAAGAACTGCATGTACAATGTACAGGTATGAGGGCAGTGGAGACATTTTCACTTTTGTATTACAGTCACATTTAGAGTCTTTGCCAAGTTGATTTAAGGGGGAAAAAAAATGGTAAACTGATCCAGAGAGGAAACAAACATGAAGGACTACAGACTGAGCAGAAAAGAATAAAGAATAAATTGGGAAAGCCAACTGTAGGTTTTGCAAGAAATTACATGGTTTGAAGTTAAGACTCCCTCAAAAAAATACTTTCCAGACCAGCAGATGCTGTGTCAGTTAAGATAAACTGGATCCCACATGGCCACCTGCACAATCTGAGTCCCAGACCCCGTGGCTTGAAAAAATGCTGGCTGACTGCACGTGTGCCCAAAATCCTGAGAGGAGAATTGAGAAGAAGGGATTGTGGTATGGCCATCCCCCCCACTCACCACCATGGGGTTGCTTTCTCACAGCCCCCTCCTCCCCAAACAAGAGCACATGCTCTATAGCAAAAAATTAAAAACAAGACAAAGCAAAAACAAACAAACAAAAACTTTCCTTAAGTGACCAAAAGAAGTTTAAAAGAAAAAAATAGCTAACCCATGGTACGAGTGGTATAATTAAAGTGGAAAACCAGAATAAGCTGGCACAGACTTTCCAGGAGCCCTTCAGTTGGGGTTTTATTTCTGGAAGTATGAGAAGATTATACTTGAAAATGATTCCTTCCCTTGAAGTTAAGTTAAAGCTATGTGACAAGATTCTGGAAAAGGAATGTGGGCAGATTGGATACATCCTACTTCCAGGGCTGCCCGCAAAATTTCCTCCTCTTTCCTCTGTCACCTTCGCCCATGAAGCTGGAAAACTTAAGGCTTCTGAGATCGGAGAATCAGACAATGGAAAAAACTAGATCTCTGAGTCACTGCTTGGATTCAAGCTCCTCACTGGAGTATAATATGAGCAAAAAATAAAGTTTTATTGTATTAGTCCACTGAGATATTGGGGTTCGCTTCTAAAGCATGTATATTCTACGCGACTACACATTACACACACGTGTACACATGTGCACACACCACACACACATTCTTTCAAAATCAGTGACTGGAAAATCAACTGTGACTACAAATGGGACCTATAAATGAAATATTTAAAGAACCATGGATGATTTGAACTGTTGCAAAGGAAAGAAGGAGGAAAGAGGAAAATGGAGAAGAAAGGAAAACAGGAAGGGAGGAGGAGAGAGATAAAGGAAAGAAGAAACAAAAAGGAAAAGAGAAAAGGTGGAAAGGAAGTAGATAGGGAAAGAAAGATAAAGGGAGAAAGGAAGAGAGAGAGATAAAGGAAAAAATGTAACAAAATCACAGATTTACTTCAATGTAAGGTAGTTTTTACCTCAAAGTAATCTGAAATTATCATAGGGCTCAAAATTAAACTATTTAAGAGTTTTGGAGGAAGCGAACAGTATGAAAAGATTTGGACTGCCAAAGTGGAAGGACAGACAGGGGAGGTAGGCAGACAGAGTAATTCTCACTTGCTCGCCCTTGGATTATGGAAGCAAAAAGGGTATCAGAGACCAAACAATGCAACCAAGATTTCACTCACAGAGTAGTCAGGACGTTTGAGGTTCCCTTGGAGAGAGCAATGAAATTGCTCTTCATACTGAGTATTATTGAGATTTCACTGTTAAAACATGTCTTATTGTCCACATTATTAGTAAACAGATGAAAACTTACTAGGAGTGAAAGGAGGAAAGTTCAAACTGTTTGATTCACACTCAGGACCAGAACTTTGACGAAAGGTAGATAGTTCATCCATTTCCTTTAAAGACACAACACACAAAACGAAAAATGTTACAGACAATTAGCTGTTCAGAAATGCTCAAGCCAGAATGACAGGGCAAGCAGATGCCATAGTGGTTATCTCACTGAACTTTCACATGTCCAACTACAGTTTAAGTTCTGGACTCAGTGGCTTGAAATTTATGCTGGGCACATGCGCTTGTGTGTCCGAGATTCTGGGAGGAGAAAGGATCGTGGCATGGCTATACTCCCGAAGGATGATTTCTCAATTTCCCCTTCACCATCTGTCTCTCTCTCTCTGGTGAGCACTGTACTCAAAGGCAAAAACCTCAAAAAAAAAAAAAAAAAGAAAAAAGAAAGAAAGAAAGGGAGGGAGGGAGGGAGGGAGGAAGGAAGGAAGGAAGGAAGGAAGGAAGGAAGGAAGGAAGGAAGGAAGGAAGGAAGGAAGAATAACCAGGATATCTAGGGTCTCCTATTAACTGGATCTTAGATTTTGAATAACCTCCCTAATATTTCTTGGTCTTTGATCTTTTGTAAAATTAAGTCATTGGATTTAATTATATCTAAGGTACATTCCAGTTCTAAAGACATTAGATATATTTTACTTTTTAATAAATTGATTTTAATTGGTTAAGAAATATTTCAAGTGGAAAAAGAAAGAAGGAAAACATTTAAGGGACACTAAAATAGAAAATTATCTATTGATGATAGCATGTATAATAATATCTTTAACTGGACTAATATATAGTGTATTCATGCTGGGAAAATTCATTTTTGCATGCTGTAATGATATACAGTGATTGAATGTATAAAAACAAGTTCAAAACCAGGCATATTGTTATTAAAATATTGTTTTGTGGATAAAAAATATAAATATTTCAAAGGCTAATTCTTGGCTTATAAATTGTGAACATTTTATTGTTGATGTTACTGTTTTAGTATTGTTTGAAAGAACCCAAGATAGAGTAACATTTATATTTTATAAATTCCGTGTCTTGTATCCCACTGAGCAACAATAACAGAATACAATTGAGGTCAAATCTATTCCTTTAAAAATAATTTAAAATAAGTAATGTCCAATCTTGCTAACAAACCAAAATGTCTTTTGGATTTCAAAAAAATTTCCCTCTTCCTTTCATAAGAACTCAAAATACTCTTAAATTATTGTCTAATGATTGGCTTCAAATTTTTATGAATCAATGCTACAAATAATAATGATCATAACTTTTAATAAAACAGTATTCTTTTTTTTTTTTTTTTTTTTTTTGGAGTGGTTTTTGCTACAGGGCATGTGCGCTTGCCAGAAAGAGAGAGACAGCGAAACCGAAAGTGAGAAATCACCCCCTGGGGGGTTTGGGCACTCCGCAATCCCTTCTGTCTATTCTCCTCTTGGGATCTTGGGCACACATAGACACATGCCTGGCGTGAGTTCAAGTGACCGGGTCCGGGACTTGAACCGTGGTCAACTACATGGGAGTCCAGCAACATAGCCATTACGCCAACTGTTGGTCCCAATGAAACAGTATTCTTAAGCGGGAAAGCAGTTAATGGAGGAAAAGTTGAGGCCGTGAGAAATTAAAGGACTCTTTAAAAATGAAATAATCAGTTGGTGACAGAGCCAGAATAAGAATCCAGGGTTTGTTTGTTTGTTTTTAAGAGAGATCTTTGCTATAGGTTGCATGCACTTGCCAGAAAGACAGACAAAGACAGAAAGACAGAAACTAAGAAATCACCCCCTGCCACCCCAGCGGGATGGCCACACCGCAATCTCTTCTCCATTCTCTTCTAGGGATCTTGGGCACACACGCACACACACCCAACGAGTTTTAAGCCACTGGGTCCAGGACTTGAACTGCAGTCGACTATGTGGGAGTTCAGTGATGTAACTAGTATGCCATCTGATGGTCCAAGAATCTAGAATTTTTAAGAGCCTAACTCACCATATATATATACTTAGCTTTAAGTAAAAGAGTTTTCGATACCACTATGTCATGCAAACTATTTTGTTACAAATCAGGGTCAAATTTTATCTAAAAATTTAGTGTATCTGTTTCCAAGGGAAATTTGATTCTGGAATAAACTTACGATCCACACTCCATCAAACGCTAGCTCTGTATGAAATTTAGTGAGCTCCTCCTTCCACCACTCAGTGCATACTTCATTGCTATAATCAGGGAAAACTGTTGGTCCAGGATATCCCTAGAGAACAAAGCAAAAATCTGGCAATTAGTTTGTTAGTTCACTTATTTGTTTTTTACTGGTCATTATTCTTCTACTAGAAATCCCATGTTGCTTATTATTCTAAAATCAAAATTTATTATTTCTCCAACAAAAATTAAACAGCCAAATAAAAGTAAAGAACCAAAGAGAGTGGGGAGAAGAAAAAAACAACTGATATGATAGATGAAAAGTCATCCTATGTCCTTTTCAGTGAAAAAAAAAAGGCATTTCTTTATGTCAAGCCAACCAAGAGACAAATTGTTTAAAATACTGGAAAATCTAACTATATATTATTTTAAAAGAGAAAGATAAGCTTATTTATTTTTTCTATGAGAGAAAAAACTCAAAGTTACCCTCAGTAAGGTCTTCACATCACGACCCACCCCCCCACCCCCGCCCACCCACCTCAGTCAGGCCAGCAGAATTGGCACATATTAGAAGACCTCAGGTATGAACCTGAGACCTTCCCACATGGGTTCAGCATTTCAGAGCATTGTGTTACCACTGAGCTACTAGGGCTGACCCTAAATATGTTTAATGTGCTGTTAATTAAACATATATATTATTTTAAAACATACGTATTATTTTAAAAGAGAACCATATGGTACAGTGGTTAAGGGCACTTGACGCCCACATGGCCAACCATAGTTTGAGTCCCAGACCTGGTGACTTGCTTTCTCACTTTCCTTCTCTCTTTCTCTCTCTCATTCTGTCCTTCTCTGGTCAAATTAAAACAAACAAATAGAGTTAAATAAAATAATTCTTTTTTTTGGTGTGTGTGTGTGTGTGTGTGTGTGTGTTTTTTTTTTTTTTTTTTTTTGAGAGGTTTTTGCTATAGGGTACGTGAGCTCACCAGAAAGACAGAGAGAGACAAAGAGACAGAAAGCGAGAAATCACCCCCTGGGGAGATGGCCACGCCGCAATCCCTTCTCCTCCATTCTCCTCTCGGGATCTTGGGCATGCACGCACATGTGCCCAGCATTAGTTTAAGCCACCAGGTCCGGGACTCAAAGCGCAATCAGCTACATGGGAGTTCAGCAACATAACCATTATGCTAACTGCTGGTCCCAATAAAATAATTCTTTGAAAAATAAAATTTAAAAACTTACATTAAACCCACTTTAAATAATTTTGGTTATAAATATGTAGAGATTTTTTGCATATGAATGAATAAAATTTATAAATGGTTAAATGAAGTTTGTGCTTCTTTACTTCCTACTCGGGTTAAATATTTATTATCTTGTCTCCCTTTCCTATCTATGTCTATCAAACAATAGATGTAAACATCTTCCACAGAAAGCACAAAAATATTATTAAAAATTCTGAATAGGACACAAACTTTATGCAACATTCCTCCTCATTTTTCAACAAATTGATAAGTTGCAATTTAAGGAAAAGTCAACTCTCAGACAACACAATATATATATTCATTATATATGTATATTCATTATATATATATTCATTTTATGTGTGTGTGTGTGTATATATATATATATATATATATATATATATATACAACAAAATGCAGAGAATTCTTACAACTTGAGATAGGAGTTGAAATTTTCACTTTAAATGAACTGAGCTTCTGGTCCTTTGTTTTAGATGATGGGCACCATGGATTAATTAGAGATAATTTTGAATTTCAGTAAAAAGGTGGATTGGTAAAGCAATCACCTACAGAAACATTCAACCCGGACCATGCCCAGCAAATTTCATTCTAACCAAATGCATTTAATAATAAACCCCTAATATCCACACTATGATCTCTGCTACCAACCTTAATTAATTAATTCATGGTTTTTATTGGTCAATGGAGATAACATCTAATTAAATTCTTGTAATTATACAGAGATTCTTTATTAAACACCACCCAAATAGGAGCAAAATTGAAATGACTCACAAGTATAAATAATTTTTAGATAACTCAAATAATTTTTATTTGACTATGGCCTATTAATATGGGTCGAATATTTCAAAAACTCATCTTAAAATAATAAAAGCAAAGACTTGGTTTGGAAAAAAAAGAAAATACCCTACTGCTTCATGAAAAATTAGAATCAATAATAAAGAAAGTAAATAGATGCAAACATTGTAAACAAAGTTAATGAGAAGAATTAAGTGATCAGAATTAGGTAAGGTCCCATTAGTAGCTCCGTAAAGATCATTCAGCAGTGTAAACTGCCCAGGAGCAACAAGAATTTCAGTCACAGGAAGATTCAGAGTTTTAAATTAATTATCAAATTTAGCTAATCTCACATAATCCAATCATCTAGAGTTTTGTTGTTTTTTAAATGGAAGTTCACATGTGTGATTTGATTTAAAATGTTTTCAGAAGCTTAAGTGTCCTGAAACTAGGCACTCAGCCTATTCCAATACCGAAACTGCTACCTTATTTATCAAGGCTGGGTTCTATTTTTTTTTTTTTTTTTTCTGAGAGATATTTTTGCTACAGGGCATGTGCACTCACTGGAGAGGTAGAGATAGAAAGTAAGAAATCACCCAGGGGGTGATTTCCCACAATCCCTTCTCCTCCATTCTCCTCTCTGGATTTTAGGCACTCACATATACACACAGCATGAGCCTCAAGCCACTGAGTACGGGACTCGAACTACTGCAGATTATGTGGGAACCCAACAACATAACCATTGCACTATCTGCTAGTCCCAACTGGGTTCTATTTTTAAGTCTTGTGTAAATTAAATATATATTATCTGATCCAGGTTCCACATTAAACTATGAGCATCTTGTTACATGATCATAGTTAAGTGTATTATTTTATGGAAGAGACACTTAGAAGCAGAAAGACCTTAATTGAATTTCATATTCAGATACCACTTCTCAATTATCTGTAGTATTACAAGATCAATGGCTAGCTTTTTTAGTCAGCATTTTAATCATGCCATTATTACATCTACTGGCTTATAATAATGAAAGAAACCCCTAAAGCCATGAAAACGGTAATATTATAACTTGTCTTTCACCCATCTTCATACCAAAAGTACAAATGTCCCCAAACAACTGCAATTCACTCTGATTTTCTTGAAAAATTACCTCTCCAACAGCAAAGCCATTGCCATCCAAGATCCATACTCTCTTTGTGTTGCCATTCTCATAGGTTTGGTACCCAGGAGTATTAGAGATGCCAGGATGCTAAAAAAAAAAAGAAATACATTATAGATCTTATTATTGTACATTTATTTTGCACTTTGAGAGACAAGAATAAGGCAGCAGGGTAGGTAAACATACCAAGATAATGACATACTTCTGTCCTTTGTCATGTAACTCCTCGGCAAATGCTGGGAGATCAAGGTACGTGTTGTTTAAAGTAAAATCCTTCTTTCCATCCATATAGTCTATGTCAGAATACTGGACATCCTAGAAGACATTGATCAGTGAAAACCCAGGAAATATCCAGCTCTCAGGAAGTACTATAGTTCTAGTTCCTGACGTTAAAATAGAAGCCATATTCTCATGTGACTCTAGCTAGAACTTCCAGGACTCGGCGATTGCCTAGAGGTAAGTAAGACCTACTTAAAAGATGCGGCCACTCTTAGGTTACAGGTTTACCTCCTTGACATAATAGATGCACACCATTAGGTATTAGGGAAGAAACTACATCTTTTTCATCTCTGCAACTTGACAGCTTGGATGCTAGACATAAAGCAAGTGCTCTTTCAATGTTTTTTGGAATGAATATATTAGTAATGTTAATCTCATGCTTAGACCCCAAACATCAAGCTAGAATAAACAGAAAGGGAAAACCTTTTCCCTATAAACCTGGTAGAGTCAGGCCAGCAGGTGCCATGTAGGTTAAGACAACTGAATCCCACATGGCCAACTGTGTGGTTCAAGTCTCAAACCTAGCGGCTTGAAAACCACACTGGGCATGTGTCAGTCCATGTCCAAAATTCCAAGAGGAAACTAGAGGAGAAGGGATTGTGGTGTGGCCATCCCCCCAAGGGGTTGATTTCTTACTTTCTCTCTCTCTCTGGTAAGTACACATGCCTATAACAAAACTAAAAAAATAAAACAAAACAAAAACACTACTAGAGTCAACACAGCAATATGTCAGAGGGATAGAGCTTTCATGAGCCAAATTCTCACGCATATATTATTTCTTCCATCTGCATACCAACCTGTGAGGTGCAGCTATTACTCTTAGTGACAAGACTGAAATCTGAGGGAGTTAAGTGACATTTCCCAAAATTATGTGCATGAGTAGGTGAGGGCTGATTGGAGATTTGGAGATTAGAAGATAGGCCCTTTTTCTCAACCTACCCCATTCCTTAAAGACATGCAAGAGTCTTCGAAGCATTCCTCATGTAGTCATGTAAGCTTACAGACCTAAAAAATTATTGCCCAAAGTAGCACATCTGTTCTCATCCTGAGAAGTCATTGGTACCAGGTATCTTCCACAGCCACATATAGAGAAGGACCAAGTCCATGGTAGAAAAGTTCATTTGTTTCTGATCAAGCAACTTTATAAGAGCCCTTCCCAACAGAGGCAGGAGAATAGAGGGGAACTAACACATGCAAAGTCAAAAAAAAGGGATTTGAATACTAGTTCTGACACTTAGCTAGTTGTATGACTCTGGAAAAGTTATTAACTATACAGCCTCCATTTTCTCATTTACAAAATAGTAATAAATGAGGGCTAACCATGAATGTACAGTTCTTTGTGAAATAATAAAGGTGTGGCAATTTTTATTTTGATTCTTTTTGAAATTGGTATCTGCAGATAAGACACAAGTAAAATTAAGTATATAATCAGTTTTCTTCTAACATCAAAAGAATATAGTGAGCATCGGTCTTCTCACAGGAAAAATCAGTCGCCTTCCCTACCCTCGCTGTGACTCTAAGACAGAGTTGAGGAATTCTGAGATCAGGGTGAAGTGATTTACACCTGTTCAACCTTGCTTCGCATGCTAACACACATATTCTTGCCTCAAAACTTCTAAGTTTCAAAGAGCTAGTCCAGAATAAGTCATTTCAATAACTTCATTAACTGCATGTTATATGTCTCCTAGAGGAGCATATCAAATATTATAAATATAATAATCTTTTGATTTAATACTGAACATTGAATATCACAAACTCTTTGTAAACATAGAGCTTTAAAATTAGAATATGCAAGACCTGGAAGGAGATTATGTTACTATGAGAAACTCATTTACTCTAAGTCATTGTGGTAATCATCAGCTCTTATTAATCATGTTCTCTAGGTGTTTCTTTCTCCTATAATATACCCTGTGAACTTTGATGGAGTTCATCTTCTGTACTACATCCTTCACATGCATAATATAAGATATTCCCTTCTACCAACTCACAAAGTATTATATTCTTATTTTATAAAAGTGTGAACCAAGCCTTGGGGATGGTACTTAAGTAGCCCAGTTCTACAAAGAGCTATGAAGAAAGAGATCTAGAATTCAAAGCCATAGCTATATGACTACTACTATGTACTGTCTTTAAATTAGAGAGGTAATTTATCATGCATGCCTGTCTATTTTCCTATATACCAATATGTCTAAAGTTTCCCCTTAATACTTAATGCATAAAAGAAGTCCCAACTTACATATGGGATCCCAGCTTTACGAGTTCTGCTCACAACCTCTTTCAATCCATCGATGCCACCATAATCCCTGCGACTAAGCTGGAACCCAAGACTCCAGTAGGAAGGCAGAAATGGTCGTCCAATAAGCTGAAAAGGGATGTCAAGAAGTATCTAAGCTTTTGGAATAAATGCTGTTTGTAGCACCATCCCAACACTGGAAACATCGGCTCCATTTCATTTTCTGTAAAGTCCCTAGATCTAAAAATGTCAGAACCAAAAGTAATTTCCTAGGGTAATTTGGGAAATCTGACAATTTACGCCTAAGTGCCTAAATGAATTCACAACAACTGCAACATCAGAAAACAAAAGGTTCTGCGGAAAATGCTTAGGTCATGGTGTCATCTGGGGGAGGGGTAGGAGGGGGAAGCAGTAAAATTCCTTACAATAAGTACTTTCTGAGTGTTTATGCTGAGGCAAGGCTGATGTAGGCACTTGGAATAAAGTGGCACACACAGAAAACACATACCTCCTGCCCTCCCAGAGCCTAAAGGAATAAACATCTAATAGAGAGTGCTGTGTGCTAAGGATAAAGGAATAGGACTGATCATGTTAGGAGAGAATGTCTAACATCAGTTTTCCAAGCTGCTTAAGTCAACACTCTTTCAGTGAGAAGCCTGGGTCACATCTTTCTCAGAGCTTCTGCCTTCGAATGTGAGGGTTCTTTCTCTTGCATTTCTTAATTCCCATACAGTTAACTCATACCTCACTAATGGTTCTTATTACAAAGTGCTTCCTACTGGTATTACTTTGGGCGGTGTCATATTTCTCCTATCTGATTCTACATTCACTGGCATCTGGGGCCACTTTTCACACACCTTTATATGTCATCTTAAATGAATCACTTTATCTTTCTGTGTCTGAGTTTTTTCATCTGTGAAGTAGGAAGTGTCTAAAGTACCTCCCATTCCTGTAGTTTGAACTAAAAATAAACAGCTAGCAAAGTTTCTTTCACGTAGTTCCTTTTCGCTGAATTTTTATTTATTGAGAGACTACATAAGCCTTGCTGATCTGTTGCCTTAGGCCTTTGGAATGATTGCTCCTACATGGATGGACTGAGTTTCTTGAAAGGAAGATGGTATCTGACTTATTTTTGCATTTCTCAAGCTTTGCACAGTGACTCTTTGAAATTAAGAAAGTGCCCGATAAATGTCATCAGAATCAACAAAAAATAAATGAAAACCTCATAGTCCCAACACTTATAAGCCATATATGTTTACTAAAGCCTTTCATTTTTCTCTTAGTTTAAAATGAACGTATGTGATAATAGGAATAAATTAATGCAAAGCGATACCTCCAGGTATTCCTGAACCACTTGTTCTGGAGTGTTCCCGAGGAATACATAAAAGTCAAGAATGCCTCCAATTGTGCGGTAAGTGATCGCAGGAGCAGGCTGGAGGGTGACCTCTGAAAAGATTAAAATGAGAGTTCGGAGAGTCTTATGGCTGAAAATATACTCTTCCCTAGAATGGGAATAGCTGCATGATCCAAATCAGTTTGTCTCATTTAGAAAGGAATGAAAATTACACATTCCTTTTATTAGAGGTATGTTTATTAAAATGTTGAATGAGTGGGACCAGCAGATGACATAATGGTTATGTCACTGGACTCTTACATAGTCGACCACGATTTGAGTCTCAAACCCAGCAGCTTAAAACTCACACCAAGTGCATGTGCATGCGTGCACAAAATCCTGAGAGGAGACTGGAGGAGAAGGGAATGAGGTATGCCCATTCCCCCCTGGGTAATGATTTCTCACTTTTTCTCTCTCTGTCTCTGTCTTTTTTCCAACGAACTCACATGTCCTATGGCAAAAACATATATATATGTGTGTGTGTGTGTGTGTGTGTATATATATATATATATATATAGCTTTAAGTATGAACTGGATTTATAGACAGGTTAATCCACTTTCAGATTACAGTTTCAACAGAAATATTGTTGCTTCAACACACCTTCTGTCAAACAGCAGTCTCACCATAAAAGTTACTTTTTATAAAAGCAGTACCCCAAAACATATTTCTAACTTAGAAGATAAAAATATGCTGCTTACCCATGGCATTACTGTTCATTAGAAAAACTCCAAAAGAAAAGCCACTGGTGTCTTCAAGGCACAAGAAGAATGTATGAGCTCCATACAGATTAATCATATCCTACCAGCAGAAAAGAAAGAAGTCATAGTATTATGTTAAAAATCTTATTCACCCTAAAAAAAAATCAAGATCTGTGTATAACATGTACTTTGTCAACACTTGGTAGAGTTTAGTACTATACCTAAGGAACATTGAAATGGTATCATCCACTGGCAAATAGATAACAAAATATGGTGTATCCATGCAATAGAATACTAGTCAGCAATAGCAAGAAATAAAATACTGATACATACTACAACATGAGTAAACCTCAAAAACTGCTTTGCTAAGTGAAAGCAACAGACACAAAAAACCATATGTTGTGTTGCATGGTTCAATTTTATGAAATTTATATGAAATGTCTGGAAAAGTCAAATTGTGATAAGACAGAATGTATAAGGACGGAAGTATGCTTAGTCGGAAAAGTGCTTGCACATTGATGTTTATGCAGTATTATTCACAATTGCCTAGACATAGAACCAACCCAAATGTCCATGAACAGAGGAATGGATTGAAAAAGTGTGGCATGTATACTCTATGGAATACTACTTAGCCATAAAAAACAAGACCCTGGCTTTCGACAAAAAAAAAAAAAAAAAAAAAAAAAAAAAAAAAAAAAAAAAAAAAAAAAAAAAAGGATGACTGTGATCTATTTACTGCTGAGTGAAGCAAGCCAGGCTATGAAGGAGAAACACTGGATGTCTCCACTTAATATATACCAACTGTCTGCACTCTATGGCTGAAACTGAAAGACTAGAGGATATGGAAACATAGAAAATGGTTATAGATACCAGATACAGTGTGGGAAGAGGCAGGGAGAAGGAGGACAGTCTGAGAAAAGACATGAAGGAGGAAAACAGAGAGGCAAGACATTTATGGGGCAAAGAAATGGGTTATTATCTGTTGAAGATAATGTGTTTAGCTTTCCCAACTGGACTGGTGAGAAAGGTATTCGTGTTGGAATAATCACCTTACAAGCTAAGTGACATACGTGATTGAATGTATGAAAGAAATTGAAATAAAATATATGTCTATATAAAAAAAGACAGAATGTAGTTTGCCTGCAATGAGAGTGGGTGCTGGGGTAAGAATAGTTTTAAGTTTAAAAGGGCATGAGGGGACCAGCAGTTAGTGTAATGGCTATGTTGCTGGACTCCTATGTAGTTGTTCGTGGTTCAAGTCCTGGACCCGGAGGCTTAAACTAATGACAGGCACATGTGCATGCATGTCCAAGATCCTGAGAGGAGAATGGAGGAGAAGGGATTGCAGTGTAGCCATATCCCCTGGGGGGTGATTTCTCACTTTCTGTCCCTCTGTCTCTCTCTGTCTTTCTGGCCAGCGCACACGCCCTATAGCAAAGGAAAAAAAAAAAAAAAAAAAAACCTCTCCAAAAAAAAAAAAGAATTAAAAAAGGGCATGAGGAATGATCCTATTGAGGTGATGAAAATGTTATAAATCTGGATTATGATGATGATTGCACAACTCAGTAAATGTGCTAGAATTGTACACTTAAAACAGGTGAATGTTGTGGTATATAAATTATACCTCAGTCCAATTATTTTTCTAATTGGGAAATATTTGCAGTGACATATACCAACGTATTAGAAGGTGATAGTCTTGTGAGCAATTTTGCATGTCTTTATGCCTAACTGTGTTTTCTCATCCTTCTATCTACATGTAATACTTAGGTAGTAAAAAAGGTTTTAGAAAATGATATTGAACCTGTTGCAAGGCTGTGATAAATTCTGCAATAAAGAGGCTACTGCACTGTAAGAATAAAAGATATTGAATTTATAACATGCACAAAGGTTTACAGAAGTTCCTTTTGTGAAAGTGTCATGATTTTACCCTCTGGCATAGGACAATAGTATTGACAATAGTAAATTCCAAAAGGAGAGAAGAAGAGGATCAGTATAATGTGCAAAATAGAAACAAAAAAATGTACCCAGGCTGGATTTTAATGTATAGCCAGGAAGATGTGTAGCATCAACACTTGGATAGAATACGGACTAAAATTTTAATATTTTAAAGGGAAGAAAAGAGGGGGGAGAGAAGAGAATAGAAAAAGGCAGGAAGGGAAGAAGGATGGGAAGGAGAGAGGAAGTAGTTAGTATAATCTGTTACTATACAGTTTAAGAATTCAACCGTACAAGCTGGCAGGCATGGTGGTTAAAGGTGCTGGACTCTGACATGGCCGACCACAGTTTGATTCCAGACCTAGTGGCTTGCTTTCTTACTTTTTCTCTCTCTCTGTCTCTCCCTGATGAAACTGGAAAATTATAATAATAAATAAAATAAAAAATTTTCAAAAAGAATTTACTGTAGGAAGTCAAATTTAATATGATGTTTAGTATTCCATTTACCAGAGTCCTGACCAAAAGTTTGGTGAATACACTGGTCATTGCTTTTTTCTCTTTTGTTCAGTTCAATAAGTATGCACCCTTCTTTGCATCAGATACTGGTAGGTGCGCTACAAGTTAACATGCTACTTGGCTTTGTTCATCTCCTGCGGAACATGAAGGGCGAAACATCAGCCCCACCCCTCGCTTGCACCATACTTTACCCTGAAGCTCATGCACAGACTTAAAGAACATCATCAGCACCATGGAGACTTCAAGATATGCTCTACAAACCTATGCTCCTCAAAGTATTATATGAATACTGGTTCCTCCCGAAATCCTTTGCTATCAACCAACAACAAAATAAATATAAAAATAAAGAGTAAGGTTAGGAACTATTTTATAGCCAACTAAAAGCTAACTGTTTTAAAGCTAACTATTTTATAGCTGTCTATTTAACTTAACATTTGGGTTTGTATCTAGTATCTCTTAGATTTATATTTATTTCATTTTCCTAGTAGTTTAATTGTCTTTTATAAATTTATTGCCCAGGTTGTATTAACAGCAACAAAAGCTACTGGTCCTTTACCCAGACAAGTTGAGAGGCCCAGGTCTAGAACAGCTCTTCTAGTTTTTGACATCCACGTGATTCACCTGTGGATCTTGTTAAAATGAAGAGTGATTTATTGGGTCTGGACTATGGCCCGAGATCCTGCATTTCTAATAATCTTCAAAATGTTGCATCACTGCTATCTTTTTTCCTTAGAGAGATTTTTTTCTATAGGGCATGTGCACTCATGTGCACTCACCTCCGCCTCCCCCAACCCTGCCCCAAAGGATGGCCATGCCGCAATCCCTTCTCCTTCATTCTCTTGGATTTGGGGCATGTACACACATGCAACCGGCATGAGTTTTAAGCCACCTGATCTGGAACTCAAACTGAGGTCAACTACATAGAGTCCAGCAACATAACCATTTTGCCATCTACTGATCTCACTACTGCTATCTCTGAAATGCTCTTTGACTAATAAAGAGCTAGAATTGCCTAAAAGCTGTCAAAAGAGGCATTTCTAGTCCACAAAGTTCATTGAAAATGGACCCTGCTGCAGCTCTCCTCTGGAAACTTACTCAGTTATTAAAGCCAGGCATAGTTGTTTTGCAGAATTATTTTATAAAATATACTAGCCTTTAATATAACTATAAGTTGTATTTTCTATTGAAAGTTAAAATTTTCAGAAATTTCTGTTTCTATTTGTGAGTTCATAAACTTCAAAAGCAAGTATTTTTCAGGGGCCACAGGGTGGTGCAGCAGCTAAATGCAACACTCTGTGAACTGATCCACTTGGGAAGGTTTTGGTTCACTTACAGAGACCTCCCAGAGTACACGGGGTATGTGTGTGCCCATGATCTGTAGCTGGCTGAAGCTGGGGATGGATCATGTCATCAAGACTTTGTTGGGGCTTCTGTTTCTCTCTCTCACTTTCTTGTTCTCTCTCACTCATGGAATAAATAATTTTTTTTTTTTTTGGAGAGGTTTTTGCTATAGGGCGTGTGTGCTCACCAGACAGAGACAGAGAGACAGAAAGTGAGAAATCACCCCCCCCCCCAGGGGGGCCATGCCACAATCCCTTCTCCTCCATTCTCCTCTTGGGATCTTGGGCATGCATGCACACGCGCCCGGTGTGAGTTTAAGCCACCGGGTCCGGGACTCAAACCGCGGTCGACAACATGGGAGCCCAGCGACATAGCCATTACGCTAACTGCTGATCCCCAATAAATAATTTCTTTTCAAGAATAAATATTCCTCAGATGCCAGCAGGTGGTGTGCTGCTTCAGGTACTGGACTTCCACATGATCAACTACAGTTCAAGTCTTGGACTCAGCAGCTTGAAAATTATACTGGGTGCATGTGCATGAATGCCCCAAATCCCAAGAGGATCATGGAGAAAAAGGGATTGCAGTATGATTATCCTCACTGGAAGGGTGATTTCTCACTTTCCCTCCCACTATCTCTCTGTCTCTCTCCAGCGAGTACATGTGTCCTATGGTGAAATAAATAAATAAGTAAATATTTCTCAATACAAACACAGGTAAGTTGAGCAGAATAACACATAGCCATATCTCCATAGGCCACTTTCAGGAATGGAAGGAAGGCATTCCTTGCTGTGAACAATAAGTAGGAAGAAGGAAGCCTCACCTCTGTGGGGGTGGCATCACGGGTGAAGATGGTCCAGGTCTTCCAGGTCATGTCGTGGAGGTACTGCTGGTGCACGTGTTCCCCCAGCCCATACACATTGGTGCTGGGCAGTCGGAAAGACAGTTGCAAGTACTGCTGAGCATACAGAAGAGGTCCAATGCCTGTGTCCAACCTGGGCCATGGGATAAGAACACTTAGACATCAGTGGTTTCAGACATTATCATCCATGTTCATGTGATCTTTGAAGGCCTTCCTAGGGAATCTAGTTCTGAGTCTAGAACAGAACACTAGGGATGGGTGGAACTTAGGATGGATAACAGGGAAGAGAACAGGTGTGGCCTCATGTTTGCTATGATACATTGCATGTCAAGTAGGACTTTCCATGATTTTTGCATCTATTTCATGTCAGGTATGACTCTCCGTGATTTATAATCATGATTTTATTATGTCCAGCAACAGTGGGTAATTTGATTTCCTTTTCATGGACAAGAAAAAATGCTGATGCGGTGAGGTGCTTTGCCAAATGGCACAGAGCTCACTGGGGATTTGCTGATGCCAGCCTTTGGGTATAGGTGTATTGGCATCAATACTTATATTTTCTCCAGTATCATTTGTGATTAAGTGGAAATGGCTGTTAGGTGCTTGATGGAAATAGTCACAGGAAATAATCTGGAGTGATAAATAGTGACATTTAAGTTATGGTACGAATGATAATTAAAATAATAAAACTCCTTATTTTATAATATATGTAAACCTCAAGCATATTTCTGTATATAGGTAGTCTATAACTTAGCAAATAATAGTTTAGTATTTTTTGCTCTACAGTCAGGACATGTTATCAGAGTTAATCATTTCAAATAAAAGCTTTGACATTTCATGAGGTTTCTCAAACATTTTTCCGAGTCGAACTTCTTTCCCTGTCTCCCTCGGTAGGTCAGAATGAGTGATACTGGGACTATAAACTGAAAGGCGAGTAAACAGTGATGGAAAGCTCACAAGACTCTTCTGTTGCTTCTCCTCATTATTTTGAGGCTGAAGGGTTTATCAATGACCTCTATGTCATAGTTCAAATTGGAGGTATTCACAGTCTCGTTACCCGACTTAATTGTAAGGGGAACTTCATAGCGTTTGTTATTGTCATCAGTGATCTGTCAGGAGAAAAACAGGAGGAACACCTCCAGATTAGACCACTTCCCTGTAGAGCTCCAGAAAAGTGTCACTATCAAATAGCCCCATGGCAATAGCTTCTAAATTTTGACCCGTGGTTACTGATTGTGAAAAAAAAAATCACCCAATCGTATGCGCCCCATCAAATAAAACTTAGTTTGCCCATCACCCAGAGGTTCTTGCAGAGAAGAACAGCGGTACCACCTGGCTCAGTAGCTCTGGGTAATGCACAATGCAGAATAATGTAAACCCGCAATGGGTGCTGGTTTGGTCAGAGATGTATTCAGCAGTAACTCCCAAACCAACCTTAAAACGAAAGCGATTGGATGTCTGATATTCAGCTGTGAAGAGGGTGCTGTTGACATCATATCCAAACAGAGATGGGGATGGAAACCTTTTCAACTTCACAGAAAATCCTAGGAGTTGGGGAGGAGAAAAAGACAGAGAGAAACAGTGAAGCTTTCAGCTTCTATTTTACAGGTAACGTGTCTGGGCCATGAAGAGTTGTTCCCTGGAGCAATACTGGGGCCCTGCTTACCCCTGCTTGTAATTGTTCTGGCATCACTGACTTCATATCCCCAATTCCTGGGGAAGAAGCACTTAGGGACGTTGGAGTCTTCCAGAGGCTTCCAGCAGCACTTGTAGTACCTCCTGCAGATCTCCTGTAGCAAGGGCCCAGAGTTAGCATGGCATAACATGAAGAATGGAAAGTTCTGTCTACTTATTTATAATTCATATTGTTCTAAGGAGAATTTAAAACAGTTCATATTACATTCACTCATTTACTCATTCTTTACTGACAAATACATTTATCCAGCTAGCCAATATGCCTTTATTATCTACCAGAGGAGAAATTTATCATAGCAATTGATATGACATTGTCTGTGACTTCAGCAAACTGAGCTAGTTGTAAATTCAGACAACTGAAAACGTAGTTACAGCGTGATGAGTATGACAGTATGATGAGGTGAACGAGAAAGCGCATGTACCAGCCATAGTACCCAGGTTAGGGGTAGGCTTGCTGGTAAGGGAAAGGTAAGCTCAGTTCTGAAGCACCAGGAGGGGCTAGACAGGTGAACAGTATAGCAGGATTGCTGGCAGAGAGAGCAGCAATGCATGACAGACTCAGAAAAGCCACAGCTCTGTAGTGCCAAGAACGCTGAGTAAGAGAATAAAGACTGGAATTATATAGCACCTGTACCACAAGTGGGCAGGAGGCTGGAGTACGTGGTTTGGACTTTCTCACGAGGGAGATGCATGAAAGTGACTCACATACAGCAAGGAGAAAAGCATTTCTATAAAGTAAGATAAGTAAAGCCAAGGAAAAGAGACTATTAAGGATGACATGACAAATTCACAATGTCTAAGGTAAAAAACGAACCCATGTGATTTCTCAGACTGACTTGATTTTAAGTATTCTTGTAAAAATGTTTTCTTTCTTTATTCATGGTAGAGTGTATACACATACACATGAAAGCGAGAGAAAGAGAGAGAAATGAGCAAAGCGTCCAGTAGTGCCATGATCTGCTTCCTCTAGTACTACAGTCTGTTGGATTCTGAATCATACATGCCCTTCAGGGTTTAAGCATATCTGGCAAGAAATTTGAATAATGGTTACTATGTGGGATTCTGTGTCTCTTTTTTTTTTTTTTTTTTTTTTTGAAAGATTTTGCTATAGGGCATTTGCGCTCACCAGAGAGATAGAGAGACAGAAAACGAGAAATCACCCCCCAGGGGGGATGGCCATGCCACAATCCCTTCTCCTCCATTCTCCTCTCGGGATTTTGGGCACTCACACACATGTGCCCAGTGTGAGTTTTAAGCTGCTGGGTCTGGAACTTGAACCGTGGTTGACTATGTGCGAGTCCAGCAACATAACCATTATGCCATCTCCCGGTCCTGGGATGCAGCTTCTCTTGAGCAGTACATTTCCACAGCACTGTATAGTCATTCCAATTGTGAATATCCTTTTATTATTATTATCTATTGAGATTTATTGTCCAAAGTGTTTTCAGATTCGCTTATATAAAATTTTTGTATATTAAATAAATAAAGTAGTTGGAAAATTGAATCAATATGTCAAAACAAACACAGGCATCCATCTCCCCACCCAAACTGCAGAAATGACAGAAGTACCATTGAGAAGATAATTACACATCCATTATAAAATAGCAAAAATAATGTAATGTTAGAGACCAGAAGTGTTACACGACTCCCAGAACATAGAAAATAGATTTTGTCAGCCCTAGAGAAAAAAAAGATACATTCACAGCATAAAATTCAAGAGGAAATTTGACTGCTCCAAACTAAATCAATGTGGAGAAGTGGAGGAGAGCTGGAGGCACAGTTTGCGTGTCTAATTGGGAATGTCAGTTCAGCAGTTCTTCAGCTACTGCTGAGCTCCTGCTAGATGGTGGACATCATGTAGTATTTGCTCATGGGTCTAGCAAGTGAGGAGAGATGCTGAGAGCCAGAGGTATGGCAAGGCACCAGTTAATAAGCACTGTCACCACCTCCAGATAAATACTCATCTTCTCTCCAGCAATCCTTTCCTCCCCTCTTTTTTTTTTCTTTAGAATTTTATATATATATATATATATATATATATATATATATATATATATATATATATATGAGAGAGATGGGGGAAAAAAGAAAAAGAACGCAACCCCCAATGAGGGCTGGTCATGCTACAATCTTTTTCCATAGAGAATTGGACTTCTCACTTTCTCTCTCTGTGAGCAAATGCACCCTCTGAAAAAATTAAACATATGTATGTTTAATTAAATTAAATATTTTAATTTAATTTAAATCCCTTAACTTTAAAAAGTTAGAAAACATATAGTATCATCAAGTTTGTGTTAAAGCTATATATAAATATGTATAGGTACATGTACATGTATGCATGTAAAAGCATAGAAAAGGGTTCACATTATATTATCGACTTGATTCTGGGGAGGAGATTTAGAAGTAGAGAGAAAATTGTGAATATGTATTTCTCCACTTAATTCTATATATAACTATAATATCTTATTCCTTATTTTAAAATGTATTCAGTATAGAGCATGTGACCAAAACAAAAAGTTTCATACTCAGTATAAGCAAAGTAATCATATTACAACTATACTATTTTAGACTTGCCTATTAATTATGCATATATATAATTGACATTCCTGATTCATTGTCTTTGGATAACAAAAATGGCTGGAGGAGATCAGTAGACAAAGAATTTGGGAGTTCTGAATAGGATCTGGGTAATTAATTTTCCTAAGTCTTAAGGAGACATCAAATACCTCTGCTATGTTTGAAACTTGGTTTGACCATGGTTTGTAAAGGCCAGGACAACTTTATTGACATAATTTGTTTCAAAGTGTATGGACCTAGAAAAAAATCAATAAACACTCAGATAAACATAATGTTTTTGCATGTGCCCTGCCCTAATATCCCTCTTTCAGTTTTAAGCACTATTTACCAGTAGCCCAGACACCAAAGGTCAAACCTTTGAGGCATTACTTGCCAATCCATCAGACCCCTTATCTCTACCATGTTTATGCAAGGTCTTCAAAAAATTGATTAAAATGCATGTTATGGAAAACTAGACATGGGTTTCAATTGTTGTGGATGCTAGAGACAAAGTGGAAGGAGAGTGTGGGAGGGGAATAGTGCAGGAAAGGAAACTAAGGGGAAAATATCTGTGGGACACAGGTATGGTTTGTTAACTGTTGATGAGGATGTGTATAGTATTCTCAACTGGACTGAGTTGTGTATCATGCTGGGTAAAATCTCTTTACAATCTAAATTATGTATAGCAATTGAATGTATAAATAATCATAATAAAAAATAAAATAAAATGAAAAAAGAAATATAAGTAAAAATATAATATATAATAAAAAATAATAAATATACAATAATGATTAGTAAAAAAGGAAGCATTTAACAAAATAAGCACCAGTTAGAAAATACAATGAATTATATTTACAGTAGAAACTAAGGATACAAAATACATGAGGAAAATCTTTATCATTCATGTGCAATAAAATATTTTAGGAGAAATAAAATTTAGTTCAGAAATATATATATAAAATTATGAATATGTATATACTTCATATGTACATGCACAAGGGGCCTCCAAAAATTTATAAAAATGCATATTATGAAAAAGCTATAAATACAATTTGGAGATTCCTCAAAATTCTACAAATAGAACTACCATATGATCCAGCAATCCCACTCCTCTGTATCTACCCAAAGGACAGAAGAATTCTTCATTGGAAAAGTGCTTGCACATGGATGTTTATTATGACACTATTCACAATTGCTAAGACATGGAACCAACCCAAATGCCCTCGTATGGATGAATGGATTGAAAAACTGTGGCACATATACTCTATGGAATACTATTCAGTCATAAAAACCAACAAAACCCTTACTTTTGACAGAAAGTGGAAGAATATGGAAGACTTACTGCTGAGTGAAGCAAGTCAGGCTAAGAAGGAGAGATATTATATGTCCCCACTTAATATATACCAAGTGTCTGCACTCTATGACTGAAACTGACTGACTAAAGGTTGTACAAACACAAAAGATGGGTGTGAATGCCATTTGTGGTGTGTGTGGAGGAGTGGGACCTAAGGAAGGACATTTGGAGGAGGGATATGGAGGTAGAGTATTGACAGGATGGGAAGGTGTGGTGTTATCGAGTGAAGATATTTTGATCAATTGGACTGGGGAGAAATGTTCACATATTGAAATGTTCACTATGTAAGCTAAACAATGTGATTGAATGTATATAAAAATTTAAAAAAAGAAAAAAATTAAAAAAGAAAAAGCTATAAATGGATTCTTTTTCAATTTTGCAACGAATTAAACTTACACTGTAATCTCATTTTTTCATGATTTTTGAAATATCTGTGTGTGTGTGTGAAGAATTGAAATGAGAGACTTTCTGGTTTTGAATGAGAAGACTAAAAATGATCAAGATGTCAATATTGTTTAAATTTAATCTAAAATTTAATGTATTCATAATTAATATCAGAGTAGAATATTGTAGAATATAGAATACAGGGAAAAGAAAGGAAATCTAAATATATACAATCTTTATGACAAAATCACAAGTCACAACTAATAGGGTTCAGATAGTTGATATTCTTATGGAAGCTACATAGGGAAAATCTTTGTGCTTTTGCAAATGTTTACTGAGAACTTTGTTGATAATAACAATTCCAGAGGCTTTTGTTTTAAGAAGTCCTACAAGTGCTCAATTATCCATATGTTTGTGGTAACCTCTATTCTCAAGGAATACATAGTATTACCCACAAACTTTTAACCTTTCCTCTATCCTTGGAATTACACTATTGATACATTCAGCAACACTTGGAATTCTCTCTGCTCTTTGAACTTTAGAATCCATAGGTCAGTACTCTTGTTAGTTTCTCTTACTTTCCCCTTTACTTTGTTCTCCTTCCTCACTTCCTTAGAGATGCCATCTATTTCAATAAACCAAAGAGAAATAACTCCAAAGAGATCACTCCACCACCACCTTCTTCCCAATTCACATACTTATATCTTTTAAAAAGAACCCAGTAGGCCACTGGTAGGGACCCCATTTCTCTGACCTCTGTCACCACCTGGCCAGGTGCACAGTCTATCCTTTCGGAGTTGGAGATCTCTGGGCACTCTGGAATAAATGAAGAATCTGCATAGGAATTAAAAGACAAAATTTAAATTTTGCAGTGTAATATTTCTAGAAAGGAAACTAGTAAAGGAAGAAACTTTCAGCCAATTTTTCCAATCAATATATTACCAATGGTTGGTATCTACACTTGAATACAATGTTTTACATTTCTTCAATTATGAAACACCTTTGGTTTTCACTTGTTTTTTTGAAGAGATATAATTCACATACCATAAAATTTGCCTTTTGAAAAGGTACAATTCAATGGTTTTTAGTATGTTATAAAGTTGTGCAACAAACTTTATAACAATCAACCTCTTCCCAAATAACAACAGCAGAAGTAGGACTGATTCAGTGGGCTCCATAAGCCAAAAACCCAAGATTTCACCTGAAGCTTGAAATAAGTTCCTGTGGACATTAAAGGTGCTCCTCATCGCCTTTGTTCCCATTCAAAAAAAGAATCCCAGCACATCTCTACTATCGTTAGGTTCCTGCATTTGTGTAGATGAAAATGTGTGTGTAGTGGAGGAAGCATATGTGCACAATGTGTTTTGAAATAAAAATATGTCTTAAAAATAGATTAAACATAACACCTGAAACTATAAAATATTTAGGGGGGGAAAACAGGGGAAATATTTTATGACATTGACCTTGGCAATTATTTCAGAGATATAACACCAAAGCCACAGACAATAAAGTAAAAGTAGACAAATGGGACAGCATCAAACTAAAACATTTCCGCACAGCAAAGGAAACAATCAACAAAATTAAATGGCAACCTACAGAATGGGATAAAATATTTTCAAACCGTATATCTGAAAAGAATTTAATTTCTAAAATATATAAGGAACACAAAAACTCAATAGCAACAAAGCTAGTGACCTGCTATTAAAATAGACTTGAATAAACATTTTAAAATACAGAATTTTAAAATAAGAATGGTGATTTTAAAAGACTTGAAGAGACATTTTTCCAAAGAAGACATATAAATGTCTGTCAGGGATCTGAAAAGATGTTCAACATTGCTAATCAACAGCAAAATGCAGATGAAAACCACAACGAGATATCATATCACATCTGTTAAAATGATTATTGTAAAAATAATAATAAATAAATAAATAAATAATAAGAGTTGGCAAAGACGTGGAGAAATTGAAACTCTGTACACTATTTGTGGAATATAAAATAGTGCAGCCTCTATGGAAAACAGTATAAAATTTCCTCAAAAATTTAAAAATAAAACTATTATATTATCTAGCGATGCCACTTCTGGATATTTATCCAAAAGAATTGAAATTATGACCTTAAAGAGATTGTTAACACTCCCATATTAACTGCAGCCCGATTCACAATACTAGGATCTGGAAACCACCTAAATATACGTTGAGAGCACCAAATCCTAACTGCTAGACCGGGGAGGTTCTAAATAGACATTGAAAAATGACTGGATTTTAAAAAGTAGTATCTACAAACATGGTTGTATATATTTTCTATTAGTCAACCTGAAAAATAAGAAAATTAGGGAGGTAGATGATGGTATCACAGTAAAACACAAGTTCTGCAAGGGTGACCCACACGGGAAGGTTCTGGTTTCTTAACTGGAGTCCTCCCTGAGTAATATTACAGAACATCATTCATGCATGTTTCCATGATCTGGGGCTGTCTGAAAGTAGGAACAAATCAAGTTACTGTTGGGCTATCTCTCTCTCTTAGAAAAAGTGAACATTAGAAAATGAAAAACAAAACAAAATCAAAGGAAATTAGCATAACCACAGTGGTTCACATTGCTAAGATACTGTGCTTCATAGGCCGGGACCACGGGGGAAGCTGGTCTCAATTCCTGGTCCAACCAAAAAGCCAAAAGTGGTGGCATGTGTTGTAATCCCAACAAGAGGCTGAAGCAGAAGAAATGCAAGCTCAAGACTGCCCTAGGCAACATAGCAAGACGCTGTCTACAGAAGAGTTGGGTGTGCTAGTATGAGTCTCTAATCTCAGCTGTGAGGCTGAGATAAGAGAAACAAAATATAGGGAAACCCCATCTAAAAGAAACATTTTTAAAAAAAGAATAATTTAAAACATGCAACAAATGGATCTTGAGGATATTATGGTAAGTGCCATTCACAGAAAGATAAATACCATAGTATTACTTTTCCATGACATACCTAAAAATAGTTAAACTCATAGAAGCAAAGAATAAAATGATGGTTGCCAGGGAATGGGGCAGGGGGAATAGGAAAGTGATAATCAATATGTATAAAATTTCAGTTATGCACCATGAATAAGTTTTGGAGGTCTAGTGTACAATCTTTTGCCTATAGATAACAATACTGGATTACACACTTAAAAATCTGTTCAGGGAGTAGATCTCATGTTATTTGTTCTTGGTGTGAAGTATATTTATGTTGGGTAATTTATTTTATAAGCTTTAGTGATGTACAATGATTGAATGTAGAAAGTAAATTAGAAAAATGAAAAATAACAAAGTCAATGTAAAAGAATTGTCAACCATGGAAACATTTTTTCACAATATCTCAGATAAAAGTCTAATGTATAAAACAGTTGAAAGTGGAATTAATTTGAATGAATCATAGTATGCTTATTATGAATGCAGGATCTAGTTATGTTAAGTAAAAGAAATTACTTATTCATATGCATTGAGTAGTCATGGGATCTGTAACAAAAAAGTTTCATAAGGAAGAAGTAGTAATAGACTTAGAAGGGTTTATATTAACAGTTTTCAAATCATCTTGGAAAGTCATAACTGTTTCTAGAAAGTACTTTAATGTTTGTTGTGAAAGATAGTGAGAAGAGACTGAGGAGGAGCAGGTAGGGTTCTGTTATCAGTACAACTTTTTATCACTGTATACTTACTCTTCATCTATACCATGAGATTTATCAAGAAAAAATAAAACCCAAATTCATTTGTAAATGAATATACATTTTTATTAAACATATTATTTTATCATTTATAGTATAATGTGTACATGGAGGAAAAGCATTCTGTTTGATGTTTCTGTGTGTTTTTAAAAAAGGGAGAGGCAGTTTCAAAGGCATCTGTGAAGAAATCAGCTATTTCAATCATAATATGGGCTGGAGGCTAAAAAAATTGATATATTTAGGCCAACTTAATTAGTTCTCAACTTCCCTGAGATCTAGTTTCCTTTTCCATGACATAATGGGGTTGGGCACTGTTACTTTAACTGTTATTTTGTACTAAAGACTCTATTACTTCTTGGTTCAAGAACAGTCATTTGCTCAGCCTAACTTTGCAGCCTATTAAAATTGCATCAGGGAACCAGCAGTTAGCGTAATGGCTATGTCGCTGGACTCCCACGTAGTCGACCGCGGTTCGCGTCTCGGACCCGGTGGCTTACAACTCACGCCGGGCGCGTGTGCGTGCGTGCCCAAGATCCCGAGAGGAGAATGGAGGAGAAGGGATTGCGGCGTGACCATCCCCCCTGGGGGGTGATTTCTCGCTTTCTGTCTCTATGTCTCTCTCTGTCTGTCTGGCGAGCGCACGCGCCCTATAGTGAAAAACCTCTCCAAAAAAAAAAAAAAAATTGCATCAAATGGGGCTTTAAAGGCCCTGAATTTCATTATTACTCAAGGTTTTGTTGCAGTAAAAGAGCTCCTATCTTTTGGAGGTTGATTTAAATTAATTGCTAATGTTGATCTTGCATACTTCAATGTGATGGCAGGCTGAAAAGTGAGAGAAAAAAATGATCTCTTTGTCAACCAAAATGGCCTTTCTTTATCCACCCTCCCAACTCAGCAGTAATAGTGCCTCCCTTACCTGGAGTTTTTTCCAATACAAAAAGAAGCAAGAGGATATCTATGGCCAACACAATGAGGAAATAGATGATCAGAAGGACTTCCAATACAGTGAGTTTCCTCGCCATCTAGATGGACACAGATAACTGGATTAAAGCAAATCCCCAGCAATCCAAGAGAAGAGAGATGCACGGTGATTAAAAATCAGCTTGTCTGTAAAAAGAAAAAGCGTGGTTATCAGCTTTTCTCTTTTCATACTCCAGAGGATATTTGTTTTCACTCATCTTGGGGTCTTCAATAACTCCAGTTTGTACATCCAACACTTTTAGGGTTCTTGCCTTTTTCCTGTCTGTGGAGGGATAAGTGGTGTCCAAGAAAAGTATATCAGATAGAAAGACCTGAAGGGAGGGAGAGAATAATGATGTACACAAGAGAGGAGAGGAGCTAAGATGTCTCACAAAGTCATATTAGATATCTCTGTGATCTTCATACCTAACCTGTGTGGCAAAAAGAAGGGTACATTCAATGAGAGAGAAAACAGCAAAGCCTGAATCCAAGTCTTCTTCCCAGTCCCATGACATAATGCCATGGTATTTAACTGCTTAGAGGTCATTGATTTTTTTCAGAATCTGGTAACAAAAACAATCCTAGCATAAAGCTTGATTATATTTCCACAGTGCACAAACATGTATAAATTGGGTTGCTCACAGCAACTCTAACGATCACACATTGAGCCAAGTTTTAAAAACATTTGCTGTATTGGAGGATGTACTGAATTAAGAATCAAAAGTCTTGGATTCTTGTCCTGGTTTTCTTACTAATGGATGGCTGTTTACCTTTATGGACCTGTAATTATTCATCTACAAAGTTGAGATCATATTCTGGATCTGGTTTAATTACAGTAAATCTGACATTTTATATACCTCACTGTTTTGACACTCCTCAATTTCAATGACTTTCTTTGTCACTTTAGTTTCATCATCCCTAGATGTTGGCTATACCCTGGAATTTATGGTGCTCCAGAGTTGTTCCATTTTGAATTTTTTTTAAATTTGCTATAGGGCATATGTGCTTCCTGGAAAGAGGAGTGAGAAGAGAGAAAGAAAAATAAAACACCCCCAGGGAGGATGACCATGCTGCAATTTCTTCTTCTCCATTCTCTTCTTGGGATGTTGGGCATGCATGCACATGTGCCTGGAGTGTTTTTCAAGCTTCTTGGTCTGAGACTTGAACTGCATAGTCAGCCATATGGGATCCAGATGCCTTAACCACCATGCCACCTGACTGGCCCACTGTTTTGAAATTTTAAGTTCTACCTCTCATTTACTGATCACCAGTTTAGGTCCTTTTGCTGTCTCATTGCCTTTCTTCAATTTTCCTTATTCTTTGATCACATTGAGCCTTCTGTTCACTTTCTACTTCCTTTTAATCTCTTAGCCCCTCTTGGTTTTTATCTCTAACTGACCTATGCTTCGATATCTATTATTTAACTTGCCGCTGATTTCATCTTCCTTGATCCCTTGTCTGTAAGTGAATCTACATGATGAAACCATCAGTCAAACATCTGCCATGTGTGTCAATGCACCCAGCTCTTAGCTGTGGAAAAACTGAAATTAAAGTATGAGTTTATTTTGGTGCAAAAAAATTGAAATCTATGTGTAGTTTTTTCATAATACAAATTTTCCATAAACTTGTTAAAAAAGAGTTATTTTTATTTTATTTTATTTATTCATTCATTTATTTTAATTTGACCAGAGAGACACAGAGAGAGAGAGAGAAAGCGAGAAAGCAAATCACCAAGTCCAGAACTCAAACCGTGGTTGGCCATGTGGGAGTGTCCAGTGCCTTAACCACCACACCACCTACTGGTCCTCGCCATAAACTTTTGAGGATCCCTCATTTAATCTTTTATCTAGTCTATTTCAAAGCCATTGAATTTCTCAAAAATCTTGTTCCATTAATGATCCCTTCTGTTTTTTGTGGGGTTTTTTTGCATTATTAACCTCTGCCTCTGAACTTGTTTTTTCTCTCCTAAACACATATCAAGTCACCCTGAGCTGTTGATGACTATGTTCCTATCTAGATAGCTCTTTTTTTTTAATAGCTAACCTTCTGAAAAGATAATTTCACAATATCTGTATTACCTTCCTCATAAATGACTTGTGCTTCCTGCATTCTATTGAAACCTCTTTTGCCAAGGTCAACAGGGACCTGGTTATAAATACAATGGGCCCTCTCTTAATCATCTAGCACTATGAACCACTCCCTTCTTGAAACTCTCCAGGATGCATTTCTTGATGAAATCTTGGTTTTCTGGCTCCTCTTCTATTTCATTTGTCCCCTATTTCATTAAATATTAATATTTCTTATATGTTCATACAAGTCCTCTTTCTAAACTGCCCTTGGGCAATCTCCACACTCATGTAATTTTGTAGAACACCTGATGATAGTTCAACCTGTGTTTCTAGTCCAAAGATTTTGCTTCATATATTTAGCTGCCTGTTAGACGTTTCACTTACAAGTCCCAAGATGTGAAATCATCTCTTCCCACACCTCAATCCCAACTTCTGTTAATTCTGTCAAATTAGCTGCTTCTCAGATAAGTAGTTTGAGGAACAGAATTCCAGTTTCTTTAAAAACAAAAACAAAAATCTAGGACTCATTTTTAAATTTTATTTATTTATTTCTTCCATGCTAGGGAGAAACAGAGACAGAGACACAGAGACAGATGCTTTTGATAGGGTCTTTATGACACAATCCACTCCCAGCCTCAACCAGTCTAGATCATGGGCCCAGTGTACTCAGGTAGTCTCTGGGATGCAAACCTGGAAACTTCATATGTGGATACAGTTGCCTTACCACTATGCCACTACCTGGACCCTACGAATCTTTTTACTCCTCTCCTGTGTTAGTGTTCTCTCTCTTTCTATTTTTAATAATTTTTTGAGAGTTTTTTTACTGTAGGGCACGTGCGCTCGCCAGAAAGACAGAGACAGAGAGACTGTAAGCAAGAAATCATCCCCCAGGGGGGATGGCCATGCCACAATCCCTTCTCCATTCTCCTCTCAGGATCTTGGGCACACATGCACACGCACCCGGTGTGAGTTTAAGCCACTGGGTCCAGAATTTGAACCACAGTCCACTACATGGGTGTCCAGCGACATAGCCTTTACGCCAACTGCTGATTCTTTTTTTTCTTTTCTTTTTTCTTTTTTTTGGAAGGGAGAGAAAGAAACAAAGTGTCCCAATAACGTAATGGCAGAGCTAGAAGAGAGCACTCACAGCTATTCTGGGATGACCGGCAGACAGCATCTCCTGGATGCACACATTGGTAATACTAATAGCTCTCGTTACAGCTCTGGCTAACTATGTGGTCACAATGCCCCGCATCACAATCTGTTACCAGTTTAGTCAGACTTCATTCCCAATTATCTCTGGGTCATTTCCCCAAAGAGCCAGTACACAGAAGTGGATCCCTTGTATCGAAGCCTTAGACTGCCTTTAGATAAATTATAAATGCTCCAGCTTTGTAATCAAAGATCTTTATAACCTTCTATGCCCAGCTGACTAGCTTATTTCCCCTATATTCCTACCATACTAAACCATTATTTTTGCAACAACAATCTATAAGTCAATATGGACAAAGATTTCTCTCTCTCATTTTTATTTTGCTTCTCCTCTCATGTTGCATTTCCCAGCACCTTGCTCTTCCCAATTGCATCCTAATGCCATGACCATTTCTGTAATATTTTTACATAAACGTATGACTTTAATTTTTTTTAAGGTTTTTGCCATAGGGTACCTGTGCTTGCTGGAGAGAGACAGAGAGAGTGAGAGGGAAAGTGAGAAGTCACCCCTCAGGATGGTCACATCGCAATCCATTCTCCTCCTGGAATTTCAAGCATGCACGCACAAATGCCCAGTGTGATTTTCAAGCTTCTAGGTCCAGGACTTGAACCACAGTCAGCCATGTGGGAGTCCTGCACCATGACTACTTTGCCACCTGCTTACCCCTAACTTGAATTTTTAGTTGGGCCAGCCTTTAGGTTAATGTATAATAATCTAAGAAAAGAAGCACTTTCATATTTAAATGGGAGTGTGGAATAAGGATTTACAGATAATTTATCAAAAAAGGATTTAAGGGGACCAGCAGTTAGTGTAATGGCTATGTCGCTGGACTCCCACGTAGTCGACCGCGGTTCGCGTCCCGGACCCGGTGGCTTAAACTCACGCCGGGCGCGTGTGCGTGCGTGCCCAAGATCCCGAGAGGAGAACGGAGGAGAAGGGATTGCGGCGTGGCCATCCCCCCTGGGGGGTGATTTCCTGCTTTCTATCTCTCTGTCTCTCTCTGTCTGTCTGGCGAGCGCACGCGCCCTATAGCAAAAACCTCTCCCAAAAAAAGAAAAAAAAAAAAAAAAAAGGATTTAAGAAGAACCCTTAGCCCTTGGAGAAACTGGTGTATGCAATTGAAACTGAGGTTTATTAACCAGTCTTTCTTAGCAACACAAATCTATCAGGTATCTCTCTGCCAGTGTAAATTAATTGAAAGGTTTACCTAGTCTCCATAAAATATTGGGCTATCAGAAAAGTCAGGACATATTTTTCTATGTTTTTCTATGTTTCTATGCATCATGACTTTTCAGACAACCCAATATATATCATATTATTATGTTTTTATAAAATTCCTACAAAGTTAATCATGCAGGCCTCATTATTGCCATCTTAGAGGTGAATGTAAAGAAATTTTGTCTATCCATGGTTAGTGGTGGAACTGAGGCAAACACCGAGAGCTACAACTTCTAAAGCAAGTACTTAAATATGCTCTCCACAGTGTCTCCTAGACTTCAGTTTAAAGACCTTGAAGATACTCTGTCCATACAGTCGTGGTGACATAGCAACTACACAGTGCTCCACAATGCCGGTGCCGTATGGCAGATGCCATATGAGAAGGTCCCCGATTGACATCCTGAGGGCTCTCTGTAAACACTGAGCACATGTGTATGCCCAGGATCCTGGCTGCTGAAGCTAGGCGTGAATTACAGCATGAAGGCCCTAAAAGATGCCTGACTCTCCCTCTTACTCTCTCTCTTTCTCTCTCTCTCTCTCTCTCTCTCTTTTTAATCTCTCTCTCTCTCAGAAAAAACAAGTGAACTTTCAAAAAGCTGCAGTGGTGGAATTTCAGGAAGTGAAAGATATCTGAGGGACTCACTCCATATACTCATAATTCCTGACTTAGTTTCTTATACATGAAGTCAGCAATTCAATACGACGGCAAACATATTGCCAATCAATTAGCCTCCTTCTCCAAGTATTGTTTCTCTAGAGAGATTTTTCTTTCCACCTCTACAAACTAGAAACAGGCAACTCTTCCACGCCTCCTTAATCCTCCCAAGGGAGCACATTTAGCATCCTAGCTCAAGAAATTCAGGAACACTCTAAGGACAACTCTAGGCATATTTTCCTGCCACAGGAGCTATTATGATCCAGAGGAGAGAAGCAGGGATTCCTGAAGGTAGAACATCTTTCATACTTAGAATGCCCTCTTGCTCAAAGCTGTGAAACATTTTTCTTCCTCTGAATCCACGCCATCTTCGGCTAGTTTCCAGAAGGATTCCACTTGATTGTTCTTTCCTTCGTTTCTCCCAGTGAGAACAAAATATCTCACACTACACATTTTCTGTATGTTCTCTAAACACACATACACACCTCTCCTCTCCATGTACAATCACATCCTTTCTCCTCATCCTCTATAGAAAGGAAAGATCAGATCTAGAACTATGGCCATTCAGATCACTTAAGAGAGCAAGAAGCAGGAAAACTTAAAAAATGAAAGGGATCTCACTTGCCCAAAGCACTTCCTACATAGGGAAAAGTACTCACCTCATGGCCGTATATCCTTCTTCACTGTGTCTGTCCCTCAGTGATTCATGAGGAGCACTGGGTGAAGGTGACTGGGCTGCTGTAGCCGGCTCCTGCTCTATCGATTTATTGCCCTATAAAGTTGACAGCAATTGAAAGAGGGGAGTGCATTTTCCAACAGGCCATAAAAGGGCCCTTGCTCTCCATTTGTTAATAAAAAGAGGAGGGTTTTTTCCTATAGTCCCTCCTCTGTGTCCCTGTTCATATCACATTACTTTGCTTGTCACATTATATTATGCTGGCTTGTCTCCACCCATAGCCAAACAAGCTCAAGACTAGAGTCTTGTCCATCTTTCTCCATTGTTGTATTTCCTGTGCTTAAAACTATGTGCAATACCCATAGATATTTAAATAAACAGTTGTTACTTAAGTAAGTGAAAGAATGGATAACTCTCAGTTCATTCCATTGTTTCTTTCTCCATTTTTGCCCTCCAAAGTTCTCTTGGTATAATTTAAATTTTTATTAATTCAAATAAGCCTTTCCACCAATTATTCTAATTAAGTTAAGCACCATTAAAATGAAAGTTATGTATTCATAAAGTGGGAAGATTATCTGTTGTAGAATTTAAGAATTCTGCCTTGGGGCCAGCAAAGTGGCATGGTGGTTAAAGGCACTAAATTCCCATATGGCTCACCATGGTTTGAGTCCCAGACCTGGCAGCTTGCATTCTCTCTCTCTCTCTCTCTCTCGTCTCATCTCTCTCGCTTTCTTTTGCTCTGTCCCTCTCTGATCAAATTAAAATAAATAAATAAAGTTAAATAAAATAATTATTAAAAAAAGAAGCTAAATTTGTGTTCTTTTTTAATCTATTTTTATTATGTTTAGTTACTGCATCTCTACAACATAAAAAATGAATTTTCCCAGCATAAATATTGTATATTAGTCCAGTCAGAGCTATTACTAAACATCTTATCATCAACAGATAATTTTTCATTATTGTGTCCATTAAATGTTTTGCTCTCCCACCCCCACCCCACTTGATTTCACAGCCTCCGTTTTAGTTAAGCTATAGACTATGGTCTAGGCTCAATCAATGAGATGTGCTTGTGATCATTTAGATTCAGAAATAACTGTAGAGAGGAAGTACTATGTGAAATCCAGAAGGCTGAAGAGATACAGTGTTTCTGAGGCAGCAGCACAGGGGGCTTAATGGTATCCTATACTTAGTGTTTGGATGCAGTCTGCCAGGTGTGCTAAGGGAAGTAGCAATAGAATGTTCCATAGGATAATCTAGGTTTTGTTTCCAACCATATAGCCTATAAAACCAACTCTCTAACTCCCCTGGAGTTTTGACAAAGCACTAATTTCTTTTCAAAATGTATGCTTATGCTAGTTAAAGCAGGTTATTTTTTATTGAGATATAATTTACATGCCATAAAATTCACCCTTCTAATGTATACAATGCAGTGGTTTTTAGTATATTCACTAAGCTTTTCAATCATCACTATTATCTAGTTCAGAACATGTTCATGATCCAAAAAAGAAATCATAAACTTATTAGTGGTCATGTTCCAATCCTCTCCTAGCCCTACCACCAAATTATTAGGTCATTAAAAAAGTCATGATAGATTTTTCTGTTTTTCTATGCAAAAATGCATTATGACTTTTCTGATGATCCAGTAGGTTCTATCTGTATGGATTTGCTCATTCTAAATATTTCATATAAATGGACTCATACAGTATGTGGCTTATTTGTGACTAGCTTCCTTCACTTCTCGCATGCTTTCAAAGTCCATCCATGCTGCTGCAGGTGTCAGTACTTTATTACTTTAAGTCTGGATAACATCCATCGTACAGATAAAAAACATTCATTGCATTTATCCATTCATCAGTTGATATACATTATCTTGGTTTCATTTTTTGGGTGTTATGGACAATGTCACAATGATTGTGCATGAACAGGTTTTTGTGTGGACATCTATTTTCATATCTCTTGGGTATATACCTAGACAGAGAATTATTGGGTGATATGGTGATGCAATGTTTAACTTTTTGAAAAACTACAGAACTGTTTCCAAAGTGGCAGCACGAGGACCAGCAGGTGGAGTGGTGGTTAAGGTGCTGGACTCCCAGATGGTTGACTGCAGTTCAAATCCCAGACCCAGTGGCTCAAAAATCATGCCCAAATCCCAAGAGGAGAATGGAAGAGAAGAGATTGTGGCATGGTCATCACCCCTGGGGAGGGTTATTTCTCACTTCCCAACTCTCTCTGTCTCTCTCTGGTCAGCACACATGACCTATGGTGAGGGGGAATGGCAGCATGATCTTTTGCAGTATGATCCTTAACTTTCTTTTTATTTGAAATTATTTTTTATTAAAATTTTTAATGTATTCATTCATTTATTTATTTTTAATTTGACCAGAGAGAAACAGAGAGAGAAAGTGAGAAAGCAAGCCACCAGGTCTAGGACTCAAACCGTGGTCAGCCATATGGGAGTGTCCAGCACCTTAACCACCATGCCACTTGCTGGTCCCTGATCCTTAACTTTCTAAGTGCCATCCTCCAAGATAGAAGGCAATTTTACACAACCAGTCACCACAGCAAAACATGAGGGGATAGTGGGTTCTTTCAGGGGCATCTAAGAACGATAAATGCCCAAAGTAGTTCTCTGTGTTTGCTTCAAATGCTTACTACATGATCAAGAGCACATGAGAATGCACGCACACACACACACACACACACACACACACACATCAGGGACAGAGAGAGAGATAAGAACAGGTTTCTGCATCTATAAACTCCTGGAATGACACATCAACCTTATCTTTTGCCCCAGTACAAGGTAGCCTTTGTTAGAAGGGAAATATCCCTGGATTTCATTTCAAATTCAGAAGATATCCTGGCAAAAGAGCAGGAAAGGTGATCTGTCATTGCACAAGAGCTTTCTATTCTTCCTGTGATACTTTACTCTTAACTCCACACATACTGTGCTCATTGTGACATCATTTACATAACAAATGGTGACAGACAATCCCAGCTCAATTATAACCCATTTTCTGAAGTGCAGAAAATAGTCAACATCACCATTCCTTCTTGCTAACTAGCAACTAGAAAATGTAGGGTCCCATGATTATGTTGAGCAATGAAAAAGTAACAGTGCCATTTTAAAGAGAAGAGACAAGCATGTGACTCTATGTCTTCCCGTTGTCTGTCACTAAGAAGGCGAGGAAGAGTTAACTGTTGGCAGAACTCTGTCACCAAAACAGGCAGCATCAGGTCAAAAAGCAACCAAATGAGGGGGGTCTTCAAAAATTTTATGGAAGAAACCAACAGATGGCATACTGGTTATGTTGCTGGACTCCCACTTAGCCGACTATGGTTCAAATCTCAGACCTGGTGGCTTAAAACTCATGTCGGGGGCATGTGCATGCATGCCCAAAATTCCAAGAGGAGAATGGAGGAGAAGGGATTGCCTCCCTCCTGGGGGGGAAGGAGGGATTTCTCGCTTTGTGTCTCTGTCTTTCTCTGTCTCTCTGGCAAGCGCATGTGCCCTATAGCAAAAATCTCTCTAAAAATTTTTTTAAGTTTATGGAAAACACCTGTTATGGAAAAACTATACATGGATTTCCAAAAAAAAAAATTTATATCCAAATAAACTCGTACTTTTTTTTTTTAGACCAGTAGCTCCTTATTATTTATTTTTCTCTTACAAAAGACACCTGGAACAAATAAATATAAAACGGTATTATGTCATTTTTAGCAATAGGCAAATACACATTTTCTTAGTATTCTCCTCAGGAATAAACTAACAGAAGCTTTCAGGGCACAGTTATCCTACCCCCCCCCTTCCACCTTCTTCAATTTAAAAAGAAAAAAGCCCATCTTTCAAATTCTTTACAACTTTTAACAATGGATTCTCTAAATAAGTAATGTGAGAGTACTTAGGGACCATGACATTAAAATCAGCAACTTAAAAAAAACAGATGTACAAAAAAAAAAAAAATCACATACACACATACAGTATGATGCTGTCCAGAAGTTCCAACTAATGAAGTTACAAGTTTTTCATTTCTTATAATTTGCATGAATAAAAAGTCTGTTCTGTTCAAATCTGCATGGCAAATGAAACAAAGCGGACCACAATGTACACACAATTTCCTGTGCTGAAACATTAAATACAAGTATATTTAATATACAGTGAATACACCATGTGTTTTCTAACAGCCACCAAAATCCTGATTTCCTATACCTTGGAGGTGATGGGGAAGGCAAAGACCAAGAATGGGACCACATTTAGCCATAGAATGCCCCCTGCCTGTGTGGCTCACAACAATGCATTTAAATGTGAGCAATGATAAATATCCAAATGTGTTTGCTTTACTAAAACATATAACTCCAGCAAATAGTTGAAGTGCTTTGCTAATACTTTCAAATAAATATTTTAACTTAATGCTTTACCCATCAAGTAGAAATATGTACTATAGTTATTTTGAACCAGAACAAAAGGGGTGATTTCCCTCCTCTGCCTTTTAAAGATTTTTCAAAATTCCATTCCAAATAATGCTTTACTTAGTGCTTTACAATTGCTTTCCTCTTTATGAAAACCAATTAGGAAGGCAGAAAATAATATAAAATGTTTGAAGGGTCATCATCAAATAAGCAAGTGGATCTGAATCATACTCTGGGTACTTTCTGTGCTCCTTTGACCCTGTGCAAGTTAATTACACTTTAGTAGATCCCCCGAAAGGTTGAAAACATGAACATGGAAGATGGAAATGTGAAGTGTCAGAAAAAGTAGAAGTGCACTTAAGATAAAGCACCTGAAAACAGAGGAAGGAAAGTGCTGCCATCCCACCTGTCAGTGTGGGAGACCACATTTAGAGGTTTCCGTGTGCGTAACAGCTTAAGTTCTCCAAAATACAGTGTTTTTGGGTGCTATATCTAAAACTTTCAAAGCCAATTTAAAGTTAGGGAAAAATAGACTTTACAACTTTTTCAAAATCTTGTGGGTAAAGATCATTAAGCCATGAGATTCATTTCGCAGGTAGCAAGTCCTGCGCCTCGACACGCAGTCAGGACACCCTGGAAGAGTCACGGGCACTGGGACTCAGTGACCCACATTCACCTCCTCGTGGCAGACAACAGTATTTCCAAAATGGGTCAGACTATGCCCTCTGTTCATGAGACACACACACATCACGTCGTGACAACTTAGAAAGCCAAATTTAACTTGAAAACATACAAACCTGGGATATGAATTTCAAGACAGACAGTACAAACAGCAGTTGAATAAACTCCCACTTTATTTCTGCTTTTCCATGATCATTTTTATTGTGATTTCTGGTTTATTTATATTTAGTGTACATGTTTGTGGGGTACAGTATGGCTTTTCAAAGCATGCACATACTGTGAATAATCAAATCAAAGATATACACATATCCCTCTTATTCAACATGAACATTACATTATGTTGCTCACATTCAAAAACAGTTCTACTTGTTTTTTTTAGTGGGGGGACTGTTTTGAGCTGTTCATATTTTTTCCTCTGGATACACCATCCCATGGCCCTTCACCTTACTTGCATGCACTCTTGTGTCCATTACAATTTTTACCACACATCCTCTATATATCCTTTCCCCAAGCAGTTGCTGGTATCTAATATTATTTGCTCTACTTCTACACTTTCAAGTCCTTCAGTTTCTGCCACAGAGTGCAGATGTTCAGTATTGAAGCCCCCTTGCATGGATGATCCTTAACTTTCTTTATTTCTTTAATATTTTTTAAGAGAGAGATTTTTGCTATAGGTGCATGCACTCGCTGGAGAGACAGAGAGACAGAAAGTGAGAAATCACCACCCAGGAGGGATGGCTGTGCTTCAATCCCTTTTCCTCCATTCTCTTATCAGGATTTTGGGTGTGCACGCATGCGCACCCAGCCTGAGTTTTAAGCTGCCGGGTCTGAGACTTGAACCGTTGTCTACTATGTGAGCATCCAGAGGCATAACCAACATACCATCTGCTGGTCCTGAGCCTTAACTTTCTAAAGAACTATTCTCTCAGACCAGATACAAAATTCTCAATGAACATGCTACAATGACAAAAATAACAGCATATTGGTGAGACCCTGGCAAGATATGTCTAAACCAATATAACTTTATCTCCATAGGTACACTTGACAGTTCATGCTGTAGCATTAATAAGAAAGGGAATTTATTTCTTCCTAGTCACATGAAAGTGTTTAGGACTGTTATTATTTTTTCAGTTTACCAGATGGTTTATTTTCTCACCAGAGAGAAAGAGAGAGGAAGAAAGCGCCACTCCCCCGTCCCCTGTGAGGAATAGTCATGTTGCAATCTCTTCTCTATTGTCCTCCTTTGCAGATTTTGGGTACACACACAAACACCCAATGTGTTTCTCAGGCCCTCAGTTCCCAGACTCAAACTCCATAGTCAGCCATGTGAGATTCTGTCACCTTAACCATCATACCACTGACTGGCGAAAAGATTGTTATTTTTTATTTTAGTGCACCTTTGATGAGATAAAGTAAAATGATGTGATCTGTGGAAGAGAGAGGACATCAAAAAGTAAGACACTAACCTTTCCTTTAACAAGAGTATACATGTAGGAACACATTGCAGGGCCACTCTGGATTAGCCACAAATGGATGTGGCCCTAGGTGAAGTAGTTTTCAAAGTATCATCCAAAGACCAATCTCTGGGGGCCCTGAGACCTGTTCAGGGAAGTTGTGAGATAACACTATTTTCAAAAAAATAAGAAAGCATTTGCCCTTTTTACTGTCCTTTTCTCATAAGCATACAATGGAGTTTTCCAGGAGTTATATAAAATGTCATACCACAAAACATTAGCTATCGAAGCAGATGTGAGAGTCCAGCTTTCTTCTATTAAGCTGAACTTTGAAGGAATTCTCAAGAGTGTAAAATAATGCCTTTTTCATCTTTCAGAGGGTTCCCATGTGTCTTAATCTGTTGTGTTGCTAATAACAGAAATACCTAAGTTAGGGTAACGTGTAAATACTAGAAGCTTATTTAACTCACAGTTTGGAGGTCCAAGGTCAAGGGGCCACACCCAGCAAGGGTCTTCTCGTTGGTGGGGGCTCTCTGGAGAGTCCACAGGCAGTGCAGGGTGTCCATGGTGAGAGGGCAGGAGGGCATGTCTCTGCTCCTGCCTGTGCTTTGTTCTCACTTCCTCTCCTTATGAACCCACAAGAACTCAATCATAGGGGTCCCACCATAATGACCTTATCTTATTCCAATCTCCTGACAGAGACCCACCTTTCAACACCACAGTCAGACTTTTTACTCTCTTAATTTAGGAAGACACATTCAAACCATAATATCATAATTGATTTTTCCGTGATTAACTAGTTTCCAAGCTAGCTGAGGCCCTCATCTGAAATCTCCTTATTTTGATCATTTGAACATTGAGCTAATTTAACAATATTGTCTGTAACCTTATACAAGTGCTAACACGCCAGTGTATACTGAGAATGGCTCTCTGGTATATAAGAACAACAAGAACAAAGGCATAGAGAAGTGGACACATTCATTTTTAACTCATGTTCAAGTAATTACTCAAAGTAAATACCCCTGGTAAACATTAATACACAATTTCTATATCCTACATTTTAAGTACCTAGTTTTTATTAACCATCTAATGTTTTAACTAATAGTACTGTAACTTTTATTTTTGCAATAGTTAATATTTATCCACATATACAACTGCTATAATGACTAAAACAATAATTCAAATACATCTTTCCACAAACCTAAATCTCTCTTTCTTTTTTTTTTAAATTTTACTTTATTTCTTTTATACGAAAGGGGAGGGGGTATGAGTGAGAAAGAGAAACAGGTACTCTGAACAGGATGCCTTTCCCCTGAACAGGATCCCTTACCCCTGAGATCTCCTTTCCCAGGTCCCCAGTTAGTTAGGATCTTGGGCACCATGTGCACTTGGTATGTTTTCAGTCAACTCAGGACCTAACCTATAGTCATCTATGTGGTTCCCAGCACTATCGATCAATATGCTACTGACTACATCACTGCAACTGCTCCCACAAACAGAAAGACTCATTGTAGAGATGGAAAGAAAAGAGTGGATAATCATAAACCTGATCATTCCATTGGAGGACTAGACTAGACAGGTTCTGACGCCAAAGAGAACCAGGAAGAGCAATTCAAAGAGCTTGCAGAATAAGAAACCATAACCCCAAAGTGAGATTATCCTTGATTCAAATACCATACAATTCAAAATCTCTTGCAAATTCATTTTTTTTTTCAGCATACAAATTGTGTGGGTAGACAAATGAGATTTATACATTTCAAAGCCCAATACTGCAAAAATAAATTATTTTTTGTATCCAAACTCCTTCCATCAACGTTACTTGCTTACATTGCATCCTCATCCCTATTCCCAATGTGTTAAAGATTTCTCTCAGCCCCTCTTCAAGTGAGTAAACTCTCCCTTTTTTCTCCCCTTGGGGCTATTAACCTGACAAATTACATTATGTTCTCATTTATGATCATTTTTACCATCCTCTTCTGTTTCCTCTCATCTTTCTTGCTTACCTTTCCTTGCATTTGCCTTTCTTCCCTTTACATCATGCTCTCAGCATATAGCTCCCTATCAACAACTAGCAGGTTTCCTTCCTCAACACTTTCTTGAAGCATTGATTAGCTTCAAGAAATGGAATAGTATTGACGAGCTTTTTTTCAGGCATTTAGCAAAAGACGAGGGTTCGTTCCATGATTACACAAACACAAACTTCATTATGGACCCAGTTCCTCTTCAGCAAATGCCATATGATGAACCAGAAGTACCTTTCTAATCATGTAGAGACATTAAGGTAACCCATAGATTTTCCACATCTTCCAGCTGCTAAGGGCTAAGATTCAACTTTTAGGATTCACAGACAAAAAGTATTAACAAAATTAACAAAACATTTTACCCGTACTGGGCACAAATCAGTACAACATAAGCATGAAGCAGAGACAGTTCTGAAGTTGTTCATGGCTGGATATTGTCCCAAAAGTTCAGACTGCTTCCCCACGTCAGTGAATTGAAATTATGTAGGCTGAGATTTTCCTTAGTCAGGTCGATGCTCAACACCTGTTGAGAACCACAGGAAAGGCATTAAGCGTCTAGTTTTTGAGATTTTCTGCACAAAATAAATCAGGTACAAGTCAATGTTCACATAACCACCTAATACTTGCACAATTCATTGTCTAGTTGCCAGAATGTTCTCAAATTTTCAAGGGTTAGATTACCAAAGTTATTCAGTGATAGAGATAACCTCTAAATAATGAAATATGCAACTACTGCAGAGAAACAACTAATAAATACATTGGAAAGAATGCCTTCTTTACTATTTAACATCCATGAAATAGGAATTAATCTTATAAACAACAGCCTTAGCATTCCTGTGAGCCAGATAGCGCTCATGCCATAACTATTATCATCTGTGCATGTGTGGACTCCATTGCTATCACCACTGTTAGGGAAGCCATTTAACGATTTTTTAGGAAGAAATATATAGTAAAATCAAGACCATAGTAGAATGAAAACTTGTGTCAAGTATTATTCCCTTATGTATTTCTTGAGGAGCTAATTTAGTTTTGGTGAATTCTTTTAGCTTTTCTTTATCTTGAAATAATTTTATTTTTCCTTGCCATTTGAAGGCTAATCTTGTCAGTACATTACTCTTGGTTGAAATTGTTTTTCTTTCAGAGTTTTAAATATGCCTTCCCAGTCTTTACTTGCCTCCCTTATTTCATTTGAGGGGCCTGGTGTTAGTCTAATGGGATAATCTTTGTAAGTAATTGGGCATTTGTCTTTTGCCATTTTTAGAATATCATCTTTATCTTTGATTTTTACCAGTTTGGCTATGATGTACCTTGCAGAGAATCTTTTTATGTTAAATCTACTTGATGGTTTTATATTTCCTACAGATTAGGATGTCCATATGCCTCTCTAAATTTGGAAAGTTTTCAGCTAATATAACATGAAAGAGATTTTCTATGCTTTTAATTATTTTTGCCTTCTAGAATATCTATTATGAGACAATTTGGCCGTATAATTGTGTCTAGGATTTCCCTTATCTTGTCCTCATTTTTAATAGTTATTCTTCCCTTCATTTTAGCTGCTTGGACTAAATCTGAGACTTTTGTCTTAAAAGTCAGAGTCTTCTGCATGGTCTAATCCGCTGCTAATACTTTTGAGGGAGTTTTTTGTTTTTGTTTTTTTTTTTTTTTTTTTGAGAGGTTTTTGCTATAGGGCACATGCATTAGCCAGAGAGACAGAGACAGAAAGCAAGAAATCATCGCCTAGGGGGGATGGCCACGCCACAGTGCCTTTTCCTCCACTCTCCTCTCGGGATCTTGGGCACACATGCACACATGCCTGGCATGAGTTTAAGCCACTGGATTTGGGACTCAAACCTCGGTCGGCTACATGGGAGTCCAGCAACATGGCCACTATGCCAACTGCTGGTCCCCGAGGGAGATTTTGATTTCCTGCATTTTATTATTTATCTCCAGAAGTTCTGTTTGATTCTTTTTCAAGATGTTTATCACTTTATATAGTTTCTCCTACAAGGAAAAGATTTTCTCATCTCCTGGAATTGGTTGTTGTTTCTTGCATCTCATTGAGTTTTGTTATGGTTAGTATCCTCAATCCTTTTTCTGACATTTTTGTGATCACTTGTTTTATCCATTGTTGGTAAGAAGTTATTGTGTTCCTTTAGGGAGGGGTATTTCCTGATTTTCTCATATTTCTTGGGATTTTGCTTTGGTTTTTAGTCATCTGGGGAAATATTCTCTTCTTCCTACTTCTTTGGAGTAGGTTTCTGTAGCTGTGTGCCTCCCTATGATGTGTGTTAGCTCTGTGCCAGTTCGCCTCCTCTACTGTGGGTGGGAGTGTGGTACCCACAGTGGGAGTTTGGGGTTCAGATTTTCAGAGGGGAGTTTCTCTCCTTTATTGCTCAGTGTTGGAGCAAGGGGTATTGTAAGGAGAAAATTCCTGCAAAGTGTCGCTGTTTTCAGGCATTTGGTTCCTGTATACCCAAACCTCTCTGATCCCAATGTTGCTAGAGCCTGAGCTGGACAGGTAGAAAGTAAGGGGGTAGTCTTTGGCAATCAGCTCAGGCCAGGCAGCCTAACTTCCCTTTAACTTCTTCCATCTCTACTTTTGTGTTATTCTTGATAGTTCATTTATTTATTTATTTTTGAGAGAGAGAGAGAGATTAACAGATACCCTTGACAATATCTCACCACACTGAGATCCTCCCCAGTCTCCCAGCCAGCAAGGATCACAGCTGTGTTTATGTATTCTGGTTAACTCAGGATCCAAACCCAGGCTTTGCATTGTGGGTCTACTATCCCACCGTGTCACCCTGCAGACTGCACTATAGTAGCTGGGCTGGTTAAGGAATTTTTAAAACTTCTATTTTTTTTTGGAGAGGTTTTTGCCATAGGGTGTGCGCGCTCACCAGACAGAGAGAGACAGAGAGACGGAAAGCGAGAAATCACCCCCCCAGGGGGAATGGCCACACACAATCCCTTCTCCTCCATTCTCCTCTCGGGATCTTGGGCACGCACGCACATGCGCCCGGCGTGAGTTTTAAGCCACCAGGTCTGGGATGCGAACCGCGGTCGACTACGTGGGAGCCCAGCGACATAGCCATTACGCCAACTGCTGGTCTCAATACTTCTTCACATGTAGGGTCTACTTTTACTACATTACTCTGATGCAGAATCATCAAGGTATTTCCACAAACATTTTCCTTTATATTATCACTTAAAACACTAAAGTATTTAGATTAAAAATCTATAGATCTATACAAGCTTCATAAAGCTTTGTATACGTTTCAGATAAAACATGTGAATGATATGACTGTCTTATGCAATCATTTTGTCATCCTTTCTTCATGGCATGTGAAATGAGGGAGCAACTTGTAACTGATGGTGCCTTAAATTTCATGAACTATGGTAGTTCATGTTACTTGAAAAGTTGATCTCTGGGAGTAAAGACACAGGTTACATAAGTTTGTAGACAAGAAGACAAACAGGGAAATAAGGATCCAGACTCTTGATTCCAAATGCTAATAAACCATGAACTTCCCCTTTGTCCCCATGCTGTTCACCACTGACACACTGCAAGCAGGGCTTCCCGATGGGCTCTGCAGGAGAGGGTGCCATGTGAAAGGAAGACAGGCAAGCATTGCACCAAGCATAGAGGGTCTGGGAAACATCATTCGGACTCTTTGCTGGTCACAAACCTGTGTTATTGAGTTGTGGTTGTAGGTGGGTGTTATAAGCGTGCCACTTGCAGAGATGCTGACACTGGTAATGGGGAAACTGCCCACTCCCCAGATTTCAATGTAGCCCAGCTTCAAAGGGTTTGTAGCGACGATGTAATTGTTTAAAATTACATGACTCTCCATTATATTCTGTCCAATTGGAGATAAAAGAAACCAAAAGGGGAAAATAAAACAAAATTAGTTCAAATCAGTTCAAAATCTTCCCAACCTATTCTTAGGCACAAATGTAGATCATGATGTAAGATAATGTAAGAGATACTGTCTTGGGTCCTTGGTTGGTAGAGACATGATTTCAGCACTCTATCTCCTGTTGCCAACTATCATCTCCTTTGCATCAACAAGCACCTGCAGGGTCTCTGGCTTTGCCTTGAACTCTATCAGAGACAGAGTCTCAGCTACCAAAAGTTACTTAAATTCTACAAGTGGAGAAGTCACAAAATGTGCAGAACATTCCAAAGCAACACAGAAATGAAAGCTAGAAAAACAGAAATATCTGTGAAATGATAAACTAGAATAAGTTTCTAACTAATTATGAGTATGTTTAACCATAAAAAAAACTGCCTGGAAGCATAGTAAATCATCTGAAGTCTATAGGAAAGGGAGGATATGAATTATCAAATGAGCAGAGAAGGAATGCTAGGTGGGGTTTTATGCCCTTACATTATTCAGCAATTTACTAAGCTACTAGAACTCTATTTTTCCATCATAGTATCAGTCACACTCACCTGGCTGACAGAGAAGTTGGCCAAGTAATAGAGTCCTTTTCCATAGGTATCTGGAAATGAACAACAAGGTAAATAGGACCTGGCCCTGCAGAGAGAATTCTAATTGCCTGCTTGTCTTGGTTCAGAGAGTAGGGATCACTTTAGTTTTAATCTCATTTTTCTCCTTCACAGAGTTCTGTTTTGTAATATGAAAAAAAGGGGCTATTGTTTTGTAGCCTCTTTGTGAAGGCTAATAAGACTCTGCACCCAATCTCAGTTTATACAAAATGTTCGGCAATCACCTCGTATAATACAGTTTCCTAATTCCACTTTCAAATTCTTTTCTTCTTTTTGGTCTACTATCCTCCAAATTTTCCATGCCACCTCAAAATTTCCAGATTACTTTTGCTAGATGCACACATAAGTGCATATATATGCAGGTGCACCCACATACACAAACTCTGAGACTGAGGTCTTGATGGGTTTATCTTGAGAGCTATTAGGCAATCTTTAACATGTGATCTCCAGAGAATAAGAAAAGCCAAAGAAAAGCTTTCTTTGTCCTTTACTCTTAATTTATGTCATTGACCCATGGAGCAGATGAAGCTAGGAATATCCAGTGCAGGTGGACTAATCAGAAGCCTTGTTTCAGGTTTTCTCATCCTGCATACTTCCCTGGGGTTTTCTCTCTGTTTCCCGCATGCTATTCTCTTTCTGATTCACTCACCACTCACTCAGTAGCCATTGGTTATCCTCTACGACTGTGCTGTCCAAGACAATAGCCACCAGCAAAACATAGCTTCTTAATTTTAAATGAATTAAAATTAAATAAAATTTAAAACTCAGTTTCTCAGATGCATTTGTCAAATTTTAAGTGCTCAATAGTCACATATGCCTAATAGCTACCTATTGGACAGCAGAAGATATAGAACATTTCTATCATTGTAGAAAGTTCAATTGGACAGAACTGGTCTAAAATTGCTAGTGATGGTTGAGTCTTCCTTCTGAGAGTTTATCAATTCCTGTTAACCCCTAATGGGACATTCTCAAAATAAATAGCACAACTGATAGAGACATTGAACCTCTTACTGGGACAGTAAACTGTATAGTTAGGAAGTGTGTCCTCGACCAATCATGCACGAGTTTATCTGAGCTGACCATACTCCCATGCTGCTGCCTTCCACATGGACATGGGCAGTTGGGTAATGATAAATTACTCAACAGTATATGCAGAACTAAGCTTCATTTCATGACGTATAAGGATTATGTGCTACATGGATTATACATTTGAAGTGATAAATGACTATATGAAAAATGCAAACTTGCTTTAACATGGAAGATGGAAAAGCAGGACTATTAGATATATAGGGACTTTGTCAGTGGTAAAGACATGAATTTCAGGCAATTCCTGCTCACCAATGGTTTGTCCATCATCCCAGAAGAGCCAGCCCTTAGCAGTTCCCTCGTCATCCAAGGCAACCTTGAAGCCGAAGAAATTCTGGCGACTGCAGTGAGGAAGGAGAGAGACATTAGCCAAAAATATAGCCACACTGATAAACAAGGGTTTTCATAAAAATATAAAGGAGCAAAGGAAGTGCCTCAAGGGATTAAAAACTAGATGACAGACTTCGAGACACTTACGCCCTTCTTCCAGTTCTACCTCCATCAGCAGCATGACTTCATGTCAGAATGACTGAACAAATGAATAAAAGAATCAAGGGGACTTTTTTGTTAAGGCTCTTAAAGAAATTACAAGCATGGGACCAGAAGATGGCATAATGACTATGTCGCTAGACTCCCATGTAGTTGACCACAGTTCAAGTCCCAGACTTGGTGACTTAAACTCATGCTGGGCGCAAGTGCATGTGTGCCCAAGATCCTAAAAGGAAAATGGAGGAGAAGGGATTGCGGCGTGGCCATCCCTCCCGTGGGGGGTAATTTCTCACTTTCTTTCTGTCTCTCTCTGTCTTTCTGGCAAGCGCACGTGCCCTATAGCAAAATACCTCTCAAAAAAAAAAAAAAAAAAAAATTACAAGTAGGGGCCGGCAGGTGGCATGGTGGTTAAGGCAATGGACTCTTGCATGGCCAACCACGCATTCGAGACCCAGACCATATAGCTTGCTTTCACAAGTTTCCTCTCTCTCTCTCTGTCTCTCTCCGAAAAATTAAAATTAAATAATTAATTAATTCTTATAAGAAAAGAAATTACAAACAAATAATTGGGTTCCTCCTTCCCCCTTTGTGAGGGAAATCCTAATGCTATAATTACTCTGCTTTCACAAATTAATTTCCTAAAGCATGCACAGCAAGTTTGGTTACAAATGTCCTAAATCTTTGGCTTTTGAGTAGAATCAAATTAATAGGGAGTTTAACATTTTATGATTGCTAACAGATGGACATGAACCTTATCCCCTGCTTATCTACTTTCTAGCTATGTGACTGATTAAATCACTTAGACTCTTAAATTCTCTCTGTTCTCTACGTGGAATGGGGGCAGTGACAATCTTTTCTTCAAAAGATTTAATTTTTCTTTTGTTAAGCAAAAATAGATAATCTCTAAATAGAAATCCCTGTATTAAAACAGCTCTATATACAGAGCAATGCTCACTTGATGTTAGTTATTTGTTATCCTATAGGCTTAGGCCTCAAATTTTAAAATCTTATACATGAGAAATCTCAACCTTGGGTATCAGTTATAACATGGCTTAAACAATTTTTCAACAAACATTTTCTTAGGGAAGAGTCAATTAAAATCCACATATGCTTCTAAAACTATCATGAATCAAGAATGCTTCTATTTTGACTTGCATTTCAAATGCCACCTTTTTTTGAGAGAGAGAGAGAGATTTTTTGCTATAGGGTGCATGCGCTTGCCCGAGAGACAGAGACAGACAGAAAGAGAGAAGTCATCCTCAGAGGTGATGGCCATGCCACAATCCCTTCTCCTCCATTCTCTTCTTGGGATCTTGGGCACACACACACACACACACACACACACACACACACAAAGCCCAGCATGAGTTTTAAGCTGCCAGGTCTAGGACTCAAACCACAGTTGACTATGTGGAAGTCCAGTGACATAACCATTACACTATCCCAAATGTCACTTCTTTGATCTATCATATCACCCACTTGATCTAAAATAGCTGTTAATAATTGTTCAAAGACTACAGAGTTTGAAAAAGATTAAAACACAAACAAGCAAACAAAACAATGAGTGGTTAGTACAATTGCTATTGGGGTTGAGAGTGATGTTCACATGTGAGTGGGCTTAATTATAAACTGCTGAGATACGTGGTGCGTAACGGAGAACCAGAGGTCCACCATTTACCTTAGATGGGTGTTCAGTGCAGGCTCCTGCCAGGGTAGGATGTAGCCCCCACGGACATGAAGATTAATGTGGTCAAGAGGGGCTGGCAAGGTCTTCCACTGTCCTCGTGTGTTAATATCCACACCCTGTCAGCCAGAAGAAGGCAAGAGCTGATGAGGGAGAGGACACCCTTTCCTAAACCAGACATTTCACCAACCCCTCTAGACTGGCCTGTTTATCCCCCTTCAGTGCACACCTGTGATTACTCTTCCCATACTCACTCAGATGCTGTACGAAATTTTGCTTTGCTGCTATAACATCTTGTCAGGGACCCTTGCCTTTGGGGTTTCTACAATACAATCTATAAAACATGGGATATAGTGGCATGGATCACAGCAGACCTCCCCCCTCAGTGTGCTTCTGTTCCACACAGCACATCTAGAGCAGGTAGGACAATCCTTTCATTCACTGCTTGTTGGATCCTGACACTGTCCACAATGGCATTTCTAGACCTTCTCTTTTCACTTTCTCTCCATCTCCCCTCAGTGTTTCCATCAACTTAACCAACACCTTTGATTAATATTTAACTGGAAACATTGAAGTGAGCTGACTTACCCTACAAACCTTCCCTTTAACTTAATCTGCCTTTATATTTGACATCTTACCTTACCTCACATGTGACAAAGAGAGGTGCTCTCTCTCACCTGAGTAATAAACCTTAGTTCTTATGGGACTTACTCGTTTTCAACTAGAGTAGGACTTCTCAGTCTCCTCACTATTGGCATTTTGGACCAGATAATTTCTAGGGTTGCCTGCGTGTTTTTGATGTTTAGCAGCATCCTCAGTGTTTACCCCCTAAGCACCAGTAGCAACTCCCCAACCCCAACCCCAGCCTCAATCCCACTATGACAACATGAAATGTCTCCAGACCTTGCCAAATGACCTCCAGTAGACCAAATCCCTCCATTTGAGAACTGCCTCCTCAGAAGTAAGGAGCACTTACTGTTGACCAGTAAACAAATGTATGTGGCTATCTTCTAATAAAACTTTATTTACAAAAACAGGTGAGAGCCAGATTTGTTTCTTGGCCATAATTTGTCAGCCTCTGACCTAAAACAGGGAATAGGTACCCTAAACTTATGAATTCAACTAAGGAGATATTTTTTTATTAATCTCAACTATGAAATTTTCACTTTAATTAATCGTTAGAATTTTCTTTATTTCTAAGTAGCTTGCGCCATCAATTATAGGCTTCTTGAATTATTTCTTTCATCTTTCCGTCTTTGACCAAAGCTATCTTCTGTTGTTAGTGAATGGGACAGTCGACATGTAAACTCAGGACAGAGGCTAGGCTCACGTGAAGAATGATGGCTACTCCTTCCCAGAAGAGCCCAGGCTGGAAAGCATGTATCAGCGTCTTAACATAGTACCACCTTAAGGACAGACTGCACGCTGCCATTCTCTCAGATTGTATAAATATTCAGAAAGACTTACCGTGTAGTAATCATACCAGCGGGCTCTAGGGAAATACGCACTGACATTTCTGGCATTCTAAAGATAAACAAACACAAACAAGGTGCAGGCTGTGGGTACTGTTATCTAAGACAAAGCAACCAATTTGCATAGGGGAGGGGTTTAAACAATAGCAATAGCCTTAGACCCACTTGCCTCATCTCTCTAGAGTCCCACATGTCAGGAAGGTCTTCCCTCCCTTCCTCCTTTTCAAGCAGGAGAGATTTGCCTACTCAAAACGAGTGGCTTCCATAGTTCTTTGGGATCCAGGACTTGGGGGTGGGGGGCAGGAGTGGAATTCACTATTTGCTTACAGACTTGTCCCATACTCTCTCCAAAGAGAGAGACAACTGAAGTTGAGTCTGTGACAGAAGAAAGTTTTATAGACACGATGTGAGTTTTGGAGGGTGCAACTAGCTGGTATTTTAATCAGAAGCCTAGACATCAACAGAGAAAGTAAAGGAATGACTTCTGCCACCTGGAGGATCCCTTATGGAAGGAAGGAAGGGAACACCTAGCCAGCAGCAACAAGATTACACACATTGCTGTAAGCAATTCTCCTGGAAAGCTTTGTTTTATTGATGAGAGAGAACTATAATGAATTCTTTACCTGACTGCCTCTATCTGACCCTGTATGCCTTATATTAGTTAATAAAGAAATGATTAATCTTAAAATATGTATATCATGAGGTCTTTTTCTTGATTGTCTTATGAGCTAGAATTGTTAGGCTGATGTTAGAGATGAGGGAGCTGAAGCCCAAAACACCTAACTAGTGGATTAGCTATAAAAAAAAAAAAAATGTATATATATATATATATATATATATATATATATATATATATATATATATAAAAAGAGAGAGAGAGAGAGGTAGAATAAGAACCATGTCTCAGAAACCCTGCTCCCCCCAGGCCTCTTCTCCTACTTCTATTTATCTAGACCCACAGCTGGGATCCTCCACCCATGTAAGCCTCCATACTCACAGGCTCCAGAACAGGGCTGACCAGAAAGGCTGGGCCCAGCAGGAACTGACCATCTATATCCCAGGTCACTCGGTCTGTCACGAACCTGGAAAGAGAAACCAAGGTCCACAGTCAGACCCCAAACAGGCCCCAGCCCCAGGCCCCAAGGAAATTCCTTAAGTTCAGATCTAAGTCAGAAAGCCAGCTGCAATCCTCACGCTGTCCCTTGGTCTCACTTAATAATGAACACACAGCCCCTACTTTCTATCTGCCACTTTCCTTGAATATCAGAAATGGTTGGATTTAAGTATGTTCTCTACTATAAAATATTTCCATATTTCTTAACTATGCACGGCACATTTAAAATGCAAAAATAGCTTTTGTTCTTCAAATCCACCCCCCATGCCTTCTTTTGTGACCTGAGCTCATTTTTACCTGGGTCCACATAGCCAAACTGCTACAAAAGATACATAGATCTTCACATGGCCAATTAGAAAGAAATTATTCTGTGTAATACAGTACTCTTCACTGGCTAAGGGTAGTAGTATAGTATGGTCTAGGCCCAGAAAACTAATGACAAAAAGCCATCACGTTTTTAGTCTAAAAGAAGCATTTGCCCCAGTTGCACCCCCCAGAATAAAATCAATTATCCATTAGTCATGAAAGTCCCAGCTAGATACTCACTCATGGAGAAGAGGCCGCACAACAGTGATGCCCTCAGTGTGGGCCTGGTGCATCAGGGTGTAGAGATATGGCAACAGAGTGTATCTGGTCTGTAGGACATTCTTGGAAATATTCACAAAGTTAGCATCCCAAGATACGGGGTCTTGTCTCTAAAGGAGAAAAAGAAGAGTATGTGAAGCTCACCCTAGTGGATTTAAGAAACTGAAGGCTTGTTCTAAATGAAGATTACCAACAGCTAAACTAAAGAAAGTTATAGATGAGACACAGAGAATAATCCTTTTTTTCCTTAGTGTTTTGCTATAGGGTGCATACAGAAGCATAGAGAACAAGAGAGAAGGAAAGTGAGAAGTAACTCCCCCCACCCAGAGGGGATGGTTACACTGTAATTCCTTCTCCTCCATTCTCCTCTCAGGATTCTGGGCACACATACTCTGTGCCTAGAGTAAAGGTTTTAAAACTGCTGAGTCCAGGACCCAAATCATGCAGCTAGCCATATGAGATCCAGCATCTTAAATACCATGCCATCTGTTGGCCCAATATTCTTAATAGACTGGAAATGACCACAGAAGGTCTCCCAGGGCACCTGATAAATTCTTCCCATAAGATATTCTTCTTGGGATATGTTGGTTCAATTCTGCTTAAATGAACACAGTAATCTAAGTACTTAGGAATATGGTCCATTGAGACATAAGGATTCACAATTCTGAAGATGTCCCTAGGGGGCTGCATTACTTGTAGCTCACATATGTAGGTTGTGTTTCAAGTGACACAAAACGGTTGGGGTAGGAGTTAATTTTTACCCTGGTTCCAATAGTGTTGTGGTTCCTTGAGAAGGGATAGAAGGCTCCTAGTTGCATCCAGCGGGCACACATCTCGTATTCAGCATCTTGAAAGAACCCACAGATATCTGCTCCTGTCTGAAGCAAGAAAAAGTGACACAAGCTTGTTGATGATTTATGAAAGATATCACCATCTTCTTGATTAGGAGGGATGCAAAGGACACTTACATAGGATATGCCAAAGAGGCTGAACTCCATCATGCCTGCAATGAGAACAATGGCTGCATCAAACCAAGTTCCCGTGACCTGCCTCCTTTACCAGGATCCTAACTCCCTTCTCTGCCAGCAAAGGCCTGGGAACAAGCCCACACACCAATGATTGATTTCTTCAGCTGGTCCCATGCAGCCGTGTTGTCTCCCAGCCAGTGTCCTGCCCAGCGGCCAGAAGAGGGGAAGGTGGAGCGGGTAATGACAATGCCTCGCTGTCCTGTCACCTCCTGCACGGCTCTGGTTGGAGGGGAACAAGGAGATGAGTTGAGAGTAGAGTAGGAGACAAAAGGCCATAGAGCTTCTACCCCACTCCCCAGAGCTCTTGAGTCAAGACCATGGTAACCAGATGTTTGCAGCATGATTGGAGGGGATATGGAAATCCAGTCTATATGCGGTCCCCATTGACTGATGATGGAGATAATTCATGCCTTTTCATAGTATTTTACAGAGAACTCTATCTATAGTAAACTCATTGGATTGCCCCCAAATTGTAAGAAGTCACTAAGTCTTATGATTTATTTATTCAATACTTGATTATCTATATTTCAGAAAGAAGAGGGTGAAAGGCTTGATAAATCTTCCCTTAGGATAATGCATAATACTCACTGACCTCACAAAATGAGACTATGCTAATTGAGTAGAATATTCATAGACTGTACAACAAGAAAGGCAGAAAGAAAGAAAGAAGAAAGGAAGGAAGGAAGGGAGGGAGGGATGGAGGAGAGGAGGGAAGAAGAAAGGGACAGAGAGTGAGAGAGAGAAAGAGAGAGAGAGAGAGAAGAAAGAAAGAAAGAAAGAAAGAAAGAAAGAAAGGAAGGAAGGAAGGAAGGAAGGAAGGAAGGAAGGAAGGAAGGAAGGAAGGAAGGAAATCCTACTAGAGATGATTTACTTTTTTTTTTTTTTTTTTTTTTGAGAGGTTTTCGCTATAGGGCGCGTGCGCTCGCCAGACAGACAGAGAGAGACATAGAGACAGAAAGCGAGAAATCACCCCCCAGAGGGGATGGTCACGCCGCAATCCCTTCTCCTCCATTCTCCTCTCGGGATCTTGGGCACGCACGCACACACACCCGGTGTGAGTTTTAAGCCACCGGGTCCGGGACGCGAACCGCGGTCGACTATGTGGGAGTCCAGCGACATAGCCATTACGCTAACTGCTGGTTCCTGAGATGATTTACTTTTGAAATAAGAGAGCTGTCCAGTCTTCTGTGTTCCCTTTGCCTCTTGTGACTGCAGCTACTAAAGCACCAGTTGCACTGTGTAGTATTTATCGATGTCTCCATGTCTGTTTCTCCCACTGGACTATTAGTTCCTCACTGGCAGGGTCATTTCTTATTTAAATCTATCCTCCTAATTATAATCACAGGACCTGGCTGCATGTTTAATAAGTGATTACTTAATAAATAAGAATTGCTATGTAGTTGCAGTTAAAACCTTCTTAACCCCTTAGAACAGGGAATGAAAGGAATGGTAGGGCAGATATACCAGTCAGTGGCCGTCCCTATAGGCTATACCAAATGGTAAAGAGCAGTGACTCACTCGTATGTGGGTCTGGTCTGGGACCACCCATACAGACTGTGCACGTCGTAGTGCCGCACCAGGGATCCATCGGGCAAGATCTGCTGGCCCTCCATGCACAGGGTCTTGCTGCTCAGGCCCCTGTCTCTCGACTCCAGATCTAGAGGGAAAGATTCAGTCATGGATGAACGCTAGATCTTAAGACCAATTTGATCCTTATATGGATCCCTCTTCTCCTTCTCAGGGGCATAAAAACAGTGCTCAGCTTTGAGCTGCAATGACACCTGCAGGTGTTTTCAACACTGTTTGCTAGAGAAAGCAGAGGCCTGGGAAAGAATATCCAGCTGTTAAGCACTGTGTGAAGGCTGTGATCTAGGCTTTGAATGTACAAATTATTTCATGCCATTCTTTTTATTTTTAAGTTTTTGCCATAGGGTACATGTGCTCACTAGAGAGAGACAGAGAGAGAGGAAATGTGAGAAATCCCTCCCCCCAGGGGGATGGTCACACTGCAATCCCTTCTCCTCCATTCTCCTCTTGGGATTTTGGGCATGCAGGCACAGGTGCCTGGTGTGCTTTTCAAGCTGGTGGGTCCAGGACTTAACCCACTCAGTCAGCCATGTGGGATCCAGTTCCTCAACTACCAAGCTACCTGCTGGCCCTCATATAATTCTTATCATCATACTGTGAAGAAAATATCATTATCTGCCTTTTACAACTTATGAAACTGAGATTTGGAAATACCCAGTAACCTGTGGAAGGTCACACAACCCACAGAATGAATAATTGCTAGAGCCAAGATATGAGCATGACTCCAAAGTCCAACTCCTCCACAAACAGGGCAAGCCACTACTTCCCATGCACTGCTGACACAACAGATTCCTGTGTAGGAATTAATGTAAGCTAGAACAACCAAGAAATCTAGCTATGAAAATCCTTTGGAGACATTACACTGTTAAATTCTTTCTGAACAAATTTGAGAAATTCACCCAACGAGTCTGGTAATGTGCATATGCCCAACTGGGTAAAGTGCTGGAAGTGCTTTCATCCCTGCCCCCAGGAAACCACAGTAGCAATGAGGACCCAGAGGACATGCTCTGTGCGTGTCGAGGTGGACCCTGGGTCTTGCAGTGGTCATCTTCCTTCTAACCACAGCTCCCTCAGCAGAGGAGGCCAAGAGTCCTTACGTGGCATGTAGGGAGGATGGTTCAGAGTAGCATTTTTGCAGCCTGGAGGAACTGCCCCATTCACAAAGCTAGATGGTTCATTCATATCCTAGAAATGTCAAACAGGGACAGAGCTTACTTCTTAAGGTAATTACATCCTGTCAATTCAGAGACAAGGAAGTAGTGAATAAACTGTTCAACATCTCATAATCCTTACATATGCCAGACCAAGAAGTGTATCAAATCCTGATGAGAATTAGCTGGAAGTTCAATTAATCTGTACAGACTGACTGACCACAGTGTTTTAGAACCATTCCCCCTCAGAGTACAAAGCCAGTGAAGTTCCGAGGAATTTCTAGTTGTCACCTTGGAGGTTTTATAGTAGGAACTTCAGACAAGGTACAGGGAGTGAGGGATACCAATGCTATTCCAATCCTGACTGGGGAAAGTACTGTCTGATATGTCCAAAGTCTTTCTTGGATGATGATTACCCTCTTTGCTAAAGATCAGCAATACATATGCTTAAATGCACAAAGAGAGACACACCCACACCGTTGTCCACGTGTACACTGACATATATACACTTACAATCCACATGCCATCATACTTCAAGCTCCTCTCTGGTTGCCGTGGGTTGGTGTACAGTTCTTCCATTTCCCTCTTCCACCAGTTTGCAGTTGAATTGCGGAAAAAGTCTGGGAAGGCCACATAAGCTCGGTATTGCTATGAAAATGAAGAATAGTTCATTTGTCCCAAATATAGCAGAAAGCCGATAGATACTCACTGAGAACTTAGCTCATGAAAAGGTCTGTACTGTACTACTTGTGGATACATAGTATGAACGGGCCCTGAATAATATCTGTGGCTTATTAGAAAACCACTGAGTGCAGGGCCAGCAGGTAGCATAGTAGTTAGACACCCACATGGCTAACCATGGTTCGAGTCCCAGACCTGGTGGCTTACTTTCTCACTTCCCCTCTCTGTCTCTGTCTCCCTCTGGTCAAACTAAAATAATAATAATAACGAATAAAATTTTTTAAAAAAGAAAACCACTGAGTGCAAAGAGGATAAATTAGCACAAATGACATACCTTCTCAGCATTTGGAGAATATCCATACACTGTTTTTCTCTTCATGTCAACATGAATGGTAACAATCAACACCCTATATAGGTGAGCCCACTATCAGTGGTATTCGATGCTTAACTCTCAACTCTGTCTTGCCATTTCCTAAGTGCTCCTCAAAGATAGAGCACTAGCCAGGGAGAGACTACAGCTTGGAAGGGCAGACACCACACACGCAGTACAACTGGTTGGAAGGAAACATCCAGGCCATCCTCTCCTGTGTTATTCTCACCAGGAGTTGGGGTGGGGGGGAGTAACTCTCATGGTATTAGACTGATGAGTAGGTATCTGTGTTTTCTATGGCTTTGGAAGCACATAAAAGCGGCTATTATATATAATATAAATTGGGAGGGCTTAGAGGAAAAAGTTGCAACCTCCCCTTCTCTTCATATTCCTTCAAATTAAAGCAATGTCTTTATTTTAACTTGAAAAGTAGACCCAAGGGGGAACCAGCAGTTAGCGTAATGGCTATGTCGCTGGACTCCCACATAGTCGACCGAGATTCACGTCCTGGATCCGGTGGCTTAAAACTCACACCGGGCGCGTGTGCGTGTATGCCCAAGATCCCGAGAGGGGAATGGAGGAGAAGGGACTGCGGCGTGACCATCCCCCCTGGGGGGTGATTTCTCGCTTTCTGTCTCTATGTCTCTCTCTGTCTGTCTGGAGAGTGCACGCGCCCTATAGCAAAAAACCTCTCAAAAAAAAAAAAAAAAAAAAAAAAAGTAGACCCAAGGCATAGCTCTTTAACTATATTGTAAGCCTTTTTTTTCCCCAGATTAATTTCACATTTTATATAAGGTTCCCATCATGATGTATTAGGTCATTGGGAAAGTCATGATGTATTTTTCTATGGTTTTCTGCGCAAAAATGCATCAGAGTTTTCTGGCAACCAATATATAAAATACTTATAATTTTTCAACAGATAAATTTACTTTTTTTCTTGTTAAATATTTCTTCCCTTTGCACCTGACACCCACCCTCTACCATCCACTCTCCTTCCTTACAGTCTCTGGTATCCACATTTATGTTCACTATTATATTTTCAGATCTCTCAATTTCTGCCATAAAGTGTGAAATTCTTCAGAAAAATAGAAAAAATATATCAAATTTATCTGGAATCATAAAAAAATCCCATATCATCAAAGCAATACTGTTCAAAAAAAGAATAAAAAAGAAGTCATCTCCAATTTTTACTTCAAAATATATTACAAAGCTATGATAATCAGAATAGCATGATACTGGCAAAAATAAAAATGGATTCATAGACAAATGGAACAGAATAAAGATTCCAGAAATAAACCTCAAATCATACAGCCAATTGATATTTGACAAAGGGTACAAGACAATGCAGTGGAGAAAAGAAAATCTTTTAAGCAAATGGTACTGGAAGAACTGGATATCTACCTGTAGAAAAATTAAACTGGACCCCTGTCTCTCACCATTAATAAGAATCAACTCAAAATGGATCAAAGATTCAAATACAAAGCCTCAAACTATAAAACTACTAGTAGGAATTACAGGGGAAACTTTTGAAGACATGGAGTAGGCAAAGATTTCTTTTTTTTTTTTCTTTTTTCTTTTTTTCTTTTTTTTTTTTTTTTTTTTTTTTTTTTGAGAGGTTTTTGCTATAGGGCACGTGCACTCGCCAGAAAGACAGAGAGAGACAGAAAGCGAGAAATCACCCCCCAGGGAGGATGGCCATGCCACAGTCCCTTCTCCTCCATTCTCCTCTCAGGATCTTGGGCACACATGCACACACATCCGGCATGAGTTTAAGCCACCAGACCTGGAATTCGAACCGCGGTCGACTACATGGGAGTCCAGCAACATAGCCATTATGCCAACTGCTGGTCCCTGGCAAAGATTTCTTAAATTAAGAGCCTTAAAACACAGGAAGTAATCCCCAAAATAGACAAGTGAGACTATGTTGTAAGCTTTTTAAGAGCAAGGAGCGAGGTCCATTGGGGTAAATGTACTAGACTTCCACATGGCAGACTGTGGTTCAAGTCCCAGAACTGGTAGCTTGCTTTCTCACTCTCTCTCTCTCTCTCTCTCTCTCTCTCTCTTTGTGTCTCTCTGTCTCTCTTTCTCCCCTCTTTCTTGTAAGTGCACATATCCTGTAGCAAATTTAAAAAATAATAGTAAGGATCAATAAAATTAAATAAATTAATTTAAAATTATTTTTATAAAAAGAGAGAGAGAGAGTAAGGAGCTATTGGGGACAGCAGGTTACATTGCTGGACTCCAAAATTTTCAACCATGATTCAAGTCCTAGACCTAGTAGTTTGAATATCATGCCAGGTACATGTGCAAGTGTGCCAAAGATCCCAGGAAGAGAATGGAGGAAAAGGAATTGCAGCATGGCCATCCCCCCAGGAAGTGATTTCTCATTTTCCATTTCACTGTTCTGTCTACCTCTCAGGGCACACACCCTATGGCAAAATCTTCTTAAAAATAAATAAATAAATAAATAAATAAATAAAAGTCAAAGTGCTATTAATAGTTTTATATTTTTCAAGTAATCTTTATATCTCCCACAGTACTTAGCTTAGAAACTGACATAAAATAAATATTCAGGGAACCAGCAGATGGCATAAAGGTTACATCGCTAGACTCCGGTGTAGTTGACTGTGGCTCAAGTCCCAGGCCCAATGGCTTGAAACTCATGCCAGGCATGTGTGCATGCATGCCCGAAGTCCCAAGAGGAAAATGGAAGAGAAGGGATTACAGTGTGAGTATCCCCTCTAGGGGATGATTTCTCACTTTCTGTCCCTCTCTGTCTCTCTGGGAAGCACACACACCCTATAGCAAAAATCTCTAAAATAAATAAACAAATAATTAGTGTTTAATTGTGGACTCATATCACTTAGCAGTAGCAAATATTCATAAATTACTACATGACCCCTCTACCTGTTATGGGAAGTTATGGACCTTTGTACGTCTCAGTGAACAGCTTCCTTTATTCTATTCACTGCATTTTAAGAATTAAAGAGCTAAGTAATGCTAGTGGCAGTGGTAAGGGAACAACGTAAAGAGGGCTCGGTCCAGGGGAACTCCAGTTCTTTTATACAAGACACAAAAGGCAAATAGGAACCACACCTCTAGATACAGGTTGAATAGAATACCAAGAGAAAAACAGAATCAAATTGATATACACAGGATCTGGTTCACAGAAAAGTCAGAGGGTAGCAAGCTGCATCACTAAGAACCCTGCAGTGGGGGCTTGGGGATGCCAAGGAGGACTTTCATTAGAAAATGGAAGTAGAAGTCATGGACCTAGACAAAGAGAAACTTTCACACGTTTGAGAGCTCTGGTTCAGGCCAGGTTAGAAATAACGGAATAGGACTGGGAGAAGGAGGGTTAGAATAAATAGAGTCAATATCAACCATATCTTAGAATTACATCCCCTGTGAGACGCAATGAAAAAATTTACCAACCTCATCGAATGCCACTCAGGTGATGCTTACCCATGTAGTGAAAAAGTGTTTCGCCATTCTCAGGGTGCTGGCTCTGCACCTCCTGGCAACATCCTGCTCTTGCTTTGTTACTTCTGCCCTGACTTTCCCTGGTCTTCAGCCAGAGATGTCCCTAGCTGCCCCAGGATCATTTATCACAGTCCACTATGTGCTATCAAAATGCAGTTTCTGAACCCTACCCAGGACTTTCTGAACTAAATCTCTGAGCTTCAGATTTAGAAATCTGCTTTTTATATGCTCCCTGGCTATTGGTTTGTTTGTGTTTGTATTTTTATAGCCTACTCGGTGAGACCTAACCTGGACATCAGTAGCCTCACACCCAGCAGTCTCACCATGTGAATCTTATTAATATAAATGTCGGACTGTCAGAAAAGTCATGATGTGTCTTTTCTGGTTTTCTATGCAAAAATGTGTCATGACATTTCTGACAACCCAATAGTTATAACTATTTCATCTGTTGAGAGTCTCTTATGGCCTACCTAGTAGATTCCATGACCCTCAATAAAGTGTTTCTTATCCAAGGCACAACTAGCATGTGGGGCAAGAGCACAGGACATAGAGACTCCCTGCAATCAGTGTATGGGCATTCCTGATCACTTTTGATCAGGAATTGGTTTCCTCAGAAACTGTGTTAAGTCCACAGTGCCCCACAGATCTTCACATGCCCTCAAGATGGCAGTATTGTTCATAATGGCCAATGAACTGTGGGCCTCACAAGGCAGTGGTAGGCAGGCCCTTGATTGCTGAAGTGGCCCCTCTGTCAGTGTAAAGCTTTGGAACTTAGGAAGCCCGTGACCCTGAACTTCTCTGAACTTACAGGGTCTTGTGTCCAGGTGGACTTCCAGGACCACCAAACTTTAAGTGATCCTCTGGGAGAAGTAATGAAGAAAATAGGAAGGTAGGTACTCTTCCCTGAACCCCTATCTGATATATGACATAGCTAGATGATAGATAAACGTACAGAGAGAAAGATAGAGAAATGATAGATAAATATACAGAGATAAAGATAATGATACATAAGTAGACATGGATAGATGATAGAAAAAGAGATAGATGATAGATAGAGATACTTTTTCAGTAAGTAGTAGACAAGAGGAAAACAATCTTTAACTTTGAATCATTGCTGCCAATATTCAAAATCTGCTCCAGTCAACTTCTGTTTTAATACTGCTTCTGCTGCCAGGAAATAAAGAGCCTAGCAGCCTGGTCCCAAGTGTGGACATCTCATTTTGCATCTAGAGTGCTACTACTGGCTAATGGCTTTGGGATCCAGGAGGTCAGAGACACTAGGCAACTGATCCTCTCTGGCTTGCAGCACCATCTAATCTCGCCGCTCTATCAGAACTGTTCCAGATCTGAGTCCTTAGTTTCCAGACCATGCAAGCTCTGCCTAATCCTCTAGGATTAACTATGTGCCCTGCCCCTCTGACCACTGTCTAGAATGCTGCATTGTATGGAAAGACCTACCAAGAAAAGTTTTTGTCCCTGACTTCCGAGTGACTAACACATAAATTCTCAACTGCCGTGCTCTGTTCCCATAATACTGATACTCTAGTTAATAACTGATCCAGGCAAAATTTGCAGACTCCACTTACAGCACGTTGCTAACCTCCCAGAGACCAGCTTCCTGGTCCCTTCAACTCTTGGCAGATGTCCTACCCTGGGAACAAGTCCTTTTTTTTATTTATTTATTTATTTATTTATTTTATTTATTTATTTTTTTTTTTGTCTTTCCAACTTTTCTATGGAGGGCACACAGGCTACCATGCCCACCTATAATTCTTGTCCAGAAAAAAATAATCATTGTTGAAGAAGAGCCAAAGAGGGTAAGGAAAGGTATTTACTCTCCAGAAGGTCTCCAACCTCATCCTGAGATTTTCACTCACAGGATCAGAACAATTAATAACAAAGCAAACAGGATGGCAGTTCACTGGGCACACATAATGACCAGAGCATGGGGTTGAAGGTTTCCTGGACACTAAGGAACCAAGTGGACTTCTGGCAGCAAACGCTTAGTGAAACTGAGGGATTCATGTCCAGAAGCATGGGCTACTTGGATCCATTACCACAAGAGTCTGTTCCCAGAAGAGAGTAAGTTGCACCATAAGGCTGGAAAAAGATGTCAAATGCAAAGTTGAGAAACTCAAAGAAGGATTAGGGTGAAGGCAAGATTTATATGCATGAAGATGGAGAAGTCTTTCTATGAAAAATGATGTGCAAAGAAAAAGATGCAATCACTGAAGACAAGCATTATAGACTGTTAAAAAGCAATAAGAGGGTAGCTGGTGGCATGGTAGTTAAGGCACAGGATCCCCACATGACCAACTATGGTTTGAATCCCGGATTTGGTGGCTTGAAAATCACACTGGGCATGTGTGCATGCATGCCCAAAATCCTGAAAGGAGAATGGAGAAGAAGTGATTGTGGTATGGACATCCTGTGGGGGGGGGAGGGATGATTTCTCACTATTCTTCTCTCTCTGGTGAGCACACGCACCCTATGGCAAAAAAAAAAAAAAAAAAAAAAAAAAAAAAAAAAAAAAAAAGATAACCAAGGTATTAATAACATGGTACTAATAACAAGGTATTAAAAATCACAGTATTAGTAATGCAGAGAAAAGATAGTATTTTTCGGAAGTGTCATCCAGTGGAAATTCCATGGGCCTTTAGAATCTGAAAGTCTTGGATCTAAAATTAACATTCTCATCACCTAAAACCATGGACAAGTAATTTAATCTCTCTGAGTCTTAAATTCTGAGGACAAAAATACTTGTGTCCCAATCCCAATTGGGAGTGAAGTACAAGGGGTCTTCAAAAGTTCATAGAAAATGCATGCTAAGGAAACAGTGTGCATGGATTAAAAAAAAATTTTTTTAAGTTTTCCATAGGGCACATGCACTCACTAGAGAGATGGAGAGAGAGAAAGAGAGAGACAAAGTGAGAAATTACTCTCCAGGATCGCCCTGCTGAAATCCCTTCTACTCCATTCGCCTCTCAGGATTTTGGACACAAGCTCACATGCACCCAATGTGTCTTTGAAGCTATCGGATCCCAGAGTCAAACCACACAGTCAGTCATATGGGATTCAGATGCCTTAACCACCATGCCACCTGCTGGACTAAGGATTGCAAAAAAGTTTTACACCAAAATAATCTGGTACTTTCATTCTGTTTTTCCACAAGCTCTTTGAAGTTCTGTCATATTACACATGAAGTTACTGGTACAGACTGACTCCCAAGACACACTCTGCTGGGTTTCTTTCTGGCCAAGTCCCCATCTATGGTATAGGCACACCAAGTCCCCTGAGTCTGGCTGCCCTTTCCTAGCAACGCTGACCTCACCCAACATCCATCCACAAAGAGCCTTTTACCTCTACTTGACTATCCCAGTCCAGAGACCCATTAACGACAACACCAGGAAAATCAGGCCAGACCTGTAGAAGAAAAATGTTCAACAGAAATATATTAGATAATTTCCCTTTATATAGCAATAGTATTTCCTAAGAAACTATAAACCATACTTCTAAGAGTATTAATATACTTTGATTGTCATGTAGGCATGACCTTGGAAAAAAGTGGATTCCACAATACAACCACATTGCTTAAAAAGGACTTCCAAAAACTGATTACGAAAATGAGAACTTCTGACCTCAGAGCTCAAATAGAAAAGCCAAAAACACACCAAGTGACCCACCCCTGGGCTGGGCTGGCCACTTCACTACTTAGAACATACCTTTCCCCAGACAATGTCTCCACCATTCGGATATCTGATGAAGACATCATCCTCCACACCCCGAGTGAAGGCAGGATAGGGCTCTGTCTCATTGCCAGAAATGGCTGGGTCCTGAAATCAAAGCACAATTCTGGTAGGAAAACTAAAGCCAGAGAATGATGGGGCATAGAAAGAAGAGCTCCTCCACAGAAAAGTCTCTATCTTCCACTTGAACGGTGGAGTTTCTGTGACTCCTGGGAAATAGACTTTTAAATTGTTTTTGAATTTCTCTTCTTGTAACAGGGGAAGAAAAAAAAGATAGTACAGTGGTTTCTCCACCAAAACCCGTTCATTCTCACAGACTCCCCACATTCAGAAAAAAACTAACCAGAATGAGGATGACTCGCATGCCTTCAGACTTCATGCGGTTGATCAGAGCTGGAAACCCAGCAAACTTGGGGCTGAGGGTGAAGTCCAGCTGCCGCTCCATGTAGTCGATGTCCGAGTACTGCACGTCCTGGAGGAGGACACAGGCACCTGAGAAGCTGCTGGTGGTAAAACTCAAGGCCCCTTATGGGAACAGCCTGCCCGACCCAGTGGTGAACTCCAGGGGTTTTTTGGCTGACTTTCAAATTATAGTTCTGTCATTTGTTGCATACAGATTCTGGGAAATTCACCTCATTTTTCAAATTTTTAGTCATTAAATAGAAAATATCTAAATTGGCAGAGAATAGGATGATAATGCCTCTTTGTCAGGGTTGCTGTGAAGATAAATAAAAACACGGAATGAGAGAGTGCTCTGTAAACTGCTAATATAAAGGATGACTGTAGTTATGTTCCCCAAGAGAAGTCCCTCACTATCAGTGATTCATGTTCAGAGAAGATAATGCTAACTACCCACTACTGGTATGGCATGGGCAGCAAATATACTACAAAGCAAAGAAAAACAGAACAAAACCCTGTAATTGCTTTGTGAAATTTAATCTTGGGGGGTAGGGGCAAGGTAATCAGACACAGCTTTCTTATTTTGAATGAAATAATATCTGATACACCTTCCATTCATAGAAATGACTGTAAGTGATAGAAAAGTAAGTAGAATAAAATTAAATATGTACTGGTTCATGAGACCAATTCTTTAATTATTGGACCCTCTTGTTCTCAAGGGAGGACAGAGTTGATTTTAATGTGCACCTCCTCGGGAAACCCATCCTAGGATCCCTACTTTCCACCAGTTTAGCTCAAAGCTGACAGAACACGGTGCTGAGCACCCGCAAAGTGTTGGGACCTATCACATCCACACACACACACAATGGTCTAACTGAATTCGGATGGTTACTTTTTCACTAAGTAAAACTAGTATTTGGGAGTTCTTTTATCCTACGGAACCAAGGATATTTGGGGGGGCCAAATTTTTTGAAGTCATAGAAAAAAGAAAGAAGCGTGAGATAGAAAAACTTCTCTGAGTCAACCCTGGAACCTCCTCCTTTGGCAAATCACTTTGATTCTTTGGGCTACCATCTCCATGAAATGAGTACAAGGGTCCCCTTGCCCCATATTACTGTGCTGTGGTGAGTCTCAGTGCAATATTGCATGAAAAAGCACTTTGAGTCTTTATAGAACCCCATAAAGATCAAAGGAACCCAGATATAAAGACACCTGCGTTAGAAGTTTCAGAGCTAGTTCACCACAGCTGAGCACGTACATAAGGGATCTGTGCAGCCACCATATCATCATACAAGTTAGCGATCTCGGTATCATTCTGGTATCCATAGCGACACAACTGGAACCCCAATGACCAATAAGGTACCATCACAGGCCGACCAATCAACTAGAAAATAGACAGAAAATATTAATCTTCTAAAAGGAGAAGCCATGAATATTGAAGCTGTACAGTAACGAGTGTCTTTCATGCCCCAAGCTAGGTAACAAATTCAAATACAGAGAGAAACTGAGGGGATGCAGAGTCACGGAGACACGTTGGAGAAAGCCTCCTGCTAGCCTTGAGATTCTTTGGGAATTCTGAAAAACCTGATTTTATTCTAATTCCTAAAGGTAGGTTAGTTCACTGGCTAAGAGCACAGAACTTAGGGACAAAATGCCCAGGCCAGCGTATAGGTTCCAGGCCTGTGAGCTGTACAACCTTGGGCAAAAGTTAAGTAACCTCGGGGTCAATAGGTGGAGTGGTGGTTAAGGCTCTGGACTTCCACATGGCTGACCACAGTTCAAGTCCCAGACCTGGCAGCTTGATGCTGGGCACATGTGTATGCATCCCCAAAATCCCAAGAGGAAACTAGAGGAGAAGGGACTGTGGTGTGGTTTCTCACTTTCCCTCTCACTGTCTGTCTCTGATGAATGCACACGTCCTATGCAAAAATCAAAGAAAGTAAATAAGTAGATAAAAAGTTAAGTAACCTCTGTATCTATAAATTGGGAATCGTAATAGCATCTGCCTTACAATGTCTGCATGAGGACTCCATCTGTTGTTAGATGTAAAGTGCTATGACATGCAATAAGTAATAGCGCTATGCTCTAAGTATTACATGTTTATTGCTGCTGCCACAACCACCACCGCCACCATGATTACCACCACCACCATCACCATCACCTCCATATCACCTCTACCAACACAGCTATCATTACCAACACCACCACCACCATCACCATTAGTCTCACCACTACCACTGGTACTACTACTATTTCTGCTACTCTGCCACACTAAGACATGCTATGAATTTAATGTACTGGAATGTGTTTATTTCTCCTTACTCTATAATCTCCCTACGTTTGAGAAAGATCAACCATTCCATTTATCAGTCGAGATTTATACGAATGTACGTGGGTTTTGTCATGCAGAATGTGCGACATAAATAACACAATTGAATTTCCTCCTACCTCAGTGTACTGCTGAGTGACAAGCTCTGGAGTCGGCCCCAAGAGCACATAAAAGTCCAGAATCCCGCCTGTAGTACGGTATGTCAAAGCAGGCAGAGGCTGGAACGTCACATCTAGAAATACAGGAAAACACCAACCAAGCTGGAAAACTTCAAGCTGAGGAAGTACCCCTGAAATTCACACCTCTCCTTCCTGCATCCTCCTATCTATAGAATGCTAAGAGCATGGATTTTTGCACTATTCCTGTACGGAATGAAAGAAGTTAAGTGAATGTCTATGGATGTCTCATTCCTGAACTTTCTTACTTTGGTGTACTTTATTATATATAATGTATAATACTACATAATAAATAAATATATAAAATATTATATATTTTGTCACTGTGCTCTTTTAAAATTATTATTGGGGCCAGCAGATGGGGTAGTGGTTATGTTGCTGGACTCCCATGTGGCTAACCACGGTTCAAGTCCTAGACCTGGTGGTTTGAAATGCATACCAGGCAGTATCCATGCATGCCCAAGATCCCAAGAGGAGAAAGGAGCAGAAGGGATTGCAGCATGGCCATCCCCCTGATGGAGTGATTTCTCACTTTTACTCTCACTATCTCTGTCTCTCTCTCTCTCTCTGGCAAGTGCACATGCCATATGGCAAAAACCTCTAAAAAAAGAAAAGAAAGAAAGAACTACTACTACTTTTATTAAGAACAGTTTAAGACTCACAAGAAGTTGTGAAAATATTTATAGTACTGAGAGTTCTTATGTGTCCTTCATGCAACTTTCCCCTGTTATAACATCTTACATAGTTGTTGTACATTGCCGAAACCAGGACACTGGCACTGGTACAAAACTGTAAACTCAGGATGGACCTTTTTGATGTTGACAGTTTTTACATACATGTTTTTCCCACCTTTCTACTACATACCATATAAATCTTCCTTACACTGTCACATCTAGAACAAGTGTTAAAATCCGTAGTTCCATCATGAACTCAAATTACACAGGTAGCTTCCACTAGCTGACCTCCAGAATATTTGGCACTCACTTTTTCTCAGTTTGCTATCTCTTCAAATGTGATTTTTGACAAAGCAAAACAAAAGTCACTGCCCACAAGGTGATAATTTTGACTTCAAGAGGCAGCTAGGTCAAACACATTCTAAGGTGACTCAAGAATTACTGGCCCACAGAAGTAAGGAGTGACACTGTCATCGTCTCACCCATGGCATTGCTGTTGAGCAGGAGCACTCCGTGGGCACTACCATCCTCCTCCAGTCCCATGTAGTAAGGGTGAACACCATATGAATTCTTCTTGTACTGAAGAGTCATGTGGAGAAATGGCAGGAGGTTAAAAGATGGTGTGGCTGAGAAAGAAACTTAACAAGAATTTGATAGCTAAGATGGCTCTAGTCTTCTTTGTGAAGTAAGTCAAATGCATGAGAAACAAAGGAGCCTGAGAAGTGGCCCACTTGTCTAAAAGTAGAATGTGACCATCCAAGCTGAGTCTCGGAAGACAAAGCACAAAGTGAGGACAAAGACAGGCAGAAACAAAGATCCCACTCTGTCCTTACCCCTGGGGGTTGGTCTCGGGAAAACATTCCCCATGTGTGCCAGTTCAAATCTCTCTTAAAAGCTGTGTGCTCATTTTCCCCAAAGCCATAGATGTACTCAGAGGGAAGGCGAGTGGAGATGCGAATGAACATGTCATTGAAGGTGAAGCCAAGGAGCTGAGAGTCCCAACTGTAACACAAAAAGGTAAGTTTGAAAAAGAAAACAGACTTTTCTGTTGGCTTCAAGAAGCTGACTTTGACTCCCTCCTCACCACTCAGAACCTTCTTCATCTCCCAAATAAAGCAAACTCTATTTGACACTTCTTCCCAGTACCAAATCCAATCCAATCTCACCATTTCAGTTACTACCACTCCACACCCTAACTCCCAAACATTATGTCTTTCCCTGATTTACACTTCTTCAGTGGCTTCTTGTGAAAATAACTTTCTTTTTAAGAATCTGGCTCCATTTTTTTTTGAAAGTTATTGCTAAAGGATGCATGCACTCGCCAGAAAGACAGAGAGAGACAGAGAGACAGAAAGCGAGAAATCATCCCCCAAGAGCGATTGCCATGCTGCAATCCCTTCTCCTCCATTCTCCTCTCAGGATCTTGGGCACGCATGGCACACAGGTTTGGCATGAGTTTTTAAGCCACCAGGTCCAGGACTCAATCTGTGGTCGACTACATGGGAGTCCAGCAATGTAGCCATTATTCCATCTGCTGGTCCCCTTGGGCTCCATTTTTTTTAAGTTTTACTTATTGATTTAGAGAGATTTTTGCTGTAGGGTGTGTGTGCTCCACAGAGAGACAGAGAGAGAGACAGAGAAACAGAAAGTGAGAAATCATCCCCTGGGGTAATGGCCACGCCATAATCCCTTCTCCATTCTCCTCTTAGGATTTTGGGCAAGCACGCACACACACCCAGCATGAGTTTTTAAGTTGCCGAGTCTGGGACTCGAACAGCAGTTGACTATTGGGGAGTTTAGAGACATAACTATTATGCCATTTGCCAGTTCTAAAAATAACTTATGATGCCTTCAAGGCTGTGCCTGATTGGAAGCCCTCAAATATCCCAGCTTCTTCACCCACCATCACCTCCATGCTTACTACAGTGTTCCAATGGCACTGGACTTTCTCTGCTCTCTAACACGCCAAGTTTGCTCCTGTCTCTTTCCTGTGCACTTATTTTCTCTCTGTTTGAAATGTTTTTTCCCTTCCCCCAGGTCTCCACGTGGGTGGCTCCTGCTGCTCATCCAGATCCTATTTTAAATGTCTTTTTTTTTTGGAGAGGTTTTTGCTATAGGGCGTGTGCTTGTCAGAAAGACAGAGAGATAGTCAGAAAGTGAGAAATCACTCCCCAGAGGAAATGGCCATGCCACAATCCCTTCTCCTCCATTCTCCTCTTGGGATCTTGGGCACATATGTATACGCACTCCATGTGAGTTTAAGGGTCCAGGACTCGAACTGTGGTCGACTACATGGGAGTCCAGCGACATAGCCATTACGCCAACTGCTGGTCCCAAATGTCATTTTTTCTGAGAGATCTTTACTGATCACGATATAAAAAGCAGTAACCTCCCCAAACTCTCTATTACCCTGCTTTTTCCCCTATATAGCAGTTATCATTATCTCAACTTTCTTTTTATACTGTAACTTAAATTATGTTATGTTATATTATTTGTTACATGAGAGACCTCATCACTTAAAATCACAGTTCCTAGACTAGCACCTAATATAGAAAAGGTTCCCCATGAACATATGTTGGAAGAACCCCATATACAGGAAACTGCCTTAGTAATTATTCCATGTCTTCTAAAATTTGCCATAAAAACAAGTCTGAAGAAAATGACTTATTCAAAGATCTGGAAATGGATAGTGTGCTGCTTTGAGCCACGATAGCTCAAAGGAAAACAAATCTGGCAGTTGATGTACTAGCACCATCAATTCTGAGTCAGACTGGGAGCCACTTACATTACAGTGTTTGTACTCTTTCGGCGAATTTCAATCCCAAATGGATTCTGCTTAATGAGGACATCATAGAGTTGATCCTGGGAGGTGCTGGTTGGAACCCTGGGTATGTTCAGAGGGACAGGGACTTCATACCGCTTGTTGTTAGGGTCATAAATCTAGGCCAGAGGAAACAGATGTTAGTTAAGGATAGAATTCTTAAAGCCTATCTCCTTAGCAGGACTTTCATGTCTCTGACAAAGAGTTGGATGCTATATATAGTTTTTAAGCTCATAATACCTGAGATGAATAACATATCAAAGAACATGTCAGATTTAACATTTTGGTCTGAGTCTGTCTTCTCATTTTTAAGCCTCTGTTATAGTAGTACACTTGCTTTGACATTGCTGCTATCTTGGAAAAGCAGTCTGGAATATGTTTGCATTTATGAATTTATTTATTATGTCATATATGGGTTTATGAGAGTATGTCAATACCTGAAGACTTCTCTAAGTTGAAAGAAAAACCCTCCCTTAAAAGTCTATTTGGTTAAAATAATCATGGATGTCCTTGCTAAAAACAGTATTGAAGTTCATTTGTTGGTGCCTTCTATATCTTTGCCAGATCCTGTGCTAGACACCAGGGTTACAGACTAGATAAGAAAAAGTTATCATTTTGAGAAATTCACATGCTAATGGATGTGAAAGAGAAGTATCCACATTACTTAGGTGATGGGACTAAAGTAGATTGTGTACTGTGAGATTACAGGGAGGGAAATGTCTAACACTGTTTCTGGGAGACAGAAATGGTTTCAGGAGAGAAACACAGGTTGATTCTTAAAAGCTTTGCAAACATTAACCAAGCACCAAAACAAAAGATAAATTCAATCCTGGTAGAGAAATAACAATTGTAAAGGCACAGAATACTAGAGATCTTAGAAAGACACAAGTATTTTATATGGTCAAGCGTTAAGGCCAGAATCCAAGAAAGTTCACTCATGTCAAACGCATTGGGTGCCTACCACATGCCAGTGCTGGGGTGAAAATACAGCCATAAAAGACCATCATTGCATTAGAAGACTTGAAAAAAACCTCAGAGTCCAGGTTGATATCAGACTGTGAACAACCTTGCAGGTGATGCCACCTGCTCACTTTCATTTACTCTCTCAATAAATATTTGAGTGCTTGCCATCTACCATGCTCTCTGTGTTAGATTTCAGAAGCAGAAAAATGATAGGATAAATTCTTGTCCTTGAGAAGATAAATATACATGAAAACAGCTAATTCATCCCTATTTCATTGAAGTAATTAAACCAAGGAAGGGAAAGAGAACAGAGCGCTTTGGTGGTTATTTCAGTGATCTCAAATTTAGGATCCAGACTTGAACTCCTCATCTTATACTGACCAAGCACAAACTCTCAATATACCCTATGTGGTTCGTTTTCAGCATCATCTATATAGATATGCAAACTGCAATCGCTCTTGATGCTTCTCTCCCGCATCACTTATGTGCAATCAATCATCAGATTCCATAATCCTGTATCAATCTTGAACATGTTCACTACTCTCCATCTCCCTCCCTGTGGTTCAAGTCAATCCCTACCTGATCTAATTGGTAGCCTCCTAACTTGTCTCTCCATATCCACTCTTGTCCTTCCAACCATTCTTTTCAAAATCCAAGTTAGAAAAAGTCTCACTATTCCATCAGTGGTGTTTCATTGCTCTTAGGATAATATATAGTCTATCATAGCTTAATTAATTTAGTAGATTAAATTTACTTTAGTGGTCTATAACCTCAATTAGCAAAAACAAATGAAACTGAAAAGGACCTAGTCAGTACCCAGTATGTAGACTGGATTTACCTTAAACTGCAGCATTTCATTCTTATGGTAAGTCACGTCCAGGCGGAGTGAGTTCACAGGTGTGGAGGGCAGAGCATTGGCGTAAACAGAAGACTTTAAGGAGATGTCAGCTGTGGCCCCATGTGAGTTATACTGAACATTGCTGACAGAGTACAGATCAGTAACAAAATAGCAAAACGGGACTCCAGGAGTACTAGATTCCTAAAAAGTAAGGCCAAAGTCATAGATTAGCACGTGATCCTAAAATCAGCAAATAGAAAGGAGTTCGAAAAGGCAATTTAGGGAGACAGAGCCAGTCCATCACTCATTGGTTTATATTTCACTAGGTAATGAAATAAATTTAAAATCCTGGGCTCCATGCAATATATTTAGAAAAATTACCCAGCTCCTTTTCCCACCTCCCCTTCACATGCAATCAGGTTGCTTTAGAAGTCCTTTATCTACACATTTTAAATAGCTATGTAGGTACTGGTGCCATGAGATCGCAGATTAAATACAGAGGATTTTTTTTTTTTCTTTTTTGGAGAGGTTTTTGCTATAGGGTGCTTGCAAAAAAGACAGAGAGAGACAGAAAGACAGAAAGCAAGAAATCATCCCCAGGGAGTATAGTATGGCCACGCCACAATCCCTTCTACTCCAGCTCCTCTCGAGATCTTGGGCACACACGCACACGAACCCAGTGTGAGTTTAAGCCACCAAGTCCGGGACTCGAATTGAGGTAGACTACATGGGAGTCCAGTGACATAGCCATTACACTATCTTCTGGTCCCTAAATACAGAGGATTTTAATGCAACACCATCAGCGTGGTTACCTCCCAGACACAGCCGCGGGCAGCACAGTTGTCTGCAGAAGCACCCTGTTCATCAGGATAACAGTCTATTTTTTCTTCATCTCTTAAATTCATGCTCCATTCCACTGTGTATGCTTCACCCAAGACAAGATCAATTTCTGTGATAATGGCAACCTGTAGGAATAAGGAAGTCACAAGTAAATTCATCTTCGGGACAAAGGCTTTGCAAAATCTTAACTTTAAAAAACAAATAAATAAGGATTCCGGAAGAAACAAGAGTGTGGCGTGAGCATGGGGAAACAAAAGAAAACAAAGTATGCAACTATGAAATGAATGCTTAGTCTCAGAGATCAGAGGCTTAAAGAAGAGGATAGACTAAAACCTAAAAAGCAGGAAAAGAAAGATCCTAGCACGCTGACGGAAAGAGACGTCCCCCAACACCCTTCCTGCTTATTCTTTCAATATAACACACAGCTGGGTCCACCTTACCACATCCTGGTAGATACCAGCTTTATCAACTTTTCCATTAAAACCAAACTGGACTTAGTGCAGTCAATGATGGACTGTCTGAATGCCAAGTGTGTCCCTTGTATAACTGACTGTGTAGTGGCCAAAATTGAGAAACTGGGGCAAAAGTATCAGTGGCTCTAAGGATCCAAGAGTTAAACGATTACCATGCACACACAAAGGAACCTACGCAGATGACTGCTTAGTACAGAGAATAACTCAGCACAAGTGTTACACTGTGACCACAGTTGACCAAGACCTTAAACAAAAAACCCGGAAGATCCCAAGAGTTCCTGTCATGTACACTTCTAACCACAGATACAACATTGAGCGGATGCCAGATGATTATGGAGCCCCTCGGTTCTAATTCTTAAAGAACAAAGTTCCTCTGCCTTTCTTTGACCAAATATCTCTGTTGCCAGTTCATTAAACATGTTGTATTTCAAAATAAATAAATAAATAGAAATCAGACAAAATCAACAATCTAAGTAACATACAACTGAATCCTATATGCAGAGAGCTACACAGTGCGGGGGGGGGGGGCATGCAGTAGTAACTGGGCAATACCACAGCTCTATCCAAGTCTTGTACATTGCATTGTATAAAGAATTAAGGCAAATAAGGCCTGGCATGGCCCGCCCTGTTCTTTCCTTGCCTGGCTCCTCCTCCCCTTCTTTTGCTAAGAAGGCTCTCTTCTATATTTCCCAGATTGAGCTGACTTCTTGCCCTCCACACCCCAAAACTGCATCTCCCAATGGTCTGGAGTGGCAGAAAGCAAACAGAAATAAAAATCATATGACCTGAGTTCTCATTCTCATTGTTCTGTGTAATTTTAGGCAAATTATTTCAATGTGGGGGAGGGAAGGCTTGCCGTTTACTAACTATAAAATTGGTGAGTTGGCAAAATCATTCCATTTCCTTCCATTTCTGACATTCCCAACCTCTTCATTTCTCCAAATCCAGAGGTTTTAAAGTTGAAACCTTTGAGCACTATCTACTATTTCAAGTGTTTGATATTTTTCTATATGTTTTTCTTATATTTGACTCTTCTTTAAATAGCACTTTGCACAACTGAAGTTTTCATTTGTCAGGAGTCATAAAATCACATTCTAAGGATCACTATCCTTCTCTCAGTCTCCTTGCACTAGCACTTCCTTGTACTATTAAACCCCCCAACGCTCAGGCAATGCCTGCACAATGGCACAACCTTGATTCAAGAATCAACATAAAACCTTTTGATAATTAGATGAAGTGAGACCTCCACACTGTAATCACATTTTTTCCTGTGCAACCAGATCTTCTTCTATTAATGAAGTAAATTATGGGGATGGGTAATGGAGGGAGGGAGGGGGGAAAATACGTTTAATTGACACAAAAATGAGAAGTTATTTGCTGATGATAATGTATATGGCAATGTCTTTGTCTTGACTGATATGTAACATATTAATTTTAGAAAAAGTAATGTACACTGTAAAGATATATAGCAATTCAATGTAAATTTTTTTTAAAAATTTTAAGTAAATTCTCTCTATGCCAGTTATACGAGAGTCACAGATTAATAATATAAAGCTAGCCTCAGTCCAGGGATTGGTTTATTCTGATATCTCAACTTGGAATGCTTTACTTAGGCAAGTGGCCTTTCTAGGACAATGGTGCCCATTTATGGAATGCACTGCTAGTTGCCTGCCCTTTTGCTTTTCACTAAAACACAGGCCTAGACACCTCAACTAAATAGCTACTTCCAATCACAAGAGAAGAAAAGACCTCAACTCTAACAGCCATGTGTCACTGAAACAGAGGCAGCAATTCTTCACTGAAAGAGTTTAGAAAATGTATCACTATGCAGTGTGTACTGGATGGGAGATTGCATTTTGTATGCTGTGATGAAGCTTACGGAAGGAATGTAAATTGAGTTACAAAAAAAAAGTTTCAGAAAAAAAAAATATATATATATATTCAATGACTGCAGTAGGATATGTAGCCACAGCTAGGTGCTACTTTATAGGATGCGTAAAGTAAGACTTGTATTCATGGAAATGTGGGTATCACCTGTGTTTGCTATGAGGGTATTTGGATTGATTAGGGTCTTTGGCGTTACAATAAAATGTGAGGAGAAAACAGTATAGAAAGCAAACATAGATACCAGAGACTGTGGGAGGAGAGTGGGAGATGGCAGAGGGTAAGAGATAGAGAATCTAGGATGGGGGGAAAAAAGCAAAACATACAGAAGGCAAGAAATGGAAGATCATTTGATGACAATAACATGCTTGTTGATGTGCTTGATTGAGACAATATATAGTGTAATTTGGATGGAAAATCTCATTTTGTATGCTGTAATGATGTTCAGAGAATGAATGCAAATAAATAAATAAATAAATAAATAAATAAATAAATAAATAAATAAATAAAAAAGAAAATGATGCTTTTATATGCTGATTGTGGAGGAGAAGGGATTTGAACTGGGGGTAGATGAAGTAGACTCAAGCAACACTTCCTTGGCCCTCCCCCCTACCTAAATGAACTTAATTATTACAAATCCTCTTCCCTTGGCACTCTATAACCAGGAGAGATGAACTCTTTCCCTCAACCAGGAAATAGGACTGGAGGTTAACACCATGGCCAGACTACCACCTATTCTGAGGGTTGCTCTGGGGCAACTTTTATCACCTGAGAAACTTAATATCTACCTAAGAAGACAACCTTTATTCACCATACATTTTTCCCTTCACCATCCATCCCCCAAACCCACATTTCATTCTGTAGTTGAAAATGCTATATAAACTTTAATCATCTGACTCTTCTTGAGGTTTCACTTTCTTTTCATCTCATGTACACATATGTAATTAAAATACTTTTTTTCTTGTTAACATGTTTTATATCTGTTTTTCTCCTTTTTTATTAATTTATTTTTCTTTTTTTTAACATTAATACGCTATACATCATTACAGTATACAAAATGAATTTTCCATCCAAAATACACTGTCTTTTGGCTCAATCAAGCACATCAACATACGTGTTATCAACAAACAATTTTCCATTTCTTATGCCTTGTATATTTTGCTTTTTTTTTTTTTTTTGCCATCCTTATTCCCTATTCCTAACCCTCTACCCTGTCTAACCCTCCTCCCATTGTCTCTGGAATCCATGATTGCTTTCTATGCCTTTCCCCCCATTTAATTGATTAACTAATGAACTTAATTTGTCTAAATATTTGCAATAGCAAGCACAGCTAATATATACATACACAAGAACCCATCTCTGACTTTAGGCATAAATCTCAGTGAGTAGAATGAACATACTATAAAATAGTACCTAGCTGGGGTTATATAGCTTACTGTGGTCATCAAATACACAGTTTTTTCTTTAAATTTTGGTAACAGTTTTAGTATATTTTTTTCTGAATTTTTTTTTTAATTTACATTCATTCCCTGAGCATCATCACAGCATACTAAATGTGGTTTCCCCTCTCGAGTAAACTGCATAGCGGCTTAATCATGCATGTTATCATCCATAAAATTCCATTACTACTTTCATATATATATGTTTTTTTACCCCATGTCTGACCCTCTGCCCTATTCCACTCTCTTATTACACTATCTCTGCTGTCTACAGTTGTCTTCAATTCCTTTTCCCCCAACATTTTGTTGACCACACAATATCATAAGTAATCTAACTACTTTCAATAGCAAGTTCAGCTGGTGGTTTCAAGAAAGGCAGTTTTGAACTGGTAAGGATATTTCCTTTTTAGTTTGAAGTGCAGCCAAAGAATCTAGAAGGGTAGAGGAACCATTTTTACTCCCCTGTGCTGCCTTCTAAACATCTTAATCCATAAGGAAAAACATTCTTTATTTTTTCAAACTGCCATTTTGGATTCCTGTAATTTGCAGCTGAAAAAATTCCTACCTAACAGACCACCTTTCAAAGCCCAGCTCTGTCCTTGCCTCCTCTAAGATGCTCTGCTCAGCTAGTCCATTATGCCTTGCACACTAATCTAGGTGTAAGTTTACATTTCCTATATGTTGGTCTGGGTTCCCGGTCCCCAAGTTTCATGTGTATAATTTAAACAATGAATTCCTTTGGTCTTATATTAATCAATATAATTAAATATAATTAAAATATTTACAAACATTTATATTTTCTAGTTTATTTTTACATATGTGTCTTTCAAGTGGCTTGCTTGCACTTTGCCATCCATAAACCAACCATATGCTACTTTTTTTCTAACTTTATAACATGTGTAGTCTCAATATATGTTGTCAGGACAGAACATTAAAGGTCATCAATATGTCATTATAGAAAAAAAGACTTAACTGGTTTATTTCCCCCAAATTTGGAAGGCCCTACACAAACCATTCTGACCCAGCAGCTCCCAATGAATGCCAGGCCATTGGCATATACGTAGTAAGGCTTATTTGGTGAAAGTTTTCTTCATAAGGCTCAGGTATCAGAGGAACTGATTACAAGTTGTTCAGATGTGTCAGGAATCATTACAACTGGTGAAAAATTATTTAATTATCACCTAGCTAAATAAGTAGCCACTAGCTAGGATTACCAAATTATTTTTCTTAAACTATTTCTTTAAAAAAAAATGTATGTGTTGAGGAACCAGCAGATGGCATAATGGTTACATTGCTGGGCTCCCATATAGTCAAGCATGGATCGTATCCCAGAGCCAGTGGCTTAAAACACACCAGGTGCTTGTACGGAGAATGGAGGAAAAGGGACCGTGGCATGGCCATCCCCCCAAGAGGTGTGATTTCTCACTTTCTGTCTCTCTGACAAGTGCATGTACCCTATAGCAAAAATCTCTTAATTAAAAATTAAAAAAAAGTATGTGTTGGAGTGGGAGTCTATATATGTCAATATAGTTTCAAAAAATGCAATTCAAAATTTCAACTAAGACTCCTACCTCCCAATTGCTCCTGATTCTAACATCAATCAGCCTCTTTTGGATCTACCTTTCCCCTAAGTTTATTCCCATATTTCTAACCTTGCTCTTCTTCTGTCCTATCATAACTATTTCTTTGAAAGTGAAACCATCCAGAGAGAGCAAAACACTGAGGCACAAAGAAGGGATTCAGGAGGCACAGACCATGTCACCTTATCTCCATTCCTCAGTAACTCCCAGCTTATTCTAGCTCTGGCCACTACTTGTTTCTGGTTTCTTTCCCAACCCTCTCACATTCCCACCATAGGCCACAGGATGTGCTCTGGTCCTGCAGGGATCATTGCAATCTTGGCAAGAGAAAACCATGATGCGATGAAAAAATTCCTGATAAACCATATTAACAAAATGGATTTTTACCTTCAAATTAGAATCATAAGAGACTTTAGGAGACATTTGACTTGGGACACCATTGTGTCTCACTGTAACACTTGTAAATTCCTGAGTCCCAAAGATTTTAATCTCTTTGAATGCTAAATTATTGGGGTCCGTGTAGGCTGATTGTACAATCTTCACATCCAAGCGGTTCTACAAAACAATTAGACACATTTAAGCACAAAGGTATGCAGGTAATACATACAATCTCAAGTCATTCAAATATTCCATCCTAGACCAGATATTCCCCACTCTTCTGAATATTTCTTAGCTATCTCTACTAATGTGTGCTCAAAGGCACGAATTTCTTTTAGTAATCTCTTGAGAAAAAAAAAATCTAGAACACAGACATTGTATAAAATTAGTATCTAGAAGCACCACTGGCTGCTTTGGTTTATTTATATTATTAACTCCTTTTGATAACATGGATGATTCAATTATTGGAATTAAGTTATAACTGGAAATGTACTTACCTATAGTCATAAATGCATATGAAAGTGTGAATGTAATTTTACATAGATACAAATACATATATGCTAATGGCCAGACAAAAATCCACACTTAAGATTCACAAAAATATGCTACTCACTTGGGTGACAGAAAACTCACATAGAAGATAAACTCCATTGGCCACAGTATCTGAAAGTAAGAGAAAGACAAGTCAGACCCTGGTCTGCCCAAGACAGGACAGATTTCACCATGCCCCTCCTTAAAGCTACATCCTGATGTCACAAATGGTAGAGTTGCCTCATTTTTATGGCCAAATAATATCCTCCTGTATATACGTGCCACAATTGTTTTATCTATTCATCCATCAGTAGATATTAGGTTGTTTGCATAGCTTCACTATTGTGAAAAATGGTGCAATACACCTGGAAGTGCAATTTCTCATAGATATGAATTTCATTTCCTTTGGATATATACCCAAAGAGGAGTTGCTAGATTGTATGGTAGTTTTATTATTTTTTAAGGTAGAGTGTCGCTGTGTCACAACTCTTCAGACTCAACCTTCCAAGTAGCTGAGACAATAAGCATGTAACATGCACCTGGCAGCTAGCATGAAACAGGAACTGAAAGTCTCCCATGTGTCTTAAGCTGCTAAATAGTACTACAGCGCACACTATTGTAGCTGAGCCAAAACTGTCTATTATAATTTTTTGTGGAAAGTCCATCCTATTTTCCATATGACTGTACCAATTTGCATTCCTACCAACATTGTACAAGTGTTCCATATTCTCTATACTTGCCAATACTTGTTATTTCTTGCATTTTTCCTTCCTTCCTTCCTTCCTTCCTTCCTTCCTTCCTTCCTTCCTTTCTTTCTTTCTTTCTTTCTTTCTTTCTTTCTTTCTTTCTTTTTTCTCTCTTTCTTTCTTCCCCTTCTTTCTTTTTTGTCCCTTAACATTGTTAAATCTTTCAATCATAATTATTTTGTACTCTGTATCTAAAAATTCTATTATCTGAAATCCTCATAGAAATCTAAATCTGCTGTTAGTTATTTTTACTTATTGACAAAGATGGTAGATATTAAAAGTGTGTAATGATTTGATGATCTGATAAATGTATACATTGTATAATGACTTCTACAATCAAAATAATTAGTTCATCTACCACCACTCATGCTGCACATTGGATCATCAGTACTAATTCATCATAGAACCAAAAGTTTGTAACTTTTGACCAGCATTTCCCAATATACCCCTCTACCCATAGCCCCTGGCTATTCCCCATTCTATTCTATGCTTCTATGAGTTCAACTTTTTTAGAGATCTACATATAAATAAGATTATGTAGTACTTGTCTTTCTTCATCTAGGTTGGTATAATATCTTCCAGGTTTATTCATGTCACAAACAACAGGATTTCCTTTTTTATGGATAAATAATATTCTATTATGTCTGTATGTGTGTGTACATATACTTTATCAATTCATTTATAGAAGGATACTTAGATTGTTTCCATATCTTGTATATTGTGAAAATAAATTAAAAACTTAAATGTAAAGGCTAAAACTATAAGACTCCTAAAAGAAAATGTAGGGAAAAATCTCTTTGATGTTGGTCTTGGCAATGATTTTTTAATCTGACACTGATAGCACAAGCAACCAAAGTAAAAATAAACAAATGTGACTCTTCACAGAAAAAAAGAAACAACCAACTGGTGAGAAGACAACCCACAGAATGAGAAAAAAATATTTGCTAACCAAATATCTGAGAAGAGGTTGATATAAAAAATATGTAAGGTATTACACAACTCAATTATTAAAGAACAAATAATTCAATGTTAAAATGAGCAAAGGACCTAAATAAACATTTTACCAAAGAATGTATACAGATAGTCAACAGGTATAGGACAAGGTTCTCAATATCACTTATCGTCAGAGAGATGCAAACCCAAAAGCATAATAGATTAATAGATATCCCCTATACCTGTTAAAATGGCTGTTACGGGAAAAAAAAAAAAAAAAAAAAAAAAAAAAAAACAACAACAACAACAACAAGATAGGGCCAGTCCACGGTCTCGTGGTTAATGTGGCTGGATCCCACAGTCAACTATACAGTTCAAGTCCCAGACCTTGTGGCTTGGGAAATGGGAAACATGTTGGGGAAATATGTGTTCATGTCTCAAATTCCAAAAGCAAAGAGAAATAGAGGAGAAGGGATCTCAGTATGTCCATGTGCCATGGAGGATGCTTCTTGTTTTCCCTTTTTCTTTCTGTCTTTCTCTGGCAAGTACATGCACCCTCTAGCAAATATAAGGGAGGATAAAAAATAAAAAGAAACATCAAATATTTTTTAATTAAATAAATAAATAAAAATACTTTTTAAAAAATACATTTTAAGAAAGACAAGATTATGGGCAGAATCTCCAAGCCCAAGCCACTATTCTTCCTTTTTCCTACTGTAAGCTTGAAAAGATTCCCTTTCAAACATTTCCAAGGCATAAGCTTCAAGGAAATCTATTTCCTAAGCTTCAGTCACAAAAACTTTTAGTTTATTGGAGCCAAAAAAAGTGCTTAAAAACATGGCTAGATGTATATACACTAGAAGAGCATATTCTCACTGGCATGTCTAAGTTTTTCATATCACTTGTTCATAGGTATTTTGAAAGGAAGATATATACTCTGAATTAAAAATAGTCTTGCAAACATTTCTTCTATGTGCCTATTGACAATAAATGAGAGCCTACTGTATACATATTGCTGGTAAATGAGGATTCTGAGATTAAAAAAAAAAAAATGTGTTTTCTTATCATCTCTGGTTCTTCTATCACTACCCTTAAACAGTGCAACCAGAAACAAAATTCTTCTTTCAGGTGCTCTTTGCTACTATGCCTGGTAAAACTTTTCCCACAGCTGAATGACCAGCAGAAGTCGAGGGCTGGTCAAAGATGTAGGTTTTTTTTTTTTTTTTTTTTTTGGAGAGATTTTCGCTATAGGGCGCATGCACTCCCCAGACAGAGAGAGTCATAGAGACAGAAAGCGAGAAATCACCCCCCAGAGGGGATGGTCACGCCGCAATCCCTTCTCCTCCATTCTCCTCTCGGGATCTTGGGCACGCACGCACACGCGCCCGGCGTGAGTTTTAAGCCACCGGGTCCGGGACGCGAACCGCGGTCGACTACGTGGGAGTCCAGCGACATAGCCATTACGCTAACTGCTGGTTCCCAAAGATGTAGGTTTGGAAACAGCAATATTATCATACTACTACTCACCTTTAGTTTCCCCATCATCCCAGAAAAGTTCACCTTTTGCTTCTTTGTTTTCATCTAGAGCAATGATAAGACCCAGTGGGTTCTGTCGACTACAAGAGACAAGATTTATATAAGAGACAAAGACTTAGGACTCAGAATTTTGTTTAATGATATGGTAATGTTTCCATCAAATTTGAAAGAAGCTCCTAATTGAAAATGGCTCTGCTTTTCTATGGGCACAAAGGCAAAATTAGCAGGCACATATTTCTCTAGTGTCAATAATGTCACAGAAGATAGAAGTATCCCAAATATTAGAAATAGACATCTATGTAGGAGGCAAGAATTTGAGCAATAGAATCACTGCAGTAATTATAATAAAAGCTGCTTCTGCAAATATTATTGAGAACACAGACAGTTAGGTGAGGAAAAAAAGTCCTAACTAATAAGTTAAGCTAATTATTTTAGGGATGAAACCTCTAGAAGACATGCCATCAGCTATGAGGGAGATATGCTTTTACCTGCCTAGAGACCATTCTACTCAGAAAACACTCACATCCAATACCATATGGTCCATCTATAAAATGTCAACTTTCCTTATCTGATTATTTATTATTAGGTTGTTTTGAGACAAAAACACTGATAATTTAGAATAGGAAACACAAAATACTACTTAAAGAGGATTAGCTCTGTAGCATGGTGGTTTAGGGAATCAGATCCTATATGACTAACCATAATTCAAATGCTAGCCCAGGCAGTTTAAAAATACATTAGGCATGTGTGTATGCATGCCCAAAATCCTGACAAGTGGAGAAACAAAAAAGAAGGAATTGCAGTATGATCATGCCCCAAAGGGAGATGCTTTCTGTCTCTCTCTCTCTCTCTCTCCCGCTCTCTCTCTCTCTGACTCTCCCTGGCAAGCATATACATTCTTTGCCAACTAAAAAAAGAAAAAGAAAAAGGGAAAGAAAGAAAATATTACTCAAAGAGATGGTAAAATAGATGAACATACAGCAAGAGGTAGAAAGAAAGAGCAAATTTGTTGGGAGTCTGGCCTCATTTCTTCAATTCTCTAGACTAACCCCCAAGTCCCTCCTCCTTCTTTGTTCCTCAGTGATCTCACATTTATTTTTTCTCCAATTTATTTTTTTTTCTTAGTTCAGTCTTCCAGTGTGTGAGTCAGGTCCCCTTATCAACAAAATCACCTGATCTTACTAAGTATTCATGTACTGGGTAGTTGTTATTGATAAGAAACCAGAGAAATACAAAGATAAATAAGTCACAGCTCCTGGCCACAATAATGTTAAATACTGTAAGAAAGATTAGACACATTCATCAAATAATCAAGGCGGGAAGTGAAAAGTGACACAAAAGTCAAGATACAAAAGAAGTCCAGAATGGTACTTGCAGAAGTAAGATGGGCTGAGTACTCTGGAGGATCCAACCTCTAAAATACTATTTGGTCCTGGATAAATTACAGCACATATTCTTATTAAAGCACTGTTGGGCTACAAGAAATAAGGAGTATATCCAAGAGACCAAAACAATAGGTTAACAAAACAATGAGTTAAATCAGAAAAAAAGGTTCAATAACCCAAACTTGAAATTTCCCTAGGATGAATGCCTATACAAAGCTAAAATGGGCTACTAAGACTGATAATCCAAGGGAAAAAATAAAAAATGTTAAAAATGCACCTCCTATTCCCATGTAGAGCCTAGATCCTTCAAGAGAACTTATGTGGTACAAAGACAACAATTCCTGGCTTGCAACTGAAGAAAAGTCAAATTATCACTGAAGAAACAAGATGCACATGTGGGTCCTTCAGATCACCACACTTAATAGACAACAACAAAGGTAATAAATAACATAATAAATCAGAATGAAAGTCAGCAAAGATACCTAACAACAGGTTTAGAGTCCCATGAGAACTTTGACACATATGTAACAACATTACAGAAGAACAAAACTGAACTAAGGTCCTGTATAAATGACCCGAAAGTTGAAAGTGTCAGCATTTCTTCTGCTTGAAGAATTGGGGAAGACTTTTTTTTACAGATAAAATCTGAATTTAGTTAGGACAGCTATTATCAAAAAGATAAAAAGTAAGAAATGCTGGTGAGGATGTAGAGAAAAATAAACTTATTCATTGTTGGTGAGAATGTAAATTAGAATAGCCATTATGAAAAGCAGTGTAGAGGTCTCTCCAAAAACTAAAGATAGAAGGGCTAGAAGGTGGCATGGTAGTTAAGGCACTAGACTCCCACGTTGCCGACTGTGGTTCAAGTCCCAGACCTAGTGGCTTGCTTTCTCACTCTCTCTCTCTCACTCTTGCTCTCTCTGTCCCTCTCTGGTAAAATTTTAAAAATAATAACAATGATGAATAAAATTAAATAAAATAATTTTTAAAAATAGAGTACCATATGATCCAGCAGTTCTGCTACTGGGTTTATATTCAAAGGAAATGAGATCTGTATGTCAAAGAGACATGATTGACTAACTCTGTTTGCCCAGAATTGAGAGGTTTCCAAGATATTAGACTTCCAGTGCTAAAACTACAACAACCCTATAAGAATCAGGAAAGGTCACACTCAAACTGTCAGTGTGTTATGAGGAGAAATCCCAAGGGCTTAAGGAAGAATAGGGGTTATGGTTTTCAAAAATCCTTCTGGGTACAGCTCTAGAACAAGCAAAGGCCAGGGAGATCCAAAGACAGAGTTTGATTCTGCCCCACTCCCAACATATACATCCTCTTGTCATTTTTCCTCCCCTACACTCCACATAGTGTGACGGCACCCTCTGTTCCACAGGTGGGAACACATACGACCAGCTCTGTCGGCCAGGCCATAAAGGACATTCTCACCCACATTGTACCTGGCCACAGTGGTTGTATTAGGCTGCTGTGTGGGGAAGATGTAGCCTCCTCGAAGGTGAAGTCCAATTTTGTCTCCAGGAAGTTCCATCTCCACTCTTTCCTTTCTCCATCTCAGTTGGGCCCCCTGAAGCACGCAGAAGAATCAAACACACTGCCATGACAGTATGACCGCCACCACTGTCCCTGTGCTGAGCTAGCTACAGCTTTCTCCCTTTCCCACTGAGCCAAGTTACTGTCTGGGCAGGCAAACAAATGTGAAGAAAAACAAGTAGGAACCATCTTTTTGTCATCAGTGGGATTTGTAAGAGCACTTATGCCGCGCTGAGGCTATTTGACATATATTATAGAAAGTGATAGTTCTGAGCAAGTAATCTGATTGCTGACCAAGTTCAAATTGTCTGTCAGCCCTTCCAATATCTGCATTAGATACTTTTTGAGTTTATCATATTGCTCAATAGACTATATCAAAGTTTTTTTTTTTTCTAGATTTTTTATCGTGATTGATGTTAAATGACTCAGGCACACTATGAAGTTAGAGAAAACACCACACAAAGATTACTCCATGCATGGATGGACATTTCTCTTTCCAGGGAGGTATTTTGTCTGTGCAGCCACTACTGCGATCTTGAAAAGCTTAAGAAAAGTCAAAGCTACTTACAGTCTCGTAGTCATACCAAACAGCATCCGGCACATACGCCATTACTTTCTCTGCCCCCTGAAATGGAAACAAAGTATTGTCTTTCATGATTCAACCTCTAGGGGGAGTAAAGTTATTTCTTCAAATACCCTAGGGTACTTCTCAACCACATACCCAGAAAGCAGAATGACCTTCCTTTCCTCTGTTATGTCACTCCTTTCTTCTGCCTTTCTTTTAATAAAGCAACAGAAGCCATACTTGGCAACCCAGGGAAAGATCCCAAATGGGGTCACATTAAGAACAGTAGTAATAATGAAACATATTGTGGGGAAAATTTCAAATTTAAATAGAGTATCTCATTTAATTCTCTCAACAACCCTGAGTGGTAGGTACTGTTATTACCTCACCTTCAGAGATGAGAAACCAGGATAATAGCCTCCCCCAGATCACAGGTGCTAAGTGGCAGAGGCAGCAAGCACACCCTGATCAGTCTGACTTTCAAGTGAGTGCAGAGTAACTGCACAATCTTCCTAACACTGAGCGAGCAATGATCTGCTAGATGGCACATGGCCGTCAGAAGATGCTTCTACTCTGAATGGGAACTTGGTCAAGGAAAAAGATTTCTAAAGAGGAAAATGTATAAGCACATTTTCCAACAGATACCTGACTTCCCAAGCCCAAGCACACTCTCTTCCAGGCTGACTGAGCCTCAGATGCTGTAATTGGTTTGGACTACAGAGAAGGGAGGGGAGTTTGGAGGGCAGTGAGAACAGCAGAGACCACTGCGTGTCTTTGTGGAGCACTCGCCTCATCCAGAACTGGAGTGATGAGGAGTCCTGGCCCCCATAAAAACTGCCGATGCACGTCCCAAGTGCTGTTGTCACTGTAGAACCTGGAGGACAGCGAGACGGTGCGTTGATATTTGGCCAATGCTTCTTGACAGCTTTTCTCCTAGCCTAGGCAAAGCATGTAGGCTACCTGCCTGGGAAAATCCCCAGAATTACATGGCACCCATCCATTCTCCCACACAGACCCACTTTCCCAACCCATGTACCCTCCTGTACCCACTTGGTCTACAAAGGATGACAGAGCTTAAAGGATTTGTCAAAGATAAAGAATTAGTTGCTGGCAGAAAAAAAAATGGCCCTAAGTCATAATTAGTCTAGTTTTTTTTCTCAAAAGGGAATAGATTATAATAATTAAATAGATCCTAAAGTAATATCTAGGCAGCAATAACTTTACAAATACCAATGGACTATATATACACATACACACACACACACACACACATACACACACACAGAGAGACACACACTATAAATGTGTGTATATCTACACACATATAATATGAATGTATATAATATATATACATATATATATATATATATATACATATGAATGTATATATACACACACACACACACACACACACACACACACACATACATATATAACTTCTGGAATTGTTCCAAATCTCACTCTGTATTTGATGAAAGTCAACATCACCCCAGCTTCACTCAGAAAGTCCTCTGGGTTAGGGAAACTCACTCATGTAGAAGGGGCCTGGCCACCGTGTCCCCCCGGTTGTGAGCACGGTAGAAGAGGGTGTAGAGGTAAGGCAGAAGAGTATAGCGGATGTTAAGGTAGTGTCTGGAGGAATTCAACAGCTGGGAGTCAACTCCGAAGGAGGCAGGATCCTGGGCCTGGAAGAAAATCAGGGTTTGTAAGTGTGGTCTGGCCGCGGGATGGCAGAAGCACCTGTAGAATTCCAGGCCCCATTCATCACAAGGATTTCCTTCCTCAGTCCCTATGCTGGCCCCTTCCTGAAGCCTGGATTGCAAATCGTACCCTGAGCAGTACAGCTGGGCATAGGAGACCATTTCACCAAGAGAGAGGTCATTCCCCTTGCAACTTACCCTGCCTCATTCGCCCTTTAGGATTGCTCTCTTGGGAGACTGCCATTTAAGATGATTTTGAAGCATTTCCCCATTTGCTTCTCATTACAAAATAGACAATGTAGATGAAGTGTACAGAGCTTTAAAGGCTCTCCATTTCCTTGGCTGTGGCAGTACGTAACAGAGCCGATGGCAGGGCATTGTAATGATGCAGCACGGGCCCTGGTTTCTTGCAAATGATGGAGTGAACAGGCTTAGGTGACGTACCAGCTGTGAGGGTTGCTCTGCAGATTTCTTGGCAAGGAGACAGGCAGATCCAGTCCTAACGTATGTCAGATGGATGTTGGTCCTTCCTAGGAGCCTTACCTTGTACCCTTGGCCATTGTGATTCCTGGAAAACGGGTAAAATGCTCCCAACTGCATCCACCGCCGGCAGAGCTCCTCGGTGGAGTCCAGTGCAAAGCCACATATGTCAGGGCCAACCTGGAGGGACACAAGTCAGCAGGCATGCTTCACGTCCACCAGCCACTTTGTTTCGACCAGGGACCTTCCTTGTGAACTTTGCAAAAGCAGCTAAGAAGGCTAAGACGGTGTGGTGAGAGGGGGTGAGAGCTGTCTACTCTTTACTGCTGAACAACTCTGAGTAAGTTACTTAACCCTTCCATGTTTTCTCATTTTGTTAAGGTGTTAACTAATCAGCTACATAGGGTTTTAGTAATGAGATAATGGAAATAAGACATTTGACAGTCAGCAGTTTTTTGATAAGTAGTAACTAATATTGCCAATACTGTTTAGACCATGACACTATCAGAATTATTCTTCTAAAGCCTACCTCTGATCCTGTCACTCACCTATTCAAATATCTCAAGGAACTCCTTGCTGTTCATCCTATTGGCTCTTCAAAACCTGGTTCCAGGACCAGCAGTTAGCATAATGGCTATGTCGCTGGACTCCCCTGTAGTCAACCGCGGTTCGCGTCCTGGACCCGGTGGCTTAAAACTCACGCCGGGCATGTGTGCGTGCATGCCCAAGATCCCGAGAGGAGAATGGAGAAGGGATTGTGGCGTGGCCATCCCCCCTGGGGGATGATTTCTTGCTTTCTGTCTCTCTGTCTCTCTCTGTCTGGCAAGTGCACGTGCCCTATAGCAAAAACCTCTCCAAAATAAATAAATAAATAAATAAAACCTGGTTCCAGCACACCTTTTTGCATCATTTCTATTCCAGTTCTACACACCACTCCTTACAGACCTATCAGATAGTCCCCCTCATATTCTTTTTTTTTTAAAGGTTTATTTCTTCCATGAGTGAGACAGACAGACAGATAGCACACTCAACAGGGTTTGGGGACCACAATCCACCCACAGCTTCCACTAGCCCTGGATCATGGGCAAAGGGGTGTCTGGCGTACTCAGGGAGGTGTCCAAACACAAACCCAGACCCATGTGCGTCAGCCTCACAGAGCACGGTGTTTTACTACGATGCCACCATCCAGCCCCCCAAACACATTCTTTTGCTCACATTTATTTCTCAGTAGTTTTAAATAAACTTCAACCTTATTAGTCTAATGAAATTACTATACTCACTTTTCAAGGTTAAACTCAGGCATTGTCTTTTTCATAAAGTTTTTCTTAACTTCCTCTCCTGACTCTCTTTGTCCTTCATAATCTTTTCAGAGTGAATGAATCTTTCTCGGTATCTCTCATAACATTCATTCTGGCTCTTTTACCCTAGCTTGTCATAATTATCTGTTTACATGTATACCTTCTTTTGCAAAATTGTAAACTCTTTGAGGAAAGAAAAGGTGTTTTTGTTACTGTGTTTATGCTTTTCTCTATACTCATCATGTATACTTATCTAGGTCCCTTGAGACCCAGAGCTCAATAAAATATGTATATTGAATTTAAAAGATGTCAGAACCAGCAGATGGTGTAATGACTATGTCACTGGATGTAGCTGACTGTGGTTTGAGTCCTGGACCCAGCAGCTTGAAACTCACACCAGGTGCGGATATGTGTGTGCCCAAAATCCCAAGAGAAGAATGGAGGAGAAGGAATTGTGGCATTACCATCTCCCCAGGGGATGATTTCTCGCCCTTTTTCTCTCTGGTGAGTGCACATGCCCTATTAGCAAAAATCTCTCTAATAAATAAAAAAAGTTCTAAAAGATGCCTGAGTTCTGGCAATGTTAAGAGTTTTCTTCTGGGTGTTGGATACACATACATATTCAGTTTGTAAAATTCATCAGCTGTATACTCAAGGACGTATGTACTTTTCTGTATGTGTATTATACTTTAATAAAAAGGAATATTCCAGGGCATATCAAGGTTGTACTTTCTATCTTCTAAGACAGTGCAGAAAAGAATGTCATGATACCAGAGTCATACTGATGTTGAGGGAATGCTCAAGACATAAAATCCTTTCACCATGACAGGCAGAAGAGAGATGCTTTATAGTTTGAAAACTTTTTAGAACGAGACTTTCTGGAGACTGAGGTTCATTAGAGAGCTTGGGATGGGAACTTACCATTGGGATACCAAAAAGGTTGAACTCAAGCATGCCAGGGATGGACCATCGAAGGTCATCCCATGTGGCTGTGTTGTCTCCTAACCAATGGGCTGCGAACTTGCCAGATCCCGCAAAGGTAGAACGGGTCACAATGAAGCTTCTCTTATTAGGGAACACAGTCTTGACAGCTCTAGAAAGGGAGAGAGGGTTAAGGAGTGGAGTGTGATTTTAGCTTGTCTCAGCCCATGATCAGGCAACCATACCAAGAATATTTAAAACACATACCCTTCTTCTCTCCTATTGCTCTCCCTAAAGCATTAAAATTGTAGTTGGGAGCAGTCTGCACTGTTAAAGTACATTCATGTTTTTTATTTGTTTGTTTTAAGGTGTTTTGTGCATATCATTAACCATAATTTCCAAGACTTTCAAAAGCAGCCTTGAAAGTATTAGTAACTAGAGGTATACAACCTTCAGAACAAAGATAAAATTTAACTTTACACAGGTGTATACATTTTGGTTTTTCATGTCATTAGACTTTAGACACACAAAAAGGGACTTATAAATAGCCTCTTAGAACATAAACTCTTTTAAGTTGAAACACTTTGGTAATAATTTCAATGAGAAAAAAAACAATTTAAAATTATATATGTATGCGTGTACTTTTATAAATAGATTTATATCAGCTACACATTTCAATCAGAAGTCTATATTTCTACTAAAAACTTTAGCTATAGACATTTTCTTTTTGTATTATTGATCAACTTTATTTGACTGAAGAATTTTTTAAATTTTAATTTATTTATACATTGAATCACTGCACATCGCTACAGCTAAAATGAGTTACCCAACATGAATACACTTCACAGTCCAGTTGAAGTTATAATACATGCTATCATCAACAGACGGTCCTCCTCTCTGTGTTCCCTAAATGTCTATAGACATTTTTTAAAACTTTCAGATTGGCTAAAACTACATCTGCTACCTCACTAATGTATGGTTGCATTTTTGGTCTTATTTTCTAATGTTGCTATTATGGTAAGTAGAATTAGTTGTCAAGACCTATTCCTCACAACAGATTTGAGTCCACATACAAAGGTAAATGGAACTTAAAAGGATGCTGAACTAATACCTAAAACTCATGAATAGCACATGATTAGCTACAAGTTACTTAAGCCTCATACTGTAATCTAGACAGTATGGCAGAAGGCAAAATACATGGGCTTTGGACATATAGACAAAAAGACTTAAATCTTGCTTTTTCAACATATTGTTTAAATTCGGGACGGTTTCTTAACTAGCATTTCTCTGAATCTTCCATGCATTCATTTACTCATTTATTCGTTTCTTTTACAACTCCACAAATATTGAATCCCTTCTTTTCTATGTGCCCATTTCTTCATTCATTTAACAATGACAACCATATTTATCTAGCAGAGTATTTAAAAATAATATACACAGGGCCAGCAGGTGTTGTGGTAGTTAAGGCACTATACTCCCACATGGCAGACTGCAGTTCTAGCCTCAGACCTGGTGGCTTGAAAATCACGCCAGGTGTATGTGCATGCCCCAAATCCCAAGGCCAGAATGGAGAAGAAGGAATTGCAACATGGCTATCCTCCCTGAAGGTGATTTCTCACTTTCCTCTCTCTGTCTCCCTTCAGTGAGCACATGCACCCGACAGGATTAAAAACTAAAAATAAATAAATAGAAATATTCATGAGTCATCTGGCACCTAGCAGATCATGCATTTGATCACGTAAGTCTAGTGTAATAGCAGTCTTACTCTGCTGTGGCAATCGCCATGGAGTAGCCATACAGATTGTGGACATCATACTGCTTGCCCCAGTGTTGCACGGCATCCATGCAGAGACTCTTGCAAAACAGGCAACCATCCAGGACATCTGAAACAGGAAGGATCAGTGGGTGAGAGTCTGAGAGGCACAATGCCTGGTCCTTGACTATTGCACACCCGGAAATGGCAGTTCCTCTGGGAAGACATTTATTGTGTCCATCCTGCAAATGCTCTGACTGCTTCCTCACCATCAGAAAGCTATACATTAGGGATAGTTGGCAGTTTCTCTTATATGTAACCATATTGTACTGATCCACATACATTCTCCAACTGTGCTCTCATGAGATTATAGGCAGGCACTTGGTTTTTATGTTTTGTTTTGTTTTAATTTTTTTTGTGGTCAGAGTATGTGTGAACTCACCCACAAGAGATACACACACAGAGAGAGAAAGTAAGAAAGCACCCCCAATGAAGGATGGTCACACTGAAATTTCTTCTCCATTTCTCCCTTTTGGATTTTGGGCATACATGCTCTCACTCCTAGATGTATTTTAAGTGATCAGAATAAGGACTCCAACTGCACAGATGGTTACATGGGATCCGGCCACCTTAATCACTATGCCAGGAGCTAGCCCTAGGCAGGCATTTGAAAGTAAGAAAACCCAGGTGGAGACTCAATCTGAATTCTTCAAACTAAACTAAATTAAGTGGTTCAAGAATAGAAATATTGAATGAAAGTATAAATTAATTTCTAATTCTTCTCCCTTGATTACATAAGCAGGAACTTCAAAAGTTTATGGAAAAATGAAACTAAGTATTAGTTTATTTTGGTGCCCAAGATTTTCAAATTCTTGTGCAATGTTTTTAATAATATGTATTTTCCATAAACTTTGAAGACCCCTCATATTATAATGATTTCCAATCTCTCTTTTCAGCTCTTATTGCACTGTTCTGGTTTAGATTCAAAGGTCATTTGGATCTTAATGAATGTCAAAGCTTCTTAATGATTTTTTATCTCTGATTTATCTTGTCATGTATACTGCCTATTAATGTCAGATTAATATTTACACAAGGATAGGAAAACACTCACATAAAGTTACTTGCATATCCATTTGTATTGCAACATCATTCACAATTGCTAAGACACGGAATCAACCTAAACGTACAAAACTGATGACTGGGTAGAAAAACTGTGGCACTTACACACTACAGATATTACTCATTCGACTCAAAGTGGATGAATAAGAAGACTTAGTGCTAAGTGAAATGAGTCAGACTTTGAAAGGTACACACTATACATTCCCAATCTGCATTCTATGGCAGAAATGGAAAGGTCCAAAAATTAGATAGTAGAGAGGATAAATGTAGGTAGCACAGACCGTAAAGGAGGGGAGTGGTCACAGAGAACAAGTGGGTAGAGAGTGGGTGGGAGGGGCAAAGGGAAGAAACATTTAACAGACTAGAAATTGTAGAGGTCTTTCAAGCATTTCTATAATATCTGTTTTATAAAAATAAGAAATATAGAGGTAAAAATTTTTTCAGCCAGAGAGTTAAGTGGAAACTCTTTGGCCTCCCATCCAAGTTCCTTATCATTTGATTCTGATTTAAGTATCTCAATCACCTATTTTCCCACCAGATTGAAGCCTTCATTAAATGTCATAATCTGAGTAGCTTTGTTCCTTTTTCAAAGATACACTTTGCTCTTGAGCCTCTCACTTTCTTCAAACTGTAACCAGTGCTGCGATTCCAAGACCACACCCTGAGATAGTGTTGTTCAAAGTTCAGCTGAAGCTCAGGAGTACCACATTCATTGACTCTGACTTTGACCTGCCAGGTCACAGGTTCTGACTTCCTTCCAGCCCTGGTTCATGGCTGTTGGTAACACTGAATACCTCGGCCGACTTAACCCTCACCAGAAGACAAAGTCTGGTTATCTGGTATCTCCCTAGACAGTCCTGGCCTGTGGTGGGTATACACTTGAGAATGACATTAACCAACCACTAGCCTCTGGCTTCCACACTGCTCTCTCTGGACCATTCCTTGGAAATAGCTTGCACTGTACATAGGATTAGAACACCCATTTTGAATGCATATCTCTTTAAGAAAAGCATAGAGTATTCTCATTTTATTTTTTACTTGTTTTTAGATATTACCCATGTTTTCTTTGCCTGTGCATACTTCTGTACAAACTCCCTTACCAGATTATTCAGATCTATCCTTTTGAGTTTAAAATATCAAATATGCATTGGTAATTTAATCAGGCTGATCACTATGACTTACTAGGAGTGAATGGTGGATTATTTAGGCTGTTTGTGGAACATCCTGAAACTGAACCATTAACAAAGTTGGAGACTTCATTCATATCCTACAAGACAGACAACAAGAACTATTAAGGAAAATTAATATGTTCATTATATTATACTATTGGCTTTTTTTTTTAGGAACCAGAGAAATTATTCCAGATATTTCTTTTTTAAACAGAGTACTTATGAACATGGCATGAAATACAAACACATGTTTCTGTCTCCTCTACTCATTCAAGGCTTCATGGTAAAGGTCCTTAAATTCCTTTAGGATGATATCTGTACAATCACTGAAAGTGAACAATTTCCAAACATATTCCATGAAAAAAAGATTTTAACTTATTATTCCATATATATCAATGTGATTATTCTCTATGTGTTTAAACATAACTGTGAATATGTACACACACATCAATGCACATACATATACCAAAATATATATGGGGGAGGAGAAGAGAACGAGGACACACAGGCCAATGTGTAAAAAGGAAAGGTCTGGAAGACTGCATACTAAAATATTGATGGCAGGTACCTTTGCTTGCTATCATTTTGGAGGAATTCGTTTTCACACTTTCAGCCCTCTCTTTTGTTTGAACTTTCTACAGCTCTCTTATAACTAGAAGAAAGCTCAACTCTAAATCTCCTAAAACAGCCCAACTGATGTTGGGCTGCATTTGAAATTGCTCCTTACTATGGCCACATTTTTTTCATGGACCTGGATACTTTGACTCTGATCAGATTGACTCAATGTGAACTGCAAATTGAACAATTTGTTTGAACTGCAAATTGAACAATTTGTATCCTTTTTTAAAAAAGAATTATTTTATTTAACTTTATTTATTTATTTTAATTTGACCAGGGAGAGACAGAGAGGGAGAGAGAGAGAGAGAGAGAGAGAGAGTCACCAGGTCTGGGACTCAAACCGCAGGTCGGCCATGTGGGAGTCCAGCGTCCTTAACCACCACACCACCTGCCGGTCCCAACAATTTGTATCCTTTGTAACAATGTAAGTTCATTCATTTGTAAATAAATAAATAAATAAATAAATAAATAAAAAGATTTGAACTCTGAAAAATGTTTCTGAGCTCTTTCCAGCTCTAACATCCTTATTTTGATTCTGATAGCCTACACATTTTGGTAAGATTGTTTGAATTGTAAGATAGGGAATTCTAAGGATTATCATATTGTCTTTCCTCTCTTCTTCTCCTTATGCTCTATGGTTCAAAGATATAGATAAAAAATAATCAGAATATTTGTCACCGGGCCAGCAGCTGGCATGGAGGTTAAGGCACTCCATCCCACATGACTGGCTGTGTGGTTCGAGTTCCAGACCCAGAAACTGGAAAATCACACCAAGTACATGCATATGCATGTCCCAAATCCCAAAAGGAAATTGGAGGAGAACAGATAACAGCGTTGCCATCCCTCTAGGGGTGATTTCTCATTTCTCTCTCTCTGTCTCTCTCTGGCAAGCGCACACACCCTACAGCCAAAGCAACCAACCAAAAAAATCATCTAATAACCAAAGTGTGAAGAACTCACAATCCAGATTCCATCAAACTCTACTTGATTGTGGAAAAGCTCAAATTCCCTTGTCCACCAAACAGCACAGTTGGGATTGGTGTAATCAGGAAAAACAGTTCTTCCAGGCCAGACCTGTGAAAGAAAAGAAAAAACACTTAGAGTAAATTAAATGAATACAGAATAAAATATATTGCAAAGAGATTCCTGCTGTGGTCATGACAACAGAGCGCCCCGACAGGTCCTTCCACTGGAGAGGGGTGGGGAAATAGAAGCACTCTGAACACTTAGAATAAATATATGGAAGTGTCAAATAGTCACTTGAGAAAAAAAAATTTTAATGGTTAAGCCCTTAGCAAATAAATCCATGGATAATGCATTGTCTAGCTTGCTAATCCTCAACTCTGGTGTGCCGTTCCCTCTCAGTGTCTCTACTCCCAATTCTCAGAATAGTAAGTGAGGAAGAGTACTGTGTAAATCTCAACTGGTCCATATACACTGTGTATTCTAACATCATTTACTTTTTCTCTCTCTTTTCTATCTATCCAATTTCCCTAAGCCACTATTTTCCTGAAAAGGTGAGCGGAGGTATTAGAACCAAATCAGCAGATAACACCTGAACAGAAAACAAGGGCAAATAAAGGTTTGAGAAGGAAGTGATCAAACTGGGGGCTAAGAGGTAGTATAGTGGTTAGAGCACTAGACTCCCACATGTCAGACCGTGGTTACAGTCCTGGACATGATGGCTTGGAAATCAGGCCAGGCACATGTGCATGCATGCCCAAAATCTTAAGGGGAGAGTGAAGGAGAAGGGATTGTGGATGGCCATCCTCTGAGGAGTGATTTCTCACTTCCTCTCTCTCTCTTTTTCTCTCTCTCTGTCTCGCAAATACATGCACTCTATGAGAAAAAAAAAAAAAAAACTTTAAAAAATAAATAAATAAGTGACCAAACTTGTCAAATACTACAGAGATACCGAGCAAGAAGAGTGAAATGACCCACTGGATTTGCCAGTTAGGAGGTAACTGCTGCCTTTTTCCGAGCAGTGCCATCAAAGTGATGAGGTAAGAAAGTAGAACCCGGTAGGCTGAGGAGTGAATGGAGGTGAGGCTGTGGACACCTGGTGCGTCAATCAGTATTTAAAGGGATATGGCCATGCAAGGAACGTAAGAGCTGGGATGGCTGGTAGGCATGTGGGGACAAAAGGGCACAGGATAATTTCCCCCAGCATTCATAAGGCATCTGAAAAAATACAACAAAACAATTATACACACACACACACACACACACACACACACAGAGCCACAGCTGCTCCACCATCCCCTGTCTTCCCCCATTGTTACCTCCCCAATGAGTGGAGTCACTCCATCGGAACTATTCACCCATATCTTCATGTCTGAACCCCTGTCATACGGGCCGTAGGGTTTACTCAGGGAAGAGTTGTTGGAGATGGCTGGATCCTAAAAAGGGGGGAAATGCAATGAAGGAACTAGCATTAAGCTGGAGGCACTGAAAGAAGAAGAATTGGGGGACAATGAAGGAGGAGTGGGTGTAATGCCAAAGATGAGCAAATGCCTGATTCTGGGAGAAATAGGGCACCACATACCACAATGATGACTAATTTCTGTCCATTATTGTGTAACTCCTTAGCAAACTCAGGTAAGCCACTAAAATCCACTGGATCATAAGTGAAGTCTTTTCTCTCATCCATATAATCAATATCAGCATGCTGAACATCCTGAAAGAATACACGAGGTCCACACTTAAGCACTGAGGGATTTCCATGTTAAAATCAATTGGTCAAATTATATTTGCTATTATTTAAGGTAAATGCTAATTCTGTGTTGGGCTCTAAACGAAGTAATCATCTCTAGCATCTAGGTGGTTCTTTTCCAACATAATTTTGCAAACACATGACCCATAGTTTCCCTGAGACGTGGCCCCTCCACTGCGATTAGGCTAACCACATCATCACTCCAGCTCAAAAACCAATCACATAGGGAACCAGCAGTTAGCTTAATGGCTATGTCGCTGGACTTCCATGTAGTCGACCGCGGTTCGTGTCCCGGACCTGGTGGCTTAAAACTCACGCCGGGTGCGTATGAGTGCGTGCCCAAGATCCCGAGAGGAGAATGGAGGATAAGGGGATTGCGGCGTGACCATCCCCCCTGGGGGGTGATTTCTCGCTTTCTGTCTCTATGTCTCTCTCTGTCTGTCTGGCGAGCGTACGCGCCCTATAGCAAAAAAAAAAAAAAAAAAAAAAAAAAAAAAAAAAAAAAAAAAAAAAACAATCACATAAACAAATCACTGCAATTATGAAAAATCACTAAAGTTGCCAAAGACAAATCCATTACCAAATTTACACTACCCTCTTCTCCATCATTTTACTACTCCATATTGTGTTTTGTTACTTCTCTTCCACCCTGAGTCTTTTGTATTTACTGTTTCCTAATTTGCCTGTATGACAATAGTACAGTTCATTGTGAAATTTACTCTGGCTTCAAGATGTCGGTATCTGCTTCCAGAGGAATGGAGTCGGGGGAGAGAAGAAGATTATTCCAGGTATTTGGGGGCTTTTCCCTTTGCAGCTCTATTGAAACCTCATTCCTCATTATAGTTCCTGATACAGCACACAAGTCCAAATTTAGTTTAGCGACTCAAAGTATTAAAATATTTGATTACAGAGGCCAGGTGGTAGTGCAACAACTGGACATGTGAAAACATCCTGGGCTCATGTTCCAGGACCCCCCTGAAGCGGCTGAAAATGGGGGTATATCTCAGCATGGGGACTCTGCTGGGGATGCCTTGCTCTCACTCTATCTTTTCTCTGTTTTTCTCTCATATGGGAGGAATACATAAACTTTAAAAGTATTTTATTACACATATACACTACACTATATCATTTTGTCTACTTAGACTTGGCCAAACTCGACACCTATATTAAACTCGGTTCATCATTTTCAATTCCATGCATAAACACTCCAGTTCGCATCTCACTTCACTCTCAGCCAGTCCAAGCCCAACTATTTCCATCTCTAGATCACTTAAGGAAGTGTCCTTCCAGCCACAGTGGCGCAGACAGCAGGGGCACTGCTGATTGATGCTGAGAGCCACATGGGAAAGTCCCAGGTTCCCCTCCCAGGTCTACCTAAACATGTCAGCATGCCTCTGGGCATGCCTGTGATCCTGGGAGGCTTCAGGGCGGAGGGGGGGTCATGCTCTACGAACCCTGTCAAGGGTCTCTCTTTCACACTCTCTCAGGAAATAAATTTTCAGAGAAGGAAATGTCTATATTTAGGAAAATGTCTACCCATACGTAAGGAGAATGGCATACAAATTAGGAGCCACTACAGTGTTAGAGATGTGAGCGGAATTTTCTGATGTTAAATGAGGTTTATAATCTTAAATGGGATTCCACTATACAGAGTTACCGAGGTAACTGGAGGCACCTCACCGGCGGTAGCTCCCATTACTGCAGGCTTGTGCTCATCATCCGTTCCCTCAGACCCACCTCTATCACTTTGTGTGTGGCTCCTCTCAAATCCAACCCCCATGCATCAATGAGGGCTGGACGAACGAACAGTGGTGGGATCTGCAGCCCTAACGAAGAGTGGATCCGCCCACCCAAACGCCTTCATCCACTCACTCTGCTTCTCCCAACTCCTCGGTGTCCCTAAGCTTTTTGACTCTCCATTCTTTCAGGTATTTTATTTTATACATTATACCCCTGGACTTTCTCTTCTCCCAATTCCAGAATGTCTACTGAAGCTCTGCTTCAAATACAGAATGACACATCACACAGAAAGGCTAACTCTATTCATAATTCAATGGCAATCAAAATACTGATGATGCAAAAAGAGATGGGCCTAAAACTTGTTATGTGATCCTTCAAATCCATTTAGTCGTGTAGTATAGTTCTGTCACTAACTAGCTATGTGGTCCTGGCCAAGTTCTTTCCCCTCATGGCCTCAAGTAATCATGTACGAGAAAATGAAGATAAGGCCGCGTCCAGGGGTACACTTCTCTTGGCCTAAATCCTTGGGGTCTAAAATTACTCTCTCACCTAAAGTGTCTGTTCAAGCACACTATTTGGAGAGAGGTAGGTGGACTGGGAATCTGCATCATTCACTACCTGACACTAAATCTAAGAATCAAGCTTTACCAGAATCTTAGAGAAATTTCTAAAAATACAATAACACTTTTAAAGTTTGTTCCTGCCAGGAGTCTTCTGAATTAAAACAGTCTAACCAAGAACATGTGTAAGGTGAGAAAAATCTAAATCTAAGAGAAGCATTAGAATGCTACAAGCTGCAGAGAAAAATGCCTTAAGAACTTGCATAAAACACATATGTAAATGTAGTCAGTGTGGTAAACATGAGAAATTCTTGCTAATAAAACATGTGATAGAAAAAGTAGAGACAAAAGCAGATTGTCTCCTAGCTCTTAATGGTGGTCTCTAAGTACTATTTCCTACTAAAAAGAACTAAGTTTCCATGATAAAATGGTGGCTCCAACAGTCTAATATTGTGAATTTCTAAAAAAAAAAAAAAAAAAAAAAAAAACCACTTCAGGGATGTAAACAAGTTGCTTTTATTCCTTTATTCCTTGAGGGAATTTATTTTGGAAATAAATATATATATATGCTTTTTTCTCCTTTTTTAAAAGTTTTTACTGTAGGGCACTTGTGTTTACCTGAGAGAGAGAGAAAGTGAGAAATCACCCCACAGGGAGGATGACTACACTGCAATCCCTTCTCCATTCTCCTGTCAGGATTTTGGGCATGTATGCACATGCCCCAGGCATGACTTTCAAACCAAGTCCAGGACTCCAACTGCAGTAAGCCACGTGAGCATACAGTGCCTTAACCACCACACCAGCTGCTAGCCCATTTGAAGAATCTTTTTAAAGCATTGCTTACATAAGGCAGTTGTGCTGCACGGTTTCTCTCTACAACTTCTTTCATGATTTCTAGGGTTCCATAGTCATAGCGACTAAGGTGGAATCCGAGTGCCCAATATGAGGGGAGGGCTGGCCGTCCAATGAGCTGAAAGAAGTACATGGAATGAACATTAGCCAATATTCGACTTTTAACTTTTCTGAATATTGTTTTTAGGTCACGAAATATACTCCAATTTTGCAATGTACTCATTAATTAATGTTAGAATATTACTGTTTTTCCAGACCCTTATAAATCATTGAGAATGGGGCTACATTTGGGGCATCTTTATATTTTCTCTTTGTAATAAAGTTAAATACTGTAAGGCATGTTTCCATTTCAATAGAAAATCCATTTATTTTTAAATTGTCCCAAGTTTGTAATAGATTTTCAGGAAACAGACTTGCATATTAAATTCACTTTTCTAAAAAACTTGCTATTTAAGATTTCCTCAGTCCTAACCACAATAAGATAAGTTTACCTCTAGATATTCCTGAACAACTTGCTCCGGTGTGTTTCCCAAGAACACATAGAAGTCAAGGATGCCCCCGATTGTGCGGTACGTGACTGCTGGTGCGGGCTGGAGGATAACCTCTGAAAGAGTGACAATGAAGAGAATAGAAATTTCCATTTATTCTACAGTAGTAAGTACAAAGTTTTAAACTGGAGGATCACTAACCACCTGAACATTACTGAAGTGATCCCAATGCCCCCCTGTTTTGTATTCAGAGTAGCAACCTCTGATGATCAAATCCACTGTCACAGTACAGTGGAGTTGAAGCGTTTGCTCTGTGACAGACTTCAGTAACAGGGTGACAAATGTGTTAACTCCTTGTGCCAGGTTCAGGCTCTGATGACAAAGCAACCTGGTCCAATAAGGTGTCCAGAATAAGCCACCGTGACATAAAAAATAATTTGGGAATAAAAGCATTTAATGACTAAAATCTTGATCTACCCAAAAGCGGAACTTCCCAGAAAACTCACTTATAAATATCTTCCCTGGAACAACTCTGATCTCTGAGATGGTAAGCACCATATTCAAACAGACAATGTCACAAAATGACTATATCTCTCATCTGTTCTCTTAAGGGTCCATTTATCTTTCCAAAAAGTCACCTATTTTCCCCTTAATTGTCTTTCTCAACTTCCTTTTCACTTATTAATATAGTATATGGGGGCCAGCAGGTGGTATGGTGGTTCAGGTGTTGACTCCTGCATGGCTGAACGTGGTTTGAGTCCTGGACCTGGCAACTTGCTTTCTCACTTTGTCTCTCTCTTTCTTTCTTTCTATGGTAAGTACATGTGCCCTATAGAAAATTTCTTAAAAATAATAATAAATAAAATTAAACAAATAATTTTTAAAAAAAAAGAAAAAAGATACTATATAAGCCCCAGAGTCTAATCACCCTTTGAGTGACTCATCATTGAGAACTCCTGTGTGAATGCAAGTTGTTAATGTAAATAAACTCTGTCTTTTCTCTTATGATCTTTGTACCAGTTTAATTAGCAAGCCCTCAAGAAGTAATCCAAAGAGGGCAGAATGAATCTCTTATCAAGCCAGAGCCAAACTAAGTAAATATCGGAGATTATATTATAAATTCAACATCCCTCTAAGCTCTCATCACTATTCTCAGAAGTTGCCTGGTAGTTATGGTTTCACTGGGGAGTAAGGTCTGCAAGATCTACTGAGATCAGCTCTTTGATCATAGGAACCACTCACAGAGTGTCCAGGATCCCATTGCTTTGCCCAGTAAGGCTCCTTTCAACTGCCTGAAACTATACAGTCCTTGTAATACCTCAGTCTATTCTTAGGCAATTAGTTATCTTAAGTATCTTAGAATCACCTAATGATTGCACCAGCTATCTTAGAATTAGGTCTCTTAGAATTGTCTGTTAAATATTCTAAAATCATCTTAGATCGCCTACAGTGTTTATCAAACAATATGAGGTGACTGATCAAATATTTTATATTTTTAATTTACAATCCACTGCAAACTGATACTTTTGAAAGTGAATTATTAGAAAAAGGTTCATGCATGGGACCAGCAGTTGGCATAATGGCTATGTCGCTGGACTCCCACGTAGTCGACCACGGTTTGAGTCCCGGACCCGGTGGCTTAAACCCACGCCGGGCACGTGTGCATGCGTGCCCAAGATCCCGAGAGGAGAATGGAGGAGAAAGGATTACAGTGTGGCCATCCCCCCTGGGGGGTGATTTCTCGCTTTCTGTCTCTCTGTCTCTCTCTGTCTGTCTGGCGAGCGCACGCGCCCTATAGCAAAAACTTCTCAAAAAAAAAGAAAAGATAAAGGTTTATGCACACACTTGGATGCGAGTACAGTACTTACTCTCAATTTCTAAATGCATCTGCTAGAGACTTGAACCCATTTGCAATCTATTCATTGATCACACTTACAATAACACTGTTCTAACCCAATAGCAATCAATTGAGAAGAGGCTAGGGATCAATATCCTGTGCCTATTGTCAATCTTGGTAGATCCTAGCACATATCTTCTTCCTCCATAGTGGATTTATTGCCGCTAGGATAGACTGAAGGAAAGACTAGGAGGAGGGAAGAAAATATCAGTACAAACTGTCTCAGAGTAGGTCATAGGGAAGGTTTAGCACTCTTAACTCTACAACAGAAAACATTTTAACAGATACAGCCAGATTCAAGAGAAAATTCCCTACTCCCGGCTCTTATAGGCCAGCAGGTAATGAAATAGGGATGAAGCAGTTGGAGAACATATAAGACCGTAGGCTGTGGCTCAAGCATTTTAAACGGATCCATTCCTTTGTCATAGTACTATGAGGTGAGAAGGAACTGAAATCACTCTGGTTTGTCTTCATGACAATTCCTATGGTCCTTTACCCATGGCATTGCTGTTCATCAGAAACACTCCAAAGGACGATCCACTAGCGTCTTCAAGGCACAGGAAGAATGTCTGCGCACCATACAAGTTAGTTCCATCCTGCAGAAAGATAATTAAAAACTCAAAACAAATTTACAACCAAGTAGTCTAAACACCACATTGCTGAATTAACTTAGGAAATCAGCCTTAATCATGTAAGTGATAGTGAACCCATGATCAAGGAACACACGAATTTTAAAAGATGGAATCTATATTCGGTCCATGTTAACCAAATAAATTAGTGTTTTCAGGACCAGCAGGTGGCATAATGGCTATGTCACTGGACTTCCACATAGTCGACTGTGGTTTGAGCCCCAAACCTGGTGGCTTAAACTCACACTAGGCACGTGTGCATGCACGCCCAAAATCCTGAGAGGAGAAGGGATTGCAGCATGGCCATCCCCCCCCCCAGGGGGTGATTTCTCCCTTTCTGTCTCTCTGTCTCTCTCTGTATTTCTGGTGAGTGCACACACCCTATAGCAAAAACCTCTCCCCCTCAAAAAAAATTTAATTTTTTTAATAGAATAAGTCATCTATTGCCATTCATCTAGCAGGAATGTGGAGGTTGTGCCATTTGTTAGAAGATAAGAGGATGAGAATTTTGAACCATGATTCAAAAAAAGCTCCCCTCTCAAAAAAGCCTGTCTTAGCCTGACTTAATCTCACCCAAAAAATTTCCAAGTCTTAATATGAATCAGGCTACTAGATGGATCTCTAGCCTAAGCTGCTCTTCTAGACTCCAAAATAGGAGATTTCAACCCAGACTGCAACCGAGAATAACTGAAACAGAATCCCTGGGGACAGAATAGACGCAAACACTGCTATATTTTATGTTTCCCCAGATAATTCCAAAGTACAGTCACATCACTGAATCTCTGCTCCAGAACTGTGTTCCACAAAAATATGATTTACATGGTGGTCTTAGCTAAATGCAGACCCTAGTTCAATAGATGAAAGAGGGACAGAAAGTCCATGTCTCCACGAGCCAATGCAGAGCCTGCACATGCTGAGAAGCAGGGGCCTGAGGTTCCCTAAGCAATCATCACCAGCTGTTGCTAAGTAGGCTGCCCCAATTCTGCACCTGTTCTGCTTTCTAACCGTGGTAGAGAGATGGGCTGTAAGTTGAAGTAGGGAGGAGATCCTTTCTCTGTTACTTATAAACCATTTTACTGCAGGTTACTAATTTGTCTTCTCTGACTCTCACTTTTATCTATTAGGGAAATAAATTATTCTTTCTTTCTTTCCCGGGTTCTTTTGCTAAATATAAATAAGACATAAAAATAGTTGTTCAGTAAGTTATTGCTATGATCTTCTTTCATCCAGTCATTAGTTTCGCTTACTCAGGAAAGCTCCCGAGCTATACAGTATTGCTAAGCCTAGAAAACAATGTTGTCTCAAGTTTTAGCAGTCACAGGGCCACACTGCCCTCCACAAAAACGTACATCAAATATATGCAAACCAGAAATTATAGCAGACCAACCATTATGTGAGTGAAAAACAAAAGCCCGATTTGAGAGAAAAAAGTGCAAAAGCACAACTAAAATAAAATATAAAAACACTGTATATTCTTCCACTGCAAAGGATGGTTTATACATTGTTTTGTCTGGGGCTTTATCTTATTTGTGCTGACAAACCTGGTAAACAGTCATTTTTTAATTTTATATTTTAAGTTCTACCTACAACTAGGTAGAACTTAAAATATAAAATTTTAAGTTCAGAGTACAGGTATTAGTAATATTTGCTATTGATTAGTTTAAAGAAAGTAATCAATTTAAAGAAGCTGACATTTACAGAGTCCTTTCTACGTGGCAGATGTTCTTCCAGATACTTTACAGATATCAACTCATTTAATCCTCACCACAACCCTGTGAGATAAGCATCTTACTCCCACCTTATAGACATGAAACTGAAGACACAGAGGTAAGAAACTTGCCCAGACCCATGGAAATGGTAAGCAGCAGAGCCAGAATTCACTCAGGCGGTCTCACCCTAGAAACTTACTCCTAACCACTATACTGTACTACCAGAGGTGACCTCCCAGAATGAGGGTGTGGTGTTCCATGGAGGGGATCCCCTGCTGAAAGCTCACCCCATTGGGGGTTGTGTCCCTGTTAAATATGGGCCAGGTCTTCCAATTCATGTCATGCCGGTACTGTTGGTGCACGTGTTCCCCCAGGCCATACACATTCGCACTGGGCAGGCGGATGGACAGCTGCAGGAACTGGTCAGAAAACAGGAGGGGCCCGATGCTTGAGTCAAACCTGGACACCGGTGGGAAACAAAGGGACAGGTAAGCAAGTAGGAAAGGACCTTGTAAATGTTTAGAAAAGTGTTCTCTATATCTCAGTGACTCAATAGTCTCAATTTAATCAGTCCCATTTGCCCTCCTGTGACATTTTACCATGGACATCAAGAGATAAGGACTCTTTGAAGGTAGGTACCACATGGCACATTTGTCTCTCACACAGCCTACCACATGACGGGAACACTATACTACATCATAGTAGATGTTCAATAAATATTTATTGGTGGGCAGGTTGTTTTATAAAGGAAAGAAAGGGGAAAATAAAGATAAAAATGATTGTGCAAACAGAAGGAAGAAGGCAGAAAGTACGTACATTTGGAGGTAGAGAGTCTGGTTATTAATGATGGGCTTCCAACCTTCAGGAATGTCATTGAAACACACCTTTCCTCAGGCTCATATACCTCCTTCTCTGCAACCTTCCTTTGGATCCCCAGGTAGGTTTCTAGAACTTACAGAACACGCTTGTTGCTCCCTCTGATCACTTTGATGCTAAATGGCTGGTTGGAGACCTCAACTTCATAGGTCAAAGAAGATGCCGCATTTCCAGTAAAGGGTTGCACGTGTTCATGGGGCACTTCATACCTGTTCTTGGTTTGGTCAGTCAACTACACAGAGGTGAATAAAAAAATCAAAATGAAAACTCTTCTCTTTTCAAAAATACAAGTGACACTACCAACACTGGTACTTCCCAGTGGTTATACTTAAGGTACTGAAGTTCAGGCATTATATCTAAGGTAGAGGTACTTGTTATTACCAAATTCAGGTGTGTAACATTTGGGCATAGTTAGTGTTTAGAGAGAGAGATACACTGTAAGTCTGCAGAGACAGATTATCTCTAAAAAAGTCCAAACTGAGATCATTGCTTTTCTTCTCTTTAATACAACTCACATAGTATCTAGGACAAATCAATGACAGTAAATGCTTTTATTTCATAGAGTAAATTCTAGAATATATATTTAGGAAGTTATCACACTGAAGGAAGGCTGTACCTGTCTTCAACATGTGGCTGCTAAATAATAAATAATGGTAAAGAAAATGTTTCCTTAGCCAAATTTCTACTTTGTAGCAACAGCACTTATTAGGTAGGGAACAAGAGCCTGCCAAAATATTGTTTAAAAAATAAACAAACTACAACCTTAAAGTGAAAGCGATTAGACGTCTGGTATTCTGCTGTGAGAAGGACAATGTCGACATCATTTCCAAATGGGGATGAAGAAGACAGACTTCTCAACTGGGCTGTGAATCCTAATGTGTTGGGAGAGAAAGGTTTTAAACCCAGCTCTGTAAATTTGCAAGTAATAGCCATGCAAAAATTAAGTTTTATGTCAAAGGGCTGATGAAAATACTTTATTCCCCCAAAGGAGGAAAGAGACACATACGTAGCTCCTCATACTCACATGCTACCATTGACAGATCCTGAAGCTAGGTACTGACATTACCTTATCAAAAGTTTATGCCTCTTTTTTATAAAATCTTACTGAAAACCTCCCCCAAAAGGCCTGCTTCTTATTCCACCAGCCCTTCAGTTACTCTGTGTTAATCAGGTACCCTTTATGCTCTCAGACTCAATTTGTATATAAACATTACACTGCCTCAGTTATTTTCATGTATTACAAGTGACCATGCACCTAGACACCATCTCCCTAATTATTGGACCAGAAAAGTCATGACACATTTTTGCATTAAAAAAAAAAGAATAATACATCATTCCAGTAACCCAATAAATGGTAAGCCAGGTGAGACCTGAGACTTTTTTTTAAAGAGAAGTTTTTGCTATAGGGCACATGCTCCTGCCAGAGAGACAGAAAGCAAGAAATCATCCCTGGGGGGGATGGCCACACCATAGTCTCTTCTCCATTCTCCCTCAGGATCTTGGGCACCCACACACCCAGGTTCGGCATCAGTTTTAAGCCACCCGGTCCGGGACTCAAACTGCGGTCAACTACATGGGAGTCCAGCAATGTAACTGTTACACCATCTGCTGGTCCTGAGACATTATTATTACAGAAGAGTGCATCAGGCCAAGATCATCTGCAAAGGGCACGTGTCCTTCCTTTATGCTCAGAGCTTCCCTAAAGTAGTCACCTTCTGTTATCTCCAGAATGTTCATTATTATGCTCTTCATTTTAGGGTAGTGTCATAAATATTGACATTGATCAGGTAACTTTTTTTTACACTTTTTTTAAATTGAAATTTGTTCTACTTTATAAAATTAGTGTTAGAAGTAGTCTCAGAGGTTAGTGAGTTCAAATCCTCACTTTAAAAATGATTAACTTGAAGACCAAAAAGGTCATAATGATTGCACAAGGTCACAAGAGTACCTAAAGGTGCAACCAGAAATGGAATATGCCCTCTGAACTCCCAGGCAGAGAGTGGGTTTCCTTGAGGCCAGAACAGACTGTGGTCCATGACTAAGGACGGTGCCTACCTCTGGAGCAGTGTGGGCTTGCAGAGCAGTACTCTGCATGCTGCCTCAGCGCTCCTCTAGGGGATGTGGAACCAACCTTCCAGGGTTTGGGGTTCCTACCTCATGGCGGTGTCTGGCTTACCTGCGTTGGTGTTTGCAATGTCACCTTCTATTTGGTAGCCATGATTCTTGGAATAGTAACACCACGGTATGTTTATAGGTACCTGAGGACTCCAGCAGCAGCCACGCTGGTCACAGACAGCCTGAAACAAAAGATGAGTCAAGGTAATTATCACTTAAAAAGTACACAACATCTAAGGTTGCAGTCTCAATAACCTCATTTTATGAATAAGTGAACTGATAATTAGAGAAATTGTGCTATCTCCCAAGGCTAAGACAAAGCCTGTCCTCACATCCAATTTTCCTGGGCCAGTGTTGTTCCTATGTAATAGTATAAGAAGCACAATGCATTCCACAGTTTCATCACAAGAGACCTATAACTGTACTTAAATACTCTAGACTATATTATAGTTAGAGCACAAGTAATGCAAAATTATACATGGAGCTCTATTTATACTGGTTTTTGCTTTTCAAAATGATAATAAAAACTTTGCAATCAGCTTTATTCAGAAGCTTTCAAATCAAATCAACTTTGCTTTGACTTTTATATATATGTATTACACATGTGTGTGTATATATTTTGTGTATGTCACATATATACAACCTCTCAACTCCTTCTAAGACAAACTAATCTTTCTTTGATACCCAAATAGTCCCCAATTCTTACTTCAGAAAGCTACTCCCTTACATACAATTAGTGGCTGAATCCAGTGGAGATTAGAATGAATATAATCTCTATTCTCATAGCAACCAATCTAGGAGAAGGAGCCAGGTTAAATATAGAAAGTGTGAAAAAAATCTCTCCTCTTGAGTGCAACCTGGGCTTAGTGACTGACAACTAATAGAGATCAGGGAAAATAATCAGATGTCACCTCAGATTTGAACACAGAAAAAGTATGACATTTGTCTCACTTGTTCTTTGTCATTTTCTCTGTTGGAGCCCTCACTCTGGGAGATGTGAATTGTCATACCATCCAGAGGCCCATGTGACAAGGACCTGAGGGAAGTCTCCACTACTAGCCAGCAAGCAACTGAGGTTCTCAGTCCTACAACCCCAAAGAGCTGACTCCTGCCAGCAATCACACGAATGAACATGAAAAGGCTCATCTCATCATCCTGGAAGACACCTCAGTTTCAGCTTTGAGGGACTCTGAGACAGCACCCAGCTGAGTCAAGGCCACATTTCCAACTATAGAAACCAAGAAAATAACTTGTTATGCTAAGTCATTAGGTTTGGGGATAATTTGTTGCACACCAATTGTTAACAAATGCATCCTGCCATCCATCTTAGAGACCAAAAACCTGAGGCCCAGAGAGGTAGTTTCACAGAGTGACCTGCCAAAGGTTACTTAGCTATGGAGAAGGCAAGATCCAAACTGAGGCCTCTTGCTGTCCATTTCCTTTCTTCTATACTCTGCATTGAGTGTCTCTAAGCACAATCGCAAGAGGCTGTGGCAAAGCCTTGCATATGATAAGAAAAAAACTTTTGCTTAGCTATATGAACGATGAGATTTAATAAAATGCTATTTTTTTACACTAATAGCCAATGTTAAAGGTAAAAAAATGGAGGCCAGCAGGTGGCATGGCGGTTAAGGCGCTGGACTCCCACATGGTTGACCACAATTCAAATCCTAGATCTGGTGGCTTGCTTTTTCACTTTCCCTCTCTGTGTGTCTCTCTCTGGTGAATGACTATAGCAAATTTAAAATAATATTTTCCCCCTATTTCTCATCCTCTGCCATTTTCTACCCTCCTCTCACACTGTCTCTGGTATCTGCAGTTGCTTCCATTCTTTTTTTACTTTTTCCCACATTTTATTGATTCACCAAATATCTTAACTAACCTAACTACTTTCAGTAGCAAGTTCAGCAGATATACACATATCTGTGAATGCATATTGACTTTAGGCATGAAACTCTGTGAGTATATTACTATAATGTAGCACCTAGCTGAGGCTATAGAACTTACTGTGGTCATTAAATGGGAAATTATTTGTTGGCAATAACATGTATGACAAAGCCTCTATACAGTGTATTCTAGATGGGAAATCACATTTCGCATGCAGTGATGATGTTCAGTGAAAGAATGTAAAATAAATAAATAAATATTTTTAAAATTGAAACAAATTTTTTAAAACATAAAAAAATAAGCGAAGGTATGGACTAATATTCACATCAGAACTGCACTCACAACTGCAGGTATTGATTGACTGCAACAAATTCAAGAGTTTGGAAAAAAAATCAACAAAAGCAATCTCTGAAAATCAATTAACCACATGAATTTAAAATAAACAATATTGTATATTTTAATAAAAAATAAATAAAATAATAATAAATTAAATTAAATCATTCCTTTTTAAAGGTGAAACATGATGTCTGTATGTGGTTTATGTTTCTGTGGGACCAGATTTCACTGTGAATTCAGCTTTAATCAGCATTTCTGTTCTAATTCTTTCCTTTCCAAACACATTCAGATAAAACTGCAGCATAACAGGAAAAGAAGAGGGTGTTAGAGAGGGTGTCAAGCAGAACAGATTTCACACACTCGCAGAGCTTAATAATTTTTTCATTGAACTGGAAAGGGCAAAGATCAGGGTGGGCAGGAAAGTAAACAGTTCCTGCTGGACAGGTCAAAAACACTAGCTCCTACATCACAGCTGAGCAACTCAGGACAAACACTAAAAGAATCTGAGCAAGATCCATGTAAGGAGAGTGTGAAAAAAGGATGTAAAACTGAGGAAAGTCATTTTAGAAAGAAACTATGAAAACTGACGGAGGCACTCAAAAAGAAAGACACAAAATGCCCCCTTTAATTTGAATATAAGACTTAACACTTAAGATAAATTGCCAAAAATAATATACTATAGAATGTGTAACTACCAATATAGCACTGAGGGACAAATCAAGGAGTGTGGTGTGTGTGTGTGTGTGTGTGTGTGTGTGTAAATCCCTAATCCAAAAAATAAGAAAAGAAAATATGCTTATGAGGAAGGGTCAGAGAAGAGTACATAAAACAAATAGAAAACACAAAATGAGATCTTAAGAAAAACTGTCATATCAATTAATCACATGGTTTAAACACTTGAAAGACAAAGTCAGGTAACATCGAAAGAAAAAAGAACACCTAAAAGTTTCTTGTAGGTTGCGTATCCGCATCTCAATCTCACAAAAGTACTGAAAGCAAAATGCGAGAACAGTACATGAGAAAAATGATAATTCAAAGCTCATATAGCTATATTAATATCAGACAAGTAGACTGGAAGTAAAAATTCATTAATAACACACAGAGTCACTGCATGATGATAAAAATTTCAATCTGCCAGGAAACTATCCACAGCTCAGACTTGATAGGCTCCTAATAATAAAGACTCAGAATACATACACGAAGAATTTCAAGATTCACAAGAGAAAACAGAGTCAGAAAGAGAGAGAACATAACAGAATATGTGTAAACGGCTCCCTCGGTAATTAACAGATAAAGTAGACAGAAAAAAACAGTAAACATATTTTGTTTTTAGTATAATGGATATCTCTTGCACCAACAAGCTGAGCTGAACTCAGAGATGGAGGGAAAACAGATCCTGAAGACAATGTTTAAGGTTTAGTAAAGCTCTGTTCTTCCCAAATTTACCCTCCTTAAACTCCAATTCTTAACACTTAAAAGAGAAAGAGAGGAAACAATGAAGGAAATATTTTGAGCCAAAAACAGACATGAAAAAAAGAGGAAAAATAGGGCCTGGTCTTCCCCATGAACATCAATGCAAACGCTGAGAAGAAAAACCTCATTCATCACTGACAATAGAAATTAGCAGTATAATAAATAAATAATGACCAAGTACTGTTTCTTCTAGAAATACAAAGAATTCTTTATTATTTGAAAACCCATTTGTGTAACTTATTACAATAACTTCTTAAAGAAAGTATACCATATAATCATTTAATCCATCAGCTATGCAAGATAAATTTCTTAGCAGACTAGAAACATTTGTCATTTATTTTATGTTGGGCACAGTAAAAATCTTCTATTTTTTGTTTATTGAAATACCCAGGGGCCAGCAGGTAGCTTAGTGATAAAGGTGTTGTACTCCCACATGGTGGACTGTGGTTCAAGTCCTGGATCCTGTGAGTTGAAATTCACACCGGGCATGTGTGCATTTGCACACCCAAAACCCCAAGAGGAGAAGGGATTGCAGTGTGGCCATACTCATTTTCTGTCTATCTCTCTGGAAAGCACATGCACCCTATGGCTAAAGTCTCCCTCTCAAAAAAAGAAATACCCAATAAATTATGTTTCATATACTCTCATCCTACAGTGTTATTGCACTTCACAATTTGTTCCTCCTACTGGTTATAATTTTGTATCCATTAACTATCCTCCTAGCTACCCTTCCCAGCTTCTAGTTATCACTATTCTGATCTCTATCTCCATGAGATCAACTTTTTAGCTTCCACATATGAGAAAAAATGTGCAATATTTCCCTTTCTGTCTTGGCTAATTTGACAACACAGCTTCCTCTAGACTCATCCATGTTGCCAATAATAACAGAATTTTGTTCTTTTTATGTTTTAATAGCATTCTAGAGTGTATGTGGAAGGGAGGGTGTCATATTTTCTTTATCCATTCATTGACTGATAGGCATTTATGTTGATTCCATATTTTGACTATTGTTAATGGTGTTGCAGTAAACATAGGGGTGCCCATATCTCTTAGATATACTAATATCTAAGATACATGCCCAGTAGTGGAATTGCTGGATCATATGGTACTTCTTCCCTTAGTTATATGTGAACTTTCCATATTGTTCTCCCAGTTGCATAGTATTTGGGTATTACATTAAAGTCTTCAATCCATCCTGTCAGAAAATCAGTTGGTTGTATGTACATGGATTAGAAAACATAGCTGTACTAATTTACTGTCCCACTAACAGTGTATAGCAGTACATAAGAATTCCCTTTCTTTGCATCCTCACCAACCCTTTTTTGCAAAATAGCTATTCTAACTTGTGTGAGATGGTATCTCACTGCAATTTTGATTTACATTTCTATGATGAATAGCAATGTTGAGCATTCTTTCATACTGTTGACCATTTTTATTTCTTCTTTTGAGAAATGTCTGTTCAGATCATTGCCCTTTTTTTAATTAGATTATTTGGGACATGTGTATGTTAGTTTGTTTAGGCCTTTGCATTGTTGAGTTCCCTATATACTCTCAATATTAATCCCCTGTCAGATAAATAGTTTGCAAATATTTTCTCCATTCTATTGGTTGTTCCACACTTCATATATTTGTTTCCTTTGTTTTTGCAAAAGCTTTTTAGCTTGATATACCCTCATTTGTCTATTTTTGCTTGTGCTTTTAAGGGTTTCTCCTAGAAGTCTCATAGCTTTAAATATGACATTTAAATCTTTACTTATTTTGAGTAGATTTTTATATATAGTGAGAGATAGGTGTCTATTTTCATCCTCATGCATATGGATAGTCAGTTTTCTCAAAAGAGACTTTTTTTCACCAACATTCTTTGTTTAAAATAAGTTGGCTATATATACATGGATTTATTTCTGTGTTCTTTATTCTGTTCTATTGGCCTCTATATCTGCTTTTAACAGTACCATCTTATTTGGTTAGTATAGCTTCATAGTATATTTGAAGTTAGCTAGTGTGATGCCTCCAGCTTTGTTCTTTTTGCACAAACTTTCTTTGTCAATTCAGGGTTTTTGGAGGTTCCATATGAATTTTAGGGTTGTTATTTTTTTTTACTTCTGTGACGAAGGTCATTGGAATTTTGAAAGAAACTGCTTTGAGTAATATGGCCATTTTAACAATGTTAATTCTTCTAATCAATGAGCATTAGATAGCGTTTCATGTTTCCTCAGTTTGTTCTCTTCTATTTTTTTATCAGTGTTCTTTAGGTTTCATTGTATAGGTTTTTGGTTTTTGGTTTTACTTTTTTGGTGAAATTTATTTCTAGGTATTTTTGTAGCTATTGTAAATGAGATTTGTTCTTGATTTTTTTCTCAGCTAATTATTGGTGTAGAAAAATACTGCTGGTTTTTATAAGTTGATTTTCTATCCTGCAACTTTGCCAAATTAGTTTATATAGTCTAAGAGTCTTTTTTGGTGGCATCTTTAGTTTTTTCTCTGTATAAAATTATAATGCTAATAACAAGTATAATTTTACTTCTCCTTTCTAATTTGGATACTCCTTACTTCTTTCTCTTGCTTAATTGCTTTGTCTAGAATTTCCATGTCTATACTGAGTAAGGGTGATGAGAGTGGACATCATTGTCTTGGTCCAGTTATTAGGGGAAAAGCTTTCAACCATTCTCTCTTTAGTATGAAGTTTGTTGTGAGTTTGTCATATATGGCCTTTATTTTGTTGAGATATGTTCCTTCTATTCCTAATTGGCTGAGAATTTTTATTATAAAGTAATGTGAATTTTATTAAGGACTTTTGTGCATCAATTGATATGATCATATGGCTTTTGTCGTTCATTCCGTTGATATGATGCATCACATTAATTGATTCGTGTAGATGGACTCATCCTTTTGTATCTGAAATAAATCTCAGTTGGTCATGGTGTATAATTTGTTTTTTATGTTCTATTGAACTTGGTTTGCTAGCATTTTGTTGAGGATTTTTGCATGTATGTTTATCACAGATTTGGCCTATACTTTTCTTTTCTTTGTTGTGTCCTTGTCCAGTTTTGATTCGAGGGTAATGTTAGCCTAATAGAATGCAATTGAAAGAATTCCTTGTCCTTCACTTTGTTGGAAAATTTTGAGAAGTAATGTTGACTTTTCTTCAAGTGAATGGGTGTGAAGTGTATTCATGTTGGGGAAATTCACTTTACAAGCTAAATAATATGGAGTGATTGAATGTATAAAAGAAATTAAAATAAAAAAATAAATTAAATTAAAATTTTTCTTTAAAAGTTTGCTAAAATTCAACAACAAAATCATCTAGTTCTGTGATGTTTTTTGTTCGGTAATTTTTAATAACTTTTTCTATCTAATTACTCATTATTGACCTATTCAGGTTTTCTATTTCTTCCTGACTCAATCTTGGTAAGTATTTGTTGAGAAATTTACCCATTTGTTCACTTTCCAATTTGTTGTAAGATAATTATTCATTATAGTCTCTAATAATCTTGTATTTCTGATTCCAGTTTTCCCTTTTTCAATCTCTGATTTTATTTATATGGAACTTCTTTTTAATTTACATTCCATCATTGGAATATAGTAAACAATATGATTTTTTAAGAGTTATTTTATTTAACTTTATTTATTTATTTGTTCATTTTAATTTGACCAGTGTGAGAGAGAGAGAGAAGAAGAAAGTGAGAAAGCAAACAAGCAGCCAGGTCCAGGACTCGAACAGCAGTCGGCCATGTGGGAATCCAACAACCTTAACCATCACACCACCTGCAGGCCCTAATATGTTTTTTTTTTAAGTATGCATATAATACATGACAATCAAATCAATGATATAACCATATACATCACTTTCAACAGAGAACTTCACTTTTTTCTTTTTTTTTTTTTTTTTTGGTTGTTTCTTCTCTTTGCCTCTCCCACCAACCTTTTGCCATCTACACCTTTCCCTTACAGTCTCTGGTGTATGTATTTAACCTCCCTATTATCATATCTTCACATATTTTCATTTCTGCCATAGAGTGTAGGCAAGGAATAGACCTTTTTGTTTTTAAGTCTAGCTAAACTTTTGTAGATTTTGCTTTTTAAAAATCAAACTTTTTACTTTGTTTATCTGGTTTCAATTTTGCTTATTTCTGCTCTGATATTTGTTATTTATTTTTAATTTACTAACGAGATTTGGTTTGGTCCTTTTTTTCTAGTTCTTTGACATATAGCACTAGATTGTTTATTTAAAACCTTGCTTTGTGTGTCTGTGTAGGTATTTCATCCTATAAACATCTCTATTAGTAGTATATTTGCTGTATCCCATAGGTTTTAGTATATTGTGTTTTCATTTTCATTTGTTTCAATAAATCTTTATAATTTTCTTCTTAATTTCCTCATTGACCCACTGGCCATTGAGGAATATGTTTACTTCACATGTCTTTATGTAGTTTTGAAGTTCTTCTTGTTGATGATTTGTAGTCTGATTCAATTTTGATCAGGAAAGATACTAGACAAAATTTTTATTTTATTAAATTTGTTGAGACTTGTTTTGTGTCCTAACATAAATGGTACACCCTGGAGAATATTCAGTGTGTTTATGAGTATAATTTTTATTCTGCAGCTGTTATATAAAATGCTCTGTGTTCTGTACATATCTATTAGGTCCATTTAGTCTACAGTGTGTTTAAATCTGATTTTTTTTCCTGACTTTCTATGTGTATGATCTCTAATGTTGAGCGTGGGGTGCTAAAGTCTTTGACTATCATTGTGTTGGGGTCTATTTCTCCCTTTATATCTAACTGCACTTGCTTTGTATTGTTTGAATGCTCAAGAGTTATCTACACATATGTTTACAAGAGTTACATCCTTTTGTTGAATTAATCCATATACCATTATATAATGATCTTCTATGCCTCTTTCCCAGCTTTTAACTTTAAAATTTATTTTTATCTGATGTAAGTATAGTTACTCATACTCATATCAGTTTCTGTTGTGTGGGAAATCATTTTTCCATCTCTTCACTTTAAATTTATGTGTGCCTTTACAAGTGAAGTGAATTTTCTGTAGGCAGCATATTGGGCTTTGTTTTGTTATCCATTTAGCCAGTCTATAGATTTTATTTGGAGAATTTAATCTATTTACATGTGAGGTATTATAGACAGGTAACGATTTTTGTCAGTTTCTTAGTTGTTTTCTGGTAGTTTTGTGCATTCCTTGTCTCTTCCTCTCTCATTATTTTTCTCTGTGGTTTGGTGATTATCTGTAATGATGTGTTTTATTCCTTGCTCTTTCTCACTTGTGTTCCTTTCTAGCAACTGAATGTTGTATTTTTCATGTGTTTTCAACAATGGTACTTATTGTCCTTTTGCTTCTAGATATAAGACTCTCTCTCTCTCTTTTTTTTTTTTTTTTTTTTTTTTTTTTGGAGAGGCTTTTGCTGTAGGGCGTGTGTGCTCGCCAGACAGACAGAGAGAGACAGAGAGAGAGAAAGCGAGAAATCACCCCCCGGGGGGATGGTCATGCCACAGTTCCTTCTCCTCCATTCTCCTCTCGGGATCTTGGGCACGTATGCACACGTGCCCAGCGTGAGTTGTAAGCCACCAGGTCCGGGACGCGAACTGCAGTCGACTACATGGGAGTCCAGCAACATAGCCATTACGCTAACTGCTGGTCCCAAGATATAAGACTCTCTTAATCATTCCTTATAAGGTTGGTCTTGAGGTGGTGAACTCCCTTAGCTTCTACTTTTCTGGGGGAAAAATGTATTTTTCTTTCTGAAGGTCTGGTTTGATTATTATAGAATTCCATGTTGCCCTTTTTTAGTTTGTCTTTTTTTTTATGTTTGTTTTTTTAGGGTTTGCAGTATACTATCTCATTCTTCCTAACTTGCGTAGTTTCTGCTGAGAATCTGCTGTTAGTCTGATGAGAATTCCTGTATGTGACTTGTCACTTTTCCTGCTTTTGAAATTCTTTGTCTTCACATTCTGATAGTTTAATTAATATGCTTTGGCCAGGACCTCTTTCAGTTCAATTTGTTTGGGAATAATTGAACTTCTTGTATCTCAATGTCCACATCTCTTCAGTACTTCGGAAGTTTTCACACTTTATTAAATAAGCTTTTATCCCTCCCTATCAATGTCTCCTTCTTGGATTCCCATAATGTGAATTTTAGGTAATCCCTTACTCTGGGCAGGTGACCTATGAAGACTGCTAGGTCCTCCAGCAGCTAGCACTGTAGTTATCCACAGTGGTAACGGGGTCTATTAGGGATCTCTCATATACTCTTTCCCAGCAATGGGAAACTCCAGGCTGACCTTGGCTAGGTGTTTTATTTCTCTCTATATACAGTAATCTTGAGTCTCTATGCTTCAGAAAGCTTCATTAATTCCCTTGGTGGACTCTAGTCTTCTTCCTTAGGTCTCTACTCAAAGTAAACTTCTTCATGTGTTGTTTTTTCCTCTTTGTGGAGGAAATAAGCTGTAGGTACTTTTAGTCAGCCATTTTGATTGGGGACTAGGTACCTTTAAAAGCTATCCATGTAATTCTAATGTGCAGCCGCGGCTCAGAACAGGTGCTTTAGGAAATCAGCACTACAACTTAGTAACTCAGACTAATCAGAAAGACAGAAAAGGAAAGCAAACAAAAAATAGTACAATGAACATGGAGACCACTGAACAATAATCCACAATTCACACCATTATAAGAAAAAAAGAAAATAGTCCCCAGGTCTTTGTAGTGCTGATTAGTGTAACAGGTAGAAATAACTGGAAGAAATCTAAGGAGATCTGCTACAGACCTTCTCTCCTAACTCATTTCCTGCAGTAAACATATATATCTTTAGTTTTAAAGACTTTCTCAAATATTTTAATACAAAAAAAAGAAATTTCCACCCATAAGCCCAAAAGCATATACCAAAGATAAAATTACTTATCAACCAGAAACACACCCAGAAATAATTCTATATGTCTTTCTACAATGAATATTGAAAATAATTTACTGATAAGATTAAATGCCTTGAAATGCATAAATTGTTAGGCCATTATGAAGCAGCATATATAAGATTAAGAAAAAAAAAATGGACCTCAGCAAATATACCGTACATAAAAGAAAAAGGACAAAGTTGTAGGGTCAAATGCAAACAGGTTAAAAGGAAGTGACCCCAGGTCCAGTGAGAGTCAACTTGAGTGAGTCAGTAGTATTAGTCATCTCCTGCCAAAAGAGGGTAGGGGGATGGGCTCTTTAGGATCCACCACATCATGCCCTGTACTATATTATCTAGTAGTTTATCACGGCCTTTGTGCGTAAGGGTAGCCTGTATATTACTCAAAGCAACATAAGCATTCCTCTGCAGCTGTTTAAAATAGCTGCAAGGTCTTAGAAACACCTACCATGGAGAGGTGGGGCTGTTGCCCTTTCTGCTGAATCTAGGCTGGCCTGCGATTGATTTGATCAATAGAGTGCATTCTAACCCTTAAATATGAAGATGTTTAAAATGGTTTTACACTGTCTCTTTCCACCCTCCTTCTTCAGCTATATACATATCCCTTTAACAGGTACATCATATAAATACATCATTGTCCATAGTCTGAGCCTCTCAACACAGCCCAGATCAGCATATGGTTCTAAGGATACAGAAAACATGCAACTAAATGCCTAAGACATGCTTACATGAGAAAATAGATGGTTAAATGTGCCAATATTCCTTCAGCTGAGCAAAATAGGAACCTGCAGGTGGACACCAAGGTCATAGGGTAATTCAGTTGGGTGCTACACATAGATAAGACCAACTGGCATTTATTTCAATAAATACCACAGTATTTATTGAAGATACACATAGATAAGGCCAACGGGCACTTATCTATGTGTATCTTGTAATAAAACATCAAAGAAACATTACTGTGGCAGTAACAACATCTGAGGTTCACCAATATCCAATAACAAGATGGAAGTGGAAGGTTGTAGGAGAAGAACATACTTAGAATGTGATTGTCTTCTAGGTACACTTCTAAATAACTAGTTTCCTAGCACAATATGATAGAGGCGAGTAAATGGATGTACATCAACTTTCTGAAGACCTAGTGCACCAAATATTTGGTTTAGGTACAACAAATCTAGACCACAACTTCCCATTCTTATTTGTTCTATTGGCAAGACAATTTATTAACGGTCATCTATCACCAGACTCTAATTCACCTTAAATACAGTCTAAAACAGTCTTCTCTCTCTGGCACCAGTTCCTAGGCTCTTTCTGCATTCTAAGTTACTTGTCTGGCTCTGGTTCCCTTTTCTGCCTTATAGTCTAGCCTTCCCAAAACCCTAATCCATTGCTCATGCCTGTCTCTCATCTGTTCTCTTTGCTGTCTTCATTTTCTTTGACTCAGCATTTACATCATTTCAATCAATAACAAAGGCCCAAGTTGCAATAATTCCCACTCCCATTTTAGTAAATTTGTCTATGTCACAGGTCTAATTGTATTTCCAGAAAAGATACGTTGAAGTCCTAATATCCAGTGCCTCAGAACGTAATCTCCCTTGGACATAGGGTTGCTGCAGATGTAATCAGTTAAGATGAAAGCATACTGGAGAAGGATGAGCTCTAAATACCATACGGCCAGTATCCTTATAAAAAGGGGAAACCTAAATATTGACATAGACATACAGGGAGAATGTCACATGAAAATGGAGGCAGAGAAATTGGTGTGATGTAGCTACAAGCCAAGGAATACCTGGGATTGCTGACTCTCACCAAGAAACCAGGAGAGAGGCATGAAACACATTTTTCCTCAGGGTTCTCAAAAGGAACCAACTCTTCTCAACACCCTGGTTTCAGACTTCAGGCCTCTAGAACTATAAGAAAATACATTTCCAATGTTTTAAGCCACCCAATTTGCAATGTTTTGTTACAGCAGCACTAGGAAGCCAACACAGTCTACATAAGCCTTCCTCCCAGGCATGTTCTCTCCTTCCTTTTTGCTTGCTGCTCAAGGTCAAAGTAATCTCCATGCCCCAGAATCAAGGTTGCTTCTTCCCTGACTCACAATGGTCTCTCCCACTTCTGAACTCCTAATTGCATTTATAATCAGGAATTATTAATGTTTAAAACAGTTGATTGGGAGCCGGCAGGCAGTATGGTGGTTAAGGGCGCTGGACTCCCACATGCCAACCACAGTTCAAGTTCTGGACTTGGTGACATGCTTTCTCACTTTCCTCCTCTCTTTCTCTCTCTCTCACTCTGACCCTCTCTGGTCAAATTAAAATAAATAAATAAATGAATAAAGTTAGATAAAATGGTTCTTTAAAAAATAAATGAAATTGGGACCAGCAGTTAGCGTAATGGCTATGTCGCTGGACTCCCACATAGTCGACCGCGGTTCGAGTCCCGGACCCGGCGGCTTAAACTCACGCCGGGCGCGTGTGCGTGCGTGCCCAAGATCCCGAGAGGAGAATGGAGGAGAAGGGATTGCGGCGTGGCCATCCCCCCTGGGGGGTGATTTCCTGCTTTCTGTCTCTCTGTCTCTCTCTGTCTGTCTGGCGAGCGCACGCGCCCTATAGCAAAAACCTCTCAAAAATAAATAAATAAATAAATAAATAAATAAATAAATAAATAAATAAATGAAATAGTCGATTGAATGTTCTGGTTGACTGATCATATGCTTTTTTATAATTACCCTCAGGCTACACAAGATCTACACATAACCTCTTCCCTTTTATGCCATTTATTTAATGATCTTATGTCATCTTTCTTGCTTCTCTTATGCTATTCCAGTCACAGGAGCTCCTTACTGTTTCATCAACACATTCCAGGTACACACCTGCCTATCTAATCTACACAACGATAGAGTACTCATGGAAAGGACAGAAATCAAATCATTTATCATCATCAGGGCTGCAAGGGGCCAGCAGATGGCATGGACTCCCATATGCTGACCACAGTGTGAGTCCTAAGAATCACACCAGGAGAATGTATGTGTGAACCTAAAATCCTGAGAGGAGAACAGAGGAGAAGGGTTGTGGCATGGCCACCCTCCTCCCAAGGCGGGGAGTTAATTTCTTACTCTCCTCTCTGTCTCTCTTCAGCACACCTTACCCCAAAAAAAACTAAGAAAAAAAAATAAAAACAATCTTTTGTAATAAAAAAAAAAAAAGAGGGCTGCAAAACACCTAATATCTGGATATTTGGAGCAACATGCTTTCTGATTGAAATTTCATTCCTCATTCATTTTTCTGTTTTTACTCATTTACTTTTTCCTGAGATAAGCAAGATGAATATCCTAATGCCTCTTTCTTCCATATTCATATCTACCTCAACCTCACTTAATTTCTCAAAAGAGTAATTCATTAGGGCAGATTTGTTATTTAATAAGAAAGAAAATAAATATTTTGCTATATAGGGTCTTTAGGCAAACCCAAACAGCAACTCTCAAGAACATCACAGCTTACTATGGCCCACTAAGAACAGGATGACTACAGAGTATGTGGGAGTGTCATGGGTCCCCGCACTTAAAAGCACAAGCATCTGTTTTGTACCTGTGTCAGATTTCCAACCCATATCTGATCCAAATCTGCTATTTCATGTTAATAGAGTTCACTTAGAAAGCTATATTCTGTCCTATTTAGATGTCACTTTTACTCACAAAGTAAAAAGTGACCAACAATACTGCACTCAATGTACTTTATAATCATGATAACAAGCTGGACTTTAGCCAATGATCAAGAGACACTGGCCTAAAGTAAATGCCCAGAGGCCTGAATTATATTTAATCTGATATTAATTATTGTTTTCCTTTCAAAGCAAAGCTCTTGAAATTTTGTCCTTAGTTTAAATAGTGTATTAAACACGTGTATAAATTTTTACTATAGATTCTAGGTAACCGTTAGTGATTTTTTTTAATTATTTTTATTTAATTTTATTTATTCATTCATTTGTTTTTCATTTGACCAGAGATACACACAGAGAGAGAGAGAGAGAGAGAGAGAGAGAGAGAGAGAGAGAGAGAGAAAGTGAAAAAACAACTCACCAGGTCTGGGACTCAAACCATGATCAGCCATGTGGGAGTTTCCAAAACCTTAACCACCAAGCCATGTGCTGGTCCCCAACCTTTAGTGATTATAAAAGGAGGAAGACAGGCAGGCAAAGGGCGAAACAGGCAGCGACAGAGTCAGAGAGAAACAACAGTCAAATAGTGTTGCCAGATTAAAGACAAATACATTTGTAGAAAGTCAGCCCTAAGTATTGCATGGGACATACTTATACTAAAAGCCTATTCCTTATTTACCTGAAATTCAGATTTTACTGGACAGCCTGTACTTTTATTTGCTGAATCTGGCAATTGTGGGAAATTTTTCAGCTCTTCTTTTCCCAAATTTTGCTCTTCATACAAGCATGGATATAGGATTAATTTGCCTGAGCTACAATGAGTTCAATACAAAAAGCTCTCTAAGAGTTATGAACGTCAAAAAAGAAAAGAAGGAGGAGAAGAAAGAGGAGGAGGAGGAGGAGGAGGAGAAGGAGAAGAAGAAGAAACAAATTTTAAAAACATACCCAATGGCATAAACTCAATGAAAACAAGATCCATAAAGCAAACCTTTGTTGGTGACTGCTCTGGAATGCAGTTTATTCGTTCCAATTCATTTACCACTGGGCACTTGGCAGAATCAGGGGTGGTACTTGTCCCAGGAGTTGGGGTACTAGTGTTCTCAGCATCTAGGGCAATCCCAAAAGGAAACAAAAAATGACCATCAGACAGATTTAATATCACAGGCATTCAACAGTCTCAGTTTTCAATATCTCCAATTATATTAACTCTACTACTGATGGAGTTTCACTCTGATGTCCTCAGAATTTATGGATTCACTTTATAAAGCCTCATTTTGCTCTTACTAACTGTCTTTACACCTACGTATACCCGCATCGTCTTATTCCCCCAAGTCTCCACTCTAGAAGATAGATAACATGTACAAATCAAGGACTCCACCATTAGATTAGAAGCTCAAGGAGGTGGAAATCAATCTTCCTTTTGTCTAGGGTCATCAAACAATGGCCTTCAGGCCAGATCAGGTTGAAGTCTATTTTCAAATCAAGTATTTGAGACACGACCATATCCATTGCTCCTTTCATGCCACAATGGCAGAATTAAGATACGACAGAGACCATATTGCCCATGGAATCTAAAATATTTCCTATCTGGCTCTTTACAGAAAAGTGTGCAGACCTCTGCTGTGGCCCTTTTCCGACCCCAGCAGCCAGGGCACACAGAACACGGGCAGTATAAGTCTCGTTCCAATCATGGCAACACCAACTCCATTTGCTCAGTCAACAGCCTGGACAAAGAATACTCCTGAGTGATGGAATTGTTCTATAAATACAAATTTTCATATGACAAGAAGTGTGAAAGGAGTCCACCAGCCTAGAAACCTACTCAAGACCTACAGAACTCCGATTTCAGGTTTACAGATCAGTAAAGCAGAGCAGGCATTTTTATTTCATTCTAAAATAAGGAAGTGAACTTTCTCTAAGGCACTCTGCAATAAATTAATAACAAGACAACATGATGAGGCTTTTTAAATAATTTGATTTTTGCTAGTGTTTCTAATTTAAAGTGGTAGATAAAACAAGTTCCATATTTATACCAGTTTCCACATAGGGGTTTTAGTTCAACTTCAGGATCACGAAACCTTAAGAGTTGAATAACTTTTGAAATAATCTAAGTTCCAACATAAGGTATAAATCACTGTGGCTGGGATGGAGTAGGAGGGGCAAAGAAGTTTTTCCTCTGGCCATAGGTTGACTCTGGTTCACCTAATTGCTCCTAGCTGAATCAGGTAAGTGGAAGTCATGAATAACTCAGTGCATTCCAAGCCCTTCTTTGGGGACAAAACAATTCAATAAACTGTTAATAAAATAAGTAAGATAATTTGTTCTTTTTTGAAAGAAACTAACTTTAACCTAAAATACCTTAACTGATTATATACTTGACTGATTTTCCCATAAGACTGTTGCTATTTATCATTATTTTGTTTTAAATTTGTCTATTTGTTTGTTTTGGGGGGGGGCAGGGACCCCTCATAGGATCTTGTTAAATCACAATGCTTCCCCTAGTCTTCCAAACAGCCAGGATTATAAATGCACCTATGGGTGTACCTAGCATGTTCAGCTTGACCTGGGATCTGAACCCCAGGCCCTCCCACGTGACTGCAGGATTAGGCAGCAGCACTCTACAACTCACACTGCCACAGCTGGGACTGTTATCATTATTAACAGAATTAGAATTATTCGATGAACTTCAGTAAATGTGTTTCGAGTGTCAACTATGGAATCCTGCACTAATTAAATTGACAAATGAATGTGTCAGAAATTAAACCTACAACAAACACCTATTGAGCTGCCTCCGTTCTAGTTAGATGTTTCCCAAAATGCACACAACACACATACACAACCCCCCACACACACACTCACACTCACACCAGTGTACACGAAAACATTACTTCCCTACCATTGATGAGGGTATGCTCTGTGATGAGCAATATATATACACAGGGAGAGCCTGAGTAACTGGTTACCTTTAGATACTTTAGAACCTGTGGCTAAAAGCACGATGAGAACGATAGCGATGATAAACATCACCAGCAGGAGAACACTGAGAGTCACCTCCAAAGTGGTAAAACGTTTCAACTTCTTTCTTGCCATCTATTAAAAAAGAGAAAACGACTTTAGATTTGTATTCTATTTAATATAAAGCTAGTAGTTTTTAATAGAAAAGCTCAAACATATACAATGAACAGTATAACTAACTCCTATGAACTTACTGTCAAAACAAAATTCATCCGCTCATGGGCAATCTCACTTGGCTTTACTCCTACTCACACCTCTCCCTAACTGTTATTTTAAAGCAAATCTCAGATTTCATATCTTTTCATCTAAAAATAGTTCAGTACATTTGAAGATAAGAAGTTTTTAAAAATAATTTTCTTTGAGCTAGGTGCAGAGGCACTACAACTAGATCCACATGGGAAAGGTCCTGGGTTGTGTCCTGGGACCTCCCTGGGCATGCTAACTGAGATCAGGGTTGGATGGTGGCAGGAAGGCACTGTGAAGGTGCCTCTCTCTGTATCTCTCATGAGATAAATAAATAAACAACAACACAAAGTTTTTTGAAATACATTTTTCTTTATTCATTATAGAGCTTGTGCATGTATACATAAAAGTGAGATAGCGCACCCTCCACAGGGCCAGTCGTGTCACTTTCTCCTTCCTCCAGTCTCCAGCCCATCTAATCTTGGCCATTCATGTGCCTGACACGTTTCAGGCTGGTCCATATGGAATCTAGCTGCTTTTAAGTAGTGCATTACCACTGCACCATGTGACACAAAAGATAAGAAATTTTACAAAGGATAAGCAAAATACTACCATCATGTCTCAAATATGTTTGCAATAACTCCCTCATGATCATCAAGTGATCTAGCCTATGTTGAAATTGTTCCTCATTGTTTGATAAACATTTTTTAGAATTGATATTTATTTTTCATTTTATTTACATTTACTCACTGTACATTTTTATGGAATATGCATAAATGCACTGTATGTCTGTCTCCTAATTTTTTGCAATTTGTTCTACTAGCCAAAGGATGCAAGTAGAAGTTATATATTGTAATCCGTTTATGTCTGTTAAATCCTTTTCCCCTGCACCCACAGGGCATGTGCACTCATCAGAGAGAGACATAGAGATGGAAAGTGAGAAATCATCCCCCAGGGGAATGGCCATGTCACAATCCCTCTCCTCCATTCTCCTCCTAGTATTTTGGGCACCCATGCATACATGCCCAGCATGATTTTCAAGCCACCGGTCAGGAACTCAAACCACAGTCATAGTAAGGGAAGTTACAGGGAAACCTGTACCCAGAAACCAACTAAATGTTCAGAGAGATGAGTATTCATATCCTGAACTCACTGGTAGGGTTAAGTATCTGTCTAGAAATGCAATATAAAAACATAGCAATTGTTCAAATAAAGAACGAAAATACCACAAGCCTAAGTGAGTATTATGATTGACACAGAGGCAGAACTTGAAGAGAAGAATAAATGACAGCTGATAAAGCAGGGCCTGCTGGGAATATCAGCAATCCAGGCCTCTGTGCAAGCTTCCCTAGTCTTTGACCAGAAAGAACAGAACACATTTAAGCTCTCCGCCAGTCACTGAGTTATTACCATACAAATGAGGAGTGTGCCTCACATGCAGTCCTTTCCAGAAATCTTCCTCAATGCTTCTTTTTTGGTCATTGTCCTTTTGAGGGGACAATTCTGATGTTGAACTATTCATGGCATTACCCTCCACCATTGGTAAGTAACATATCAATAAATCCCCTCGGGAACCAGCAGTTAGCGTAATGGCTATGTCGCTGGACTCCCACGTAGTCGACCGCAGTTCGCGTCCTGGACCCGGGTGGCTTAGAACTCATGCCTGGCGCATGTGCGTGCGTGCCCAAGATCCTGAGAGGAGAATGGAGGGGAAGGGATTGCGGCGTGACCATCCCCCCGGGGGGTGATTTCTCGCTTTCTGTCTCTATGTCTCTCTCTGTCTGTCTGGCGAGCGCACGCGCCCTATAGCAAAAACCTCTCCAAAAAAAGAAAAAAAAAAAAAAAAAAAGCAATTGCCACAGAGCATGTTCTCTCTCCAGAGAGAGACAGACAGGGAAAGTGAGAAATCACCTCCTATGGGGAATGACACAATCCCTTCTCCATTTCATCCTCTTTTTGAGATTTTGGGCAAGCACACACACAATGCAAGTTTTTCAAGCTGCTAGTCTGGGACTCGAATCATGTAGTCAGTCATGTGGGTCCAGCCACTCTAACCACCATATCATGGGCTGGCCTAGGAGAGTGTTATGATAATATTTTTTTAATTTTTTCAAGTATTTGTTAATACAGCATTAGACACTGTAAGCACCAACATGAAGCTGGCCCAATTGGAAATACCATATGCCCAATAAAGACTTTACCAAAACTATCAAAATGGGACCCAAAATCCAGGAATTCCATTTATAGATATTTATTCCAGAAAAATATATAAATATATATATTCCAGTGTTTTATATATTCAAATAAAGTTGCCTGCTCTGCAGAATACACTTGATTTGAGAATCAATGTATATACAGATAAAGGGTTTTTTGTTCATTTGTTTTAACTATAGCACTATATGTAATACCAAATTGTTGGCCGCCTACTCCTTAGGTCCAGCCTAAAGAGGAAATGAGAAAGAACTACTCACACTCCACTCTATGAGGAGAGAGGGGAGCTCAAAAGGCAATAGTTCTCTTGTCCTCCTTGGCTCTCAATTTCGGTTTTCAGTTCAGTATTTACTGAGTAAAATAAGCAGCAAGGTCTTTTAAACATCAGACTAAAAAGATTGGAGGGTTTGTCATGGTGTAGTCTGTGTCATGCATAGAACACTCAATGACAGATCAAATAGTACAAAGTATATAGAAGGAGAAGGAGTTTTATCTATAGCAATTCCCTAAAGCAAAGCCATCTGTCAGCTGTTTTCAGCTGGAACAGATAAACAGCGGTCTTTCGCTGTGTAAGGTGGAGTGTCTACAATCATTACTTCCTAAAGGTTGTTCATGGTATTTCCTTCACCAAAAGATTGATAATAGTGGATATAGCCAAGAGTGCACACTGAGTAAATATTTGAAGTAAAATTAAATTTGGTATTATTTATAATTATGATACAGCAGAATTTTTAAAGTCCACAACTTCTTTGATAATCTCCCCTTTGAGAGGTTGAGCCAAGACCCCAACCCCCCCCACCACCACCACCACCCTTCCAGGGCAAGCTGGACTTAGTGACTTCTAAAGATAGAATATGGCAGAGGGGTGGTAATAAACTTCCAAGACTGGGTTTAAAAACGCATTGCAGTTTCTTTCTTGCTCTTTCTCTTAGATCGCTTCTTGAAGAAACCAGCTGCCATGGCATACACTCAAGCAGGTCTAGGGAAATTTCCAACAACTAGCACAAAACTGAGGTCTCCTGCCAACAGCCAGTAGTGAGCCATCGTGAATACAGATCCTCCATGCCCAGCCTAGCCTCCCCATGACTGCAGTTCTAGATGGCACACTCACACACTCACTGGAAACTCACGAGGAACCGATCCTGAGCCAGCACCACTCAGCTAACCCACCCGGCTTTATGACTCACAGAAACTGAGAGATAACAAGTGTTTGTATTAAACTATATAACTTTGGGGAAATTTGTTACTCAGTAATAGATAACTGATATGCACAGGTTAATATAACTTTTAAATAAAATATGATAGATGTTTTTTGTTTGTTTTGTTTTTTGGGTTTTTTTTTTTTTTTTTTTTTTTTTGAGAGGTTTTTGCTATAGGGCGCGTGCGCTCGCCAGACAGACAGAGACAGAAAGCGAGAAATCACCCCCCAGGGGGGATGGCCACGCCACAATCCCTTCTCCTCCATTCTCCTCTCAGGATCTTGGGCACACACACACACACGCGCCCGGCATGTTTTAAGCCACCAGGTCCAGGACGTGAATCGCAGTCGACTACATGGGAGTCCAGCAACATAGCCATTACACTAACTGCTGGTCCCACAATAGGTGTTTTTTTAATCTGCATGCTTCCTATCAAAAGTCTTTGTGTTTTATGTATTCAAATATGGTTACCTGCTCTGCAGAACAGTAATATCTCTTTTCTGGAGAGATTATTTTCTTTCATCTTTTTTATAGACCATAGATTAGATTATTTTTAATACCCATCATGCCATGAATTCATAGGAAATAGACTCCAGAAGCTCAGGCTCCTTTCCAATGGTTCTCACAAAGTGTGCTTCTCTGGGTAGAGCAGCTGGAGCTTCAGTTGAACCCAGGTCCCTTTCTCTTTGGCTTCCTTCTTCCTTTGATAATTTTCCTTCACACGTTTTAGGAAGCCATCTCTGCTCTTAGGATGCTTAATATGCTAAATATGCACATTAATTCTCCTGGCAGCGATCTTGCCCTTAACTTGTTTGTTTACAACGATGCCAACAGCATGTGGGTAATACTGTAGACTCTTCCAGTTTTGCCATGGTAACATTTGTGGGGCATTCCTTTTTGAACAGTACCCATTCCCTCGATGTCTACAATATCACCTTTCTTGTAGATTCCCATGAACATCGCCAAAGGAACCACTCCATATTTTCTAAAAGGCCTATAGAACTTATATCAGTGGCTCACTCCTTTTGTGTTTGTCATTTTAGGGAATTACTGGAAGATGGTAGGTCTCTACTTCCTTAAATCTTAAGGGGAAAAAAAAACTTTTCAGCATTATCTGACTGAACTTACTTCCTTAATTACAGACATCTTGATAGTTAAGCCTACTCTCTCCATTAAAAAATGTAATTTTGGGGGCCAAAAAGTGGCATGGTGGTTAAGACACTGGACTCTCACATGGCCAACTGTCATTCAAGTCCCAAACCTGACAGAGTGGTTTATCACTCTCTCTCTCTCTCTCTCTCTCTCTCTCTCTCTCTCTTCAGGTAAGAGCATGTGCCTATAAAAAATTGAAAAAATAATAATAAATAAAAATGAATAATTCTAAAAAATGTAATTTAAAAAAAGCTAAGATCAGGGCTAGCAGGTGACCTGCTGGTTGGGGTACAGAACTCCCACACAGCCAACAGTGGGTCGAATCCTGGACCTGGTGACTTGCTTTCCATTTTTTCTCTCTCTCAGTCTGTCTCTCTGGTAAGCATATGCCTTACAGAAAATTTAAAAATAATAATAACAATAAACAAAATTAAATCACTATTTTTAAAAAACAAAGATCAAGAAAAACTGGCAAAAGGCAAATAAAAACCATAAGTGATTTAAATAGTATTAATTGCTTTCAAAAGATAAAAACTGCTACTTGACACTCTGTCATCAATATCCTCTTGTACTATGACAAACACATAATTATGTACTTTTAATGCTAATGATAATAATGGTTTGCAATGACTGAGTGAACATGCTAAGAGGTTTCCATAATTTGTCACGCACAATTCTCCTAACAACTCCGAGTTAGTTACCATTACCATGCCCACTTTCAGATTAAAAAAAAAAAAAAAAAAAGCTTCATAAAGGTCAGGTAATCTGCTTGATGTCATACGGCTGACAGAGCAAAGTCACAATGCGAACACCTGTCCTTCGGACTCTGCAGGCAAAGCTCGTAGCCATTTCTCCATGTTCTGTGCTGTCGTACCCAGTACACACCAGCTTAAGCTTTTCTGTGAGATCGTGGACTCATCAGATAGTGCACGCCTTACTAACCGAGGATTTGCTTAGTATGGTACTATACTGAGAGCTGACATGTATTATTTTATTTGATTCTCACAACCACCTCACAATTAGGGGTGATTAATCCCATCTTACCCATGAATTAACTGAGCCTGTAGCAGTTAGCTTGGCCAAGGTCCAGACCACTTTAGTAGCAGAGCCAAGCTTCTAACCAGGCAATCAGAATTCAGAGCCAATGCTCTTAAGGCCCATGTTACACAAACCCCTGTAATGTGCTGCAAATGCAGAAAACCTCTAAATTCATGAATAACAGTTTCTAAACAAAGGGAGACAGGATGTATGAGAGATGCCTTCTAAAGCCAATCATAAGGTTAGAAAGCTTACAAAAATGAAAGGAAACAAACATTCTGTAATGTTTCAATCTCCATAGCAACTGGGAGATTTTGAAGTGTTTTAGAAGCATCTGTAGTTATCAATTCACTTTAAGTTGATGGTCCACACACTGTTTAAAAATTCTCTGTGAGACCAAGGGTAACTAACTGTTGATGTGCCTCATTTCTTATATTTATTTGTCATCAGGTTATCAAAGCTATGTCTTTGGAGGAAAGGGAAATCTGCTTGTGGCTTATTTATTCATTCATAAATTATTCGTTAAGCTCCTACAATGTGCTAAGCATTCTTCCAGGAGCTGGCTATTGGGTAGAAAATAAAACATACAAATCCTTTTCCACATATTCGTGTGGGCAATAAATATAGTACATTACACTGTCGGGTCATCGGAAAAGGCATGACACATTTTTGCATAGAAAATATATCATGAGTCTTCCATTGACCCAATATATAAAGTCTCTGGAGAAAAATAAAGCAAGAGGAAAGATGAAAAATATGGGGGTGAGGATTGCAATTTTAATTAGGTACATTGTGGAAAATCTCACTGAGAAGGTGAGAGTTATCACTGGACATATCTCTCAAACTTAATAGTGTTTTTTTTTTCCTTTTAGAAATATTTGGTTATGTAAATAATCATCAAAGATAATTTTCCTGATAAAGTTCTATTTATTTGGACAAAACAGATAAACCACAAGAGGGCAGAGAAATTTAAATGGCTATCTAAATAATTCTGGAAAAATTGGATGATTGTCTTCTTTTGGGAGCTAGTGTCTTGGAATATAGCTAATGTGTGTATACAGAGAGCGCTTAGCCATTCTTTCAAAATCCTTTAACAACACAAGGCAAGAGATCTAGTGGAAAAGAGATCACTTTTATAGAGACCAGGAATAACTTGCAAAGAGGACCCCAGCAAGACACAGCTAGTCTTCAAAAACACCCGGCAATACTCAATGGATTAGTCCATTGTCTCCCTGCTACTTAGAGAATGGACAGGAAAAAAAGTAGCTAAGGACTTCTTTGAGAGTCTGAGCACATCCAAAGTGACAGAGTTAGCTCTGTTCATCCCAGACAGGGTTTTGACCTTACAAAACCCACTTAACCCCTCTGGGCCTAGTTTCCCCATATGAATTGCAAAGGTATCAGCTCTAAAAGATACCTGTGTTTTTGTGTAACATCAGAACCAGGGTGTGCAAAGGTTTATCTTCCTTATCACATTTTACAACTACCATCTGAGTATATCTTAAATGGAAAATATATTCTACGTCTGTCTACTCTATGGTACCACCTGTTTATAGAGCAGTTAGAAAATAATTTTACTAGCTCATTGAAACTCATTTGTATGAAAATACATGATTAAAAAGTCATTGACACCTTGTCAAAGTATAAATGAAATAGCGATGAGCTGTCTTAAATTCAGGGTGCAGGGTCGAATGTCTTTCCAATTCATTTCCCAGCCCCACAAGCCCCTCCCTTTTACCCCCTTCTATCCACCTGACACACACACTCACTGTCCCACACAATGAGACAGGCCAGTAGACAGTTTGGAAATCTAGAGGCCCTCAGTACATCAAGGCCACAGGTCTGGCCCTATATCAACGACCTACCAGGACCCTTTCCCAGCGAGACTGCTGGGGATTGATTCTGCCCCTCTCCCTTTCCCCAGCAGTAACTCTTGTTCCCACCTCAGAGACCAGTCAGAAAAAAAGTACCAGAGTTAGGGTCAGGTCTTGCAACTAGGAAGGATCCTACTCTTTTTAAAGTTTTACCAGAAAAGGGCCTCCAACAATCCATCTTCTGTCCCTCACCCCTCAGGCACTTCCATTCTCACACATGACGGACAGTCCAGACACCTGTCTCCCATCATGCCCTTCCTCCAGACTCTATATGAAATCCCTCTTAATTCTCACTGCACACCAACTCACACATGCATCCCAATATTTCACACACACACACACACACACACACTCGGTCTCTTCCCTAAATAATTCATTATTCATCAATAAAGGTACCAAACCAATAAGGATAGTATTGGGTCATAGGAAAAATCATGATGTATTTTTCTGTTTTTCTATGCAAAAATGTATCATGGCTTTCCTGACAACCCAATAATAGGTTTCTCAATTTCCTGGTTATGATTGATTCTCTGACCACTAGTCCTCTAGCACAACCTCACATCCTTTTAGAAGGAATGTTCCAAAATGCTCTAATCCTATTCCCAAATTCTAATACCTTTTCCGTACTTCCCCACTTCATATTCAGAATCAAAAACGATTTCTGCCTGTTGCCCCACTTCAAATGTTAAATCCATCATCTGTCACTCAGACACACACACATGAACGTACAGGTTTAGCTACAATCAGGCTTGCATGTCCAGCCTTGTCCAGAGAAACACTGTATGTGCCTGCTCACATGCACGCACACACACAAACACTAGGACAAAAAGATAAATGAGTTACATGTGTACACTAGCCATAATTTGGGGGGTTTTGTTAATGTTGTTCATTTGTGTCTGTGTCAAACTATCAAAGGCATCGCAGCTTCTTCCTTTTCTCTTGGATCATTTCTTGCAGAGGCAGCTGCCATGTGAGTGTGACACTCAAGCAGACCTGGAAAAGACCAACAGCTAGCACCAAAAAAATGGAGAGATAAGCACAAATTCACATGCGCTTGCACGCGCGCACACACACACACACACACACATACGCACACACCTGTAGCCATAAATGGACACAAAGTTGGCCAACATACCTCATCACTGGCTGCAGCAGCTGTTCCACACTCTCTGGACGATGGCCTAGCAATAAAACAGAGGAGCACAGTCCACGGAAAGTAACCAGAGCTCTGGTAACCGTTTACCGCCCTATCAAGAAAACGTTAGTGAATTCCGAATGCCAATGACAGCCCAGCTTTCATTCCCAGGATCAGAAGTGTAAGTTAATTAATAATCAAAGTCTTCCTCTAAGGAGAACATCCCTACACCTTGGAGAGAGAAGCCAGCCCCTGTGACCACTCCATCCCCTCTGAGCACTGAATGCTTTTCGGCAGCGAGGACACACAGTGTGTCTGGTGGAACCCAGGGCTTCCTCAATCTGCAGATGATGAAGAGCCAAAATTAAATGGCCTCGGCTTCCCGTAAGAATCCTTCTACCCCTACCCCTGTCTTTCCCAAAGACTCCAAATCTCTCTGGAACCCCCTGACATTTTGTAACAGAATCTGCTGATCTGTGAATGAAGAAAACAATTTTTTGAAAGTGTTTTCAGAAGTTTTTCTTTTCTTGCCACTACGAGAGGCATCCTAAGCCTACTCGAGTTATAGAGACCCTTCAGCACTCTGGTGCTTCCTACAAAGTCTCTGAAATGTTTTTAATTACATGAGATCAAATAAGTAATACAAAGGAAATAAATTACACTGAAATATAGTTACGAAAATTTCTAATTGCATTATGTGCCTCATTTATGATATGTTGACTACCAATACAGCAGTAAGTCTAATAGGAAGTATTGTACTAGTCATAAGCATAAGCAACATTTTGGTTATTATTTTAAACATATGATATAAATGTAACTGTGACCTTAAGTTTTTGGTTTGTTTTGTTTTTTTTTTTTTGTCAGAGGGCATATGTGCTTGCCAGAGAGACCAAGAAGGAAAGAGAGAATCCTCCCAATGGGAGTGATCGTGCCACTCTGCTTTCTCCATTTCTCCATTCTGTTGGGACTGGGGGCAAGCACATACACAGGCGTCTGGTGAGTTTTTCAAGCCAAAAGGGTCAGGATTCGAACTGTGGTCAGCCACACGGGCTCCAGCTCCATTAACCAGTAGGTTATGGGGCCAGCCTGAATTTATCTTTTTAAAAGTTTACTTCTTTGTCCATGTTTTTATCATTCACCAACCACCAGTGAAAATGTTGTCAGGAACCAGCAAAGTCTGGAACCAGCCTTTGGGAACCTGATTTACTATGCTTCTTTGGCATCAAGGAATCAAAGAATTTAGAGCCAAGAAAGAAAAGAAGAGAAAACTAACCTGCATGGAGCCCTGTCGGGTACCAAAATCTTTGTCTACATTATCTCACTGCTATCCACAGCGGCTCTATGGTAGCAAGTGTCTAAACAGCCACCCAGCACATCCTCACAGCTCCAGAGCCCATGTGGGTTGGAACTTCGGAAACTTAATGATCGCCAAGTATAGCCCCCTCGTCTTATAGATGAGAGAACTGAGACACAGGAATGCTGTGAGGTTTCTGAAGGTGCTGACAAAAAGGTCCAGATCTGATCTGGGTAGACCTGAATTCAGAGTCCAGGTCTGCATACCAACTGGAGGAGCTTACAGCACCAGCTTCTGTTTTCTTAACTTAAATCAAGATTAAAAATGGCACCTGTCTCATAAACATATAGATTAAAGGAAACAAGGCAAGCAAAAGATTTGGTGCTATCTATTAACAATTACTGTGATGCTATGTATCTGCCACAATTGTCACTGGAACCCAGACCCTGGCCTTCTTCAGCTCTGCTCATCCCACATTCTATCCTTAATCAGGATTCTGAACGGAGCAGGTAATCATTAATGCTTCAAACAAACTACTGAACACTTCCTTGCATAGATCCTGTACTAATACTGACATCTGTGTTGTTGCCTGACTATAGCTCTTCAATAGTTAGCTCAAAGTCCCCAGATTGAAAAACATGGTCAAGCCAGACCAAAGCATGAGCACTATGGTCTTAGGACTGCTTGTGTCTGGAAGCACGGTCTTACCTAGACTTAAGGATGTCAGGAACGTGTCTACTTGGGAGCCATCAAGACTATGCAAACTTGAGAGCCAGCAAGGTGATGGTAATCTGTCCTCCTCTTGACTCCCCCAGCCACCACCCTTAACTATGCCATTCTTGTAGCCCCACACTGGGTCAAGTATTAGCCCCTTGGTTGCCTCCCTGCTTCCATCCACGAAAGCACAGCAATAAAAATTACTCAGCACAATTCAATACAGCGCGTGGTTATTATGTGTGACTATAAACAAGGACTATCCAAGTAACAGTAGAAACATATAGAGTGCTTCCTATGACCTATGTACTGGGCTAAATGATTCAATGCATAATTTCATTTCCTCCTCATAACTACACTGTGAGGTAGGTACTATTATCCCCATTCTACAGATGATAAAACTAAGGCACAAAGAACAACTTGCCCAGGTTTATATAACTAATGAAAGGTGAAATCATAATGAAAACCAGGCTATCTGGTCATGTCTGCACTAAACACTGAATAATGTTACTTTTTCTACACCTCCAAGCAGGCCAAGTGTGTACCATCAGGGAACTCTGGGAGCTGCACAAGGTGTGGACCATTGGTATGATATTGTGCCCATGGGTATGTGAACAATTTAGCACAACACGGAGGTCAAAGACAATCCACACATGCTGTTACTGCTATTACAATAGCTCCCCTCTCCTGGGTATCTACCCAAAGGACAGGATAATGCTTATTCGGAAAAATACTTGCACATCTATGTTTATTGCGGCATTACTCACAATTGCTAAGACATGGGATCAACCCAAATGTCCACAAATATGAATAGATTGAAAAAGTGTGGCACATATACTCTATGGAATACTACTCAGCCATAAAAAATAATAATAATAATAAAAATTAAAATAAAAAAACACACACAAGACCCTGGCTTTTGAGAGAAAGTGGACAAATATGGAAGGTTTACTGCTGAGTGAAGCAAGCCAGGCTATGGAGGAGAGAGGTTGTATGCCTCCACTTAACATATACCAACTGTCCACACTCTATGGCTGAAACTGAAAGATTAAAGGATATAGAAACATAGAAAATGGTTAAAGATGCTAGATACAGTGTAGGAAGAGGGTGGGAGAAGAAGGAGTATCTGAGGAAAGACATTAAGGAGAAAAATAGGGATAGCTTATAGGATTTGGGTGTTTCCATTCTGGGAAACCTGATGGTAAGTGAATTTTAAATGTGTTGAATAACTAAACGAACATTCAGTCTGAAAAAGCAATTTTCTGGAGTTAGAGTTTCCAGATTCTGGGAGCACTGGATTACTATTAATAGATTGGATTTAAATTGATATGAGTTATTATTATCTGTTGATGATAATGTATATAGTATCCCCTACTGGACTGATTAGAAATGCATTCATGTTGGAAAATTCACTTTACAAGCTAAGCGATGTATAGTGATTGAATGTATAAAAGAAATTAAAATAAAATAAATTTTAAAAATAAAATACTTTCATTTGCCTCGATTTCACCAGAGATGGACCATGAGTAAATTAGGTGACCCCAGAACTACCCCTAGTAGACTTTAATCTGAAATTGTTGAATGTAATATTTGAATCAAGATAAATACATTCTTAGACAGTTTTTCCCTGTTCACTCTTCAGATGATGGTTTAGGGGTCCTAAGTGCCAACACAGTGTCATGATGAATGCAAGTGGTTTCAAATCAAACTAGCCTGAGCTTGAATACCAGATTTTCTATGTACTAGCTACAGACTTTGGGTAGTCATTTAAATTTTCTGAAGTTCAATTGCCCTCTTATAAATTAAGAATGATAAAATTCATTTCATGATGATATTTTGAGCTTAAGATGAAATAAGAAGTACCTGACATCTAAGTCAGTTTCCCTGCCCCTCCCAATTTGTCTTTTCTGAAAATAAAATTATATTCAATGAGCAGTATCACTAGCTTAAATTTTGTTAATAACTGTTCTTCCAGTTCATTAACCCCTAGGAATCACCTCACTAGACGGCTGGGAGAAAGTGACTGCTTCCTCAGGCCCCACTGTTACAGGTAAGTGGGAAGCTGTCAGATCGCCCCCACGAAGCTGAGTTATAACCGATGGAGGAAAAGTGGAAAACTCATCATTTTGTACTACTTGGCACACACTCTCTCTGCTTCTTTCCCTCTAACACACACACACACACACACAGAGCGCACCCTGTAACACACACACACACAGCACACCCTCTAACACACACACAGCACACCCTCTAACACACACACACAGCACACCCTCTAACACACACACACACAGCACACCCTCTAACACACACACACAGCACACCCTCTAACACACACACACAGCACACCCTCTAACACACACACAGCACACCCTCTAACACACACACAGCACACCCTCTAACACACACACAGCACACAGAGCACACCCTCTAAGACACACAGCACACCCTCTAACACACACAGCACAGCCTCTAAGACACACACACACAGCACCTCTAACACACACACAGCACACCCTCTAAGACACACACACACAGCACACCCTCTAACACACACACAGCACACCCTCTAAGACACACACACACAGCACACCCTCTAACACATACACAGCACACCCTCTAACACACACACACACAGCACACCCTCTAACACACACACAGCACACCCTCTAACACACACACACACAGCACACCCTCTAAGACACACACACACAGCACACCCTCTAACACACACATACACAGCACACCCTTTAACACACACACACACAGAGCACACCCTCTAACACACACACACACAGCACACCCTCTAACACACACACACATAGCACACCCTCTAACACACACACACACAACACACCCTCTAACACACACACACACAGCACACTCTCTAACACACACACACACACACAGCACACTCTCTAACACACACACACACACAGCACACTCTCTAACACACACACACACAAACACACAGCACAGCACGTGCCATCTGTACCTCCTACCTACCAAAATGATCTCTCAGCGTCTCCAGAGCCAACAATTTCAAATTGTACCTCTTTCTTTGTACTGAAGCCAATGGTTTTCCTTCTTTTGTCCCACTTATGAGCCCTTCACATCACACAGGCCACCTAGAAAAAGATACAAGAAGTTCATTGGAATACAAGTAATTTCTCTGTCCAGAAATATTTGGGGGAAGTTGAAGGTAGAAACAGCATCCCAAGGGCATTACAGCATTTCCCTCTCTTGTAAGATACCTGTTAGTCAGCAGTTTTATACTACCTCCCACCCTTCCCACCTCTACTCCCCACAGACAACAACACACACAGGGGTGAGTCCGAGAAGGGAATCACTTGGAATAATAGCCTGGTATTCACATATTAGTAATGGAACCTCACATTTGTGTGATACTTGGCAGTTTTCAGAGCACTTTAATATGTCTTATCTCCTTGTTGATATCACAACAACCCTATGAGATTGGAGATAGGGCAGGTATGTTTAATCCCCACGTATAAATGAAGAAACGGAAATTAAGACAAATGACTTGCTAAAGGCCACCAATAGTAGCAGAATTGAACTCATACCAATTTAAATTCAATCTATTAATAGTAATCCAATGCTCCCAGAATCTAAAATCAGTAACTCCAGAAAATTGCTTTTTCAGACTATATGTTTGTTTAGTCATTCAACAAATTTAAAATTCACTTACCACCAGGTCTCCCAGAGTGGAAACCCTCAAGCCCTATCAGCTATCAAATTCTACCATCCTCACCTCAGAGATGGTTATTTCTCTTTAAGCCCAAATCTATATAGTACAATGTATTGGAGAGAACTACAGGGCTGGTTATCGCCAGCATCTTTAGCTCTATCAGCTTTCAATGAAACCCTCCTGTTTCTTAGATAAAGTTTGTGTCTGCAGCTCCATTTAAAGGAATTCTACCCACAGGTCCCTGTGGAGCCAAGTCATCTTACTGATGTCCCTAAGGACAACAGTCCATGTTGGTGTCAAAGCTGACTGGACTGCAGATGGCCATCTAACCCAGAGACAATCAATCCTTGAATTGACTGGCAGCTTATGAAGCATCTTGCTGTGTGACCTCTCGACCACTCAGATTCTCTTTCTGAATGTGTGATGAAGAGCGTTGGTAGGGGAATCAAGTAGCAGCAAGAACAAAATGGAAAAATAAAGAATGTGAGAGAACCCTTAACCTCATCTCCCCAAATCGGTGCCATTCTGCCCACTTCTCTTTGACAATTATGTGTGGCAAAATACCATATCTTAAAATGCAGGAAGATGTAGACATCTCTCTCTTTTGTTTCCTCTTTTGCACTTCCCATTTTCTGCCTTTTCATGACAAGCAAACCCAGACAGGAAGCAGATAGTCCTCTCCATGCCGCTTCGTGATTTCACACGTTCAGACAGACAGATCCAGGACCCTTCTTGCAAGAAAGTCATCTCTTCTTTCTCTCATTCTCCAAATATGTAGGTAACTAACAACTCTTTCCCTCTTCTTTTCCTTCTCTACCTCTCCTTCGACTTCTCTGTTTCTTTACCTAGCTATTCTCATCCCAACGTATAGGTTTCATATTGGAGCAGTTAGTTACTACATTCAGTTTCCAATAATAGTGGCCAAAGCTCTGTGGCTTAAGGACATCATGAGGCTGCCTTCCCCACAGAGGAGACCTGGAGCAGAGTAGTTCCCTGGTATGGTTTCAGCTGTGAGGACCTTGAGATTCTCCTGGCTTTTCCCTCGTGGTGGGAGTCCAACCATAATACCCAACTTTAGGCATGAATAGAAGCCATTTTACACATTTACTAAGAGTTTTATTGGCCACTCCTAGCTAAAAAGAAAGATGGGAAATGCTGGGGTTTTTCTGTTGTTTTTGTTGTTTTAAGTTGGGGAATACTGACCTATCCAATAAACATATGGTTCCTGTTGGCAATCAAGGGGAAAGAATTGGTACTGAATAGGCAATTGATAGCGTCTACCATGGACAGATGGGCCAGTGGGTGTGTGGACTCTGTCTAGGTCTACTGCACACTCCAACCCAACTAGTCCCAGAGCCCTGCCCGGGGAGACTTTGGGTGCTGGTTTCACTTTTAATCGAGTGATAACGCACATCACATGCTATGCCCCACTGTTCCCATGTGACATGCGTAACTGGCAGAGCTGATTTGGGAATTCCTAAGACTCTAGGCTATGTACTATCTATAAGCATTAAAGCCTCCCTTCAATTTCTCTTTTTCAAAGTTTATTCTTTCCATAAGAGAAAGAAACAGAATGAAGATAAAGAGGACGTGCCCCTCACAGAGTCCTCATGCCATGATCAGGGCAGTCTCACGGCCTACACCACAGGCACACACATCCACCTGGCATGCGCACGGAGGTCCCAGGACGTGCATCCAGGATCTTCCCCACGTGGACCCAGTTACATCACCTCTGTGCCACTACCCACCCCCCCCTTCAATTTCTAACATGAATCTGAATCTCATTATGCTGAAGCATTCAAACAAACAGTAATCAATTTCTACTGCTAAGAAAACATGGATCCGGAATAAAGCTCCAATACCCAAGTGACGCTCCATGTCTCTGAGAGGCATGGCTGTTGCTGAGACCCTGAAAAATGTCTTCCTCTCTTTTATTCCACTGGTTTTCAAATGTGAGTAGACATCAGAAACACCAGAATAGCTTCATAAAGCACAGATTGCTGGGCTCCATCTTCAGAGTTTTTAACTCAGCAGATTCAAGTGGAACCCAAGAATTTGCATTTCCAGTATGTTCCCTGGTAAAACCGAACTCCCTAACATGAAACAACTGAAGTTTGAGAACTGTTAATAAACCCACCTTACTGGAGACCACCTGGATAATCGTTATTCCTGGCAGACCAAAGATATACCACTCTTGACATGCCATCCTTTGGATTCAGAGAGAAGCTCCTATGATTGGATAGAGGACAAGGCCTAACAGTCACATCATGTCTCCTAGAACCTTGTGTGTACCTTGGTGGCTACTGTTTAGCCACTGGATCATGTTTTACAATCTAATTCTTCTTTTTTTAATTATTTATTTAATTGTATTTATTCATTCATTTATTTTTATTTGACCAGAGAAAGACAAGTACAGAAAGAGAAGGAAAGTGAGAAAGCAAGCCACCGGGTCCGGGACTCAAACCGTGGTCAGTCATGTGGGAGTGTCCAAACCCTTAACCACCACGCCACCTGCTGGCCCCTTCAATCTAACTCTTCTCTTAGGATGTGTGCTCTCCTGAATGGCTAACAAAGGGTTATGAATGGCTTTTGGCATTTCATCTTCAGTGCTGAAAACATGCTTGAATCCCAGGAATGAGTTCATCTAGATGCAAGCTGGCACTGTAAACTTATATCCATTAGATAGCAAGACTGGTCACATCGTTACCTTGGATTTAAAGTGAATCACCAAAGAAATGGACAAAAATCTAGTTATATGTCATAGTCAATGAGCAGCAAAGAAAACATAATACATAATCCTCTGCTCATTAATAAATCAGTAAGTTTAGGATACGCACATGTAAACAAACGCACATTTTGCCAAATACGACAAGTGCTACAATGTGATGTGAACAAAGTGTAATGAAGCAAAGATGAAGGAGGCCTAGAGGAAGGGAGGTGGGAAGACCTCATCCCAGACCAGTCTGAGGGGTACAGAGAGTTTTTATATTCCAGGGCCTAACTTACCAATAGCTAAGTTTACCCAAGGGGTAGGTAGACATGTGCTTTCAATGATCTTCCAATGAGTCTCCTGAGATGGTCCCTCCTTCTTTCCCTGAATAGATAGTGGTCTCCTTAGATATGAACCTATTCAGACTTGGTCTTTTTATATCTTCTGGGAATGGGATGAACCATCATCCCTCTCTTTCCTCCATCCCCCCCACCCCACCCAGGGAGGGACCTATGGCTCAACTGACATCTCCCCCACCTCCCCTGGATAAACAAAAACATTCAAATAAGGCTGAGGTTGAGATCAGCAGTTGGTGTAATGGCTGCGTCGCTGGACTCCCATATAGTCGACAGTGGTTCAAGTCCCAGACCTGGTGGCTTAAACTCATGCTGGGCACATGTGCATGAGTGCCCAAGATCCCAAGAGGAAAATGGAGGAGAAGGGATTGCAGCATGGCCATCCCCCCTGGGGGGTGATTTCTCACTTTCTGTCTCTCTGTCTCTCTCTTTCTGGTGAGCACACACACCCTATAGCAAAACCCTCTCAAAAAAAAAGAAAGAAAGAAAAAAAGAAAGAAAGAAGAAGAAGAAGGCTGAGGTTGGAAAATAATGTTACCAAGTATCTAACTGAAGCAAGGGTATCCCCTCCACCCTGCACCCAGATTGGTAGTTATGGTTAGAGGAAGAGTACCAGAGGTAAAATCGGAGTAGGTGGAGTTGGATTCCTCTTTCCTCACTTACTTGTTTACTTACCTTTCCCAGGATAGTTCACTATTTAATCTCCCTGAAACTCCAGGCTCTAATCAGTAAAATGGAAATATTATTATATTATCTGTGTGGAAACTGTGAGATTAAAGTTATTCCGCCTACCATAGCACATTAAGTAGAGTCTAAAGTTTCAATTGTGCAGAATTTGGTTCCAAATTATCGCTGGGTTAGAGTGGCTAGGGTGAAGGTGCACCATGAGCAGGCCAGGAAACAGGCTTCACGGTGCTGTGGCACCACCTGGTGGAGATGTTAAGTAATGACTTGAGTTCCAGGTGCTGGAACTCCTTGGAAAATGCAGACTTTAAACTCTTCTGGTTTAACAGACCCACTTCTTTGTCCAATTATCTAGGGAGGATTGGAGATGTGATGAATGTATCTTCAGCCTTCAGGCTTCCTGAGAGCAGGTTACTTGTCTTTCTCACCAGTATCACACAAGCCTCTGGATGACTGTCTGCCTACCCACAGGGTAAGAATTGCAGCTAGTCCTCATTTAGGAATGTGGGTATGTGAGGAGGCAGGAAATAGTTGATCACTGATCACTTTATATTGTCAACAGCACAGAAGTGAAATAAGTCATCCTGGCTGAGCCCAACCTGACCAGCCCCTCCAGTCTCACCTCAGCTATCAATCAGCCACCCTGGCCTCCCCTCTCCAAAAGCACAGAGCTGCTTTCTGCACCATCACCTTTGGGAGCCATTTCCCTCTGTTTAGAATGTTCTTATGGCCCCGCCCCCCTTCCGAACTCCAGTTGTCTATTTCCTGCCAGTTGTCTGTCCTACTTACCGTAAATTTTTTCAGTTAACTCTGCTATCTGGAGTCATTGGGTGGTGTTTCCTCTCTAAAAGTGTTCTCTTTTCCTAAGGAATATGCTCTTTCACACATAAGCTGCCATTTCCTCGGTCTTTGTTAGCTTGTCTAATATTTCTAAGGCTTCACAGAGATTTTTCTGTCCTCGCTCTACCTCTGCCTTTCTGTTTTCTATCTGGATAGGTTGGGAGCTGGGGGTTGGGAGTGGCGTACATCATAGGGAGCAAGTCTCGCTCAGCTTAGCGATGTTCCAACCTGAGGCTCAGTCTGTTCTCGAAACATAGGCATACTTTCTTGACCTTGACTCCAGTCTTTGTTAGTGAACTCAAACCATGTTTGCTTGTCCAAGGGCCACAAACCAAACCACAGACACATGGTGTGATGGGGAAAGTACAGCTTCATTGTCAGGTGCAACGCAGGAGAGCGGGCAGCTCATGCTGAAAGGACCTGGGTTCCCTTTGGAATTGCTTGCCTGCCTTTTAAAGGGCAAAATTAAGAGCAGGGATCCCAGGCTTATGATCAATTTGATGACTGGTTCAAGAGGTCATGATCATCTCATGGGCATTCTTGTTTGACAGGGACTTAGATAATCAAATTGTTCTTCTGGAAGGTAGTAATCGTCAGGTTCCTGGTGCCTTTCGGCCTGGGGTCTACGTGCTCACAGCAGTTTCCATCCTGCAAAACATCTTAAGAGTTGAAGTTAAAACCTGTCTTTCCTTTAAGTGGGAGTTTTAGAAATATTATGGCTCTTATCATGGCCAGTGTTACTTAATTATCATAACCAAAGTCTGAAATCATAATCCTTTCTTTGGGTTAAATTAAAATTTAAGTGAGCCCTGCATTCTAAGCTCCTCATAATGATACTTTCCTTTTAGTTCAGCTCTTACTAATTTCAGTTTAGACAATTACCATCTTTTTCTTCAACAGGAGAAGAAACTGAGGGCTCAGGCCTGTTCTGTGTTATCTTCCTTTAGCAAATTTGACCCATTTCTAGGTTTTAAATTAAATCAGTTTGAAGCTGGAATGGGCAGAAATTAGAGGACCAGAGTCAGGGCATGCACATATGGCTCAACAAAAGCCAACTTGAGAGTCCAGTTGGAGAATGAGGAAAGGAATTTATCCAATGAGCCCAATATAGGGAAGAGAGCAGACTGGAGTCCATAGGATCTCCACTGTACTGGATGAGACACCAGACATATAGAAAGGGTCGGTGTAAAGCACTTCTAGGAGCAAAGGGTGAGTTATTCATTGACTTGGGGCAGAATCTTCCTAGCCACTCCTGCGGGAGGGAGCCGGTGGTGTCTTTCCCCTCCTTATCTTCATAGCCCAGCATCTGTAAAGACTCGGCACGGTCATCATTAACTTTTACTAGTTAAGCATTAGGCCTAAGAGTTAGTTTATTAAGATGGCTACCCCAGACTATATTCAACATGGAGTCACTTTGATTCTCTTATGGGTCATGTTAAAAGGAAGAAAAAAAAAATTCAGACAATTTAATTTAGTGGAGTTTAACTTGAGCAAAATTAAACATAATTTGAATCAGGAAATTTCCCACAACAACTTCCAAGCAACTCCAGGTAGCTTTGTGGTCACATAGTATTTAAGTTCCAGAAAAAGAAAGCAATGCGTGCAGGAAAGGGAAAGTGATGAACAAAAATAAAAGTGACAGAATGAGATTAAAAAACCAATTGGATTGGTTACATTCTGAAGTTTGTCTGCATTAACAGTTTAAAAGGTGGAATGCCTATGATTGACTGAAGCCTAGCTGCTGCGATTGGCTGTAACCTAGCAACGACCAAAAAGCAGCCCACTAAATGAGGTTGCAGTTTGTTTACAGAAACCAAGCAGGCATGCAGAAGCTTTTCTGATCTTTAACAGTCGGTTAAAAGTTTAGTGCTTTGTGTAACCTAGTCCATTCGTTAAAGTTTCTGCAACCATTTTGTTTATGATCAGAGCTTTTTTCTCCCAGGGTGCAACCACTGGGAGACCTGTTTTCTGCAGAAGGGAAAGAGAGAGAGGTGTGGACAGAAGTGGGATGCTGCCTGGTGGTGTGGTCAGAATCACTTTCTGCAGGCCCCAACACTGCTCATCCCTATCTGCTGGAGGCTAACGTGGACGAACTTGTCTGCTAAGGGGTTTCAGGGAACATGGTGTTCAGGTTTCTCTCTTTGGCAATGCTCAGTTGTATCCTAGCCTGGTCATAGCAAAATCTCAAAGACTACTACCCCCTCTTTCAAGGGTGCCACATTTTGTTCCGTTTTGTTTTGTTTTTACTACACAGCACATGCAACCACCAAAGAGAGAGACACAGAGGGAGAGAAAGGGGGAAAGTGAGAAATCACCACCCAGGGGGGATGGCCATGTCACGACCCCTTCTCCTCCATTCTCCTCTTAAGATTTTGAGCATGCACACACATGCATTCAGGGTGTTTTTCAGGTCACTGGCTCTGGGACTTGAACTGCTCTGTCAGCCATATGGGATCTAACGCCTTAACCTCCACACCACTGCCTGGCCCAGTCGCCACATCTTTTACTTCTCACTTACATTGCACGTCCCATCCCCTTTTTGCACTTGACAGAGCAGCTACCTGAACAGACTAACCTGGCCACTGCCCTGCATCCCGGAACAGTGGATCCGCTCCACTGCAGAGCCCCTTGGAGATGGCAACACCTACCTTCCTGACCTCTCCTCATCAGTTGAGGGTATATTCTTCTTGTTCCTGCTGGCTAGCTCAAGGCACTTCAGCAAGCCTCCCACCCCCAGAACCTCCACCTCTGTTCAAACCTACCTTCAGATTTCAGGGGTTATAGTACAGCAACTTCCCATTTCCTCCAAATAAAGGCATAGGGAGGTAACAGTATTCTGCTCTCTTAACTCTGAGGCTAACTAAATTCTCTCTCAAAAAAAAAAAAAAAAAAAAAAAAAAATCCTCTCATCTGTCCCAAAGATTAAATGTGTGTGTAACTTTCTGAGAATCAGGACATTTCAGTTGTAAGCCTTCTGATAATTTGTGGGCTAGGTTGCTGCTAACTTGTTTCTTTCATCCTGATATCTGGTACACTTCTGTTACATTAAGTTGTTCGTCTTGTCTCTAAGTTTTAGGGTGACAATCTCTTCTTACTGAGATTACCTCATCTAATGCATATTACATGTGGTCTCTTACTCATCCGTAAATTCTCAACCTCAACAGCAATTCCCTTCCTTCCCCATCCTGACGTACGTACAACTACCGTGTTCTTTCAGTTCCTCTTACACCCCTTTGTTACCACTGCATCTTCAGCGCTCATCACAACATCAGAATATATTTTGTTCTTAATAAATATCTTTTAATATATCCCCCACTGAGTCACTGGAAATAATGAAGCAAGATATCTTAAAGGAATGTTTGATGTTTCTAGTAATAGTATCCTGTGAAGTTAACCAATAGCAACTTTAAAAAAGAAGAAGGAAGAAATCAATGTAAATAATTCAGTTCTAAAATCCAAAAATAAATGGCAGCACAAGTACAAACACAATTTTTAATATTCACAAAATTCAAGTCAAATAAAATTTTTATTACATTTAATGAAATAAAAGTATTTTTTCCTGCCACAACTCTTAATATTGCAATTGATATTTTGCTGTTCTTAGCTTCCTTTCTCTTGTTTTTTTAAGGTTTTTGTCATAGGGTGCATGCACTCACCAGAGAGAAACAGAGAGTCAGTGAGAGAGAAAGTGAGAAATCACTCCACGAGGAATTGGCCATGCCACAATCCCTTCTCCTCCATTCTCCTCCTGAGATTTTGGACACACACACACAAGCATCCAGCATGATTTTCAAGCTGCATTTTCAAGCTCCAGGACTCAAACTGTGATTGGCCATGTGGGAGTCCAGTCTTGTAACCACCACGCCACATCTGGCCCCTGTTCTTAGCTTTCTGGGTAAACCAGATTAAAAAATATTTATCAATTGCTAAAGACTATCTATATGAGAGATTGTTTATATAATCCAAATACTATGCATATAAATCAAATGGAGCGTTAATGTCAGTGACGGTTTATGCTACTTGCCTGATAGAACCCTTGATTATTGGAAGAGTGTGGTAGAATGTGATGCTCTAAAAAAATAGATGGATCATTAACTTTATTGATTCTTTACATAAAAGACTATAATTGTGATTTTAAAAAATGAAAACAGTTGTAGCTGCAGTGACGTGACGGTAGTAAACACTAGTATCTCGTGATGACTCTCACATGCCAGTTATAACTGCAGACATGTCGTGTACATCAGTTCTGGCAATCCTTGCAACCCTTTGAGGTAGGCGTTATTTGATCATCATCTCCACTGCATATGAAATGAATGGAAAAGCTTCAATCACTTGCAGAGATCACACAGAGATGGAGCACAGAGCCAGGTCTTCACTCCAGGAAGCTTGGTTCCAAGCCCACACTCTCAACATGGGGCCTCTGTTTCCAAGGAGCCTCCCAGAGATGAGAACAGTTGGAGAACACTGAATATCTCACATGAGACTGTGAAGAGTTAGCAGGTACCTGGTGATGATCAAGCCAGAGTATCTGGCACATCCATCACCTCAAATAGTTGCCTTTTTTTTTTTTTTTTTTTTTTTTTTTGTAGTGATAACATTAAAAATCCTCTCTTTTGGTTATTTTAAAGAATGCAATACAGCATGTATCACCTATAACACAATACAGTCACCCTACTGTGCAATAGAACACCAGAATTTATTACTCCTTTCCTTTCTTTTTATTTTTAATTTTACCAAAGGGCACATGTGCTCACCAGAGAGAGACAGAGAAAGACAAATGGGAGAGACACCACAATGGGTCACAGCACATCGCAATCCCTTCCTCTTTCTCTTTCCCTCCTTTGAGGATTTTGGGCATGCATGCACACACTCCTAAAATGTTTTTTAAGCCGCCACATCTAAGACTGAAACTACGTGGTTGGCCATGTGGGATCCAGTCTCCTTAATCACCAGGCCATGGGCTGGCCCTATCCCTTCTTTCTAACTGTAATTTTGAACCCAATGACCAATATTTCCTCATCCTTCTTCTCCTGCCCTCTCCCCAGTTTTTGGCAATGCTGTACCCCATAAATATTATGTACACTTACTATGTACCAATTAAAAAAGTTTGTAAAGAGTTTGTAGAAAAGGCCAGTGAAGCACTAGACTGAGCAAGCGGATAAACAGGGGTGGGAAAGCCCCCACCTCTTAGAGGAAATGCTATCATACAATGGATAGCAAATAGAAAGGAAGGCCACTAAAGTCTCCTTTCTTTGAATCTTCACTCATTCCACAAAATGAATGAGTGAATGAAGCATGAAGGGCAATCATCGAAGATCTGGAAAAGTTAAAACATTTGTAAAAGTAGAAAAGAAGCAGATTGGAGGAGAACCAATTCTCTAATTCCTGTTGAATAGCTAGACTGAATTTTTGTAGAGCTTACAGAGGTGATCATGAAATCCATCCATGTTTGTTTAGAGTAAGGAGATTTAGAAATGCTAGAAGAACAATTCAACAAATATTTGGAAATGTTTAAAGAGAGAGAAATCTAGACTCCAGAAATTATAGCCATATACATTAGCATACAAGGTTCTTCCAAAAGTTTATAGACAACACATATTACTTAAAAACTATGCATTGAGTTAAAAAAAATTTCTGCACCAAAGTAAACTTGTACTTTAATTCCATTTTCCATGAACATTTTGAAGTACCTTTATTTAATCTCTAGAATGTTAGAAGACATAATATTATGTTATAGACATAACCCATGGAGATAGTAGAGACTACTAAATGCTTCATTTGTGAAAATTTTATTCACTCAAAAGTGCTCATTGACTACCTTGTAAATGCCTTCTTGAAGCTTATGTTTTAAGGAGATGGTGGTTATTGGCAATAAATAATGGAATATATGGAGGAAATTAAGTACTATTGTATGCACCCAAAACAGGTTAAATGATGCTGTTTTAGATGGTCAGGAAGGTCCCTCTGCTAAGGTGGTTTTTGAAAATGAACATTTTAGGAAGAAACGAAGACATGGGTTTATGTAGGGAGAAAGAGATTCAGGTAGTGGAAAGTGCAAGTCCAATGGTCCTGTGGTAAGAGAGTGCTTGATCAGTTCCCAGAACAGGAAAGAAGTCCATGTAGCTGGAGTACGGGGAGGGAGAAAGCTTCACAATCGATATCTAGGAAGGAAGAGAGGCCCTGCTTACGAGAACCCACAGGCACTGTAGGAACTTAGCTTTTACAGTGAGGGAGAGCCCTGGCCCTGAAGGGCGTGGACAGAGCAATGGTGTGATCTAAGTTCTACATATATTTTTGAGATAATTATTGTTGCTTTGTGGAGAATGGGGTAAGAGAGTGGAGGTAGAAAACAGACCAGTTAAAAGGCTTCTGCAGTAATCCAGGCCAGTATTCCTCTTCCCCATCCTTTCATGGAGAGGGGCTGATCTTCTTCATGTTAACACTCCTCTTGCCAACCACGGTGCTTGGCATAAAGCATGGTTAAATGAAACCCTTGGCAATGGCAACTAAAACTGCAATCCTACCTGGTACCAGGAGAGAAACCATGCCCTTGTCTATATTAAAAACGTGTTCTACAATAAAAGTCATGCCTCAGAGGTGAAGGAGGAATGCAAATAGAAAGTGACACCATTTCAGGCTACAGTTCACCAAGACCACCTGCTTTGCCTGCTGCTGATTCCCTTGAAACCCATAAGCAAATCTTATTCTCTCTCACCCACACAGGTCCATATGGACATGCAAAACTTGACCTGGCAAACTGAGACCCTGTCTTGTTTGCATCCCTGATGCTGAAACGAGGCCCTCTGGAGAGGGTGTTGTGCAGGAGTGCTTGGATCTACTACAAGCTTCTGTGTCACCCCAGGGGTAGAAGCATTAGTCTTCTATCTTTATGATGGGCCCTTGTACATATCCAAGAAATATTCTAAAGCAACAACAGCCCTTTAAGTTTCCTGCCATTGCTTTTCATGTATCCACTTGGGGGTAGATCCAGGGCCAGAGATGCTTTGTGAAGGAACGGTCCTGGCTCCAAATGTACACTTCCCCTTCGTTGCTGGGTGGTGTCCCAGTGAAATAGATCAGCAAGTAGAGAAGAGACATCATGTTGACTCTGACTCCCGTCGTAACTGTGTCCTATGAAATCAAGAATGCATTTCTGTTCCTTTCAATCCTGGAGTTTGCAGTGGGGATCCTGGTCAATACCTTTATTTTCTTGGTGAATTTTTGGGATGTTGTAAAGAGACAGCCACTGAGCAGCTGTGACCTTGTGCTGTTCTGTCTCAGCATCACCCGGCTTTTCCTGCATGGTCTGCTGTTTCTGAGTGCTATCCAGCTTACCCACTTCCAGCAGATGAAAGACCCCCTGAACCACAGCTACCAAACCATCATCATGCTCTGGATGATTGTAAACCAAGTCGGCCTCTGGTTCGCCACCTGCCTCAGTCTTCTCTATTGTTCAAAGGTGGTTCGTTTCTCTCACACCTTCCTGCTCTGTTTGGCACGCTGGATCCCCAGGAAGATTCCCCAGATGCTCCTGGGTACTATTCTTCTCTCTTGCATCTGCACCGCCTTCTGTTTGTGGGACTTTTTTGGAAGATCACGCTCCACAGTCACATCTATCCCATTCGTGAATAATACAGAATTCAATTTGCAGATTACAAAACTCAACCTTTTTTATTCTGTTCTCTTCTGCAATCTAGGGTCTATCGCCCCTTTCCTATTTTTTCTGATTTCTTCTGGAGTGCTCATTGTCTCCCTGTGGAGGCACATGAAGACAATGAAAGCCCAAACCAGCAGCTCTCGTGACCCCAGCCTAGAGGCTCACATCAAAGCCCTCACATCTCTTGTCTCCTTTTTCTGCTTCTATGTGGTGTCATTCTGCACTGCCCTCCTCTCGGTGCCCTTATTGATGCTGTGGCACAACAAGATAGGGGTGATGGTCTGTTTAGGGATGATGGCAGCGTGTCCCTCTGGACACGCAGCCATCCTGATCTCAGGCAATCCCAAGCTGAGAAGAGCTGTGGAGACAATACGACTCTGGGCTCAGAGCAACCTAAAGCTGGGAGCAGACCACAAGGCAGATCCCAGGGCACTTTGCTGAGAACAGAACATGAAATGGGCTTTTCACCTCTGATTCTGCATGAATTTTTTTTTTTGAGAGGTTTTTGCTATAGGGCGTGTACGCTCGCCAGAAAGACAGAGAGAGACAGAGAGACAGAAAGCAAGAAATCACCCCCCAGGGGGGATGGTCATGCCACAATCCCTTCTCCTCCACTCTCCTCTTGGGATCTTGGGCACACACGCACACGCACCCGGCGTGAGTTTAAGCCATGGGTTCTGGGACTTGAACTGCAATCAACTACACGGGAGCCCAGCAACATAGCCATTACGCCAACTGCTGGTTCCTCTGCATGAATATGCTTCTAATTGCTCATGAATATACCTCTAATTATTCACGGAGCCTTCTGACTTATTCCATTAACCATAACTCAAAGACTGTCCACTTTTTACATCAATGGACTCACCCATAAAACAGTAAAACATACATGATGTAGGCAAGTAGAATGGTATTAGTTCCCTGAATCTATTTTAATAGAATGAACAAAATTGAGAAGTGAGGTATTTATGGTAATTTTTCTTACATACTATAGCTTGTTATCATGTATTGTGAGCCAAACCATAAGAAACCACCTCTTCTGAAATATCTAAATATCAAGATAAAACAATTGGCTTTGCATGACTGCCAATTCTCTTTCTCCTAACTGGTGCTAACATAACTCATAGTTGACAATGCTCACTACTATGGCAATTAAATAATCCTCTTCAAACTCCACAGCTTTTATGGAAGCATAAGATATTAAAAGGTAAATGGATAAATGATTATGCCACAGTTTTAGCTTCAAGAATTTTTACATTAATTTTTCAAGACCAGAGAATGGGGTCATTTTCATAAACTTATTTGTATGTCTTTATTGCTAACATTATATTTTTGAGATTCACCCATAATAATATATGAGTCACAACTTGTTTATATACTCATTATTGATGAATATTTGCATTCATCAATAATGGTTTGGCTCTCTTATGAATAAATTTTCTATAAACATTCTTCAATTCATATTATAGAAGACATAATTTTCATTTGCCTTAGGTAAAAAAAATCTTGGTCTGAAATTACTGTGTCATAAAATGTATGTACATGTAATTTTATAAGAAATTGCTAGAGTTTTCCAAAGTGATTCTAACATTTTACAGTCCCATAAATGATGTAAAGGAGTTGTCCTACTTTTTAAAAAAATTTTTATTTATTTACATTTAATCACATGTCTTTACAGAGTACAACATTTCTGTTTCCAGCACAAATACCATGTATGTCAGTCAAGACAAAGATACTACTATATACATTATCATCAACAAATAGCTTCTCAAGGGAGCTGTTCTACATTCTCACCAACATTTGGCATTGTCAGACTCTAATTTAGGTCAATATAGTGAGATTAAAATGGTACCTCATTGTGCTTTTAATTCACATTTTCCTGACAGCTAGTGATATGGACCATGTTTTTATGTACTTCTTGTATATTTATTGTCTTCTATTATAAAGTAACTACTTGATTTGCTTGCATGTTTTTTTATATTGAATTGTCTTTTTACAGTTGATTTCTAGGAATTTAGTGATTTTTAGGATTTGTATTTGTGTGTGTGTGTGTGTATATGTATCTATAGATAGATTTTTATACAACTTATTTTATATATAACTCCTAGATACATATATATATATATATATATATATATATATATATACACACACACACACACACACACACACATATACACAACTCATATTTTTATATTGACTTGTCTTTTTCTTATTGGTTTTATAAGTTTATTGATTTGTATATGTGTGTATGTGTATTTTATATATGTGTGTGTGTGTCTGTACACACACACATAATTACCTGCATGTATGAATATATTTATGTGTATATATTGATATATAGAGATAGATGTATATATTCTACATACAAGTCCTTTGTCTGACACATGAATTATGGATCAACCTGACTGTGATCTGTCTTTCCACTTTCTTAATAATGTATTGCTGAGCAGAAATTTTTAATTTTAATACAATCCAAATTGCCATTTTCTTCTTTAATGTTTGTGCTTTTTTGTGTCTCCTCTAAGAAACATCTGCCTATCTCTAAAATGCAAAAATAGTATCCTATGACTTCTTGTATAATTTTAATAGTTTTCAGTCTTATGCTGGGGACTATAAATCATCTTGATTTACTAATTGTATATCATGTTAACAAGGTTTAAACTTTACTTTTTTCAAGATGTCTCTTCAGGTATTCCAGTATCATTTGTTGAAGACTAATTTCCTCATTGAATTGACTTGACACCCTTGTCAAAAACCACATGAATAGGGACCAGCAGTTGACATAATGGCTATGTTGCTGGACTCCCATGTAGTCGACCGTGGTTCGAGTCCTGTACTCAGTGGCTTGAACTCACACGGGGCACATGTACATGCATGCCCAAGATCCCAAGAGAAGAATGGAGGAGAAGGGATTGCGGCATGGCCATCCTCCCTGGGGGGTGATTTCTCGCTTTCTATCTCTCTCTCTCTTTCTTTCTGGCGAGTGCACGCACCCTATAGCAAAAGTCTCTCAAAAATAAATAAATAAATAAATAAAGGGAAAAAAAAACAATCACATGAGTATATATAGGCATGAATCTTTCTCTGGTTTCAATATTGTGTTCCATTCACCTATTTATTTAGCCTTTAACCAGTGCAACTTACCAGTTCTATAAATTGATATTTCTCATTTGAGAAATTAAGTGCTATTATTTCTTCATATTACCCCTCTGAATTCTGCCCTCAAGAAAAATTTATGTAGTGCAAAAGAGAGATATATTTATTATTAAATATAATATAAGGCAAAAATGTTTGTGTTAAATAGTGGTTCAAGAAATACTTCAAGATGATAGAAAAAGGAATTGATTTGATAAGGTTATGAAAAGGGTGACAGAAAGAAATAAGGAGAGTATCAGGGTCCTCTCTCAAGGTAGTCTCCTGTACCCCGATGCTCTTGGGCCACACTGAGCACTGTATCTCAAATTGCAGATACTCCTTCCCTGGGGAGAGAACACACAGGACATAGCTCCATACTTCTATGCTGCCAAGAAATCACCAGTACAGCTGGCAAGGCCCCAAGAAGGACTGTCACCTCAACCTCATCCACCTCTCTAAATCACTGCTACAGTTTGCAAGTGATACCCTCAAGCCTCAGTGACATCAGCTGGTGCAAAAATGGGAGAGAAGATTAGTGTGATGTCACTGAAGATGAAACTCCTTGGAGTGTTTTAAATAAAATATTCTTCAATGAGTTTCTCCCTTGAGTTTTATATCCTTGTGCATTTTTGCGAGAAATACCTAGAGGAAGAAGGGATTCAAAACAGTAGGGGTATTGTATTGAATAGATTTAGGAAATTCAAATTAGGTTTTAGGGTGATGCAAAGAATAATAGCACGTGGTCTAGTTAATGCAGAATCTTCCTGACACTAAAGTAATGTAGTTTAGTGATACACACAAATACAAACACTTAGATAGCAGTAAGAAACTGTATCTAATTAAGTGACAAAAATATTGGCATAAAGAAACTGTGTGATCAGGGTTTGCATGAGAAATCAAGTGAAATGGAATAAACAAAAGTTTGCTAGAGAGTGCATTTGTTAACTCCAGAGAGACAAGGGAGTGGTGTGCAGAATGAGAATGTACCCTTCCCCATATGGGATGGTCATACCACAATCTCTTCTCCTTTGCCTCTCCCTCCTTTCAGGATTATGGGCATGCATGCACATGTGCCCAGAGTGATTTTCAAATCACCAGGTCTGGGACTTGAACTTTGTTGTCAGCCATGTGGGATCCAGTTGCCTTCACCACCATGCCCCCAGCTGACCCAAGCTTATTACATGAATTTTAAAGCACTGTGGGTATTTGAATCTGTAAACCACTGGTTTGTAGGCTACAACACTATAAAACACGTAAAAGAAAGAAATATTTCCTCACAAAAACATACAGCCTCCAGGATCTAATTTTACCAGAATCACCTACAATATTTATCACCAAACAAAATGATGAGACTTATAGCTTGATGTACTTTCCTAGCCATTAATTCATCATTTTTACCACCCACCACCACAGTTTGTAGGTCTTACCTTTACAATTGTGTTATCTGGCCAATGCAAAAGGTTTTCTAAAACCAATATATATTGTTCCTCAGTAATGATTTCAAACTAATCCTAACACAGAAATTACCACTTTCTAATAAAAATTTCCTCATAGTTTATGCTTTACAATTTTCCCAAAAGCTCAGAGCCATGATTTAGGTGGGGCACTTCAGGTGTTCTGTTTCTTGAATCAATTTTGGTAAGTTATAATTACATAGATATTTATTTTGTATAGGTTTAAAGTTGTATTGGCTTTAATTTGTGGAATTCTTTCATCATATTTCACAGAATCCGGAATGACATCTATTCCTCATTAAAACATTATGCAATGCCTTTTTATCATTGGCTGGGATATATCCTAAATCCAGAGTTTTTTGGAGGAAGAGTCTATTTTGTTTGTTTTTTTGGTTTTTGTCATAGAGCTTGAGCACTCACCAGAAAGAGATAAAGGGAAAGTGAGAAATTAAGGGGGGTGGCCATGCCACAATCCCTTCTTTTCCATTCTTCTCCTGGGATTTTGGACACACAGGCACATGCACATGGCGTGATTTTCAAGCCACATATCCAGGACGCAAAATCATGGCTGCCCATATGGGAGTCCAGTATCTTAACCACCACACCACCTGCTAGCTCCCTCAGAGACACTGTTAAGTGGAAATAAATGTAAATCTCAAAATTAATGAAATATAGTCAAAAGTATGGTGTATTTTAAATCTCTGTGTATCTATATTCTTTTTCTTTCTAATGTTGTTTGTTGTGTGTGTGGAGCACAACAGATTATCATGTTGTGGACTCAATCCGTCACACGAAAAGCCATGGAATTTCTGTGGTTTCCAGACCTTCGAACATGTCTGTTACACCACGCCACTGGCCAGATCTATGAATACATTAGCACAGTGTGTTTCCTGATGGATGATGCAACGAGCGGACTTCATTTCCTGGCCATTGTGAAATGTTGCCACAGTGGGTTAGGTCCACTAATAAGTCTGACTTGAAGAGACAGCAGCACAGAATTTCTTGTTATGCTTGCTGATATGGCATTTTTATAGGAAAATATCAAAATTTTTCTTAGCAAAAAAAAAGAAGTGTTTTTTTTATCTTTTTTATATCATGAATATCATTTTAATGGCTTGTGTAAAGTTTTTCATCAATACCACAATAAGTATAACTAGCTGCTTGAAATTATTATTCATATCTCTGTTTTCATTAACTGTAATATAAAGTACCACAGAATATTTTGTTTTTCTCTAGTCACTTTTTTAATTTTCTCCAATCATCAGCAACAGTATTTCTGACTACAATATCTTTGTAAATATTTGAGTCTATTGAAATTATTTCATTTTTCTTTCCCTCCCTAGACAGTCTTTAAGAAACTTATTGTCTGGAGGGACCAGCAGTTAGAGTAATGGCTATGTCACTGGACTCCCATGTAGTCAACCACGGTTCGAGTCCCAGATCCAGTGGCTTAAAATCACGCAAAGCGTGTGTGCGTGCGTGCCCAAGATCCCAAGAGGAGAAAGGAGGAGAAGAGATTGCGGCATGGCCATCCCCCCTGGGGGGGGTTGATTTCTCTCTTTCTGTCTCTCTGTCTCTCTCTGTCTTTCTGGCGAGCACACGTGCCCTATAGCAAAAATCTCTCCAAAAAAAAGGGAAAAAAAGAAAAGAAACTTATTGTCTGGAAAAGGTTTATAGCCACTTTTTCACCATAGTATTATTATTTTATTTGCATCCAGAAATTAATCCTGTGAAAATTCTCTTTTCATTAATCACATTTTCATCATATCTTTTCTATGGAGCAATTGTTCCTTTAAGTATCTGTACTTGGAAGTTTGGAGGCCTTTCAGGAAGTGACATTTTTTACTCACCTGCCAGGCAGAACTGTTTATGGTACTAGGCAATCTTTCCAAGAGCTTCTATTAGCTTTCTTGAGATCAACCTTTGTTTCTTAGCTTTCTGGTCATACCTTCAGATACTATATTCCTGTTGCCTTGCATCAGCAATTGCAAGCCCTGGGAATAATCAGGATCTGCAATTGCTGATGCAAGGCAACAGGTATTATTAAACTTAGGCAAATAACCATATTGCCACAAAATAAGAATATTCACAAATACTTTCCAATTACAAAGGGGGCAGGAAGGGAGAAAAGTTTATGTTTCAATTCTGTTTACAAAAAAAAAAAAATTAACAAATTGAGGAAGCTATCAACAACCCAAAAACAAAAATCTTTAAATCTTGAAAACAAAGCATAGAAGAAAATCAGCAATGTTTTAGTCAAAAGTCACAAAATTCTATTTTATCAATTCAGTCTTATGTAATTAATCTCTCTTCTGTTGAGTTTGAAGTGTTACTGTGGTCTGATCTTTTCATTTAAATCCTGGAAGTTCAGAAAAATGATTTCAGAGTTATCAGAAACCTATTTCAAGAGTACTTAACAGAGTTTTTTTCATTATTTTCCTTTAAAGAGACAATTTTTGGATTGTAGCCTATCACAAAATGTTCTAGAAAGAGCATCAGAATAAATCAATTAGCTATAGACAATGAAACTTAAAATGGCCATGGTTAGAGATATGATTTACTATAATTCCAAATTGACAAATTTGATCATTTCTGTGAAAAACTACATTAGAACTATTTAACATTACAAGTATGACTAATAACATACTCTTACATGACAGATATTTAAGAATCTCATACAATTTTGGAACACCCAAATTTGACACAAATTTCTATACACAGAAAACTAAACACCATATTTGACTATGTTTCTCATATAATTTCCCAAAAATTAGTATGTTGCAGTCTATCTCTCCTTTCAGATCTAGCAGTCTTTCTTAATGTATTTGGGTACCCCTGTGTTGGGTGCATAGATATTTACAAGCATTATATCTTCTTGATTAATTAGCCTTTTTACTATTGTCCTTCTTTGTCTCTTCTTACAGTTTTTATCTTAAAGTCTATTTTGTCTGAAATCAGTACTGCAACTCCAGCCCTTTTTTGGTTTCCATTTGCATGGAATACCTTTTTCCAGCCCTTCACTTAATCTATATATGTCTTTATCCATGAGGTGTGTTTCCTATAGGCAACAGTTAGAGGGTTTCTGTTTTTTAATCCATTCAGCCAGTCTGTGTCCCTAAATTACAGAATTTAATCCACTAACATTCAATGTTATCATCCATATGTCCAGACTCATCCCTAATATTATGTTAGCCATTTTCTTAGTTGTTTTTTATTCTCTTATTTCTGTCTCTCTTTAGCTTTCTTGGTGTAGCACTCCCTCCAGAACTTCTTGAAGAGCTGGCCTGGTTTTGGTAAATTCTTTCAGGTTTTGATTATATGAGAATATTTTAATCTTTTCTTCCCATTTGAAGGATAATATTGTTGGGTATAGTAGTCTTGGTTGAAATTGTTCTTCTTTTAACACATTGAATATATCTTCTCACTCTTTACTTGCTTGAATTGTTTACACCAAGAGGTCTGATGTTAGCCTGATACAATAATCTTTGTAAGCAACAACGTTTCTCTCTTGACATTTTTAGTATCTTGTCTTTATCTGTGATTTTGGTCATTCTGGCTATGATGTGTGGTGGAAAGAATCTTCTTGGGTTGATTCTATTTGGGATCCTTTGTATTTCTTGGGTTTGGAGGTTTGAGTGCTTCTCTAGGTTTGGGAAGTTTCTGCAAGTATTTCATGGAATACACCTTCAATGCCCTTGTCAGATTCTTCAACTTCTGGAATACCTCTTATTTGAATATTTAGGCATTTCATAGTATCTAGTATTTCTCATATGTTGTCCTCATTTGTTTTAATTAATTTTTCATTATTTTTGGTGGCTTTATCTAAGTCAAACATTTTATTTTCCAGCTCAGAGATTCTGTCTTCTGCGTGGTCCAGTCTACTATTAATACTTTCTACGGAGGTCTTGATTTCCTGTATTACTGTCTTCATCTCTAGAAGTTCTGATTAATTTTTTTCTTATGGTGCCTATCTCCTCCTTCAGATTCTGGAAAGACTTCTTCATATCTGTCACCACGAATATTCTGAACTACATTTCTGACATTCCTTCAAATTCCTTTGTGCTGTCCATGGATGAAGAAGAGTTGTTCTGTCCCATTGAGAAATAGGTACTTCTTTGGTTTCCCATACTTTTTGTGCCTCTGCGCTGATTTCTAGTCATCCAGTGGCTTACACACTACTACCTGATTTTCTCTTGTCAATTCTATAGTGCCGGGGGGGAAGAAGAGCTCTACTTATCAGATGTGTTCTTGGCAGAGAGCCTCGTCTTCAAGCCGGAGAGTGTGTATACAGCCACCTTTAAGTGTTGCTTCCTTTCCCAGTCTCTTGAGACCAGGTGCACCTGGAGCTAACCTGGAGATTTTCAGTTGAAATAGGGAAAAGGAGTCATGCTGCATGGTTCAGAAGACTATGAAGTCTCAGAATATTCCTGTGATGAGTTGGGAGGCAGGAATAAACCTGGAACAGTCTTCTGCTTAGTTTCCCTCACCAAATGCTGCTTCTCTCTGGTCAGCAGGAGCACAGGCTCTGGGGAAAACGGTGGTGGACAGAGGTACCTAGGTCGAGTTGGAAGACAGAAAGAAGTCTAGAACGGTCTCCTGCTTGGCTTGCCTCATCAACTGCAACTTCTCTCTGGTCAGTGGCAGCACAGGCTCTACATAACACTACTTTTATTTTTAATTAATGCATCCTCACATATCCATTGATTTATTTGTTCTATTTGTTAAACTTTGAAGTGAAGGATGAGAGAGTTTTATCCATATTCGAAGTTATAATGAGTCCTGATTAATAATGCAAGGGCCAAATCTTAAAGACTTAATGAAGAAAGATGAGAGAAGTATTTTATTTACTTTAATTATTTGCCTTTCTATTTACAGACCAGAGACTACCTGAGTAATAACTATAATTGCTAGACATAGTGTTTCTTTTGTTTGGTTTTATGGCAGCTTGATGCTAACAGGTTAATGTCCTCATCATCCAGTTGGAATGACATCCTCTGAAACAGGACTCCAGTTTATTCAATGAACCACTGTAGAAAGGGGAAGCCAAGTATGTTTCCATGCCATCTCCCCTGCTGGCTCTACATAACCCCACAGGCTCTACATAACCCTGTGTCCAAGTTGTTCAGTCTCCCCTCACCTCCAAGCCCTGACGCATCAGGTTAGGATAAAGTTCTAATAGAAAGCTCTTCTAATTACTCCCAAAGCAGGTTTTACATCTGTGCATTCTATGAATTCTGGGTTGTTACATTGTCTGAGTGGCATTTTACTATTAAAAATATATATATTAGTAATACGATATGGACAAAAGTAAGTTAACTCTATTTAAAAACTAGGGTATGGTTAGTTATCATATGAAGTGCTGTGATCATAACCCTACTCCAGAGTGGTTATTTAAGATATAATTTCTTTATCAAGAATCATTATCTTTGGGAATGACCTGGCATTTAAATTCTCCTTCTTGAAAAGTATGACAGTAAATTTGTTAATTGGTATAATGATATCTCACAGATTATTGATTGATAAACGTTTTGAAGACTTACCACACTCACACAGATAAAGGCTTGGATTACAGGCCTAGAAGCCTAATGCCACAGTGCAGTGTTCCAATCACTGTGAATGTGCTAAGGCTACAGCAGTGAAGATGGACTCAGCCTCTGCCTTCATGACTTCGAAGAGTCTAACCAAGGAAACAAACTAGTGTGTAATAATGCAGTAAGTTGTCCCGGGGAAAAACAATGCATGCCATCATGCTACCTTAGATAAGGGATACCTAAACTCAGCTGGGCCTCTCTCTACTACATAGCCAGCCTGTGAATTTTACAAATCATTTTTCTGCTTTCCTCTGCTCTCACATTTCTGGAATTTGATTAAAAGTCAACATGCAGCAGCCTAAACACTTTGCTGCTTAGAAATTTCTTCTGCTGGTTAACTCAGGTCATCATTCTAAAGATCTGCCTTTCATAATGCCTTAGGACATGGACACAATGCAGCTAAATTATCGGCTACTTCCTAACAAGGATGGCTTTTCCTCCAACTCCCAGTAATTTCTTCATTTCCGTATGAGATCTCCTCAGAGTGGCGTTTAGTTTTCATGGTCACAGTTGCTTAACCCATCTCTAAGAAGTCTGGTCCATTCCTAGACTATTCTTCTGAGTGCCCCACTACTATTGCCCCTAATGCTTCATTCATTTTAATGCAGGTTTTTTCAAGCCTGATCCTCCAACCTTTTCCAACTCCTACTCATTAGCCACTTCTGCATTTTCAGGTATCTGTATGGCAACACCCCATAGCTCAGAACCAATATTCTGTCTTAGTCCATTTGTGTTGCCATAACAAAAATACTGAGACTCGGTGATTTATAAAGTCAAGAGATTTATTTGGGCTTACAGTTCAGTAGCTGGAAAGTCTACAGGCATGAGGCCAGCATCTGGTCAGTCTCTGGTGCTATATTGTAACATGGCTAAGACGAATGGAAAGGAAAGCAGGTGCATGCAAAGAAAGAAACCTGCTGGCAACCAGCTTGCCTTTACAACAACCCACTGTCTCAGAAACTAATCAATGTGGACTAATTTCCTCTCTGAAGTTGGTCTTAATTATTCATGTGGGATCCACCACCATGTCCCAGATATCTCCTATTGGGCTCCACCTTCAAAAACTACCCTGCTGAGGGAACCAGCAGTTAGCGTAATGGCTATGTCGCTGGACTCCCACGTAGTCAACCGCGGTTCGCGTCCTGGACCCGGAGGCTTAAAACTCACGCAGGGCGCGTGTGCGCGCGTGCCCAAGATCCCGAGAGGAGAATGGAGGAGAAGGGATTGCGGCGTGACCATCCCCCCTGGGGGGGTGATTTCTCGCTTTCTGTCTCTATGTCTCTCTCTGTCTGGCAAGTGCACGCGCTCTATAGCAAAAACCTCTCAAAAAAAAAAAAAAAAAAAAAAAAAAAAACTACCCCGCTGGGTGTCAAATTAGAGCATGTGTTTTGGAAGGACCACAACTCTCACACCACATCAGCTCCCAGTGCTACTGACTTCATCTCCAGTAACCCCTCAGTGGCATTTTTAATTGTCATTGCCGACTGCTGGTTGCTACTGCGGCTGCTTCTTTTTAAAGTTTATTTATTTATTCCACAAGTACGAGAAACAAAAAGAGACAGACAGCACCCCTGACAGGGGCCCAATGCCACCATCTACTCCCAGGGTCAGCCAGCCCAGTTCACAGGCACACATGTGCCTGGTAAACTCAGGAGGTCTCCAGACATGAACTGGCAACCTTGCCATGTGATCTGCCTCACAGAGCATCATGCTTTACTGCTGCACCACTATCTGGTCCCAAGACTGCTGCCTTTTGTAGTCAGGTTTCTGATATTGTCAAGTTTGAAGAACTCGGGACCAGCAGATGGCATAATGGTTATGTGGCTGAACTCCCATGTAGTGGATCACAGTTTGAATCCTGGATCTGGCAGCTTAAACTCAAACCAGGCCCATGTGCATGTGTGCCCAAGATCCCGAGAGGAGAATGGAGGAGAAGGGATTGCGGCCTGGCCATCCCCCCGGGGGATGATTTCTCGCTTTCTGTCTCTCTGTCTCTCTGTCTCTCCGTCTTTCTGGTGCGCACACATGCCCTATAGCAAAAACCTCTCCAAAGAAAAAGAGATAAAGAAATCACTGGGCTCCAAAAACTTAAATAAGAATTTCTATTTCTCTTTAGATTTCTTTAGAGGAAGCAGAAGTGCCCCATCATGCATCGGTCAGATCATTTTCCCTGAAAACCTTTCTAGACATTCCTCTTTTTTTTTTTTTTTTTTTTTTTTTTTTTTTGAGAGGTTTTCACTATAGGGCATGTGCACTCACCAGACAGACAGAGAGAGACATAGAGAAGAAAGCAAGAAATCACCCCCCAGGGGGGATGGTCACGCCACAATCCCTTCTTCTCCATTCTCCTCTCGGGATCTTGGGCACGCATGCACACGCGCCCAGCGTGAGTTTTAAGCCACCGGGTCCGGGACGCGAACCGCGGTCGACTACATGGGAGTCCAGCGACATAGCCATTACGCTAACTGCTGGTTCCCTCTAGACATTTCTTTGTACTATGGCATTTTCTCTCCCTTTTGATGGGATTTGAAAGATTTGTTTTATCTTGTTTGTGCTGTAGAAAATTCACTTACTACCTGAGTATTTTAATTTTAGTGATTAAGTTCATTGGAAAGTCTCTTTTTCATTATTTAAAAACTTTCTAAATAATAATAATTGAGACTCTGAATCCAATACTGCCTAACATAGTGAGCGTGATTGGTGCCCAGTAAATATGTGGTGTCCTTCGGGGCAGAACCTAGAATCTACAAGGAACTATGCTGTCCCTGAAGGATTAGGTTTAGATAGATTCAAAAACCAAAATAAACAAATAAGAAAACTTCAGAGGATTGTCCAAGTAAAATAAAATGCAACTTTAATGTTTCAAAGCTCTCCAAATTTGCATGTCCTATGATCCAGCACTTACATTTCTGAGAATGAAAATTGAGTGCTCATTGTACTTTGGGTATGTCAGAAAACAGCTAGAGTACTGAGAATTTATGTTCAAGAAGCTAGGTATGATGGTATTAAAATTTTAAGCATTATGTTGCTCATTTCTCACAACTCCTCCATGTAGCATTTACAATAATTACTTGTGTTTAAAGAGGAAAAGGGCCAGTTGGTGGCATGGTGGTTAAAGCAGCTGGATTCCACATATGATCGACTGTGTGGCTCAAGTCCCAAACCCAGCAGCCTGAAAAACATGTCAGGAACATGTGTGTGCATGCCCAAAATCCTGAGACAAAAAAATAGAAAAGAAGGAGTTTCAGCATAACTACCCCCCATGGGAAGTAATTTCTTGCCTTTCCCCCCCTCTCTGTCTCTCTCTAGCAAATGCACCTATAAGCATTATAAAGATGAGGAAATGGAAGATCAAAGAGATTAAATAACTTAGTCAAGACATTAAGTTAGCAAGTGCCAGATTTGGAAATCAAATCCAGGATTACCTTTAAAAACTTTGTTTTTAATGGAATACCACTCAGTCACAGAGAACAAGAATATACTGTCATTTGACACAAAGCAGATGAATTTAGCAGATATAATATTAAGTGAAATAAGCCAGGCTATGAAAGACAAATAAATATGTTCCCACTTAACATATACCAGATATCTGCACTCTATGGAGGAAACCAAAGAACTCAATGGCATAGAAGTACAGCAAGTAATGATGACTCAGGAGAAAATTATTAACAGAAACAAGAATGCAAATAAACAAATGGAATAGATTATGGAGTTGATATACCAACACAGAATTTAAAATGCCACTGACAATTCAACATATACTTCCAAAAACAAAAACGAACTAGTCCAACTATTATTGAATGTGCACACCACCATGTAATGTTTGATGCTGAATAAGGTGAATCCGTCTGAATCCTTGATTTGATTATTACACACTGTATGCATACTTTGAAAAACCATGCTGTACCTCACAAAGACATACAATGATTATATGTAAACCAGAAATCACAATTTTTTAAAAAACTTGTTCTTATCTACTATACTAGAAGATTCAAAAATGTCCAATTGTAAAAGAAATCACATACTCATACAATTACATACTATTCATATATTAAATAATACATTATCAAAAAATATTTTTTGAGAGAATTTTGCTATAGGGTGTGAGCACTCGCAGGAGAGAGAGAGAAGTAGAGAGACAGAAAGTGAGAAATCACCCCTGAGACGGGTGGCCATGCCGCAATACCCCCTCTCCTTCATTCTCCTCTCAGGATTTTGGGCGCACATGCTCACGCTCCTAGAGTGAGTTTTTGAGTACTGGGTCCAGGACTCAAACCACACTCGACTACGTGGAAATCCAGCAACATAACCATTACACCATCTGCTGATCCCCATTATCAAAATCTGTATTTCAGCATGGAAGGTTAACTACAACATGGTGTTAATCTATGGTATACAGATTATAAAGCAATATGTACAATATGGTCCAACTTTGCTAAATAAACCAGTATCTATCTGCCTTTCTATATATATATCCATTTTTTAAATCTACCTACTCATCTTGAAATAATACACCTTGAGATGTTATTAATGACTACAGCTAAATGTGAAAACTTACAGATGTTGTTTCTTCTCCCAATTTTCTAGTAATTTTTTTGTAATAAGCACATGTCACTTTTATAGTAAAGAAATGTAATTAAAGGTAAACCTCAAATTCAATATGAAATAAGAACTCCTTGCTAGTAAGATCTGTTTTGCTTACTCTCACCCCATCCTTAAATCAGACAGAGTGTTATGCTCTATAAAAAAAAAATAAAAAATAAAAAAATAAAAAAAAAAAAAAAAAGAAATACTAAATCATGACTGTGTGGTCAAGAAAGTGAGCAGGGGAAATGGAAGAGGAGTCCATGGCACAAGGGACTAAGCAAAGCTGACAGTGAATGGAGCAGAAAGGACATATGAGGACCTGCTCACTAATATCATGGACTTCAGCTGGATTATTTTCATTAATATTTTTATTTTGTCATAATTTTAGACTTGTAGAAGTATGCAAATAATTGCCTGAGATTCTTTTCCCAGATTTCCTATTAGTTAACATTTTACTATATTTTCTTCCCATTGTGTTTCCAGGGGATTCAGACACAGGGGAATGGGTTTTTTGGTTTTCAAGCTTCTCCTAAAAATATTCCCCTGTATTAGAACTCTCCTGATGGAAACCTTCCTCTTACCAAAGAAGAGATTTCCTTCCCCTCTTTGCCCCGCCTGTTCCCTTTGCCAAGAACACTGAACAGGAAGAAGTGTTTGTTCACAGATGCTGCCAAGACAGAGAGACTGTAAAGAAGGAAGGACACTGCCTGAGCAGAAGGAGCGTATTCTCGGGAAATAGGGCCCCTGCCTACCATACCAAGCTTAGACCTCCATCTGCAAGCCAGCCCAGCCTTTCAGACAAAGAGCAGGTAAGTCTGTCTATCTGTCCTCTCTGCACAGACTGTTGGCTCTTCCCCACTACCATGGCCTTCAGGGACACCTGCTGTGTCTATCAACTACCCCTGACATATTGAAGACTGAGGCTTCTGACAACTGAAGTCAGTGTGACCAAGACTAAGCCCCTTGGGAGTAAAGGCCCTTTCAAGGCTAAGGGTTCTCAAATTATAGGAGAGGATTTCCTTATTAAACAGAGTCTAGGAGGCCACAGAAAGGGGCAGGACTGAGTGAAGGAGGAGCCGCATACCAAGTTCAAATGCTCCCAATCAGCACAAGGTCCTTTCCCTTTCTGCATACGTTTCATCTCCTCCTTGTACTTGTCATTGGTATCCTATCTTCCAAGCCTCCCACTGGTACTCTGAACAAGAGGCTGGGTGTCCTGGTGAAAAACAGACTTGTCCAAAATTCTAATGATGTGTTCTAATCCCCACAGGACCTAAAAATTCCTTCATCATGAACTGGCACATGATCATCTCTGGGCTTATTGTAGTAGTCCTTAAAGTTGTTGGAATGACCTTATTTCTGTTGCATTGTGAGTATTTTAGCAACCTCTTATCCCAGCTTTCTTGTCTTACTCTGTGATTCTTCTGTCAGAATTCAAGGACAAGTGTCAAAGTTACATGTTCAGCTCTTCCTACTGAGGGCATTTGACCCAGCCAGAGGGCAACTGACAATGCCCTTCTCACTCCCCAACACAATCAATGGGCCAGATTCTTTGTCTGTCTTGAGATATAAAAGTGACCAGTGTCTAATGATTAGAACATCACACGAAACTACTAAAGCATGAGTTGGGTAATCTGAGTTGACATACTTGGCACTACTTGTTACCGTTGCTAAAATTGGAAAATACAGCTTCAATTCAACCAGGAATGCACTAGTAAGAGCTGAATGATAAAATAAACGGATTTAACTGAGGGATAAACTTCTCTGTATATACACAGAAATCAACTCATTCCAAAAGCTTGTTAACAAAAAAAAAAAAAAAGTCTCAAACCAGAAGGATGCTAATGTAATTTGACAAGCAGAATATTCGCCAGACCTAGAAGCCAGTAGGGAAAATAAATGAGGAAGGAAATGTGAGTGGGAGGCAGCCCACTTGGGTAAGCGATGTCTTCTGGTGACCCAATCCGAAGGTGTAATTCCTGTCACTTAAGAAAGCAGGAAGGAAATAAGGATAGGAATAAGTGAACACAGTCACACACACACACACACACACACAAAAAAAAAAAAAAAAAAAAAAAAAAAAAAACACATGCATCTCCACTGACCTAAGTCAGAGCCCAATACTTTCCATGACAGCCACATTGTCATAGCAGCCCCTGTGGTGATGCATATTAGTTGTATTCATTACGCACTCGCATCTGGTGCAACGCCAATGGCTGGTTATCTTTATAGTCCCACAGATTTCTGGCAAAAGTAATGAAGATTCTTCCCTACAGAAAGCCACAGAGTAGGTAATGTGAATGACAATGACCTCCTTTTGACCATCCAGGTTCTTACGTCCTGAGTTCTTAGAGACCTTTCTCAAGGCTTCTTTACCCAAGAAATCCTTCTGTACGAAGTTTCATAAAGACCTTTCGCTTGATTTCCTTCTTTTTATAAATGGGGAAACCAAGATTAGACTAGTGAAATTTCTGATCCTGTTTTCCCTGGGGATATGAGGATGATTTGTATATAACCACTGCACGCAATATGATGTGAAAATGCTTTTTAAACTCTAAAGTGGTGTATACCTACAAGGTATTATTATAAAGAACCTGTGTATCAAAATAAAGATCATACTAAGTGTGTGCCAAGTAGTAGGTTAGATAAACCATAAAAGAAGAATGAAAACATGAGATATGAATTAACCGTCATCTACAAAGCAAAAGGTTTAATGACAGGAACTGAGTGATGAAGATGAGTATGGAATTGCTCTCTCCTCATTAAGCCCACATCCTCTTAAGGGCTTTCCTCTCTCTCACTTCCTCTTAAGGTGGCGTCTTTAGGAAAAAGATCACTTCTCATTCATCTTTGTATGAACTGACGTACTCAATACAGTGAGCTATATGGAAAAAAATACTCATGGAATATTTATTGGATTCTTTCAGTTATAATTACAAAGTTCTTTCTGATGAAAACCAACCTATTGTTACAAACAGTCTGCGAACTAGAGACTGAAACAAAAAGTGAATGCTAACCTGTTTGTTTTATTTATATAATTTTAAGTAACTAATTTGGTGTCTAAGTGAATGAAAGTGGTCTTCAACCACAATGGACAAACAGCTAGAGTCCCTGAGGAGAGAGGCTGCATCTGTCTGCTCAGCCTATCAGTTTTCCCAGGAAAAAAGAGATCTCTTTGAGGTCTATCAATTTCCCCATTTAGAGTTAAAGACATAAATATACCTCCTTCTGCTTATAGAAAATCTCTGAAATGCTCACCTGCTTTCTTGTTTGCTAATATCTGCATTATCCAGAGATTTGATCCAACTGGCCACAACTCTCAGGGCTGATAAAATGCTAGTGAGAGAGGAGCCTAGGAGCTCCCCAGTAGTGTGAGGTTTCACAGAGGGTTTGGGACACCAGAAATAGGGAGAACTGCAAGGATGCTGTTGGATCCTGGAGTAGAAGATTCCGAAGGAGCTTCAGGCATAACATTGTCAGAGGTGAGAAAAGAGCAAGGGAGTTTCCCTCTGATGCTAAATTCTTCCATCACTCTTCCTTTCTCCTGCTTTTTGTTTGATTGTTTGAAGCATTTCATGCTTACTGCCATACCAAAAATGAAAAAAACAAAAGATATGAAACAGGACTGGACTGTCAAGCATGACAAATAATGGTAATAGTAAAATGGAAGAGTCAAAAAATACCGAAAAGTTCTAGCCTGAAGTGGCCAAGGATCTCAGACATCTGCACTCTTCAGAAGCAGCCATAGGGCTGCTGACAGTGCAATAAGCTTCAAGTTTTCTTTTCATTTCAGTCTCACAGATTTTTGGGAGCAACTCCCCAAGTCCCACCAGCTTCGTTCCCACAAGGAGCTATGGAACAGGTAAAGTGCATGGCTCTGCCTTCCTTCCCAACCCCTGGGTTCTTTTGTGCTGAATTATTAAAGACTTACCCCATTCTCTCCCATCTTATAGAACTTTTTTGCTCAAAAGGGCCATAAAGACCTTCCAGTTCATTCTTTTCATACTCTCCACAGAGAACTACTAACCTAGACTAGACTAAGTGGAATATCTACCTCGATTGAGGATGATTTGTATCAATATGATTGATATAAAGAAACTCATGAGGACCAGTAGATGGCATAGCAGTTATGCTGAACTCCCACATGGTCAGCTGTGGTTCGAGTCCTGGACCTGGTCGCTTGAAAATCACGCCAGACATGTGTGCACGTGTGCCAAGGTCCTGGGAGGAGATGGAGAAGAGATTGCAGCATGACCATCCCCCCTCAGGGGTGATTTCTCACTTTCCCCTCTCACTGTCTCTGTCTCTCTCTGGTGAGCACATGTGTCCTAAGGAAAAAACCCTTTTTTATAAAAGAAACTCATATCCCACTATTTGGCATCCTAGGGTTTACATCTCAAATCACTCTTTTTTTTTTTTTTTTTTTTTTTTTTTTTTTTTTGCCATAGGGCAAATACACTTACCAGAGAGACAGAGAGAGATGATTAGATAGAAAGTGATAAATCATTCCCCAGGTGTGATTGTGATTGTGATATATTGTGATGGCCATACCACAATATTGTCTCTTCTATTCTCTTCCTGGAATTTTGGGCATGTATGGGTGATTTTCAAGCTGCCAGGTCCAGGACTCAAACCGTGGTTGGCTATGTGGGAGTCCAGTGCCTTAACCACCATGCCACTTGCTGGCCCCACTAATCTTTTTTTTTTTTTTTTTCACAATAAGTTAATTTCTTTCTTTCCATAAAAGGGAGAAACAGAAAACAGATGGATGGACAGAAAGATAGGCACTCATATAAAGCCATCTCAGCTATGGGGAACAAAGGCATGTGTGTGCCAGGCACATGTGTGCCAGGTGTGCCCACGCAGGTCTGGAGCATGAACCCAGCAGCTTTCCCATGTGGGTCCAGCTGTGTCACTGCTGAGCCACCATTGCCTGGTCTTCTAAACCACTAATCTTATATTCTCTTTTCTTGGATCTCTTCAGACTGCCCCAACGGTTGGGATATTCATCAAGGAAGATGCTTTTTCTTATCCTCCTTCGAATTGTCTTGGAATAAAAGCAGGGACTCTTGTGAAGCAGAAGGATCCACTTTGGCCATTGTCAACACTCCAGAGAAACTGGTGAGAGGGTTGAAACTGTCTAGCATAGCAGCCACCCTACCCCAGCAGCCTGAGTGGTGGAAATGTGGGGCCATGGTGAAGCAGGGACAGCGTGAGTGAGGAATGCAGGCATGGGAGATCAAGTTCTTCATTCTGAATCTGAAGTTGGAAGACTTAGCAGCAGCATCAGGGCATGTTTATCAGGTTCATCTGAGCTACACGCGATGGTCCTTGCCAAAAACAACCAAATGAGCTGATGTGTACAAAAGTTCTTTAGAAATTACAGAGTACTTCACAGATGTGAGATGTTAACATATTGTCCCAGTAGATAAGGAAGATGTGAACTAACAAAATCAGTAATATGCAAAATAAAGAATCAGATCATAGAACTGGGTTAGCACTTTATAATTATGGTAATAAAAATATCAATAGGTAACACTAAGCAAAAACTTTATCATCTGTTTTTATCTCATAACAACCCAAAAGTTGTATTATTAGCCATATTTTATAAGAAAACTAAGGCACAGTAATATTATTTGACCAAGGCCATACACCTACATGACAGAACATGGAATTGAACTCAGATTGCTCTGACTCCAAAACCCATATTCTAATCAATTTGAGACCATAATTTATTTTAGTTTATAGTTGCCTCTCCACATGTGAAGCATTTGCTGAGTGCTAGGCATTGTGCAATGCACACTATTCTTGTTCCTCTCCTCTCTATCCTTTCACTCCTCCTCTAAAATATTCTCCTTTGATTGAGAACATTTATAAGAGACTCTTCTCTAAATATTGGTAATAGATGATTAATAAAGGGCAGGGACTGGAATGCTACTGATCTCCTAGGGCTAAGTGTCAAGGTGGGAAGAAAAAAAATACCTTAAGGTAGAAAGGGGGGTAGGAGAGAGAAGAAAAGGGAATGGGACAGGAAGTTGACTACCTCTTTTCCTTTACTTATCCTTTAAGTTTTGGTGTATTCCAAGCTTCATTCATTTATTCTCCACTACTTATACCACACACTAAGCCCAGAAAAAGCTCATCATACCAATGGCTTGTTGATGATTCAAGTCAACATACATACACACACACACACACACATATAGCCATTACGCCAACTGCTGGTCCCATACACACACACACAAATAGATATAGATATATATTTAATTTGCTATGTATACTGGGAGTGCAAGGGTATAAAGTGAGAAAGCACTCACTCCCCACCTGGGTGGGATGACCACACCACAATCTCCTTTCCTCCGTTCTCCTCTTGGGATTTTGGTATGCATGCATTTGTTCCTGCTGTGTTTTTAAAGCCACCAGGTCAGAACTAGAACTGTATAGTCAACCAGGTAGAATCCAGCTGCCTTAACCACCATGCCACCAGCTGACTCATCAATACATTTTATTGTCACTTGATTCAACCTCATTTGGAATATAACATTTCTGGTGATTACATCAATCCCATGTACAGAGGCATTCCAAATTTTAAAAGTATATTTGGAATTATGCTGTTTCAAATTGAACAGTCCCCCTCCCCTTCATTTTCATAGTGTGATCTCTGGACAGCAACACCAGCATCTCCTAGACATTCCTTAGGAATATAAATGTGTGATCTGCTACTGAACCAGAAGCCTAGAGATCTATGTTTTAGCAAGACCTCCAGGCGATCCAGATTCCTGCTTCTTTAGGGTTAACAGTGAGTACAAGCAAGAGCCAGTCCCAGAGTTACCTACCAGCCTTCATTGTTTACAGAATCAGATAATTATGGCTCATTGTCTTGCATTTTAAACTGTTCATTTATTTTAATTTCTAGAAGTTTCTTCAAGGCATAACTGGAGCTGAGAAGTATTTTGTTGGCTTAATGTATCAGCAGGCAGAGAAAAGGTGGCGTTGGATCAACAATGCTGTGTTCAATGGCAAGTATGTGACCATCCTGTATTTTCTGGGAACCTAGGTTTGCCTCAAGAGATAAAACTTGAGACTCAGTGGTTAATTCTGGAATAGCTCAAAGGCTGAGACTCAACTTTGGTTTTTTACTTGTTTTCCTTTCTTCCAATCTAGTCCCAGAGACACATTTTAATAAACTTTTCATTATAGGAAATATTAAACATTTCTAAGGAGAAAGAAGAGTATTCATCTAACAAATTATTTTGTTCAAATTGTTATCCAAAAAAATCAATATACATAGCATTTGTTTGATGTATCTTACATGTCTTTTAACTTACAGATCACATTTTCTTGGTAAGTAAAATCAACTTTCTCAGATGTGGATATTCTTTTTTTTTTTTAATTTCCCAGAGAGTGTGTGTACTTGCCAAATAAAGAGACAGAGAGAGAGAGAGGGAGAAAGTACTCCCTGCCCTCGATTGGGTGTGGTCATGCCACAATCCTTTCTCCTCCATTTTTCCATCCAGTCAGAATTTGGGGCACATAGGCACATGTGCCTGCCTTCTTTATAAAGCCACCAGGTCCAGGACTCAAACCATGGTTGGCCATGTTGAATCTGGCTCCCTTAACCACTAGGCCATGAGATTTGCCCCAGATATGGACTCTTAATCTAAAGAAAGGTATTATAAGCAACATATCTGTGTCTTAAAGCTATGAAACTTTAACTCTCAAAAGCCATCTCCTGGGACCAGCAGTTAGCGTAATGGCTATGTCACTGGACTCCCACGTAGTCAACCATGGTTCGTGTCCCGGACCCAGTGGCTTAAAACTCACACCAGGCGCGTGTGCATGTGTGCCCAAGATCCCGAGAGGAGAATGGAGAAGGGATTGCGGCGTGGCCATGCCCCTTGCGGGGTGATTTCTCGCTTTCTGTCTCTCTGTCTCTCTCTGTCTGGTGAGCGCACGTGCCCTATAGTGAAAAAAAAAAAAAAAAAGCCATCTCCTATGACACACCCCGTGGAGATAAGTGTTGTGGAGACCATAATCTTCCTTCCCAGTGTTTATATGAAAACATTGAGTCAGACAGACAGTAAGGGAGAACCCTAGCCTATAAATGGGCTTTCCCATAGAGTGGAAGATAGTGACTACTAAGTGCCAGAGAATATTCTAAGAAAATGACTTATGTTATTTCCTGCAGTATTCATCAAGATGTGATAGAAAGTTTTTGACTTCTCATTTAACAGACGGCTGAACTGAGAACAAGAAAGGCTTAGAAATATGTTGAATACCACATAGCTAGTAAATGAGAGAACCACAACATGATAGATAACACATCCACTTGAGTCCAAACCTCTTAACCTCTTCATGAAACCAGGCTTTGTCTGATCAGACTGAAAGGGACTGAAAAGGTAGGAAAAAGCCAAAAAACACCTCCATCAATATTTTCTTAAACCAACACAGGTCTAGCAAAGAATGAGAAATTGCTTTCTTCCTTATCTCAGTCTTCCTGCTGAGAACAAATATATAGCACTGAAACACTATTTCTGGGAGAAAACAGGACAGTCCATGAGGTGTTCCTGATAAAGCACAAAAGTTAGTGGAAACTCTGTGAATCCATAAAAGTTCACAGGACAGTTGACAGGAAGAGGTTACTTTAGAAGTGGATTTGGAACTGGATTCACAGGAGGGAGTCTGAGCAGGAGAGCAGACCTGATAACAGAGGAGCAAAGTGGATCTTGTCAGCTGCTTCCCCTCCATCCACAACTCCTGTGAGACTTACTTTGGGATCAGTGAAAGGTGGGGCCGAAACAACTGACCTTAACCATGCTCTCTTTTCTCATTTAGTGTTACCAATCAGAATCAGGATTTCAACTGTGTGACCATCGGCCTAACAAAGACATTTGATGCCGCATCATGTGACATCAACTACCGCTGGATCTGCGAGAAGAATGCCAAATGATCACAGCTCTCTGTGGCAAGAACAAATATATATATGAAGACAGCAAAATTAGGACAAGTCTGGGAAATACAAACATCAGTTTTCCACAAGTTACTGGCAGAGCTCCAAAACAAATATTCTGGGTGAATACACCACCCTGCTCTGCAAATACACTAACAGTCACAAAATGCAGGCAAAGAGCCAGCAATTACACGAGACCACATTTCCTGGGAGAGTCACGCCTGCGAATTTTTTTAAATTTATTTATTATTATCATAATCTTGTTTATACCTGTGAATATTTTTGTACACAGTCAGCAATTCCTTACCTATATGTCCACCAATAGAGGCCATTGCCCATTTGGGAAGATTACCTTCTGTATTCTGCATCAGGGGATTGCATGATACCATCTTCAAGAGACAGTAAGCTTTATGGAGACAACTCAGTTCATAAATGGATGAGGTCCATTTCAGAAGAACTTAGCATTCCTGAACTTAGCATTCCTGACCAACAGCATAAGGCCTCTTGACAGAGTTTGGCTTTTTTATATACCACTTGACCATACTACCAGGAAGAAATGGCACACCAAGCAGGTGTGATGATTATTTACAGAGTTCCCTGAGCAGAGGAGGGACAAACTCAGCTGCCTGACCTCAACATGCTCTCAAGAAACCTGCATTTATATGTCCACCTTCATGTTTGGAAAAGCGGAGTCCCTCCTCCGTCTGAATTAAGGCCAGGGCAAGGAGAGGCTCCTAGAGCTCAGCTTGGAGCAGATAGAGCACTGTTTATAGGATGGAGAAGGGTCTGGATAGGGCAGGAACCTGCTCAGAGACCCCTTTGAAGAAAACTAGTCAGAAAGGCACCAAAAAAAATTATATCTCTCTTCTTCAGCACATTTCTGAAGAGCCATTCAACCTAAAAGTTTCTTGTGCTGGTCTGACACTCCATTATAGCATATATAACTCTTTGCAACAAAAATTCAAGTAAGCAGATTCCCTTTGCTTTGTAGGTTTTAATTACTTGACCACATATATGAATATGTTTTAAGAATTTGGAATAATCTCTTAAGCACTGATGGTCAAAATATCTCTCTCCATGGCATTCTAGAGAGGTCCTGCTGACAGGCACAGCCTGCTGACCAAAGAAGCTCTGCACTGGTTGGCATCACCTTGATATAGGACTGCTCCAACTAACCAAGGAGTAGAAAAAGATGAGGGTTGCTCAGAGAAACACTGGGGGGAGGGAAGTAATAGGCATACAGTTAAAAAGAACATACTAGGGGAAATGGAAATTATATGAAAGTGGAAACAATCGATTATAATAAAAGAAAGGCAAGAAGAGGTAGACAAGTCTGTACCCTGGCTGCTCTTTCCACTCACAAGAAGACATCAGTTATATATCCTCCTCAATACACATTTAAAGAGAGAGACAGAGAGAGAGAGAGCTGTGTGTTTTGAGCAGCAAGAACTATACCATAAGGGAAGATTGTATAAAACTAGTAAACAGAGTAGCTGTTTTCAGACTGCAATTAAAAAAAAAAATGAGCAGAGAGCCAGCTGGTGGCCTGGTAGTTTGGGCACTGGGCCCCAAATGGCCAACTATGCAGTTCAAGTCAAGTCTCAGACCTAGCAGCTTGAAAAAGATATGTTGGGTACATTTGTGTGCGCCCAGGGTCCTTGCAGGGCAATGGTGTAGTCATCAGGGCTGCTTTCTTACTTTCCCTGTCTCTCTATATCTGTCTTTATCTGGTAAACTCATGTACTATAGCAAATTTTAAAAAAAATCAAAAACTAACAGATATTATAGTCACCTAAGTAAACTATTTACCATTTGTATCTAGTAACGATGTACCATGGTAATGATTATGTATAGCATCACATATATGTCATAATAAATTGTTGCAATTTTATTTTTATATATTGATTTCTGTTCCTATATCCCCAGGTTTTATAATTTTGGGTTTACTAGCATAAACACTTAATTTTTCCAAATTGAGATAATACATTAGGTGTTAGAACTTTGTTGAAGGAATTTACCAGCATAATTTATGTTTGGAGTAGGGTGGATATTGGGATTATATTAACATCCTGTAGAGATATATATTCTCTGATGGTGTTAACAAAGGACAAATAATGTAGATGAAGAGGGAAGAAGCTGAGTCTATGGTATAGATAAGAATTAGCAGAATTCTAACCAAATAGATAAGCCCCAGAACTCAGACAATAGAAAGGAAATAATAATCCCTTGTTTTGGGAAGAAAGATGTACAGTTGTCACACTTCCTGTTAATATGACAGAATAATTACAACCTTTTAAGTTCAGGAAATGTAGACATCTAGTATTTCCCTAGTGAGCAGCCCAAATTTCCCCCAAGATAAGGATGTACCTCTGTACAAATTCTAAAAGAAGCCCAAGGGACTAAATGGAGGTGATGAGTTTGTAGAGAATATCCCAGACCTGGTGACTTGAAAAACGCACCAAGCATGTGGTAGGAGGTGTACTCAATACTCAAAAGGAGAAATGGAGGAGAATGGATTGCAGCACAATCTCCCATCTCATGGAGAGATGGTTTCTCACTTTCTCTCTCTCTCTCTTTCTCTCTCTCTCTCTCTCTCGTGAGTATGCACGCACTATAGCAAATTTTTAAAAATGCAAGCAATAGAACATTAGTAGAACATTAGATTTGAGTTTTTATGTTGCTTCTAATAAGCTGTGTGAGTCTATATAAATTTTTTACCCTTTCTGTGTCTTAGTTTACTTACCCATTTTATGGATAAGTAAAATCCATTTTAAAACTTCATATTCAATATTAAGTAAGATCCTCTTATGTATTTAAATGACAATAAACATTAGGAAAATCACTTTGTGGGAGATTTGAACTTGAGATCAATCCAAGAAGTAGTTTTTCAATTTCCTAAATGCAAATGTAGGCAAGATACTTAATTTCTTATACAAAAAAAAATCCATCCATCCACCTCTTTTTTCTTTTTTTTTTTTTTGTTTTCTTCTCTTTTGTTTTTGTTTTTGCTTTTGCCATGCTTGCTAGAGAGAGACAGAGAGAAACAGTGAGAGTTTGGAAAGTAAGAAATCATCCCCTTCAAGGGGGGATGGCCATGTTGCAATCCTTTCTCCTCCATTCTCCTCTTGGGATCTTGGCACACACTCACACATGCCCAGCATAATTTCCAAGAAACCAAGTCCAGGACTCAGACTGTGGTCAGTCATGTAAGAGTCCAGCACCTTAACCACCACACCACCCACTGGGTCCCTCACTCTATCTTAATTATCCTAAAAGTCTTAATTCATTCCAATACTAATTCAAAAGTCCAAAGACATCTGTGAGACTGTGAACGCAAACATACTACTTTATTCCAAAATTCAATGGTGGGGGAAGCATAAGATAGATATTTCCATTTCTCAAGAAGATAGAAGTAACAATTCTGAAGAAAATTTGAAAACCAAAAGGGAAGACATTTCATCTTAAAGCTTGAGAAAAATCTTTTACTCCATATGCCATATTATGGACGCAATAGCATACAAATTGGACTTCCAAAGCATTAGGCAGTCTTGCCTCCATGGCTTTATGTGGTGTTCAGGGTGGCCCTCGCCATCCAACTGTTGCTCCATTAGACACTGACTCTGTCAGGACCATCTATGACAACTCTGACCCCATGTTTCTGTTTTGCACTGCCCTAGTGGGACTCCCTGCAGTGGCACCATTCCTGTGACAAATCTCTGTTTAGACCTCCAAGTTGTCCAAGGCACCTTTTGAAATCTAGGTGGATGCCACTATGCCTCCCCAGTGCTTGAAAACTATATGCCTACAGAATTACCTCCACATGCATGTCAACAAGGTTTGCCACTTGCATATTCCAGAGTAGCTGGTGGAGCAGCAGTCTTCATGATTGGTCAAGCTGCATCTGAGGCCACATGCACTACAGCCAGGACTGAAGAGCACTGTACCAGAATGTAGAGAGCAGAGTACTGAGGAAGTAAAAAGTAACATGTCTTCCCCAGCTCAGTAATTTGAAACCATTCTGTGCTCATAGGCCTCTGGGCCTATGATGGAAAGGGTATCCTTGAATTTCTCTGAAATGCCCTCTGAGCTTTTTCCCATTTTCCTCACAATTAGCAATTTGCTCCATTTCATCCATGTTAAACCCTTAAACAAGGTGCCACTTGGCCACAGTCTCTTCTGTACATACCTTTTTGCTCTTTAAATAGTCAGGCTGAGAATTTTCTAAATATTTCTCTTTTAATTACCAATTCATATACTCAATATCTCAAGTCATAACTTTGCTCTCTCATCATTGCAAGTTCTTAAAGTAACTATGAAGCTCCTTGCATATTTTACTTATCAATTTCTCTAGCCAAATATTCATTACTCTTAAGTTTGGCATTCCACAAAGCCTTATGTCATGAACACAAAGATGCCAAGTTCTTTATAATGATGTAATAAGAATGACCTTTTCCCCAGTTTTTAACACAATATTTTTTAATGTCATCTAAGACCTCATCACAATGGTCTTTACTGTCCATATTTCTATCAGCATTCTGTTCCTAGGTGCCTAATCAGTCTCTAACAGTTTCAGGTCATTCCTACTCTGTTTTCTTCGGACGACCACCAGAATGTAGCATGCTTTCTTAAGCATGTTCTTTCAAATTATTTCAATCCATGTCTAGGTAAGTTATAAAGAATAGAATTTTATTTTTTGTTTTGCTTTGTTTTTTCATTAGGTAACACTTTTTTGGGGAGGTCAGAGGTCAAGGAGTCACAACTGGTGAGAGTCTTTTTTGTTAGTGAGGATTCTTTGCAAAGTCCCAAAACAGCACAAGATATCACATGAAAAAAGCTTATGTGTTTTCATGTCTCTTTGTATTTGTTTTACTAATCCTAATCATTTCCTGCATGCATTAACTCTTCTTTCCACAGTTGGATTAAATCTCCACCCTCTTAATACCAGCACAACCAAATTTCAATATATGAATTTTAGAGGAACACATTCAAACCATTGTCCTGAATAATACTCCATTGTTTGCTTATTTATTCATCTGCTATGGACATTCATGTGGCTTTCAATTTGGGGTTATTATGAATAATGATGTCATAAACATTCATGAACAAGTTGTTATGGGTATATGTTTTTATTTCTCTTGGACATATGCCTAAGAATGAAAGTGCCAGGTCACACGATAATTCTTTTTAAATGATTTTTTTAATTTAATTTTATTCATTATCATTTTTTTAATTTTATCAGAGAGAAACAGGGGGTGGAGAGACATGAGAAAAGCAGTCACCAGGTCTGGGATTCAAACCATAGTCGGCCACGTGGGAGTCCAGCACAACTAACCACACCACCACCACTGGCAGCCCCACATGGCAATTCTATGATAAATCATTTGAGGAACTTACAGTTTTTCCAAAGAAACTTCACCATTATATTTTTCCATGGGTGCCAATTTTTACATCCTCGTCAACATTTGTTATTATCTAACATTTTGATACTACTAAGTGTAAAGTCGTACCCTATCATAGCTTCAATTAGAATTTCCCTGGTAATTAATTATCTCAATCATCTTTTTTATGTGATTACTGTGTATTTGTATATATTTTCTTTAAAAAATCTGTTCAAATGCTTTGTCCATTAAACTGCAAGTTCTATTTTCTTATCATTAAAATATCATTTTTTATATTTTCTGGCTACAAGTCCTTTAACAAACAGATAACTTGCAAATATTTCTCTCCATTGTGTTAGTTGCTTTTTCATTTCTAAATGTGTCCTTTGCTGCATGAGAGATTTTCATGCAATCCAATTTATCTATCTTTTCTTTGTTGCCTGCACTTCAGATGTCCTGTCCATGAAATCATTGCCAAATCTAATGTCATGAAGCTGTCTTCCTATGTTTTCTTCTGGGTGCTATAATTTTAGCTCTTATGTTAGGTCTTTTATTCATTTTAAGTTAACTCTTGAATATAACAATAATATACATTCATATACATTCTTTTTTATATAGAAATCCAGTTTACCACAGTGCTGGAATTTTGAACATTTAGGATTGAAATCAATGTTCTATCCTATGTTTTCTATTATTTAAAATTAATTGTAAATAGTTATCTAAGTTGTGGAAGTAATAGTAGGCTCAGCCTTGCCAATTGATTTGGGCAGTAAAATTTGGCCATGATTCAAATTTGACCATGATTTCCCTACTATCTCAAGAGTGGTCAAGTACTGTTAGAGGTTTCTGCATTAATCTGGCTCGTAATAAACACAAGAAGGAGAAGAGGGGCAACTAACTCACTCTATACAAATAATGGAAGAAAAACAAACTTTTTTTTATTCTGAGCTACACAATTTTTTTTTTTTTTTTTTTTTGGAGAGGTTTTTGCTATAGGGCGCGTGCGCTCGCCAGACAGACAGAGAGAGACAGAGAGACAGAAAGCGAGAAATCACCCCCCAGGGGGGATGGCCACACCGCAATCCCTTCTCCTCCGTTCTCCTCTCAGGATCTTGGGCACGCACGCACACGCGCCCGGCGTGAGTTTTAAGCCACCGGGTCCAGGACGCGAACCGCGATCGACTATGTGGGAGTCCAGCGACATAGCCATTACGCTAACTGCTGGTCCCAGCTACACAAATTTTAAAGTTGTCTGTTACCATAATATAACCTAGCTTATATTGACTACGAATGAATAAAAAGTAATTCAGATAAAAATATGCGAATAGCATTGTATTATTTAGCAGTATAGACAACTTAGTATACTGATTAAAGACATATGAGCAATTTATTCCTTTAGGCAATGCACTGCATCAGAGCAGGCATGAGTGACAAAGAATGTGAAGTCAAAGCGCCTGTAAACCCAATAAAATGGTGCACTACTAAGTTTTCTGCCACTCAGTACAATTAATTATTTAATCTTTGGGTCTATTTACCTTAGAAGATGTATTAACTGTGTTTATGGCTGTTCATTTGAGGAGGAAAATTATCTACTGGCATATTCTTGCAGTGGTCGAGTTTTATCCAACAGGAAGTACCTACTCAGAATTTCTGGATTGTCCAGACATGAATTTTCCACATAGATCCCTCATTAGTAAAATTAATAGGGAATCCCTAGAACCAGATGTGAAAGGTGCTCCTGACAGCATGACATAAAATATCAGTTGCCAATATTATTATAGTAGTTTATATTACATACATGTATATTCATATGTAAACCAAGTATTTCTATAATCAATTTTAGAAAGTAGAGAGAAATATTCAGCACAGCAGGAAGCAGTTGCCCTGGCTAGGAATATTATGGGTTTAGACATTTAATTTCTCCAATTTTAGCTGCACTGGTACACTTCTTTGGCATATGGAGTTCTGGATAAATAGTTTTCTCTGACTCTCGGGAACTAGTACACACAAAAGGGAGGTTCTATGTGACAGGGCAGCTTTTTTACCATGGGGCAGCCTTGCAACTTTTGCTAAAAGTGATTTTTTCCCCCATCAGACATAATAACCTAGGTCTTTTTTTTTTTTTTTTTTGGAGAGGTTTTCGCTATAGGGCACGTGCACTCGCCAGGCAGAGAGAGAGAGACGTAGAGACAGAAAGCAAGAAACCACCACCCAGAGGGGATGGTCACGCTGTAATCCCTTCTCCTCCATTCTCCTCTCGGGATCTTGGGCACGCACGCACACGCGCCCGGCGTGAGTTTTAAGCCACCGGGTCCGGGACACAAACCACGGTCGACTACGTGGGAGTCCAGCGACATAGCCATTACGCTAACTGCTGGTTCCCAATAACCTAGGTCTTAAGATAAGGAGATTGTATAGTCACATCTTCACATACCTTCATCATTTATATTCTTCTTGAATTCCCAGTTTCTATAATAAGTTCTATAAAATCTTTCAAAATATTTTAAGACTTTACTTAGCAAATATCTTTCCAGTAAGAATAATACATGTGTGTAAATAAGCAGTTATTTGTAGATCATTAAAAACAGGTTGGAGGATGAATTAATATATCCCTTAAGACACATACACACACACACACACACACACACACACAAAGGAATTATTTTATTTGGTGTGGGCAATCTAAACACATGGCTCTCAAAAGGAAAAAGAAAAGGCATACAGTGAAAATCTGGCTCTCCATGACACTTGCTCTTTCTATTGTCACAATCCCATAGCAACCAGTTATTATTTTCTCATGGAGCCTTTCACAAGCAGACACTAACAAATAGGAATTCATTGTTTTTTGTTTTTTGGTTTTTGTTTTTTGGGTTTTTTTTGAGAGAGGTTTTTGCTACAGGGCACGTGCGCTCGCCAGAAAGACAGAGAGAGACAGAGAGACAGAAAGCAAGAAATCACCACCCAGGGGGGATGGCCATGCCATAATCCCTTCTCCTCCATTCTCCTCTTGGGATCTTGGGCATGCACGCACACATGCCCAGCATGAGTTTAAGCCTCTGGGTCCAGGACTCGAACTGTGGTCAACTACATGGGAGTCCCGTGACATAACCATTATGCTAACTTCTGGCCCCTCTACTCCATTCTTACACAAAGGGATGAATACTAAATTTGATGCACTTTGCTTTTCTCACTTAAGAGTACACCTTGGATATCATTTCTAATCATGGCAGAAGAAACTTCATTCTTTGTATATCTGCACAAAATTCCATTGTATGAATGAAACATTTACTCAATCAAGCACAAGTTGATATCCCATATGATTAATAATAGTTTGTTTTACACAAATGCTGTACTAGGAAAGTTGTGCTCAGTGCAGAAGAAATCAAAACATCAGGGAAGAGGGCAGTGTCCATGGAGGGGTAAGGATGAGGTTGGGCAATGCAGGAAGTGAGGCAGCAGGGCAGTGCCAAACAATATTGAGAAATGCTGCTAATAGCATGGAAAGTAGGGTTTGTGACGAGAGATAGGAAATGGAAAACCTAAGAATAAATTGCAGAACTGGAGTCACTAAATTAAAAAGAAATAAAAAAAGCAAAAACCATAAAGAGGAATCAGGAGAGACAGTGGGCAGGAGAAGACAAGCACATAAAGAGAAAAGAAGCAGAGAAGGTGCCATGGAACTTGGAAAGATTGAAGAATGTGAGAAGCAGGGACCAGAGGTTGCCTCTCCTGTCACTCTTGCTCTCGCCCCCTTAGCCCAGTGACGAGCAAGGTCAGCCCTCCCTTCCTCTTCAGTCCCAGAAAACAGGTCTATCTCCCACCTGCTTTGCAACAGACAGAGCATGAGCAGAGATTTACCAGGTAAAAGAATACCGCCTTACTTAGCTCTTCTTTCTGTAGCTTGAAAAAGTCCACAAAATAGGGGGGATATGCCTATTAAAAGTAACCTACCCTGGAATCATAAAGACGTTCAGATTTATAGAAAGAGTTTATTCTCTAAACACTGCCACCTGAGAAAAATACAGAGAAGTATAAAGAAAACAGGACTTTGAGATAGAAAATCTAGAGAATAAGCTTGAGCTAGAGAATGAATAGAGAGTTTTACGTAGCCAGAAGACTAAAGGCACAGGACCATTCACAAGAAGACCCTCAGGAACATAGAATCAAGTGGTCATTCAATTCTACAGTCAGAAGATGCTTTTCGTTGCAATTCTAAACACACATATTACTGTACACTTCACTTTAAAAAAAAATTTATTGTGAAATGTATAATAAATTTAAATTAATATGTAAATATCTTTAAAAACAATCATTGAATTTCAAGTAGCAACAAATCATGTTATATACATCAGTAATAACTTTAAAATCTTTTGTTGAACATGTATGATTTGATGATGATGATGATGATGATGCGTCTCAAAAACATGGAAGTTCTTTCAGATTATTCTAGAGTTCCTAATAAGCGCTTTGCTATGTAAAAGGCCTTAGGGCCAGACTAGTTCCTGAATAGTTGACAGCAGTGCTTCACTCCATCCCGAAGTGCCTCTATGACTTTGTCATTCCGGAGAGTGAAGATAAATGGGTTCAGAAAAGGGGTCACCACTGCGACCATCAGGGATACCACCCTGTTGTAATCAGCTGCCTGCGTTTGCTTGGGTTTCACATAGAGGAACAAGCAGCTGCCGTAGCCAATGACCACGCAGGTGAAGTGGGAGGCACAGGTGGAGAAGGCTTTCTTCCGACCAGAGGCGGAGGGGATCTTGAGGATGGTGGTGATGATGTAGGTGTAGGAGACAATGGTAGGGATCAAAGAACCAAAGAGGACAAACACAGCCATTAAAAAAAGAATGAACTCTGTGAAAAGTGTATCATCACATGCTAGTTTGAGCAATTGCCCTCGATCGCAAAAAAAATTGTTCACCACATTTGACTTGCAGAACGTAAACTGAAACGTGGCATACACAGGCCAAACTTGAAATAGGAACCCAAACACCCATGACACAATTACCACAAAGTAGCAAGTACGGCTGCTCATAATGATGTTGTACCTCAGAGGGTTACAGACAGCCACATAGCGGTCCACAGCCATCGCTCCCAGTAATGAAAACTCTGTGGTCCCCAGAGCAAGGTACAGGAAGAGCTGAGCAATACATGCAGCTAAAGATATCCTCTGCATCCCAGGTAGTAGCAACCCCCAAAGCATCATAGGGACAGTTACCGTTGTCACCAGATTCTCCAGGACAGAGAGGTGGCCAAGGAAGAAATACATGGGGGACTGCAGACGTTTATCGACACAGACGATTACAATGATGACTGTATTTCCCATCAGTGTCACCAAGTAGAAGAAGAAGAAGGTGGCAAAGAGAATGTGGTGGAGTTCTTCAGAGCCAGGGAAGCCAAGAAGATAAAATTCAGTGGCACTAGAGTAATTTCCCAACATTTAGTTCTGAGTCCTCGTTCCTTGTGAAATCTAGAGAGCAATAGAGAGATAACACTGCCTCTCACTGCAAAGGGGTGACCTTTCAGATAGAAGAGACATTGCCCTCTGTTCCTCAACTGCACAATATGACTCTACATTTTCTACACAAGGTTGGTGTTAAATGTCTAGTGAAGAATATATACAATATATGAGGATGACTATACAGTTCAAAAAGAACAACAATGGGGACAATATGACACAATAAGCTTGAAATCCTACCCATCCTTGAATGCACCAGGCATCCTGACCAGCTAACCTGCACACTTTCCTGACCACCACCTGCTCATTTACATTATACTGCATCCATCCTGAATGGAACTAAATTGTCTTTTTTTTTTAAGATTTTTTTGTTATAGGGCACCTACACTTGCTGAAGCAAGAGACAGGAGAGGTAAAGTGAGAAATCACCCACCAGCAAGGGATGGCCACACTGCAATCCCTTCTCCTCCATTCTCCTCTCAGGATTTCGGGCATGCATGTACACATGCCCAAGGTGATTTTCAAGTTGCTGGGTCCAAAACTTGAGCCACAGTTGACCATGTGGGAGTCCAGCACCTTAACCACTACACCACCTGCTGGTCTCAACCCAGATGCTCATGACCCCAATGATCTAACTTGTCTTCTCTGCCTATTATGTCCCTGTCTTGTAAGTCCTAGTTCATTTATGCAATTATAATATTCCCAGCTACCTTACATAGACAATGTTAACTTTTTTCTTTCATGTCCTCTAAACAGGGGTTCCACTTGCATTATGCTCATTTAAGTTTGCACCTCAGTTATATTTATCATTTGTTCAGGTCTTGTTAGAAAGTAGAGTAAGTCTACATTGTCATAAGGGAAACCTATTTTGACACGAAGTACGCAATCTTTCCCTGGTTTCTGGGTACTGGCTGCTGGGAGCATGCTATCTACTTCTTCCTCTTAATTTTTATGATGAAACCCGTCCTCCCCTCTTATCTTAGTGAATGTGTTTTCCTCAAGAAGGCAGAGTCTGACCAGGTCCCAGTTAGCAACTTCTAGCTCTGAGATTTTGATTTCTCTTGTCACCATATGACACAGAAGACAAGGAGTCCAGAGGGAGTGAAGAGGCTGGAACTTTAGTTTTCAGTTCACATCTGCCCTGTCCACTCTACCCTGGGGTAGGAGACAAGAAAACAGCTGAGAATAAATGCCCACTATATTAACCAGTTATCTTGTTCTGTTTGAGAGACAAGACTCTAAATGTCCCCATACCCAATTTGCCAGGGTCTAGTTCCACAGAGCAATTTGGAAAATTCCACAGAATAGATCAGTTCCTCTAGGACCACCTACGTTTTCCTAGAGTCCAGGGGTAGAGAACAGTGTCAGAATATTCCAAACTGGTCAAACTCACTTCCTTTGTCTGGGCTCCTTCCCTCACCCCACTCAGAGCTCTGCTCAAATGCCTCATCTTCAGGGGCTCTCTCTCACTCATCCTCTCAAAAACAGCACATGCATCCTATTCCTCCACTTTCTAATCTCCACTAGGCAGTATGTTTCCTACTGTTGATTCTAGACAACATCGCAAATCCTATTGTGTTTCCATTTGTTTATTAGTTTATCATCAAATCCTACATATAATTAGGTATCTACAAGGCAAATCGTATCTCTTCCCTGTTCACTTTATCTTTTTGTAAAACAGGTGCCAAGAACAGTCTGATAATACATATACCCTCTAACTATTTTAAATTAATATGTCAGTGAAAAGATAAATAAAAAAAAGGTCAGTGAATGAACAGACTGTCAAGCCTAACTAGTTTCCTCTAAAGCACTGTCCAGACAACCTGCAGTCCCTCTCTGGTTATCCCCTGTACTACAGCCAGCAGGTGTGTGGAAGAAACAGGAAGAAGTGAAAGGTCAGGGTCTTAGGTAATAGCAGGGAGCTGCGCCTATCTCTGCCCTAGGCAGAGAGGATGTTGCCCTCTGCTCTGAAGAGAGGATTTTATATAGAGTTCATCCTCTCTGCAGTTTCCCTAATCCACTCTTCAGGCTGTGGGTATCCTTGTTCTAAAAAGAAACCAAGCCCTTCCCATAGCAACACTTTCTTACTCACTACTTGACTGAGAGGATCTCCTGGAAGATGCTTAAATCCAGAGAAGGGGTCAGGGCTGGAAAGTCTGTCAACTCTCCAGGATCAGCATAGCCTGCCTCTTGCTTGGCTAGCACAGAGATATGTTCAGGAGATAGAAGCAGCTGTTACCTCTACGCATAGCACAGAGCACTGTCCACATACAGAAGCTTAGGAAAAAATCCAAAAATACCAGTACTGAGGGATTATCTCCCTTTCTCATTCTCTCAGGCTTCCTACATTCTCTCCCATATTTGTCTCCAAGGATAGTTATTCACTGAGGAACAATTTGTACAAGTTCAGAGACACACTAGGGATGCTATCCCAGAAAAGCTGAAGGAAACTTTCATGGTTCTCTCCTGAGGCTAATCAAGTGTGGAACACTGAAAAGTTGTTTAATGGCAAACTTGAAATCTCTTGTCTGGACTTCTCAACACTCAAGTTGCCCTCCCCATCCAGGTTCTAAGTTATCAGCAAACAACCCGACTTGTGAATAGTCAACCTCCTGATTTTCTCTGTGCCACTCCCGATTGTCTTTAGTCCACAGGGCCTTAGCTACCCTCTAGCTGGACACCCCACCAGTGCTTCAGTCACCACTGAACAAAACTGTGGAGCCTAACTAGTTTTCTCTAAAGCACTGTCCAGACAACCTGCAGTCCCTCTCTGGTTATCCCCTGTACTACAGCCAGCAGGTATGTGGAAGAAATAGGAAGAAGTGAAAGGGCAGAGGGGCAGGGTCTTAGGTAATGGCAGGGAGCTGTGCCTATCTCTGCCCTAGGCAGAGAGGATGTTGCCCTCTGCTCTGGAGAGAGGGTTTTATATAGCACTCATCCTCTCTGCAGTTTCTCTAATCCACTCTTCAGGCTGTGGGTATCCTTGTTCTAAAAAGAAACCAAGCCTCTCCCATAACAACACTTTCTTACTCACTACTTGGCTGAGAGGAACTCCTGGAAGACACTTACCTCCAGAAGAGGTAATATACCTCTGGATATCAAAAACCTTCTCATACTAGGGGTGTGGAGGGGTATTCCAAAACTTCTCAAAAAATGCATATAATTTAAAAAGTATACATGGATTTCAAATGTTTTTACACTAAAATAAGCATACCTAATTCACTTTTCCACAATCTTTTTGAAATTCCCTTGTATATATACACAAATATATATAAATTTATACATATATCTTGTATGAGCACATGTGTGTAAGTCTGTGTGAATTAAACCTTTTCATATAAGCAATTATAAATCAATCACTTTAAGTGATTGCATAATAAACACTTTATTAATATCCCATCATTTACTTAATAGCATGTTGCTAATGAATATTTCATTTTTTCCAGTTTCTTACTATTAATGATGTTGCAGTAAATATTCTCACAGATAAGTTTCTCATTTATACAGATATATTTTTAAGATAATTTATTACATTATTAGCTGTTATCAAACCATGCTCTAAAAATTTGCATCACTTTATATAAACTCTATAAATGAGATTATATTGGTACTACCCCCAGAATCCAGGACGTTTTAGTGTTAGCCCAGTATAGATCCTAAAAATCCAATTAACATATCAATGCCAATAATCGAGAAGTGAGGACACAATCCAGTTCCTCTCCCATGGGAACTGTGCTGAGGGCTGGGAGGGGAGGCGGATCACCCAGTCTATGTCATGTGATGACAGCATGAACAATGCAAAGGAAGAGTGCTGGAGAATAGGAAAATCCAAGGCAGATGAAACTTTCCTCTAAAAAAAAAATGGTTATTACAGAACAAAACTTTTTCATTTAAGGTCTACTTTAATTTCTTCAAACATTTTCCCCAATGTTAACTATAGACCGGCAGAGTAGAAAAGTAGAAAATGGAGGAGGAAGAAATGTATTAAAAAAAAAACTCCTTTGGAAAAACTCTCTTTTTTAAATTTTCTATGCTTCAGCAATTCTACTTCTAGGTAGTTACCTACAATAAATTGAAATACATCCTCACAAGATTTGTTACAATGTCCAAAATGCCTTTATTCATTACAGCTCATGTCAGAAAATAAATTTCATTGGCATAAAGTTGCTCATAATATCTACTTTTACATTTTTCTTTAAGTTTAAAGGGAGTCTTCATTTGTATCTATTGTGATAACACTTATTTCCATTGGTGGCAGCTAAACTTGTTACTTGTTTATTCTTACTAGAGATTTATCAATTTTCTTGATCTTTTCAAAGACATTGCATTTGGCTTTGTTGATTTTTCTCCATTGCTTATCCAGTTTGTTTTATGTTCACTAGGCATGTTTCTATGTCTGCCTTGTATGACATCCTTATAAGGTCACCAGTTATGTAAGATTGGGGCGCACCCAAGTCCAGTATGACTTCATCTTAAATAATTACATCTGCAACACTATTTCCAAAAAAGTTCATATTCTGAACTACTAGAAGTTGTTTTCAATACTTACTTTAGGGAACACAATTCAACCCAAAACAGACACTTTGGTTGTCATTATTTTTTGGTAATTATTAATATTGCTTTTGGGGCTGGCAGGTGGTGTGGTGGTTAAGAGTGCTGGACTCCCACATGGCCAACTGTGGTTCGAATCCCAGACCTGGCAGTTTGCTTTCTCACTTTCTCTCTTTCACTGTCTCTCTCTGGTCAAATTAAAATAAATAAATAAATAAATAAATAAAGTTAAATAAAATAATTCTTAAATTAAAAATATTGCTTCTATAAACATTCATATGCAGGTTTTTGTGGAGACATAAAATTTCAACATACCATTTTTGGATATATATCAAGGAGTAAATTACTGTAATATATGATAAAAGTACAGTTGTTTTTTTTTTGTTTTATTTTGTTTTGTTTTTATTTATTTATTTATTTGCATTCATTCTCTGAACATCATTACAGCATACAAAATGAGATTTTCCATCCAAATTACACTATATATTGTCTCAATCAAGCACATCAACAAGCATGTTATTGTCAGCAAATGATCTTCCATTTCTTGTCTTCTGTATGTTTTGCTTTTTCCCCCCCATCCTAGATTCTCTATCTCTTACCCTCTGCCATCTCCCACTCTCCTCCCACAGTCTCTGGTATCTATGTTTGCTTTCTATACTGTTTTCTCCTCACATTTTATTGTAACGCCAAAGACCCTAATCAATCCAAATACCCTCATAGCAAACACAGGTAATACCCACATTTCCATGAACACAAGTCTTACTTTACGCATCCTATAAAGTAGCACCTAGCTGTGGCTACATATCCTACTGCAGTCATTGAATATATATATATTTTTTTTTCTGAAACTTTTTTTTTGTAACTCAATTTACATTCCTTCCCTAAGCTTCATCACAGCATACAAAATGCAATCTCCCATCCAGTACACACTGCATAGTGATACAATCATGCACATTACAAAAAATTTTCCATTACTAGTTCCTAGAATTACTTCCACCCCTCTTTCTGACCCTCTGTCCCTTCCCACCCTCCTCTCACACCACCTCCGGTGTCTACAATTGTCTTTCATTCCCTTCCCACCCACGTTGCATTGATCACACAATTTCCTACATAATCTAACTACTTTCAATGGTGAGTTCACTCATTACTACTAAGAAAACCAGTTTTAACTTAACTCAAAGAAATGCCAAGGAACTTTGCTTAAAGCCAGGAAACAAGTTAGGATTCTGTTCAAATGGAAGGTGCATGAACCTATCAGTCTCATGTACTTTTATCTTCTGTTCTGGTTCAATTTTCCTGATTAAATTCTGGGATATAATATTCAAATCCAGACTTGTCCCTCTGATTAAGTTGGCCACTTTCATAGTTTTTGGACTCTTATTTCCGTGTGTCTGTGTTTAATTTTCTTGATACAGCACACCCTTGAGAACTTCTTGGAGATCTGGTCTGGTGCTGGTAAATTCTTTCAGGTTTTGTTTATCTGAGAATGTTCTTGTCTTTTCTTCCCACCTGAAAGATAATCTTGCCGGGTACAGTATTCTTGGCTGAAACTGTTTCTCTCGTAACACTTTGAATATATTTTCCCATTCTCTCCTCGCTCGCATTGTTTCCGATGAGAGATCTGCTGTTAGCCTGATGGGATGTCCTTTGTAGGTAACTTGATGTTTCTCTCTTGCCAATCTTAGTATCTTGTCTTTGTCTGCGGTTTTGGTCAACCTGGCTATAATGTGTCTTGGAGAAGATCTTCTTGGGTTGATTCTATTTGGGGTCCTTTGTATTTCCTGGGACTGGATCTTCGAATGCCTCTCTAGGTTTGGAAAGTTTTCTTGCAGGATTTCATGGAATAGATTATCAATGCCCTTATGGGTCTCTTCACCTTCTGGAATGCCAATTATCCGGATATTTGGACGTTTGATGGTATCCAGTACTTCTCGCATATCATTCTCAAATTTTTGAGCCATTTTCTCAGTCTTCGTGGTGGACTTTTCTAAGCCAGCCATTTTCTCTTCTACATCTGAGATTCTATTTTCTGAATGATCTAGTCTGCTTTTAATACTTTCAAGGGAGATTTTGACTTCTTGTATTATAGACTTCATCTCTAGCAGTTCCGTTTGAGTCTTTTGTAAAGTGTGTAATTCCTCTTTTAGATCTTGCAAGAATTTCCTCATCTCCTGGAACTCGGCAACTTCTTTCTCCTTTCTCTTTAGCAGTTCATTATCTCTCTTTTCTTCCATCTCTGTTAGCTTCGACATTACGGATGCTCTAAATTCCTTGTCAGACATTTCCATGACTTTCACCGAACTGCTTGTGGATGAAGGAGAGTTACTCTTTTCCATTGGAGGAGAGGTATTTTCTCGTTTTCCCATATTTCTCGTGATCCGACGGTGATTTCTTGTCATCTGATGAATGGCGTGTTTCTTTCAAATTCTTGAAGTTAAGCCTCAATGTTCAGGAGCAAGCAGACAGAGGTGTTCTAGAATCGGATTGCCGTTCTGTAGTGATCGCACACTAGCTTTGCTTGCTGGAGGCTGAATTATGAGTAGAAAATCTTCATTTCTCCTGTGCCTGAAATATCTAGTTCCCAGTATCCATGTGGATTCTTCTCAGAGAATGGCTCAACTCTCCTGCCACACTAGCTTTGCTTGCTGGAGGCTGAATTATGAGTAGAAAATCTTCATTTCTCCTGTGCCTGAAATATCTAGTTCCCAGTATCCATGTGGATTCTTCTCAGAGAATCAAAGTACAGTTGTTTTTTTAAAAAACTGTCAAACTGTCTTCCAAAGTGGCTGTGCCATTGATCTTCCTATGAGCAATGAATGAGAGTTACTGTTGGTCCACATCCTAACCAACATTTAGTGTTTGGGACTTTTTATTTTAAAAGAGGTTTTTGCTAAAGGGCGCATGCACTCACCAGAGAGACGGAAAGTGAGAAATCCCCCCCACCCCACCCCCGCAGAGAAGATGGCCACACCATAATCCTTTCTCCTTTATTCTCCTCTCCGGATTTTGGGCATGTATACACACACACACACCTGACGTGAGTCTAGAACTGGAATCACAGTCAATTATGTGGGAGTCCAGCAACTTAACCATTACGCCATCTACTGGTCCCAGTGTTTGGAATTTTAGCCACTCTTCTAGGGGTGCAGCAGTATCTCATTAGCTTAATTTTCAAGCCCTGATAAGAGATTATGTGGAGAATTTTTTCATATGTTTATTTGCCACCTTATATATTCTTTATTAATGTGTTTGTTCAGATTTTTTCCTCCATTTTATAACTGAGTTGATTTCTTATTGTTGTGTTTTAAGGTATTCATACAATTTTAATGCATGCCCTGTATGGTGTATGTGTTTTGCTAGTGCATTCTCCAAAACTATGACCCTTGTTTTGATTTTCTCAACAGTCTTGAGGAGCAAGTTTTTCATTTTAAAGAAGTCTGATTTATCAAATTTTTTCTTTCATGTATTATGTTTTTTGCATTGTATTTAAAAGCCATCAGCAAACCCAAGATCACTTAATTTTTCATATATTATTGTTCTGCTATTAGTCTGTTTTTATGTTGTTGTAAATGAGTAAAATAGAGTGAATAATTTATAAGGAATAAAGGTTTATTTAGCTCATAGATTTGGAGTTCCAGAGTGGAGAGGCCACATCTGGTGAGGAGCTTCTTGAGGGTACACACCTTAGTCCATAGAGCTCTGAAGCTGCACAGGGCATTGCATGGTAAAAGGGGAAAAGCACATTTCAGCTCTGGTCTCTCTTCCTCTTGATAAATATGCACCAGTATTCAATCATATGAACCCTACCCTGATAACCTTCCCTAATTCTAATTACCTCCCAAGGGCCCTACTTAATATCATGGTTAAATTAAGTTTCCACCTTAATAATACAGTCACAATAGCAACCAAATTTCAACACATAAAGGGGTGGCATTAAAACCCTAGCAGTTATTGGGACCAGCAGTTAGCATAATGACTATGTTGCTGGATTCCCACGTAGTCGACCGCGGTTCACGTCCCTGACCCAGTGGCTTAAACTCACGCCGGGCGCATGTATGTGTGCGCCGAAGATCCTGAGAGGAGAACGGAGGAGAAGAGATTGTGGCGTGGCCATCTCCCCTGGGGGGTGATTTCTAGCTTTCTGTCTCTCTGTCTCTCTCTGTCTTTCTGGCAAGCACACGCGCCCTATAGCAAAAACCTCTCCAAAAAAGAAAAAGAAAATTTCACAAACAATTCATAAATTTTAACATGCCATGCTAAGTAGCACGATGAAATCTCATATAGCCCTTCTCAATTTCACTCAGGACATGAAACTTCCCTTTATCCAGAATATCCATGGTGTATATGCAGTCTGTTCGTTAGTTACTTGATACCGACTTGGTTATTAGATTGACTGCTGTAGTAACACAGTGCTTGAGTTCAAGTAAATCTTATTTTACTTAATAATGGCCTCAAAGCACAGCAGTAATAAGGCTGACAATTCCAATATGCCAAAGAGTAATTACAAATTGCTTCCTTCAGTTGAAAAGGTGAAGTTACCCAACAAGGAAAGAAAAAAAATTATATGCTGAGGTTGCTAATATCTATTGCAACAGTGAATTTTCTATTTACAAAATTGTGAAGTTGGAAAAATAATTCTTCTTAGTTTTGCAATTGTATATCACACTGATTAGAAAACATTAATTCTGTATCACTCACAAACAACGCAATGGAACTGATGGAAATGTCGGATAAACAATTCAGAAAATTTATAGTGACCAAACTAAATGAGATGCAAGAGAGAAAAGAAAATGAACTCCAGGAGATGAGAAAGTCCTTTCATAATCTGAAAGAAGAAATAGACACAATAAAAAAAGAATCAAACAAAATTGTTAGAGATGAAGAATATGATACAGGAAATTAAAATCTCCCTCTAAAGTATTAAAAGTAGATTAGATCATGCAAAAGAGCAAATTTAGAATGTAGAAGACAAAGCCTCTGACCTAGAAAAAAAATTATCAAACAGACTAAGAGAAAAACTAACAAAAATGAGGATAATTTACGAGAAATACTAGATAACAAGTGCCCCAAATTGGGATAATTGGTATGCCAGAAGAGGAATAAAATAATAAGAGCATTAATAATTTATTCCTTGAAATCTTGGAAGAAAACTTTCCAAACCTAGAAAGGCATTCAAACAACCAAACTCAAGAAATACACAGGACCCTAAATAGAATCAACCCAAGAAGGTCTTCTCCAAGGCAGATTGGTCAAAACCACAAAGACAAGATACTACAATTGACAAGAGAGAAACATCAAGTTACTTACAAAGGTTATCCCATCAGGCTAACACTGGACCTCTCATCAGATACAATGCCGGCAAGGAAAGAATGGGGAAATATAGTCAAAGTATTCAATGAAAAACAATTTCAGCCAAGAACACTACACCCGCCAAGATTATCTTTCATGTAGAAAGAAAAGATAAAACATTCTCAGATAAACAAAACCTGGAAGAATTTACCAACTCCAGACCAGGTCTTCAAAAAGTTCTGAAGGGAGTACTATACTAGAAAAATTAGCATCAGACAGACAGATACAAGAATACAAAAAACAACCAAGAAAATGGCTCACTTAATGATTGGAACATGTCCAGAAATCTCAATAACAACATTGAACGTTAATGGGTTAAATTATCTGATCAAAAGACACAGACTGGGGGACCAGCAGTTAGCGTAATGGCTATGTCACTGGACTCCCACATAGTCAACTGCGGTTCACGTCCCAGACCCAGTGGCTTAAAACTCATGCCGGAGGTGTGTATGTGCGTGCCCAAGATCCTGAGAGGAAAATGGAGGAGAAAGGATTGCGGCATAGCCATCCCCCCTGGGGGGCAATTTCTCGCTTTCTGTCTCTCTGTTTCTCTCTGTCTGTCTTGAGAGGGCACATGCCCTATATCAAAAACCTCTCAAAAAAGAAAAGAGAGAGAGAGAGAGAGAGAGAGAGAGAGAGAAAGAGACTGGCTAAATGGATTTTTTTAAAAAATGAAAGAAAAAAAAAAGAAACCCTCTATCTGTTGCCTATAAGAAATGCACTTTATGGATAAAGACATACAAAGACAAAAAGTGAAGGGCTGGGAAAAGATACATCATGCAAACGGAAATCAAAAAAGGGCTGAAGTCACAATACTGATTTTAGACAAAATAAGCTTTAGACAAAAGCTGTAAGAAGAGACAAAGAAGGGCATTATATAGTAGTAAATGGGCTAATTCATCAAGAAGACATAATGCTTATAAATATCTTTGCACCCAACTCGGGAGCACCTAAATACGTGAAGGAAAGACTGCTAGAACTAAAAAGAGAGATAGGTTACAACACTGTAATTATCGGGTATCTCAACACCCCATTATCTCCTTTAGACAGATCTAGACAAATAATAAGCAGAGAGATACAGGACCTAAATGATACTATAAATCAACTGGACTTGACAAACATCTATAGAACTTTCCACCCTAAGGCTACAAAATATACATTTTTATCACCCCAACATGGTATCTTCTCAAAGATTGACCATATGATAGGAAACAAATGAAGCCTTTACAGATACAAAGGCATGGAAACTATATCCAGGATCTTCTCTGACCATGATGCAATTAAACTTGATATTAATTCAAGAAAAATTTTCGAAGATACACAAAAACATAGAAACTAGACAACCTTCTTCTGAATAACTTCTTAACTACCAAAGAAATTAAGTCTGAAATCAAAAAATTTGTAGAAACAAATAAAAATGAGTACACAAGTGTCCAAAATCTATGGGATACTGCAAAAGCAGTCATAAGAGGGAAATTCATAGCAATTAGTATGCATAAGAAAAAGATGGAACAGTGCCAAATAGACAACCTAACATCATGCCTCAGGGAATTGGAAAAACAACAACAACAAAAATGCCAGGTGAAAAAAATAACAAAGATTCGAGCAGAAACAAATGAAATAGAAAATAAATAAACTATCCAGAAAATAAATGAAAGCAAAAGCTGGTTTTTTGAAAAGATTAACAAGGTCAACACACCATTAGTTAGACTGATTAAGAAGAAGAAAGAAACCACATAAATCAAATACGTAATGAAACAGGCAATATTACAACAGACACAATAGAAATACAAAACATCATTAGAGGATACTATGAGTAACTATATGCCAACAAACAAGAGAACATGGAGGAGGTGGATCAATTCCTAGATGCATATAATCTACCAAGAGTGAATCAGAAGATAGAAAGCCTGAATAGACCCAAAACAAACCATGAGATTGAGTCAGTAATAAATAACCTCCCGACAAAGAAAAGTCCGGGTCCTGATGGCTTCACTTTGGAATTCTCCAAAACTTTTTAAAAAGAGTTAATTCCCATTCTATTCAAATTGTTTCTAAAGATCCAAAAGGAAGTAAACCTCCCAAATTCATTTTATAAAGCCTCCATCATTCTCATTCCCAAAACAGATAAAGGCATGACAAAAAATAAAAGCCATTTATAAAAAAAATCTATAGCTAATATTATACTGAATGGGGAAAAGCTGGTACAAGATAAGGCTGTCCACTTTCTCCACTCTTATTCAACATAGTACTGGAAGTCCTAGCCAATGAGATCAGACAAGACAATGAAATAAAAGGCATTCCAATAGGAAAAGAAGAACTGAAATTATCTCTGTTTGCAGATGACATGATTATAAATATAGAAGACTCACTAGTATACTAAAGAATACTTCCCGGAGTAATAATGCATACAGTAAAGTGCAGGATACAAAATTAACTTTAAAAAAATCTGTAGCATTTCTATATACAAACAACAAGCAGACAGACACAGAACTGAAGAAAGTAATCCCATTTACCATAGCCACAAGAAGTATAGATGTCTAGAAATAAAACTAACCTGGGAAGTCAAAGACCTCTATAAGGAAAACTATGAAAACCTTAAAAAGGAAATCAAAAAGAACACAAAATGTGGAAGGATATCCCATGTGCCTAGATAGGCAGAATTAATATAATCAAAATGGCAATTCTTCCCAAATTAATCTACATATTTAATGCAATCCCTATAAAATTATAAGAGACATTCTTCACAGATCTAGAAAAGACAATCATAGAATTTGTCTGGAATCATGAAAGACACCGTACTGCCAAAGCTATCCGGTGCAAGAAGAGTGCTGAGGGGCGCAACTCACTTCCTGACCCAAAAATATATTACAAAGCTGTGATAATCAAAACAGAATGGTATTGGCACAAAGAAAGACATGAGGACCAATGGAACAAAGTAGAGACCACAGAAATAAACTCCAAATCATACAGCCAATTGATCTTTAACAAAGGGTACCAGTCAATCCAGTGGGAAAAGAAAACCTTGTTAGCAAATGGTGCTGGAAAAACTGGGTATCCACCTGTGAAAAGATGAATCTGAACCCGTATCTGTCACCATTAACAAAAATCAACTCAAAGTGGATCAAAGATCTAAACCTAAGACCACAACTATTAAACTACTGGTGAAAAACACTGGGGAGACTCTGGGAAACATGGGAGTAGGCAAAGACTTCTTAAGTAAGACCCCCAAAGCACAGGCAATAATCCCCAAAATAGACAAGTGGGATTACATCAGATTAAGAAATTTCTGCACAGCAAAGGACACTGTAATTAGTGTGACTCGACAACCCTTGGAATGGGAGAGAATATTTGTTAACTGTACCTCAGATAAGGGGCTGATAACCAGAATACATAGAGAACTCAGGCAGCTTACCCAGAAGAAAATGATTAACCCAATTAAAAGATGAGAAAATGAGCTTAATAAACAAATCTCTAAGGAAAACATATGAACAGCCAAAAAGCATATGAAAAAATGCTCAACATCCTCATCATAAGGGAGATGCAGATCAAAAACACAATGAGAGTGGGACCAGCAATTAGCGTAATGGCTATGTTGCTGGACTCCCACGTAGTCGACTGAGTTTCGAGTCCTGGACCCAGTGGCTTAAACTCACGCTGGGCACGTGTGCATGCGTGCCCAAGATCCCGAGAGGAGAATGGAGGAGAAGGGATTGCGGCGTGGCCATCCCCCCTGGGGGGGGGGGGTGATTTCTCACTTTCTGTCTCTCTGTCTCTCTCTGTCTGTCTGGCGAGCGCACTCACCCTATAGCAAAAACCTCTCCAAAAAAAGAAAAGAAAAAAAAAAAAAAAAAACACAATGAGATACCACCTAACCCCAGTCAGAATGGTGAAGATAAAAAAAAAAAAAAAAAAAGATAAGTGCTGGCAGGGATGTGGTGAAAGGGGAACACTCTTACATTGTTGGCAGGAATGTAAACTGGTAAAGCCACTGTGGAAAACAATATGGAGGTTCCTCAAAGATGTCCAAATAGAACTACCATATGATCCAGCAATCCCACTTCTGGGTATCTACCCAAAGGACAGGAGAAAGCTTAGTCAGAAAAGCAATTGTTCATCAATGTTTATTGAGACATTATTCACAATTACTAAGACATGGATCCAACCCAAATGTCCACAAACAGATGAATGGATTGAAAAAATGTGGCACATATTCTCTATGCAATACTATTCAGCCATTAAAAAACAAGACCCTGGCATTTGATAGAAAGTGGTTGAATATGGAAGACTTATTGCTGAATGAAGCAAGCCAGGCTATGAAAGAAGGATACTGTATGTCTCCACTTAATATATACCAACTATTCGCACTTTATGGTAGAGATTGAAATACTGAAGGACATAAAAGCAGTGAAAATAGTTAATGACACTGAAGACAGTGTGGAGGCAGGGAGATGGGAAAAGTATAAGAAAGGAAATCATGGAGAAAGAATAGAAAGACATGACATGTATGGGACACAGAAGTGGTTTATTACCTGTTAACGGTAACAAGTAATAGTATTCTCAACAAGACTGGCCTTCAAAGTATTTCATGTTGGGTAAATTCTCTTTACAAACCAAATGATATATAGTGATGTATTGTTTAAAAAAAGAAGAATAAGAAAAATAAAATAAAATAATAACGAATTTGGGGAAAAAAGAACTCAAACAGAAAGGAAATAATAATCCTGTTTTGGGAAGAGAGAGATATAGTTGCCACACTTCCTATTATATGATGGAATAACCTCAGGGTTTTATGTCAGGAATGTAGACAGCTGGTGATTTATCTAATGTATAGCTCAAATTTTCCCCAAAATAAAGACATACAAATGTCTGTGCAAATCCTAAAAAAAAAGCTCAGTGGACTGGAATAGAAGTAGTGAATATCTAGAGAATGTGTGAACTTTGGTACAAATTCATTTTTAGGAATTGTTAGCTTCCTAGAATTATGGGTAACTGTTACCTTGATTAGGCAGCAGTGGTATGGTTTTTTAAAAAAGCATTAAGTTGAGACCAACATATTGCACAATGGTTACATCACTGGACACCCACATAGTCAACTACGCTTCGAGTCCTGGACCTGCCTGCTTAAAATTCATGCCAGGTGCATGTGCGTGCGTGCCCAAGATTCTGCAAGAAGAATGGAAGAGAAGGGATTGTGATGTAGCCATCCCCTCTGGGGGTTGACTTTCCACTTTCTCTCTCAGTCTCTCTCTGCCCTATAGCAAAAATCTCTCTAGAAAATAATAATAATAATAAGCAATAAATTTAGTAGAAAACTGGATTTGAGTTTTGAATTTTCTTCTAATATAGTATGTGAATCTGTAAATAGATTTCTTACCCTCTCTGCATCTTAGTTTACTTACCTATAAAATGAGTCAGTAAAGCCCATTCAAAAACTCCTTACTCATATTAAATAAGTCCCCCTCTATGTATTTAATTTGCAAAAATATTAAGAAATTAATTTTGTGAGAGAATTTGAAGTTGAGATCTTCATCCAAGAAGTAGTTTTTCAATTTCCTAGAAAGGAATGTAGGCAAGGCACTTAATTTATCAGAATTTGGTTACTCATAAATATTACAGAAATAAAAATCAGCCCCATTCAGAGAAGGTTGCCTGTGAAATTCTATGACTAAGCCACATTGATATCAAAGCAGTACTCCTCATGGCTTCAAATGTAGACCCAACCAGTCAGCTATCCTCTATCCAGTCTGCTTTTCTGGTTCTAAAAATTGAGTACCACAGACAGGGTAGTTTATAAGTAAATAGAGGTTTATTCAGTTCATAGTTTTGGCATTCAAAGTCAAGAGGCTGCATCTGGTGAGCATCTTCTTATTGGTGGTGACTCTGCAGAGTCCCAGGTGGGCACAGGGCATCATGTGGCAAGAGTTTGCAAGTGTCTGTTTCTGTCTGACAAAGCCACAAGATGCAATTATGGTGGCCCCATGCTGGTGATTTTATCTAATCCTAATTACTTTCCAACAACTCTGTTAATTCTATAGTCAGATTAAATCTTTTCTCTTTTATTATCATCACAACCAAATTTCAACACATGAATTTTGAATGGACACATTAAAACCATGGCACTAAATATTATTCTATCATTTGTTTTTTCATCAACTAGGTAGTTCCCAACATATAGCTATTATAAATAATGGCACTATTGACATTTATGAACAAGTTTTGATATGGATATTTTTCTTAGGTATATGCCTAGATTTGAAATTGTTGCATAATATGGTAATTCTATAATAAATATTTTGAGGAACTAATGGTTTGTCCAAAACAGATTTATATCCTCCCATCAATAATGTATATAAGTTCCAATTTTTTTTCATCCTTGCTAATACTTGTAACTATCTAACATTTTAATACTAGCTAGCCTACTGGGTGTAAAGTAGTGTCTCATCATGGTTTGATTTGTATTTCCCTGATATTAATGATTCCAAGTATCTTTTTTATGTCACTGTGGACCATTTATATATCTTCTGTTCAGATGCTTCAACTATTTTTAAATTGAGTAAAGTATTTGTCTTTTTCTATTATTGCATTGTAAGTATTCTTTATATATTTTGGATATGAGTCCTTTATCTGATATATGATTTGCAAATATGTATTCCCATTCTGTCATTTGCCTTTCCATTTTAAAATGTGTTCTTTGCTGCACAAAGTAGCTTCATTTTTATGAAGTCCATTTTATCCAGGGTTTTTTTTTTTTGCACTTTTTATTTTATTTTACAATCACTGAATATTATTACAGCATACAAAATTAATTTTCCCATCCAGGATACACTATATATTGGCTCAATCAAAGATACTACCATACATATTATCATCAACAGATAATTTTCCATTTTGTGATTCTTAAATGTTTTGCATCTTTCTTTTTCTCCTTGATTCCCTCCCTCTCACCCTACACCATTTTCCACCCTCCTTCCACACTGTCTCTGTTATCCAGTTGCTCTTCAGGCCTCTATACTGCCCAATATTTCCATTTCTGCCAGAGTGCAGACATTTGGTATATATTGAGTGGGGACATACAATGTCTCTCTCTCATAGTCTAGCTTGCTTCACTTAGCAGTACATGTTCCATTTTCATCCACTTTCTATCAAATACTAGCATCTTATTGTTTTTTATGACTGAGTAGTAGTATTCTGTAGTGTATATGTGCCACACTTTTTCAATTCGTCTTGAGTTGCCTGTGCTTTTTGGTGTCCTATCTATGAAATCATTCCTAAATCTAACATTATAAAGATTTCCCCCTATGTTTTCTTCTGACTGTTATGGTTTTAATCTTTATGTCTTTGATTCATTTTGAGTTAACTTTTGAATGTGGTATAAATTAATGATACTTTTTTTCACATACAAATAATACCGTTTTCCTAGTTTTTAACACTTGGGATTGCAACCAATGCTCTATCCAACTGTTTCCCTTCTATAAGCTAATTATAAGTAGAAGTAGGCATGGAGGTTACTGAAGCAAATGCAGGCTCAATCTTATTACTTACTTTGACCAGTGAAATCTGACCATGATTTAACATACTCTGTCACTACATTTTTGAAACTAGCAAACACCCACTTAGAGGCTGTCCCATTAGCCTGGTTTATAATAAAGATCTGAAAGAGCAGAGAAGCAACAGGCCCATTTGAAACAAATAATGGAAGCAAAAATAAACATTTGTAGTTCAGAGTTACAGAGATTCCAAGGTAGTTTGTTACTATAGAATAGCCTAGCCTATTGCCTATCCTGACTGATATAAGAATGAATAACAATTCAGATAAAGATCATTGCATAATTTAGAAGAATAGGCAGTTAGCATAATGGCTAAAAGGATAAACTCTAGAGCCAGATTGTCTAGTTTAAAATCCAGGGCCTCTACATACTAACAATGTGATCTTGGTCACACAGAGCTATTGACTATTTCTGCACATAGATCCTTGGGTAATAACAGTAATTATCCTATGGTGTTATTCGATGGTTTAAGTGAGTCTCTTTTGTTTAACAGCAAAAAGTAAGTACTAGACTTAAGTAGTATTTCTTATCTTGTATTCCACAGAAAGTCAAGGACCTATGAGTTATTACTCTAATAAGGAATACATTGCACAATAACAATCATCAGTGGCAAAGGACATAAAGCCAAAAAGACGATAAAACCAACAAAAGAATATATTATCAAGCCTTCTGTCACTAGGGCAATTAGTAGCTTGATTTGGGCATCTCGCCTTAGAAGTATGAATGTGTTGGCTAATGGCTGTGTCTCTGAGAGAAAAGGGTAAAATTATCTACTGGTTTCTACTTAGACTGGTCACTGTTTATCCAACAGGGAGCAACTACCCAGAGTTTCTGGGTTGTTCATGCATGAATTTGGGTACCAAGTTTATTCAAGTTGGTGAAATCAATATAAGCCCTAGGACCAGATGTGAGACATGCTCCTGACAACATAACAGGAAATACTGGTTGCTAATTCTGTCCTTTGTATTATATACAAAAAAAAAATTATCTAATCAAATTGAAAAAGTAGAGAGAACTATTCAGCACAGTAGGAACATAGTAGCACCTCCTACCTCCTTTGCAGCGCACAGAGCATGAGCTGAGGGTTATCAGGTAAGAGAGTATCTACTTTCTTAGCTCTTCCCTCTACAGTCTGAGAAAGACCACTAATTAGAGATGTGTCCATTAAAAACAACCACCCCTGGGATCATAAATACATCTACCACCCCTGCAGTTGAAAGATGGTCAGATATGTAGAAAGATTAATTCAAGTCTGCCAGCTAAGAAATTAAACAAGGAAGTATAAAGGAAAGAGGACTCTCAGAAAGAAAATCTAGAGAATATGCTTGAACCAGAGAACAAATAGGGAGCTTTACACCGTCAGAGAACCGAAGGCACAGGACAACTCACAGAAACATGACTCAGAAGTTTAAAAATCAAGTAGTCATTCAATTTTCCTCACCTTTTCTGTTCAGAAATCTAAGTATCACACATATTATTTGCATATTTAATTTTCTTACATTTTATTGAGAAATGTATTATAACTTGAAAATAGTATGTGTACATCTTAAAAACAATAAAGTGAATTTCAGGTAACAACCAATCATGGTAAAAACCTTGGCAGTTACTTAAAAGTCTTTGTTGAATACATATTATTTGATGACAATAATGATTACATTTAATTTTTTAAAGTTTTTGTCCTTGTTTTCATTTCTGTTATAGGACACGTGTACTTGTCAGAGAGAGATAGAGACAAAGAGGGAAAGCGAGAAGTTACATCCCAGTGGGGATGGCCATGCTGCAATTCTTTCTCCTCCATTTTCCTCTCAGGATTTTGGACATGCATGCACACACAACCAGCATGATTTTTCAAACCACTGGATCCAGGACTCAAATCACAGAGTCAACCAAGTAGGATTCAGCCAACTTAACCTCCACATCCCCTGGTGACCCCTAATATTTTTAAGTTTTATTGTAAAATATATCATAACCTCAGAAATATGTGTGTATGTATGCATGTGTGTGTGTGTAAAATTTATAAATGACAAAGTGAAATTCAAGAACTAAGCAATCATGTGAGAACTGTAGGCATAACTTGGTTTTCTGCTGTACAAAGATCATTTCATGATGATAATGATTATGATGCATTTCAGAGATGAGTAAATCCTTTTCAGATTATTCAAAAACTTAAAGTAAATGCTTTGTCATGTAAAATACCTTAGGGTAAGGCTAGTCCTTCAATATTTTATAGCAGCGTTTCATGCCATCACGAAAGGCCTGTATGAATTTGTCATTCCGGAGGGTGAATATTAAAGGGTTGAGGAAAGGGGTTACCACTGAAACCAGCAGTGATGCTACTCTGTTATACTCAGCTGCCTGCGTCTGCTTGGGTTTCACGTAAAGGAAGAAGCAGCTGCCATAGCCAATGATGACAAAGGTGAAGTGGGAGGCACAGGTGGAGAAGGCTTTCCTCCGACCAGAGGCTGAGGGGATCTTAAGGATGGTGGAGATGATGTAGGTGTAAGAGACAATTGTTGGGATCAAAGAGCCAATGATAACAAAAACAGCCATTAGAAAAAGAATAAACTCTGTGAAAAGAGTGTTATCACAGGACAGTTTGAGCAACTGCCCTCGGTCACAGTAAAAGTGATCTAGCAGATTGGATTTGCAGAAGGTAAACTGAAATGTGGCATAAACTGGCCAGATTTGAAAAAGGAACCCAAACACCCACGACACAATTACCACAAAGTTGCAGGTCCAGCTGTTCATAATGATGTTGTATCTCAAAGGGTTACAGACAGCCACATAGCGGTCCACAGCCATCGCTCCCAGTAATACAAACTCCATGGTTCCCAGAGCAAGGTACAGGAAAAGTTGAGCAATGCACGCAGTCAAAGATATTCTCTGCATCCCAGGTAGTAGCAACCCCCAAAGCATCACAGGGATGATTGCAGTTGTGATCAGGATCTCCAGGACAGAGAGGTGGCCAAGGAAGAAATACATGGGAGACTGCAGACGTTTATCGACACAGACGGTCACAATGATGACCATATTTCCCATCAGTGTTACCAAGTAGAAGAAGAAGAAGGTGGCAAAGAGAATGTGGTGGAGTTCTTCAGAGCCAGGGAAGCCAAGAAGATAAAATTCAGCAGCACTAGAGTAATTCCCCAACATTTAGTTCTGAGTCCTCGTTCCTTGTGAAATCTAGAGAGCAATAGAGATATAACACTGCCACTCACCTCAAAGGGATGACATTTCAGGTGGAAGAGACATTGGTCTCCTGTTCCTCAAGTGCACAACATGAGTCTACAATTTCTACACAAGGTTGATGTTAAATGTCTAATGAAGAACATATACAATGTATGAAGATGACTATATAGTTCAAGAAGATTAACAGTGGGGACAATACCACAAAATAAACAGGAAATCCCACCCATCCCTGAATGAACTGGACATCCAGCCTATAACTGAGCTCTGACCACCCACCCTGTGCACTTTCCTGACCACCACCTGCTTGTTTATACCACACCTTGTTCATCTTGAATGGAACTAACTTGTCTTCTCTCTCTATTATGTTCTTGTAAGTCCTGCTTCATTTACACAATTATAATATTCCCATCTAGTCCTAAATCACAATGTTACTTTTTTCTTTTATATCCTCTAAATATGTGCCCCATTTGTATTGTGCTCATTTGAGTTTTCATCTCCATTATATTTATCATTTTCAGGTGTGCTGTTGGGAAGTAGAGTGTATTTAGGACAGTGGCATAAGAGAAAAACTATTTTGACAGAGTATTGACTCTTTCCCTGGTTTCAGGGATATAGTTCCATTGATGAGATTACCTACCTCTTCTTTATTTTTATGATGAAAGCCATCTCCACCTCTCATGTCAGTGTGTTTCCTTCAAGAAGGTAGAGTCTGACCAGCTCTCAGTTAGCAAACTCTAGCTCTGAGATTTTGATTCCTCTTGTCACCATATGACACAGGGGAAGAAGAACCCAGAATGAGTGAAAAGGTTGGAGCTTTCATTACAAACTCAGATCTGTCCTGGTTGACTCTTTCTTGGGGTAAGAGACAAGAAAACAGCTATGACTGAGAAGCAACATGCCCCTTGCATTCACCAGTTCTCCATACTCTTGTCCCATTCAGGAGATAAGACTTCTAAATGGGTAGTTCATCCTTATAGCCAACCTGGCAGGGTCTCAGTTCTAAAGAGTAACTTTGAAAATGCCATAAAATAGATTAGTTCCTCTGAGACCACCTATGTCTTCCAGAGTCTGGGGGGTAGACAACAATGTCAAATGACACTAATATAGGTCACGCTCAGCTCCCTTGTCTGGGCTCCTTCCCTCATCCCATTCAGGTCTCTCTGCTCAAATGTCTTCTCTCCAGGGGCCCTCTTCCATGCATCCTCTCTAAAACACCACATGCACTTCTTCACTCTCCAATATTCATTATTCTGTATATTTCCTACTGCTGGATCCAACCAATATTTCAAACAATAATGTGCTTTCATTTGTTTACTAGTTTATCATAAAAATCCTAAATATAAGTAAATAAATCGAGGATAGGTCCTGTCTCTTTGCTCTTTATCTTTTCGTATCTCAAGTGCTAAGAACATAATATGACAAAGTATATACTCCATAAATGTTTTAAAATAATATATAAATGACTAGCTTAATGAAAAAAAAGATCTAAGAATGAATGAAGACTGTCCAGCATGACTACTTTTCTCTAAAGCGTTGTCCACTCAGCTGGAAGTCCTTTTTCCTGGTTATCCTGACAATGAGTCCAGCAGGTGTATGGAATATGTAGGAAGAAGTGAAAGATCAGGGTCTTAAGTCATGGCAGAGAGCTGTGCCTATCTCCACTCTGGACTGAGAGAGGATGCTGCCCTCTGCTCTGAAGGGAGAGTTTGATACTGAGCTCATCCTCTTTGCAGCTATCCAAATCCACTCTTTGGGCTGTAGGTGTTCTTGTTCTAGAAGGCAGCCAAACAAAGACTTTCAAATAATTACACTTTCCTCCTCACTACTTCACCAAGAGGAACTCTTGGAAGACACTCACCTCCAGAGAAGGGGTCAGGACTGGAAAGCTCAACCACTCTCTACCTCTTGCCTGGCTAGAACAGAGCTATGCTCAGGAGACACAGGTAGCTTCTATCTCTAACAGAACACTGTCCACACACAGAAGCTCAGAAAAAAGTCCAGAAATATTATTGCTGAGGGATTATCTCCCTCTCTCACTCTGCTTTCCTCTTTCTCTTAGGAGAGTTATTCTGTCTCCAAGGATAGTTATTCACTGAGGAACAATCTGTACAAATTCAGAGACACACTAGGGATATTATCACAGAAAAGCTGAAGGAAACTTTCATGCCCCACACTTCCCTCCTGAGACTAATCAAGTTTCAGAACACTAAAAAGTTCTTTAATGGGCAAACTTGAATCTCAGGAACTTCTCAGCACACAAGTTGCCCTCCATCCAGGCTCAAAGGTCTCAGCAAACAAGTGCATAGTTATCCCTCTGATCTGCTCTGTGCCTCTCCCTGATTCCATTTAGCCCACAGAGCCTTAGCTACCCCCAAGTTGATGACCCCACTAGAGGTTTCAAGACAGTATCAAAAACCTACAGGCCATCAAATGGAGTTGCCAAAATTTTTCTCTTCCTCTCCAAGACTTCATGAAGCCCTTCTTCCCAGATCATCTCTGAACTGCTATCAGCTACCCTCTACCTGTAGTTATAGTACTCCAGTAAGTGAGAAATGAAGAGAATCTGATGCCTACTCCAGCCTCATGCTCTGCTAATGCCATAGCCCATCCAATCTCTCCAGCACTCATGCAGTTCAACTGTGGCTATGTCAGCCTTCTGTTTTCTTTATAAAAGTTTTCAAATGCAGGGCTAGCAGGTGATGTGGTGGTCATGGTGCTGAACTTTCACATGGCTGACCGTGATTCAAGTCCTGAACTCAGCAGCTTGAAAATCAGGTTGGGCATGTGCGCCTTCATGCCCAAAATCCTGAGAGGAAAATGTAGACAAGATTGTGTGTCGCCATCCCCTCATGGGGTGATTTCTCACTTTCCTTCTATATGTCTCTCTCTAGCTAATGCACACATTATATGGCAAAAATCTAAAAGAAAAAAAAAAGTCTATGCTATACCTCCCTGAACTGCTTTAATTGAGGAGTAAAGGATGAAAAACTAATATTCCAGAGTGACAGAAAAGTACCAGGAGTGTGATGGCTGTTGTATGCTGAGTAGAATGAGAAAGTTACATTTAAAATGTTTTTACTTTTGCATTAAAAATGTCATTTATCATAAAGTTATGTAAATATTAAATCATTTGGAGGTATTTGAGGCAAATGTAAATGTAACCTATCCCCTCTGCGTGATTGTCTTCATCCATCTCCTAAAGATAAATACTGTCGTAGGTTTCTAAGACGTTCGTACAGAATCTTTTCGGTTATACATGACTATCTTTATGTGTTCTTTTAAGACAAATGATATTTTAGTAAACACACTGTCTTCTACCTTCTTAATACATATGAAAATATAGTATATATGTGGGTGTGAACCTGTGTGGATGTCTATGTGTGTTAAATCTTTCCATATTACCAATTATACATTAATCTCATTTTAAGTGATTTTTTAATAAATATTCACTTTATGAATATACTAATGATTTACTTAATGAGATCGTGTGGATGAACATTTCATTCTTTTTGAGTTTTTACTGTTATAATGATGCTGCAATTAATATTCTAACATGTAAAATTCTACATTTGTACAATGCTTTTTAAAATAATTATATTAAATTATTAGCTGTTATCAAATCATTTCCCAAAAAAATGTGATTTAATTCAAATCTCTTTTTTAAAAATTGTATTTGGAATACTCCCAGAATCTCTTTGCAGGGTATGTTGATGTTAGCCTTATGTAGATCCTAGAAATGAAAGATACCAGTTGTCAACAATCATTATGTGAAGTAGACACATCCCAGAGGTACTTATGTCATGGGTGCCATGCTGCCAGCCACCCAGGAGGTTGTACTGGGTCTTTGCGATGGCAGTAATGTAAAGGAAGGATGCTGTAGAGTAAGGGAATTGCAGGCAGATAGAACCTTCCTGCGAGAACATCTACTGCAGGACAAAATGCCCTAATTCTAGGAATGGCTGCATTTCTCCAGATATTTTTTCAGCATTATTAACCATAGATTGGCAGTGTAGAATATGGAGAAGAAAATGGAACATAAAATAATAAAACCCTTCGGGAAAAGTTTGTCTGTTTCTTATAATATTATACACCTACTCTATGATTCAGCAATTCTGATTCTGAGTAGTTTCCCCAAATAAATAAGAACATGTCCTTTCAGAGACTTGTTTGATCTTAGTACTTTTATTCATTAGAGCTAAAATAATGGTAAATTTATATCCATCAAGAGAACTCTATATTCATATGAGGAAATGCTATTTAGCAAGAAGAAGCAATAAACTGGTAATATACACTAAGTGGATGAGTGTCAGATACATTACATGAATAAAAAATGTCTAATACTATAAGACCTTACTGAATGTGGCTTTAGAATGGAAAAAAAAATCTATAGAGAAACCTCAACAATGATTGCCTCAGTGCTTAGAAAAATAATCTGGGAAGGTTTTTGAGAGAATTCTAGGGTATATTACCTTTTTTTTTTTTTTAAGGTTTTTGCTATAGGGCACATGCACTTGCTGGAGAGAGACAATGAGAGGAAAATCAAGAAATCACCTCCTGAGGACATGGCCACACTGCAATCCCTTCTCCTCTATTCTCCTCCTGAGATTTTGGCATGCACACACAATGTATGTGCCCAGTGTGATTTTCAAGTCACTGGGTCAGGGACTCAAACTGCAGTTGGCCTTGTGGAGTCCAGAGCCATAACTGTTATGTCACCTGCTGGCCCCTACAGTACCCATTTTTAAATTAATGAATTACATGTGGCTAACTTTCTATTTAGGATTTTGGCCTCTTGTATTGGCCTGTAGTTTTCCTTTCTCATAAAGTTCTTGTTAAGTTTTGGGATCAAGATGACTTTGGGTATCATAAAATGGATTGCAAAAATACACTATGTTTTCTTATTTTATAGAACTAACTTATATTAGTTCCTCTTAAATTATTAAAAAAATTTAATCAGTGAGGACATCTATATCAGGAGATTTCTTTATGATAAAGTTTTTAATTATAATTGTCAATGTCTTTAACAGTCAGTCACTATACATAATCTCTACTCCACATTGTGATCATTTTAATAAAATGTATTTTTCAAGTGAATTGCTTAATTCATCTAAATTGCCACATTTATTGGCATAAAGTTGCTCATAATATGCACTTGTATACTTTTAAATTTCATTGCATCTATTGTGTTAACCTTTATTTCCCTTCTGATATTGGTAACTTCTGTATTTTGTTGTTGTTGTTGTTGTTACTTTTTCATTCTTGCTAGATATTTACAAATTTCCTTAATATTTTCAAAGACCATGCATTTGGTTTTGTTGATTTTTCTCCATTGCTTATCCAGTTTATGTTTCATGTTTGAGGTGTGTTCCTGTGTCTATCTTATATAACATCCTCTGTACAAGGACACCAGACATAAAAGACTAGGGGCCCACCCTACTCCAGTATGACCTCATCTTAACTAATTACACCTGCAATAACATTATTCCAAATAAGTTCATATTCTGAGGTACTGAGGATTAGGTCTTAAATACATAAATTTTGAAGGATACAATTGGCATCTTGGTTGCCACTAATTATTGGCAATTATGAATGCAGCTGCTATGAACATTCATGTGCAGATTTTCATACAGATATAAATTTCTAATTCACTTGGATATATAGTAAGAACATAATTGCTGGACTGTTTGGTTAGAGTATTTCAGCTTTGTAAGAAATTACCAAACTGTCTGCCTAAGTGGCTGCACAATTTTGCCTTCCCACAATCAATGAATGAGATTTATTGTTGGTCCACATCCCTGCCAACATTCAGTGTTTGGGATTTTAGTCACGCTACTAGGTGTAGTGGTATCTCATTGGTTTAATTTTCTGTGCCCTGATTACTAATGATGTGGAGCATCTTTTCATATGCTTGCTTGTTATCTGTATTATGTTCTTTAGTAAAGCCTCATTTAGATCTTTTGCCTATTTTACAAATGAATTGACTTTCTTATGATTGTTTTGAGTTCTTCATATATTTGATACATGTCCTTTATGCATATGTGTTTTGCAAGTATTTTCTCTCAGTGTCCCTTCTTCTCAATTTATTAACAGTCTGTGAAGATCAGAAAAATTTAATGTTAATAAAGTTGAATTTATTAAATTTTTTCTTTTGTGTATTATGTTTTTGGTGTTGTACCTAAAAAGTCATCAAAAACCCAAGGCTGCCTCACATTTTTTCTGTCCAGATGTCCAGTTTTCCAGAACCACTGCATTGTCTTTGCTCTACTGTCAAAGATCAGTTGACTATAATCACCTGGGTCTATTCCTGGACTCTCTATGGTGTCCCACTGATCTATTTTACTATACGTTTTCCCAAAACACATTGTCCTGGTTACTATAGCTTTTTTCTGCTCTTTTGTTTTGTTTTGTTTTGTTTTTACTTTTTCATAGCTTTATTGAGTTATAATTGACATCCAGAAAACTGCACACATTTATACCCATAGAACCATCATCACAGTAAAGTTAATAAATATATCCTGTAAGTTTATACATTCTGTTGAATATGGCAGGATTTATTTCTCTTTTAAAGTATCCATTATATGTATATAACACTTTCTTTTAATCCATTCATCAATGGACATGTAGGTCACTTTCTCCTTCGGTTATCTTAAATAATGCTGCTATGAACATGGTAGTGTAGATATCTTTTCATGGCCTCATTTCCATTCTTTTGGATACAGGCACAGAAGTAAGATGGTTGATTATATGGCAGCTCTATTTTTAATATTTTCAGGAAAGTCAAAACTATGTTCAAAAACAGCTCTACTGTTTTACATTCTCATACACAAGGTTTCTCTTTTCTCCACGTCCTCACCAACACTTGCTACCTTTTGGATATATGCGTATCCCAACAAGTATGAAGTGATATCTCATTATGGTTTTGATTTGCATTTCCCTCATGATTAGTGATGAAGAGCACCTTTATATAAATTTGTTGGTCATTTGTATGTCTTATTTGGAAAAGAATACGTTCAGTTTCTTTGCCCATTTTTAAAATTGGGTTTTCTGTTTGATTCATTGGTTTATTTTGGTTCTTTTTTATTTGTTTATTTGTTTGTTTTTGTTGTTGAGTCGTAGATATATTCCAAGGTGCATAACTGCTGGAACATATAGTGAGAGTGCTTTTAGCTTGGTAAGAATATGCCAAACTGTCTTCTGTGGGTAATACCATATTTAAGAAGATTTTTCCACCTTCCCCATAGGTTTTTTTTTTTCTAAGCATTTTACTGTTTTAAGTTTAATATTTAAGACTTAATCCATTTTGAGTTGGTTTGCAGAAGGAAGCTGGAACATGGCATAAATTGGCCAGATTTCAGAAAGAAACCCAAACACTCATGATGCAATTACTACCCAGGTACAGATGTGACTCCATAACGAAGCTGTACCTGCAAGGGTTTCAGCCCACAGTCATCAACCCCAGTAACACAAATTCTGCCGTGCCCAAAGGAAAAATCATATATAGCTGGGCAACACATGTCAAAAAAGATTTGAATCCTGGGAAATAACAACCCCCTGAGCATCAAGGAGACTGCAACAGACATGGTCAGGATCTTCAGGATAAAGAGATGGCCAAAGAAACAATATATAGAGGACTGTAGATGTTATTAACATAGATAATGACTGCTATGACTTAAATACAATCACTGACAGAAGAGAAAGATGGGACATGGCATAGTTCTTGTGAGGCAGGGATGCCTAAAAGACAAAATTTAGTAGCACTAGCGTGATTCCCTCACATTTAGTCCTGAATATTTGCTCTTTGTGAAACTAAAAGGAAAAAAAAAAAGAGAGAGAGAGAGAGAGATAAAATTGCTTCTGACTTCAAATGGACTAAAGATGATGAAGAAATATTCCCTTCCTGGCTAGGCTCCATACTATGAGTCTATAAAGGGTAGATGTTAAATGTTTTATCAAATATAGATAATGGATATACATGCCCAAGAACACTGTTCACCAATACTGTACAACAGACATAAAAATCTATTCACCACAATATGAACTTTTGTCTCTCAGTTCACTTGATAGCCTGCTTCCAACTGTGATCTGACCAATGTCCTGTATACGTCCCTGAACACAAAATGCTCATTTATATCACACCCCTAGTAACTTAAATGGAACTAAACTACCTTCTCTGCCTATTATGTTCTTTTCCTGCAAAGTCCTGCTGCATTTCACAAATTTTAGAAATTATTCCTAGCAAATCCAACACAGATGTAGTTACTGCTTTTGTTTCCATTGAATATAGACTCTGTTTACATTATGCTTATTTCAAAGTTTTCACTTCAGTTATCTTTATCATCACTTTTTTTTAATCTTTTTTTTTTTTTTTTTTTTTTTGGGCAGGAGAGGTTTTCACTATAGGGCGCGTGCACTCGCCAGACAGACAGAGAGAGACAGAGAGACAGAAAGCGAGAAATCACCCCCTGGGGAGATGGTCGTGCCACAATCCCTTCTCCATTCTCCCCTCGGGATCCTGGGCACGCACGCACACATGCCCGGAGTGAGTTTTAAGCCACCAGTCCCGGGATGCGAACCGCGGTTGACTACATGGGAGTCCAGCGACATAGCCATTACACTAACTGCTGGTTCCTTTTATCATCACTTTTGTGTGTGGTGTTAGAGCCTGCTGACTTGGACATGGGGTCTATTTTGTATATCGTAATAAAATTGGTGTTATTTTGAGACAAAATGGACTCTTTCCTGTACTTCTGGGAGCTGGCTCCCTGGAGTAGATTACTCACCTCTTCCTCTTTATTTTTATGATAAAAGCCACCTCCTGCCTCTTATCTCAGTGAATGTATCTCCTCCCAGAAGGCAGACTGACCAGCTCCCAATACCAATCATATTATTAAACATGGATTATTTAATCCAGAGTATCATAATTATTCATATATTTATCTGCCTCCCACAATGAAGACTGAGCTCCTCAAAAGCTGGAACCATCATGTCTTCTTATACCATTTTATGTCCATTGCAAAGAAAAGCAATGAGCACTTGGCAGACATTCAATAAATGTTAGTAGATTGTAGGTTAATAGCTTAAAGACCTGAAAAATATCTTTTAAATTAATCTACTTGACCTGTAGATAAATACTGTAAACATAATGTGTTTATCAAAATACTTTAAAAACAATGCTTCTTTTGTAAAGAAGATGTAAAATGAATAACTAGATGATGTCATTACTTAGATCTTCCCTGGTTTCTACACACCATTCCAGATGGGCACTGACTGGCGGCTCACTGTCAGGTAAAGAACAATTTCAGTGAAGGGCTAGAGCTCAGATTTCAGTCCTGTGCTATAAACATGACTAAAGTGACTTTCATAATACATAGCTGTCAAAGAGAAAAGAATAGAGAATAAAAAACAATCAGCTCTAGAAAAGGTAAGGATGTAACCTGAATGGGAAATATTACAACTCTGAGTCTGGCACATTAGAACATAGACAAAGGAGATCAAGAGGAATAGATTCAAAAACACTCAGTACAAGAGGTGTAGGTGTAGAAAATCCTCCTCCTTAGGAGGAGGGACGCAATTTAAAATGGAAACTGAACCTTGAAGATGAAGGGGGAGCAAGAGGCGAAAATTAAAGTTCTTACAAAAATATAAGAGGATTAAAAGAAATGCCAAGCCATCCACCCACAAAATAGCACCATTTATTAAAGAATATGCACGGTTTCTTTAGTGACAGAAGGCATTAAGAAGTATAGTAAGAAATGTAGTAAACTAGTTCAGATAATAAAGGTCCCTATCAGAAAAGCCTGTTTGCTGGATCAGGAAACTCTAAAGATGTTTATAGCAACAGAAAATAGTAAACATCTGTATAAAGATTCTAAAACAAGAAAATAAAAGGATAAAACAAAAATTTTTAGCTGATGAAAATATTCTCCAAATACATTCATAGAATTGAGGAACACTGTAAAATAAATCCCAGTATCAATCAGCCACAATTAAAAATTTCTTAAAAATGTGAAACAAAACTGGAGATCAGAAAACATTATTTTAAAACACAGAAGTACCTATAAAAAGAGTAAGGTAGAAAAAATTTAAGTAAATAAGAGAAAGAATTTGAAAAATGTCAAAATTACCTCAGGAAACAAATACTAAATTACGAAGTGCCAAGGAAGACTGTACTTGACTATAATATTGACTACATATTGAGAAAAAGAATGAATACATCAAAAAATAAATTAAAAAGTAGAAAGGGGAAGGTGATCAGTTAAAACAAATTAAAAGGACAACAGGATGAAAGAACTGACACTAAAAGCTATGAACCCAGGGAAGAAAGGCTGAAGAAGATGTGGAAGTAAGGCAAGGAGAGACGTCAAAGCAAGTAAGGCAAGGAGAGACGTCAAAGCAATAGGAAGATGCGAAAGACAAAACCACACTTCGGAGCAGCTCGCATATGGCAGAAAAAGAACTATGGGAATTTATCTCTATAACTCCCTCCTGTCTCATTTCTCACTGATCAGGGTTCATCCTTCAGTATATAACTACTCAGACTTCATGATGATACTGTCTTCCTCTTAACAGTTACTCAGGAACCCAGTGCAAGGTCTACAAGGCTGTCCTCTTGTACAATCAGAAAGAAGTGTAGTAAGCTGGCATGGCTAGGTTCAGCTAATACCTGAGAGCTATCTGTGTGCAGAGCTTCGGCTGACTCCACCCAGCTTGGGAAGCCCAAAAGAGAAGGCAGCAGTGCCCAGGGGCAGGTCATACCTTTGGAAAGGATGCAGTTGAAAAGATTTGAGGGAATGCTGAAATTTTGTGTCCATAAAAATTTATAAACATAAACATATAAAGCACACAGCACACATTAATCTTGATTGATAATAGAGATAGAAGAGATTTTGGAAACTACCATTTGAGATGTTTTTATTTACAAGAAACAGAAAGGTGAGCCAAAAACTGTCACACACATTGAAGGAAATTTCATAGATATCCAGTGAGAAGATCTAGATTCTAGAAGTTGCATCAGGACTTTGGCTACATTTCTGGCCAGTTCTCACATCCTGACTTCTCTGTGAGTGCACTGAACTTTAGCAAGCCTCCCTGATGGTTCCAAAAATGACAGCAGCAAATTTGACTTCTCATTCACATGCTACATTGCCAGAGCAAGGTCTGAACATTGTTTATTGCAATGTTATCTCAATTAAGACTGATGCTTAATAAGTTGAGTTGTGTCATCTATCTACCCTTGACCTAAACACACAGTTTTCACTTATAAGTTTAGGTCAAGCAGGCCACACCCTGGAGGATGATTGTGACACAATAGAGGGGGAATGGGGTAAGTGCTATGAGAGTAGTCATGGTGTCCATTACTGACGTCATCTGGTTTAACTCTTCTTCATAAATAAAACAAATCTAAAATCCAAAGCTCAGCGACTTTTCCAGATTAACATAATTTTCCTATTCTCAATATAAACTGAACCAAAGTCTTCTGACTATCAGTCCCCTATATATTTCCAAAGTAGGACTAGGGAAGAATAGGTGTGATTTCAGAATGAATGTATAAGTAATAGGTAAGAATGTGATAATGACCATAGTGAGATTAGTTTACCCAGAAATCAGCAGAAATGGAGAAAAACTCACAATTCAATTTCTAGATGAACTTTCTGGAAGCTGGAGTGGGTCTGAGGTAAGTTAATAAAAATATAATAAATTAGGGATAAATAAAAGCCAAAAATGCAATTATATATATATATATATATATATATACACACACACACACACACACACACACACACACACATACATATGAGTTTAGAAGGGAAATTTGATATAATCCATAGATATATCCTGCAGGCTCAGGAAAGGTGACCCCCTCCACCTGAGTTGAGGGTTGGACATTGAATCATAAAGTGGAGAGACAAGATGAGAACAGGAGTCCAGAGAAGAACCATCCAGTTGAAAACAGAGCCAACACACCAGTATGCACTGATTTGCCCTCCACTTAGAGCACTGAAACGTGTTCCTATGCAATTTGTGTAGGCTAAAGGGAAGGACATGGAACATATTGCTAACCCATGTAAACAGAAAAAGGAACCAGGCAGGGAGTCTGGGCAGTGATGGTGAGCACGTCAGGACAAGGAGGTGGGCATGATAGCAAGAGGAGGCAGAACACATCCCATCTGAAATTCTTGGTAAACCAAATAAAAATGATCAAGGAACTAAAAGCTTTGGAATCATACACAGGATTGGAGTTTAGGATAAAGTGACAGGACAGTTAGAAAAGCATCCACATTCTCTGAAAATCAGGAGTCTGATAAACTGCTCCATATTACAGACACAGACAGATAGATGATAGGCTGATTTCCCCTTTCCTTTTTTACATGGGGTTATGAGATGAAATGTAGAAGGGAATTCATACCAAGAAAACTCAAGGCCAAAAGATGTGGAAAAGTTAGCAAGACCAATAACTGAAGAACTGGTGGCCCGATAGTGAAAAAAAAACTTAAAATTAAAAGCAATGACTCAGTCTAAAGCAACAATTGCAATGGAATGCAGACTGTGAGATCTATGAGGTGAGGAAAAAAATTACAGAATGAGAACAGGATCAGAGTAGGTCACAACCAGCTCAGTTGGCTAAGGACAACACATCTGGCATAAAATAGGTAAGAATATCTCTAGCAACGTGGAACATGAATTAACCAGGCAGAAAAAGACAAAATTTGTTGAAACCACTTAAATTACTAATGGCTACAATTTCCCACACTCCTCCTCTGTATACTCTAAGCACTTCCCACATTACCTCTGACATTCTTAAAAGAAAGAATTATATTGGTCCTGTGATGCTTTGTAAAAATAAAAGGTAGGTGATTTATATCAATAGCATAGCAACTTAAAGAGAATCCCAGTGTTTCATAGTATAGGACTAAACAAAGCTGTGTTTCATATTTCACACATTGAAATTTCTTAAATGCTTATTAATAATATTAAATGAACATGCTTTAGCTCAAAATCAGTATAATCAATCATGGATTAATAAAAATATGTAGAGAATACATTTTTGGAGTGACAAACTGTTGTGTGCAAAACAAAACTTTGGGTGAAAGTGTGTGTTCATGAACGCATGCTTAGCACCAAATGTGTATTAAGTTGCCATGTATGAAAACTCTCAGGCAAACTACTCATAGACTCACCACGCTTCTTTTGTAGCTAATCAAACATTAGCTACCATCACCCTTAGATATACACACACACACAAATCCTAGGGAGTAGATGAATAATTCAAGCATTCAGTTAAATTATATTTAAGTTAAGAGCTCTCAAAATACACTATAAAGAGAAGATCAAGCCACTAATTAAAATAATTATAACGAATATAACTGGCAAAAGGGTAATATCTACAGCATTTGTAGAAGCCCAAAAAACATCTTTAAAAAATTAAATATACAAAGCATTTACAAATCATGCAAAAGTGTTTCCCAAAAGAGACATTGGCAAAAAATGGAGGAGGAAAAGAAAAAAAAAAAAACTAATCGTAACTATTAATGAAGTAATAAAATTAAGGGCATAATAATTTGACACTTAATCTTCAACAGAGTAAAAAGTCTGACAAATACCCAACGTTGGAGAAACTCACAGATTACTGAATGGGATATAAAAGTGAACACACTTGACAGCCCAGCAATTCCACTCTTAATTATTCTGGAGGCATATACCAAGAGATATGCTTGCAGGTACACACCAATGTATATACTTTAATATGCATGTATCTAGAAAATACATATGCAAGAATACTTTCCAAAATATGTGGTACAGGTATGTTTACAGTAGCCCTCTTTCCAAAATATGTGGTACAGGTATGTTTACAGTAGCCCTCTTCAAAATAGCACAAAACTATAAATAAATATATGTCAAGAAAAGAATAAACACATTGTGTGATATTTACATTGAAAAATTATACAGCACTGAAAATGAAATACAGTCACACCTAACACTTTGGATGGATGTTAAAAACATTGAGAGCAAGTATGAGAAACTATTTTTACAACGTGTAAAATATTACATTATACCAAATTTATTTTTCCTTCCTAGCTATGTCCCTTAAGGAAGTATTATCTGAGTGGCTGAGCTCCCTTTCACCTTCATACTCCTAGTAATCCCTGTCCAGCACCAGTTTTGTAGAATTCTCAAAAGGTCTGTGAAGTCCTAATCTACTAGCCCTAGAGTGAAGTGGACTAATGTTAACAGTTATGGTAAGAAACGGCGTGCAACCATTATCACTCACTGAGGAGCAATCAGAATCCCCACGGGACCAGTTACTGGCATTCAAGTATCCTAAGTGGAGGAGATGGTTTTACCCTTGGTGTCTTTACTAACAAATGAAACACCTGGGAGTTAAAGGAGAAAGGCAACCAGCAGATGTCAACCCTAATCGACTAAAATGATAGAAAACTAGCTGAAAAGAATTTTACAGCGACATTCATAACAACACTTCAATAACTAAACTGAATACCCTTGAAACAAAGTTTTTAAAATTAGAAAATGTGGCCAATCAGTGGCACTGTAGTTAAAACCACATGGCAGACTGCACAGTCCAAGTCCTGGACCAGGCAGCTTGGAAAACTTGGTGGGGACATGTGTGTGCATGACCAAAATCCCAAAAGGAGGAAGAGAGATAGCAGTATGACCAACCTCCATGGTGGGGGGAGGGAGACTTTCTCACTTTCCTTTACTACCCCCCTCCCCCACCTACCTCCTTGCCACCAGTAAACACATGTACCCTCTGGCAAGTTGGAAAAATAAAAAAGAAAATCTAAAAAATAAAAGAGAAAATGTAAAAAAAAAAAAAAGAAAGAAAGAAAAAGAAAGAAAGACAATAAAAGAAATTACAGTACAGAATTTAAAATTTTAAACCCTAAAAAAAAATTAACGGGTGATTGCTGATATGCTAAGAATGAAATTTTTTAAATGTTCAAAGTCAGAGAAGACAAAGACAAAAAATAAGTAAGCAGAACAGATACAAGTAGAAAAGTTACAAATATGATAGATATTTAGGTAAAAGAGACTTCAGAGCAGGGAAAATTATCAAAAATAAAAAGGGGCATTACATATTACGTATTCTCCCAGAATATGTAATAATCCTTAATGTGAATGCATCTAACAATATGGCATCAAAATAGTGAAGAAAAAGCTGATGTAACCACAAAGAGAAATACATGAGAAAAAGTAATGGTTGAATCAATATAATGAGTACAGGGGACCAGCAGTTAGTGTAATGGCTATGTCACTGGACTCCCAAATAGTCGACCGCGGTTCGAATCCCAGACCCGGTGGCTTAAATCTCACACCAGGTGCATGTGCGTGCGTGCCCAAAATCCCAATAGGAGAATGGAGGAGAAGGGATTGCGGCATGGCCATCCCCCCTGGGGGGGGGGGGGGGTGATTTCTCACTTTCTGTCTCTATGTTTCTCTCTGTCTGTCTGGCGAGCGCACACACCCTACAGCAAAAACCTCTCAAAAAAAAAAAAAAAAAAAAGAAAAGAAAAATATATATAATGAGTATAAATAATCTCTATGAGGAAAACTGCAAAACCCTGATGAAAGAAATAAAAATAATCTAAATAAATAGAGAGCTATTCCAGCTACTTGTAGATAGCAAGGCTCAATATTGGTAAGATGTCAGTTCTTCTCCACTTCTTAAATAGATTCATGCAATCCAAATCAAATATTAGCAAGCTATTTTGCAGATATTGAAAAACGGCTTTTTTAATTAAATCACTGTGTATCATTACAGCATACCAAATGAATTCTCCCATTATGAATACACTGTATGTTGGTCCAAAAATATTCCCATACACATTATCATCGACAGAAAATTTTCCATTTTTGTGTCCCTTAAATGTTTTGTTTCCCATTCTGCTGGATTCCCTCCCTCCCACTCCACCCCCCATTGCCCACCCTCCTGCCACACTGTATCTAGAATCCACAGTTGCACTCCATCCCTCTATACCTGCCAACCTTTCAGTTTCTGCCACAGAGTGCAGACATTCAGTATATTTTAAGTGGGGACAAACTACTTTCAAAGTTTATATGGACAGGCAAAATATCCAACCAATACAATACTGGAAAAAGAACCAAGTTTGGGACTAATGCTATCTAACTTCAAGACTTCATGTTAAGTTCCAGTGTTATTATTTGGATAATGGTTTGTCCCCCAAAGATTCATCTTTTGGAATTTGGTCTTACTGGGCAGTAATTGAATGTTCCCCTAGAAATTCCTGTGTTGGGATGTTATAAAGATGTTAGTGAAAACTTAATCCCTTCATGGTGTCCCAGGAATCCTTGGGTGTGATACAGTCATTAGGGTGGGGTTCCCATGATTGAGTTCTGATGTGTATGTAAGGGCAGGAAATGAGGTAGGCAGAAACCACATGCCACATGACACAGACTACACTGCTCATTTAAATTTCTGCCTTTGGACTTCCCAGTCACTAATTGTGAGTTTTGTAAATAAATCTCTATCTTCTTTATAAATCACCCATTCTCAGGTATTTGTTAGTAATACAATGACAGACTAAGACATAACAGTGACTAAGACAAGATATTATTGGTGAACTATTAGACCAAATAGATCAATAATACAGAATTGAGACCCTGAAATAGACCCACACAAATACCGTCAACTGACTTTTGACAAATGATCAAAGGCAATTCGGTGAAGAAATGTCATTTCAACAAATGGTGCTGAAACAACTGAACGTCCGCCTGCAAAGAAATAAATCTAAACATAAACCTTACACATTTTATAAAAATTAACTCAAAATGGATTATGCTTTGATATAAAATGCAAAACTACAAAACTTTTAGAATAGGAGAAAGCCAAAGTAATCTAGGGTTTGACAATGAGTTTTTAGATACAATATTCAAAACATGTTTCATAAAAGAAAGAAAAATGTATAAGTTGGTCTCTATTAAAATTAAAATAGTCTGTAAAAAAAACTACTAAAAATTAAAAGACAAGCCACAGACTCGGAGAAAATATTTGCAAAATACATATCTGATAAAGAACTGGTATATCAGGTATTCAAAGAACTCTTAACAACAACAAAAAGTAAGCAATTCAATTTTTAAAATAAGCTAAAGACATTAACAGACACCTCACTGAAGAAAACAAACAGTAGTAAATAAGCATATGAAAAGATGGCCAATATCGTGCGTCATTAGTAACTGCAGACTAAAACAAGATGTAACTACCTACCTATAAGGATGCCTAAAGCCTAAAACACTGGCAACACCAAAATCCAGCATGAATATAGAACAGCAAGAACTCACACTCATTGCAGTGAGAATGCACACCTTAAAAACCACAATTACCAAAAATCAAACAAGATGAAACTGACCATTTAAAAATCTAATAACAATTAAAGAAATTAAATTTGTAGTATGTATAAATGTTTACTCATAAAAAATAGACTCTTCTAAAAAATAAAAGGGGATACTTCTCATCTATTTTTATATCAGTATTACCCTGATAACTAAAATCACACAAAGAAAGCGGTTTTTTGTTGTTGTTTTGTTTTCAAGAGAGTTTTGCTATAGGGCACATGCACTTACCAAAGAAACAGAGAGAGAAAGAGACGGAAAGCCAGAAATTACCCCCTATAGAAGGACAGCCACCCCACAATCCCTTCTCCTCCATTCTCCCCTGGGATTTTTGGACACGTAAGCACCCGTGCCTGGCATGAGTTTCAAGCCACTGGGTCTGGGACTCAAAGCACGGTCGACCTTATGGGAGTCCAGTGCCTTCACCACTCCACCACCTGCTGGCCCTCATACAAAGAAAGTTTAAAAAGAAAACTATAGAACAATATCTTTTATGAACTGAAACACAAAAATTCTCAGCAAATATGAGAAAATAAAATATAGTAACGTATAAAAAGAATTATACACAGGAATCAGCAGATGGCTTAATGGTTACATCGCTGGACTCCCACATAGTCGACTGAAGTTTGAGTTCCAGACAGAGGCTTGAAACTCACCCCAGGCACATGTGTATGCATGCCCAAGATCCTGAGAGGAGAATGGAGAAGAAGGTACTGCAGCATGGCCATACCCCCTGGGGTTTGATTTCTTGCTTTCTGTCTCTCTGTTTCTCTCTCTCTCTCCAGCAAGCACACACGCCCTATGGCAAAAATCTCTCAAAAAATTTCAAATTAAATTTCTTTAAAAAAGAATTACAGGGAACCAGCAGTTAGCATAATGGCTATGTCGCTGGACTCCCACATAGTCTACCGCGGTTTGCGTCCCGGACCCAGTGGCTTAAAACTCACGCCGGGTGCGTGTGTGTGAGTGCCCAAGATCCCGAGAGGAGAATGGAGGAGAAGGGATTGTGGCATGACCATTCCCCCTGGGGGGTGATTTCTCGCTTTCTGTCTCTATGTCTCTCTCTGTCTGGCGAGTGCAAGCGCCCTATAATGAAAACCTCTCAAAAAAAAAAAGAATTATACACTATTTATAACTAGTTTATTCTAGGCATGAAAGCCTGGTTCAATATTTTTAAATCTGTCACCATAATTCACTGTATCAATAAACTAAAGAGGAAAATTCACTGTGCAAATTCAAGCAGAAGCTGGAAAACATTTGACAAATCCAAAACCCACTCATAATAAAATCTCTCAGCAAGTTAGGATAATTACCTCAACTTGATATAAAGCTTCTACAAGAACCTACAGCTAACTTTGTACTTAGTGGTGAATCACTGAATGTTTTCCATCTAAGACCTGAAACAAGGCAACGGCATCCACTTGCATCATCCTTATTCACTATACTGTGAATCCTAGTCACTACAAAGGGTCAAAGGAAAGAAATGAAAGACAAACGAATTGAAAGGAAGAAATACTACTATACTGTTCCTATTTGTAGATGACATGATTGTCTACATAGAAAATCCCAAGGAATCTGAAAGGAAAAAGAAAAAAAAACTTCTAGAAGAACCGAGTTCAGCAAGGTTGCAGAATATAAGACCAACACAAAATCAATCACATCTCTATATACTAACAATGAACATACAGAACCAAAACTTGAAAATACAATACAATTTACAATCATTCTGAAGAAAATTATTAAATTAGTATATACTTAAAATATGTATAGCATCTGTATGCTGAAAATTACAAAATGCTGATGAAAGAAATCAAAGAACTAATGCTTAGAATTAGAAAACAACAAAAAAAGTCAATTCTCCCCTGGTTTATCTATAAATGTAATAAAATTCCTATGAAAATCCCAGCAAGATCTATTGCTAATAACCCCAGGAAGAAGCTTATTTTAAAAGTTAAATAGAGAGCCACAGGCCCTGAAATAACTAAAACAATCTTGAAAAAGAATGATAAAAGTGGCACAAATCTTTCTATCCAATATTAAGGCTTATTATATAGCCACAGTCATTAGGATAATACGGTATTGGTAGAGGGACAAAACACAAATCATAGAACATGCATCTATTTAAAATCTATAAATAGATGCAAGTGTGCCCAGCTGATTTTGACAAAGGTATAATACTAACTCAGTGAAGAAAAGACAGCCATTCAACAAACAGTGCTCGAACAATTGAACATCTACAGGCAACAATAAAAACAAAACAATCTCTAAAAAAACTTTACAACTTATACAAAAATTAATTTAAAATGTATCATGGACTGGAATATAAGATAAAAAAAACTATGAAGTATGTATTTTTTAAAAAGAGAAAACCTTCAGGATCTAGGGCTACACAAGTTCTTAGACTTGTTACCAAAACCAAAGTAATAAAAGCAAAAATTGATAAATTGTACCTCATCAACATTAAAAACTGTTGTTCAACAAGAGACACTATAAGACAATTTAAAAACAAGCTATGGACTAGGAAAATAATAAGTGCAAATCTCAACTCTGACAAAAAAAGACTCATATAAAGTACTCTCAAAACTCAATAGTCAAAAAACAATCTAATGAGAAAATGGGCAAAAGACTAGACACTTCATCAAAGAGAACATATACATGGCAATTAGGTATATGAAAACATTAAAAATCATTAGTCATTGAGGAAATAAACATTAAAACCACAATGAGATATTACTGTCTACCTACAAAATGGCTAAAATAAAAATAGCAACATTGAAAATGGTGGCAAATGCATTAAACCTACTCATGGTGAAATTTCGTAGAAGTACAACATACACGCACACACACAAGTAAAACTGGAGAAAATTAAACAAGTTCTATGGATGGTATAAATTCATTCCATAAACCAGCCCTATTCCCCAATGTGTCTCTGTTTTAAGGATGAGGAGACTATGTGCCATGACCCTTTTTCATCCACACTTCAGGGAATTTGAGTGAGGAAATGAAAAGATACACAAGAGCCATTCTGGTTGATTGGCTGAAGCCTAGAGGATATGATTCAGTCACAAGATCTAGATCCTATTTTTAGTGTTCCATGATGGAACACTACTTTGGGGAAATTACTTAAATGTTGCTTCAATTCTGTCACCCACAGATCAAAAAAAAAAAAAAAACAGAATGATATCAATTCTATCTCCTCTTTCTAGGACTGTTGTGACATATGAGATTACAGATTTTAAAAACTTTAAAAGAGTGATATAAAGTGTATTAATTTTACACTCAGAACAACATAATCCAACATAAAATCACTACTGATGAGTCTATGAAGAACTTAACTCAGGACCTAAGAGTCAGTAAGTGTTCAGTAAATGTTAGCTATTATTGTTACTGCTCTTTTTCTTGTCAGAGTGTGCTCTCAATTATCTGAGAATAACTATAGTAGTCTATTATTAACTGGGAAATCTTTTTCATTAAGTAAAAAGCACTTAGAGGAACTCCTTTCTCAATTGTTACTAATATATATTAGACCCTAGACTTAATGTCATGTAGAATGTATACCACAATAAACATGGATGTGCAAATGTTTTTCCGACTGAGCATTTTCCAGTCCTTTGGGTAGATACCCAGGAGTGGAATTGCTGGATCATATGTAGTTTTATTTGTAAATCGTAGAGGAACCTTCACATGATTATAATGTTTATGGTAATTCTTTGACTGGACCAATATGCAGTGTATTCATAATGGGAAATTCATTTGGTATGCTGTAATAATTCACAGTGATTACATGTACAAAATAAAATTTAAAATTAAAAAAAAGAAAGAAAGTAAACCACTCCTCAAACTCAACTGTGAGACAACTATTCTACAAATGCTTTGCATTTCCAGATTAAGCTCAAGGACAACAAAGACCAAGTTGGCGATGATGACTGAGTGATGAAATAGTGATCAAAGGGAAAGATGAAGCTAGTGTAATAAAGATGGGAGGGGCTGAGCAGGAGTATAAGTAACTACCCAGAAGTTCAGAGCAAACCTTGGGGAAACTGTCTCCCTGACCAAAGGTGAGAATCTTGTCTCCCTGACCAAAGGTGAGAATCTTGTCTCCCAAACCCCGGTCTCCGAAAATCTTTGGAGAAGATAAATCCTATACCTGGAGCTTCCTCATCCACAGACAACTAAATTACTGTCAAGCAGATAACCTTTGAGGGGCAGCAGACACAGAGACCTAGATCCAGGGATCTGATTTAGGCTTCTTTTTCTCTTCCTGGAAGGCCTCAATAGAGACACAGTCCATCATCTTTCCTAGAGCAAAAGGGCTTCCATTTGAAGCCATCTCCTTTCCCTGTTTATGCCCAGAGCTACTTTTCAATCCCACTGGGTGCCCCCATACCTAATCATATCCATTGATTCTACTAGGTATTCCTAAGGCGGTAACTGAGCTGAGGGCTCAATACTCTGTGGATCTTCTTCTACATCTCGTAGGGAAAGGTCTGGGTCATCATGAAATTTATCTTCTACTTGAGCGTCCTTGCTGGTATGTATCCAAAAGTTTCTAGTCTGTTCTGTAAGTTACAGGTTAATGTGGGATGGAGTAGGGGCAGAGGTGGGATGTGTAAGGGTACAGAAGAAGAGTCAAGCACTGTCATAAGCAGAATTATGAGGTCTCCCATCTTGGACCCCATCAAAGACTCTCAAAAAACCACCTTTTCTGTGCTGAGCTATGGAATGGGCTATGGTGTATACCTGCCTTGGAGAATGTTTAATGGTAAATAGTCCCCCTTTTTATTCCAAAATGTGAGCCTCATCACTCTCTGGGTGAGTCTCTCTGCAGTCTGAAGGAAAGAGAACTAATTCTGACCTCTGATATTCTCCCTTTTCCAAAACTTTAAAGACTCAGAATGCTGGAAATGTGGACAGTGGGGCCAAAAGGTAATTAGGGCACTACCTCCTGCAGTCCCTGCCTTCTATGAAGTTCTTCTGATGGCAGGATTTGTTGGTGAGGCACTCACTTCTTGACTACCTAGGTTACATCACATATTGGCAATGTAGGTGTGAGACTGGTTAAATTCATCTGTGCTTCAGTTTCTTCAAAATGGAAGTATCATACCTACATTATAGACTTGCTGTGAAGATAAAATAAATCCATATACAGCACTTAAAACTGTGTCTTCTGGGCCAGCAAGTGGTATAGTAATTAAGGTGCTAGACTCTGACTTCAGTTCAAGTTCCAGAGCCAGAAGCTTGAAAAATCATGCCAGGCATGTGTGCATGCATGCCTAAAATCCCAAGGGGAAAATGGAGAAGAAGGGATTATGGTGTGACCATCTCCCCTCAGGGGTGCTTTCTCACTTTCCCTTTCTCTGTTTCTCTCTGTCTCTCTCAGGTGAGTGCACACACCCTATAGCAAAACAAACAAACAAACAAACAAACACCAGTGCTTCATATAGAATGCAATGTCTTTTACTCTTTATTAATAATTTACTCTCTTCCCCTTGGGGTTTCTATAATAACTATGATCACACAGAGGAGTGTGGTAAGGTAGGAACCCAAGCTTGTAGAAGACTCATGAAAGTACCAAAAACAGCCACAAGAATAGTACTTTCTTTCTTTCTTTCTTTCTTTCTGATACCAGAGTCAGCCTTCCTTTCTTTATTAGTCTTTTTTTTTTTTTGGAGAGATTTTTGCTATAGGGCGTGTGTGCTTGCCAGAAAGACAGAAAGAGACAAAAAGCAAGAAATCATCCCCCGGGGGGATGGCCATGCCATAGTCCCTTTTCTTCCATTCTTCTCTCAGGATCTTGGGCACGCATGCATCCACACCTGGCATAAGTTGAAGTCACCGGGTCCAGGACTTGAACTGTGGTCAACTACATGGGAGGCCAGCAACATAGCCATTCTGCCATCTGCTGGTCCCCAAGCCTTCCTTTCTTTCATTCTATAGGGTTTCTGCCATCTGCTGGTCCCCAAGCCTTCCTCTCTTTTATTCTATGGGGTTTCTTTTAATAATTCATTTACAAAACCATTTTATTTTCATATTACAATATTTGGAAATTTTTAAAGTAGAAAAAATAAACATAATTTATAATTCTACCTTAGTCAACACATGCTAACACTTTGAAGTAACTCCCAGACTCTGCATATTTTTTCATTTAGATGGTTTATTTTTTTAATTATTTATTTACTTATTTATTTATTCATTCATTTATTTTAATTTGACCAGAGAGAGACACAGAGAGAGAGAGAGAGAGAAAGTGAGAAAGCAAGCTACTAGGTTCGGGACTCGAACCGTGGTCAGCCATGTGGAGGTGTCCAGTACCTTAACTACCACATCACCTACTGGTCCCCTAAATGGTTTCTTTTTTATTGACTTGTTTTTAAACAATTGGATTAAATTACATATACATTTGTATTTTTTAATTTAAAGAGCTATTAATATTTTCTTTGCTCTTTAGTACTCTTTTTAAATACAACTTTTAATATATATGATGTTATACTTGTTTATGTGCTTCTTTATTTCAACACATTACTATATCTGATATTTATGTTTTGAATGTTCAGCTATTATAAGCAAAGTTAAGGTGAGCACATTTATTCATAATTTTTGTCTATGTCTGGTTATTTCTTTAGAATGGATTCTTGGTATTGCAATAATTAGGTTACAGATTATGAAGAATTTATAATTCTTAATGCTTGTTTCTAGACTGATTTTCAAAAAGACAATCAATTTATAAACAGTGAATAAGTCTCATTATACTCTTTCTTAGAATATTATTAATATTAAACAAAATTATAATTATAAATATTAAATAAAATGTCACATCATTTAAATTTATATTTTTCTTAGAAAAATTTTCAAATACATTCACACTCCCTGGTCAATTTTTAAAAAGTATTTATATTCCTTTTCAACTAGAAAAGTATTGATTGTCTTCTCTGACCTAACATTTATATTTAAAACATTAAAGTATTAATTTTTTTCCAGGGACATTTTTCTTTGTTCATTCATCTGTGCAGAAAGAAGACCATGCTCCCTATTTGGTATACCTCAAGTCTCACTTCAATCCTTGTGTGGGTGTCCTCATCAAAATCAACTGGGTTTTGGCCCCTGCTCACTGCTACTTACCGTGAGTACTGGGCAACTCCACTCCCTGAATCAGTTACTACTCATTCTAGGTTAGTGGTTCTCAAACAGGGGCAACCTACCTCTGGGGTACATTTAGCAAGGTCTGAAGATAGTTTTGATTGCCACAGCTGGCATGGGGGTGCTACTGGCATCAGCAGATCAAAGCAAGGGTGCTGCTAAACATCTCACAATGCATGATGTGGTCACCCATGGTAAAGACCTATCCACCCAAAGTGCCAATAGTGCTACTGTTGAGAAACAAGACTCAAGTCATCTCCTTCTGTCTTGATCAGAAAGGAAATTGCCCAACTGAACAGGCTGAAGCTGGAGCAGAAGTAAAATTATATTTCCTTGCCCTGTATCATTTTCCTCTCCACTGTATTAAAACAGAATGGATAAAAGCGCTACCACTTACTGTACGACCATGGGTGATGTACTCTTCTGTGCCTCATTACTTCCTCCATAAAATGAGAATAACATAGAATCCGCTGCATGGATTTGCCAGAAGTATATGAGACAACCCAGATAAAGCACTTGGCACAGTGCCCGGCACACCGGAACACTCACTGTCATAGTGATGATGGTGGTAATTACTCCCAATTCTTCTCCCTCTAGAAACCTGAAACTGATGCTGGGAAATTTTAAGAGCAGAGTCAGAGATGGGACAGAGCAGACAATTAACCCCATCCAGATTATCCGCTACTGGAACTACAGTGACAGCGCCCCGCAGGATGACATCATGCTCATTAAGATGGCTAAACCTGCCACACTCAACGTCAAAGTCCAGCTTCTTCCCCTTGCCACCAGCAGTCCTCGCCCTGGCACTATATGTATGCTCTCAGGTTTGGACTGGAGCCAGGAAAACAATGGTGAGTACCCTTCCTACAGCAAATCAGGGTCATCCATTACCCTTGAAAAGGAGGATTCATGTCTTCAGATCTGTAAGAAGAGAGGAGAGGAGACTTGTGGGAAATACTACACAAGTGCTCTGGCAAAAACAGCCCTGCCCAGAAGTCGTAAACACCTCCTTTCCCAGAGCTCCATCTACAGGGATTTGGCAGCTGGGGTCACCAGGCCTTCCACTCTGCACAGATGCCATACCATTTTTATCTCAGAGGCATAATTACTTCCTATACAAGCTCATTTCACATATAAAGGACACTTCAGAGAACTTGAGTCAGGTCATCTCTTACTGGCCAAGTCAGGACACAGAGTAGAAAGAAAACACTATTTTATTCAAAAGAATCAAGGGCCAGCTGGTGGCATAGTGTTTAAGGTGGTTGAATCCCACATAGCACTTACGTGTCTTGACATGGCTTGAAAAACATGCTGGGCGCATGTGTATACATGCCCAAAAATCCCAAGAAGAGGATGGAGGAGAAGGGACTGAGGCGTGGCCATACCCTGGGATTGCTTTCTTTCTTTCATTCTCTCTTTCCCTGGTGAGCACTCGCACATTATTAAAAAATAAAATTAAATTAAAATTAAATTAAAAAAAAAGACATCAAGGTGAGCCAACCCCAAAGCTTAATGGTTAAAGACGGCCAGATACCACAGGGATGAACATGGTTTAAATCCCACCCCCATGGTTTGGAAAATGCACTAGGCTCATGTGCACACCTGCCTAAAATTTCAATAGGATGGAAAAATGGAGGAGACAGGATTACGGTGCGACCACTTTCCTTTGGGAGATGCTTTCTCCCTCTCCCTCTCTCTGTTCTCTGCCTCTCTCTCTCTCTGACATGAAGGCTATTTAGAAATCCTCAAAATTAACTCTCATTACCTTGTTCAAGATCATTTCTTCCCTCTTTATCATTATTTTCTTCAAACACACACAAAAAGGCACCAGTTGGAATAACAGAGGTTAGAAAGATTAATAACAATCGTTGAAGGATGTTTTCTTTTATCCCTGTTTTCCCTCAGGCAGACATCCTGATTTAAGGCAGAACCTGGAGGCCCCTGTGATGTCTGATAAAGATTGCCAGAAAACTGAACAAGGAAAAAGCCACAGAAACTCCTTATGTGTTAAATTTGTGAAAGTATTCAGCCGGATTTTTGGGGTAATCTTTTCTCAATATTTATCTTTCATTTATTTGTATGCATCTAGTTAACTTAATCATAATGTAAAAAAAAAACGTTTTAAAAAACTTCTAAATAATTTGGGTGGAATTTACAAGGCTGCTGTAAAGTCTCCTTTGTCTCTTCAGTAAGAGCTCTTCTTGCAGAATATCTCTGTTCATTGAAGGGCATCATCTAGTACCTCTAACTAACATGCCAGGTGCCTATGCATGGATACCCAAAAATCTCAAAGATGTTCATTCTCATAGCTGCGAGTAAAATAGTGGAAGGGGCATTGCTTAAAAAACATTCTAACTTTTTCACAAATTGAAAGTGGCTTCACCAGTTCAAATAAAAGGGTTTGACTTCTTTAATAGGTGATTTCCAGAAAAGTCTTCTCTGACTTGCTCAAGATCACACAAGGCTAGTTACAGCAAAGATGGCAAAAGGATCCAAGCTTTCTGCCCCTACTTAGCATTCTTTTCATGACCCAATGTCCTGCCTCTAGGCAGTCCTGCCTCTAAGCAGGGTTCACCCAAGTTGGGGTCATAAGTAGTTCCTGTGAGGAGAGGATATGACCAACTCTCTCTCTATTTTTTATACCTTCAATCACATTATTTAACTTACAAAGTGAACATTTCATTATGTGAACTCTCTCTCTCTCTCTTTAACCCTCTCTCTCTGCACAATCTCTGTTAGGAGGTGGCTCTTGCTACTGTCATCTGCAAAAACAAGCTCCAGGGGATCGAAGTTGGGCACTTCATGGGAGGAGATGTCGGCATCTACACCAATGTTTACAAATATGTATCCTGGATTGAGAGCACAACTAAGGACAAATGAGATGTGGCTTCTCCCTCTGCATCCCACTGCCTCTACCACTGGCTACATGAGTCAATAAAGTCAAAATTCTTGGATGCTGTACACCAGCAGCCTATGGTTTCTTGTTTGTGTCTCTGCCCAAGTCCTATAATGACCTGACAAAATATGAAATGAACCCTTCCTATACTGTACTGAGTAACATTCACTATCTCATTTAATGCTCATGATAAACCTTTGAGGTTATATTTTATTGCCATTTTACAAACAATAAAATGAGACTAAAAGAGGTTAGTTAATATTACCCATAGCTGATAGGTACCAGAGCCTGGAATGGAAATTAAATTGTCAAAATCTAAATCCCATGCTCTTGGCTACACTGAGAAGGAAGTCTATGGCCTCAAAACAGCTGTGGGATCCTAGGTCCTTCTCTTACATCCAAAGGGCTTGAAGCTCTCCTTTCTGTCTAAAATCTCGGGAACTGAAATAAGCTCTCCTAAAAGGAGGCTTTGCCTCATCTCAGTATGCACTTGATGGCAGCAAGCCGCAGAGAGAGCCAGTGCAGGGGTGGAAAGTGGAAAATGGAACTTCAGGACTGAGTGGGCAACCATAAATCAAGTCCAAAGGGGAACACAGCAGCTGAAGGGCAAGGCAGGGATGCCATCTAGATCCAAGGAAGGCAGTGTCTGAGTTTGAGAGGAGATGGCTAGGATGAGAAGAAGGGCAGAATTTGGGCTTACCTACTGACTCCAGCCCTCACAAATGTGGAAAGCAGGTACCAGTCCTCCGGTTGAAAAATTGATAACACACTGGTAAAGTCTGAATGTTTATGTCCCTCCCACATGTACATGCTGAAATCTAATCCCCAAAGTGGCAGTATTTGGAGATTAGGTTTTGGGAAGGGAACTAGGTCATGAGCACGGAACGCTCATAAATGGGACTGGTGCCCTTATAACCGAGGCCCCAGAGAGCTCCTTACCCCATCTACCATGTGCAGCTTACACCCAAAATACCACAGTCTATGTGCCAGGAAGCAGACCCTCACCATACACCTAATCTGAGGATTCCTTGATTGTGAGTTTCCAGACTCCAGAACTGAGAAATAAATTTCTGTTGTTTATAAACCACTCACTCTCAGCTATTCTCTACAGCAGCCTCAACAGACTAAGGCACAAACTTCCATAGACGTCCCAAATATTAGAATTCTAGATACCCAAGAGACTGGGACATACAGAACAGAAATGGTTAATGCAACCTCCCAGCAGGTGAAAATTCAAGAAATGACTACACACTATCCTTGGGTAATATCTTCTAACGGTTTAAAGTACAGTCTATAATGAGTTTGTGGTAGGCAAAATAATGGCTCCACAAAGATGTCCACACTCCAATCCTGTGAATACATTATAATATAATTATGCATGATTATGTTTATGGACTTTGAGATAGGAAGATTATCCTGCTCTTTAAGTAGGCAACTGAGTCAACTTACTAAGCAACAACGTCAACCCCAACAACACCTTTCTTGAGCTGACACCAAATTCTGTGTTGAGTGCAAAGGCAGTAATGAGCCAGGCAGAAGAAAGTATTTCTTCTTCTCCCAAAGGTGTATCACACCAATCACTAACTCCTATGTTTTGTTTTTTTTCTCCCAATTTTTTATATTTTTCCCTTTATTATTATTATTATTATTATTATTATTTACATATTCAATCACTATACATCATTTAGATTGTAAATAGACTTTACCCAGCATAATATACATCTCAGTCCAATTGAGAATACTACACATATCCTCATCAACAGGTAATAAACCATATCTATGTCCCACAAATACCTAATCTGTCCATTTTTCCTCCCAAATTGTTTTTCCTGTGCTCTTTCCCTCTCACACTCTCCTACCACTTTGTCTCTAGTGTCCATACAATTTTTAATGCATTTATGTCCTCCAGTCTTTCAGTCTCTATCATACAGTGTAGACAGTCGGTATATTTTACGTGGAGACATATAATGTCTCTCTTTCATAGCCTGACTTGCTTCACTCATCAACAAATCTTCCATATGCATCCACTTTCTATCAAATTACAGGGTCTTGTTTTTGATGGCTGAATAGTATTCCGTGGAGTATATGTGCCACACTTTTTCAATCCATTCATCCATTTGTGGACATTTGGGTTGGTTCCATGTTTTAGCAATCGTGAATAGTGCTGTAATAAATATAGTTGCTCAAGCTCTTTTCCAACTGAGTATTCTCCTGTCCTTTGGGTAGATACCCAGGAGTGGAATTGCTAGATCATATGATAGTTCTATGTGTAGATCTTTAAGGAACCTCCATATTGTTCTCTACAGTGGTTGGGCCAGTTTACATTCCCACCAAAAATGCAGGAGTGTTCCCCTTTCACCACATCCCCACCAGCACTTATTTTGTGCTTTTTTATCTTTGCCATTCTGACTGGGGTTAGGTGGTTGGTATCTCATTGTGGTTTTGATCTGCATCTCCCTTACAATGAGGAATGTTGAGCACTTTTTCATATGCTTTTTGACTGTTCATATGTCTTCCTTAGAGAGTTGTTTATTCAGCTCATTTTCCCATCTTTTAATTGAGTTAATCATTTTCTTCTAGATAGGCCGCTTGGGTTCTCTGTGTATTCTGGTTATAAGCCCCTTATCTGAGGCACAGTTAACAAATGTTCTCACCCATGCTGAGGGTTGTCATTTCACACTAATTATGGTGTCCTTTGCTGTGCAGAAATTTATTAATCGGATGTAACCCCACTGTGCTTTGGGGGTCTTACTTACAAAGTCTTTGCCTACTCCCATGTCTCCCAGAACCTCCCCAATGTTTTCCAACAGTAGTTTTATAGTTTGCATGGTCTAACCTGCTTTTAATCCTTTCGAGGGAGGTTTTGACTTCCTGTATTACAGCCTTCATATCTAACATATCTATTTGGTTCTTTTTTATGGTGTCCACTTCTTCTTTCATATTGTAGAAGGACTTCCTCATCTCTTTGAACTCAACATCTCTTTTCTCTTGCATCTCATAGACTTTCATACCATAAATGTTCTAAATCTTTTTCTATTTCAGTAATATCCTCTAATGTTTCCCTACTTGGAGATGAGTTACAGTGGTCCCTTGCAGGTTATGTATTACTTGATTCTCTCATCCTTGAGGCTCTTTTCCAATTTTTATTTATTGGTGATGTATTCACTTTTGGCTACTTTGTTGGAGAAGGATTCTGTAAGTGTGAGCTCCTGTGTTTCCCTTACTGTGAAATAACTGAGTGCTATTTTCTCCCTCTACTGTGTCCTCCAGTGTAGTAATCACAGGAGGAGTGTTGAAATCGGATTTTTTGAAGGAGAGTTTCCCTCTTTTTACAACCAGTACTCTGAGGGGCAAACAATTCTCTAAAACTCACAATATTCAGATGTTTAGTTACTATACACCTAGTCTTCTCTAGGCAGTGGGTAAGGGCTGAGTAATAAAATAGAGTAAGGAGAAAGACAAAGAGAGTAGGAAACAGCAATAGGGAGAAAATGTGAAGAACTATGAAGAAAACGAAAGCAGAGATCAGAGGAAAAAGTGAAGAAATGGGAAGAAAAGGAAAGAAAGAACTATAATAAAAAGGGAGGAAAAAAACATGTCACAGAAAAAAAGAAAGAAAGAAAAGGTTAAAAAAATAAAGGTACAGGATGGCAGAGATGGAGCTAGATGGATTCTGCCCAGGGTGAGAAAAAGAGATAGAAATTAGCAATTTAAAAGCACAGGGAAGTGGGCAGAAAAGCTGGGGGGAGGGGGATTTTTGCCTTTTTAAAGAGAAAAAAAAGTTGGAAGGGATAGAAAAGAGCAAGGAAGGTCTTTTCCTACCTGGCTAGCACTGGGCTCTGGGGGGCTGGGGAGTGTAGCTGGAGGAGCTTCACAGAGGTAAAGCTGGACCAGAAGGTACAGGACAGCAGAGATAGAGCTGGCTAGATGGATTCTGTCTGGGTGAGAGAAAGAGACAGCTTTTCTCCCAATTTTTGCAACCCCATTAGAGTGCTGCTCTCCAGGCATAGTGACCAGCAACATGGATTCTGAGGCTGAATCCTCAGATCCCTTTGCCTTTGCTCCTCTCCCCATCCTGGCTCCTGCATCCCAGGTGGCACTGTGCTCTCCCCTTGCGGAAAATATCAGTTGACCTTCGCTACTGTTATTCACTGATCTCAGTCCCCAGCTTCCCCAAAGAGTGGTCCATACTGCCTTGGGCAGAGAAGCAAGTTTACTCCAAAATAAAAATACACCCTTTAAACAGGGCCTAGGAGGGTTACACATTTCTCTCTCTCTTTCTCTCCCCTCCCCCTTAGCTGTCCCCATATCATTGCAGAAAGTCTCAGGGATATAACTTTTATCTAGAACCTGGAAAGACACACTAGAATTTGAGAGCATCATGAAAAAAATCTGCCTTGCCTATTGTATTAACTTAATAAAAGAAATAGAGGAAGGCAAGCTATCATTTTGCAAGCATGTACTATATAGGGCACTGTACAAGATGGTTTTGACATGAATTCATATGGTGTTATTTTTGCCATGTACTTGAGATTTCTGAATAAAAGATATTTAGTAGGCTGTCCAAGGCCACACAGTTAGTAAATGGCAGAGCTGGGAAACAAACCTGGTCCTACTGACTCTGAAGATGGTGCCATTTCCCTTACGTGTTGCCACATAACGGGATACATTTCTAAATATACAGACATTTCTTGAATGATTTTACTTGTTATCTTTCCCAGATGAGTTAAAAGATCTTTATTTAAATAATATAAAAAGTTTCATGTTTTTCCACATGCTTTTTAATTTTAGTTCCTAGTGAAAAATTATTTGAGAGCTACATATCATGAGCATTTAAGTTTCCTATTTAAATTAAATCTCCCTGAGAACCAGTTCTCAATATTATAGTTCTTAATATTCCATTAAGAGACCAATTGGTGACTGCCAAGATCATTTCAAACTTGTATATTTTGTTAAATATCCTTGAATGAGGAAATAAAGCCAAAGCAGCGTGTTAAAAGCAAATGGGATATAGTTATATTTTGAATGAATAAAGTTCCCTTTTCAAAGATTTTCGTGTTTGTTAATGTCGAACTATCTTCAATGATTAATAATAGGGACCAGCAGTTAGCGTAATGGCTATGTTGCTGCACTCCCATGTAGTCGACCACGGTTCGCGTCCTGGACCGGGTGGCTTAAAACTCAACACCAGGCACGTGTGCATGCGTGCCCAAGATCTCGAGAGGAGAACAGAGGAGAAGGGATTGCGGCGTGGCCATCCCCCCTAGGGGGTGATTTCTCCCTTTCTGTCTCTCTTTCTCTCTCTGTCTCTCTCTCTGTCTGGTGAGCGCACACACGCTATAGCAAAAACGTCTCCAAAAAGATTTTTTAAAAATGATTAATAATAATGAAGCTAAAATTAACCAATCTACAGATAAATACCTAGAACATTAATTGAGGCTAAGAACAATCTGTAGAGCTATTAGCACATCAGTTTGGATTTCCAGATTCATATAATCAAGGAAAATAGATTTTTTTTTAAAGTTTGACAGAAGGACATATGCACTCACCAGAGCAAGAGACACAAAGAGAGCGCGAAGGAAAGCAAGGAAACACGGCCCTATGGGTGATTACACTGCAATCCTTTCTGTTCCATTTCTCCTTCCCTTCGGATTCTGAGCATGTACACAAACATGCTCAATGTGTTTTTCAAGCCCCCAGGTTCAGGACTCAAACTGTACAGTCAGTCATGTGGGATCTGGCTGCCTTAACTACCAGGCCATGGTCTGGCCCAGAAAAGAGATTTTTGAACTGCTTCATGGCCTGGGTGCTTTCATTGAGTGCCTTCTTCCTTTCCCATTCTTCTCTCTCTCTCTCTCTCTCTCTCTCTCTCTCTCTCTCTCTCTCTCTCTCTCTCTCTCTTTCTCCTGTGAGCACATGCACCCTTCCAGCACATTAAAAAAAAAAAAAAAGCTTCAATTTAGCAACAATATCCAATATACATTTGTTGTAATTTACTTATCTTCAGAATGTAGCAATTTCTATAGTTATACATCTCAGCAGAATATTGTTGCCAAGAGGGAAAATATTTTCAGTTCAGAAGGATTTGCTGCTAACCATATGTCTTGGAATTGCTTTATGGACATGATTTTTGTCTAGGATTTTGGCTTGTCTAGGAATTCAGCTTGACTGATCATCAAACCCTGATGTCAATGTTTTGAAAAGCTATCCTAAAATCTAACAACAAATTGAGGAAATAGTCATAAAAGCTTTAAGATGAGTATCCAGCATACTTCTCCTTATCTGAATATTATGTGTATATGGATATTAAATTTAAAAAGAAAACTGTGGCTATTGATCTCTTCCAACGTAGACCCATCCTAGTCAGGGCAACATCATGCTTTTGGCTAAAGAGAATACTTTTATTGAAAAGAATAAGCAGCCAAAAAGGAAGAGCGTTTGAAAAAAACACTTAGGCACTTGTTTCAGTAAACTTTTAAAGGTTTCTAAAGATACTGGTTTTAAAATATTTAATGTCAAGGGCCTGCCCCATGCCCTAATGGTTAAAAGAGCTGGATCCCACATGGCTGACCACAGTTCAAATCCTGGCCCAAGAAGAGTGAAATACCCATGTACATGCATGCCCCAAATCCAGAAAGAATGGAGAAATTAAGGAGACGAGATTGCAGCATGACCACATCCTACTGAGGAGTGATGTTTTCTCTCTCTCCCTCTCTCTCTCTCTGTCTTTGGTGAGTGCACATGTCCTCTGACAATTGGAAAAAAAAATAAAACTTAATGTGAAATAAAGAATATATATTCACTTAACTTATAGTTTAAGTGAATTAGTCCAGTTCTATCAGTTTTATTTGACCAACTGTATAATAATTGCTAATGCAGAATTGAACAGAAAGTATCATGTGAATATTCATGACATACATGATTAAGTCATCAATTAAGACTAAGTGGAAAAACTTAATTGTTTCTGAATTTTCTTCCAAAAAATTTAAAGCCAATATTTAAAAAAAAAAAAAAACTAGGAAAAAATGCATTTCTCTATTTAGAAAACAAAACTCACACAATTTCATGCAGTTCCCCACTAGCTGCATAGTTAAATAAATATTCTCTTTTTTGTTTTGTTTTGGGGTTTTTTTTTGGTAATAGAGATGACTATAGAAGCCTAACTACACAGAAAATATCAGAAAATAAAAATATAGCATCAGTCTTTTGTGTTCTATTTGTTTATTTGGTTCTTTATTTATTTATTAAGAAATAAAACACCATTTGGTGTTTAAAACACAAAATTGGTTAAAGCTCAGGAAAGACTACATTTTATAGAACTTTTTTTAATGTGGTCAGTTTCCAGTCAAGTTTTATAAATGAATTACCCAGTATCAAAAAAAAATGAATTATTCAGTATCAATGTAGTATTCATTTTGTCATAATTTACAAAAAATAATTATTATTATTCAAATATGATTAACTCAAATGGCATCTAAACAACAGAAGTAAAGGATAACTATATCTATGAAGGGAAAAAGTTCAGAGAATATGGAATTTAATATCCATGCATGTCAAGCTCCTAATGAGTAAGTAAAATATATTCAGGTGGCTAAGACAGCCATCCTAATTGCTATTCACATTCTTATTCCATAGCTTAACAAAGCCATCTGCAGAGTTACGGAGAAGATGCTCAGTCTCCAAGTATCAAAGACAAAGGATAGGTGCTAACTGGTGGCTTCCCAGGCAGAGAAATAAAATATTTTTGGTTAAGATAAATATTATATTGTAAGTCTGAAAAGCAAGGACTCATCTGAGCTTCATTTAAAAAATGTCAATAAGAGACCAGCAGTTAGCTTAATGGCTATGTCGCTGGACTCCCATGTAGTCGACTGTGGTTTGCGTCCCGGACCCGGTGACTTAAAACTCACGCTGGGCGCGTGTGCATGCGTGCCCAAGATCCCGAGAAGAGAACAGAGGAGAAGGGATTGTGGTATGGCCATCCCCCCGGGGGGTGATTTCTCACTTTCTGTCTCTCCATCCCTCTCTGTCTGGCAAGCGCACGTGCCCTATAGCAGAAACCTCTCCAAAAAAAAAAAAAAAAAAAAGCCAATAAATTTGAGTAAGATTCAAATTACAGAGAAATACTGGGTAGGTGAAATTCCACATGGTATTAGTCAAGAGGGCCAAATACAAGTATAAAGAATGAGAATAGAGCATCAGCCTGGAAATTGGGCAGATCTATAGGATGTAACAGGCAAATCTTGAAAGGTCCCAGAAGTAAGTCACAGGCAGAGGTTCAAACAAAAGAGAACCCAGCAGTAGGCTATGAGGAGGAAGTCCATGAAACTAAGGAAATACGGTATCAAGGGAATTCAGTGGAAAGTACTATGGAGCTCTGTCTAACCAACGTACATCAGGATTTGGTTGCGAGGAGGAAAGATGTACTCAGAGTCAAAGGCCCAAGAGTGCCTTCTAATCTCCAGAAATACCGGTATGAACAAGACAAGACTCAAAACGGGAAAGCAGAGGTTATCGAGGTAAACGGAAAGAGCCAGGACGCATTTTTAGCTCAGGAGACAGCACGAAGGTAGCTGGTATGAAGGAAGTAGTTACCTGGGAAGGGCCAAAACAACAAAGCAATTGAATTGAATGGAATGAAATATGTGGTCCTGGAACATCATCCTGCCTAGGCCCCTGAAACCACAAGTCCAACATAATGACTTCCATTAGAGTGTCTGCATCAGCCCAGGGCCGTAAAGTGTATAGGAATCCTCTGGACCAAGTAAGTATTTTCTCCTATCTGTAAATATCATCTGCAAATGATCATTATAAAACCTAGACTCTTAAACCAGCACTTAGGGAAACAAAGGCAAAGCAACGAAACGTGAAGAGTGGAAAACATGACGGGAGAAGAGTGTGGCAGATTGTACTTTTGAATGATGGCCACAACAACATCTCCCATCCCACAACTCTGCGCAATGTGATCTTGCCACTCCCTCAACTAGAAGTGGACTCTTCTGTGATCAGGGTTTCTAAGCCTTGGCACTGTAACATTTGGAACAAGACAGTCCTTTGCTGTGAAGGCTGTGCAGTGCATCACAGGATTCCTTGTCTCTACTACTAAATGGCAGTCGTACATCCCTCTCCTCTGTCATAACATTCAAAAATGGTGAACAGGCGCAGCCTCTGTTGTGAAGTCGGTAGTGTACCAGGTTATGAGGATACACACACCAGAGTATTCAGAGAGGTCTCCAGACTTGAACCAAAAACCTGCCCATGTGGGATGCTGGTAGAACATTGTGTTTTACCCCTGCACACCATCTGGCCCCTTCACTGATATTTTTATAATTAACTCCTGTATATAATCCATACGAAATACGTTGCCAGCTAGAAAAATGTGTCTAAACTTTTCATCTTGGTGTTACTTAAAAATTAGAGTGAAATACTTATTAGAAGAAAGTGTAACTATTTTTCAAATGCAAAGTCTTGTTCTGTATTCTACTGGGAAATACCAATCTGATTCTTTTCCTTTCCCTTTCTTTCTTTCTTTCTTTCTTTCTTTCTTTCTTTCTTTCTTTCTTTCTTTCTTTTTCCTTTATGAGGAAGAGACAAGGGAGGGGAAGGATAAAAAAGATACTTTTTTGACAAGACCTCACTGGGCCCCAATCCTGCTGTCCCAGCCTCCCAGTTAGCAAGGATTACAAGTATGTGCAGCCACATCTGGCAAGCTCAGTTTGGCTCAGGATCCAGGCCTCCCATGCAGCATTCAACTTCCCAAGCTGAGTGTTATCTGTGTACCACCACGGCTGGGCATCGATCTGATTCTTCACTTCCTCTTTCTCTCTTAAAATTTTATAAACTTCCCCATCTTTGATATTCTTAAATTTATCTATAATGTGCTTAATGTAAAATACTATAGTTTGGATGATGAGTTGTCCCCCAAAGTTTCATGTTATGTCATTTGATGTTAGATGGTGAGGTCTAGTGGTGGTGATTAGAGCAAGGTGATTGTATCATGCAGGCACCACTTTCATGAAAAGATTAATGATTAATGATGTCTTATGAGACCCAATGAGGTCTAGATCTCCTGAGATGGGCTCAGTTCTCCTGAGGGCTGGTTGCTATAAAAGAAAGAGCTGCCTACAACTGACTTTCTCTGCATACAACTTCCATCCTCTATGCTTCTGCTTGCCATGTTGAAGCTGGCCAAATGCCAAGTCTACATCTTTAGACTTTCTAGCTACTAGAACTATGACTTAGTAAATCTCTATTTATTTACAAAACACCCAGTCTCAGGAATTTCTGTAAGCAATGCAATAACTAACCAAGACAGATGAGTTCCTCTCTTTTGTTTTCTTTGGCATTCTTTGAGGCCTTTCAGTCTGCATTTTTTCATCTTTAACTCAGTGTAATTCTTGATCATCAGCTCTTCAAATATTACAATACTTCAGTTCATATTTTCCATCTCCTTCTGAAATTCCAATCAAATGACAATTACCCTTTTATTTCTATACACTATATTCCTTTGTTTTAACATCTGCCATCTCTCAATTACTTCCTCAGGCCTTCTGAGATAGTTACTGAGCTGACCTTCCAGTTCATTAATTCAACTGTATCCATTATATTGCTTAATCCAATGGTTGGGTATATTATTTCATCACATTTAAAAATACAGATTTCAGAAAATAAAAAGAGAAATAAGACTTATCTCATCACAGGGCCTTTCAGCTTGTTGGCTGACCTGCCTACAAGCTGCAAGAGGCTTCCACCCAGGATTTGGGATACTGGAGTAATGGCTCAAGAACAGATACAGCCACAGGAGCAATGGCAGTGGCAAGAGCACATGTTGGGCCAGCCCATAGTCCAGTGGTTAACAGAACCAGATCCCAAATGGCTGACCACATTGTTTGAATCTTGGTCTCAATGGCTTGAAAACCATGCCAGGCATACGTATGTGTGTATGTGTGTGTGTCTGTACATGTGCCCAAAATCCAGATGGGATGAAGAAATGGAGGAGGAGGAATTACAGTGTGACAATGCCCCATGAGGTGTGCTTTATCCCTCACCCCCTTCCTCTGGCCAGCACATGTGCCCCCTGACAATTGAAAAAAAAAAGAATACAATGCTGACAGCTTTAGTGTGAGTTGGGGTGCTAATATCCGTCCCTGTAGTGTGACTAAGTTGTGTTTTCAATTGTTAACCTCTGTTGGCTCCCATTTTGAGGTTGAGTCTTCAACTTTCCATATGAAATAGCCAATTTCCTCCCAATAAATTTATTTGTTCCTTAAGTCAAGAAGGTATATTACATTGTTAATGATGGATATATATGTTACAGAAGGTATGAGATATGGGAGAAATAAAGGGGAATCGAAGCACTAATTTCTTCCTTCTGTATACTAAGGACTCTAGATACAGTCATAAGTCATGATTGAAAAAGTAGAGTTGAAAATACATTACTTAAGTTATAAAATTAATGACTAGAAGAATGGCAAATCAATAAAATAAAACTGATCCAATTTAGCAGAGGGCATGGACTTGGGGTTAAAGGAGATAATCCTAAAACCTTAATGAATTAATTCAAAAGCTACAGTTCAGGGACCAGCAGTTAACATAATGGCTATGTTGCTGAACTCCCATGTAATCGACCACGGTTCAAGTCCCGGACCCGGTGGCTTAAACTCACACCGGGCACGTGTGTGTGTGTGCATGCCCAAGATCCCAAGAGGAGAATGGAGGAGAAGGGATTGTGGCATGGCCATCCCCCTGGAGGATGATTTCTTGCTTTCTGTCTCTCTGTCTCTGTCTTTCTGGTGAGCGCACGCGCCCTATAGCAAAAGCCTCTCGAAAAAAAATTTTAAAAAAAGCTACAATTCAAAGTTTATAAAACAAGTAAGAGAAACAAAATCTTATTTTGCAGAGTTGAATAATAAATGAAGAGTAGAAGAACTAAAACAAATGGTAAAATATGGTATCAAATCAGTGAGACCTATAACAGGAGTAGAAAGACGGTGCTGTTCATTTTCTATCTGTCTGAATTACATGCACCACTTTTAGCCACGCTCTTATGTCATCTTTTTAACATTTCAACTCTCTTCTGAGCTGCACCATGACAGGGCTATCACATCACTGAAAGAAAGGCTAGTAATATCTACACACACACACACACACACACACACACGGGTGCACACACATGCGTGCACATGGGTCCAGCTGCAACTCTGAGAATGCAAATGATGGAAGATTTAATTACATAAGAATCAATTCGAGAGCACATATTTGCCTCCAGATTTGTTTTCTTGGCTAAAACACAAAGCAGCCTCACACCCGTCATATGCTAATCATGCACAGAAAAGGAAAGAAACCAAATCCCAAAAGATGACTTGGAAAATGGAAGATTTTTCCCCCAATTTATTGAGGTATGGCTGACAAATAAATACCTGCATATATCTATAGTGTACAGCATGACGCTTTGACATACATACACACTGTGAAACGATTACCAGTCAAGCTCATTAACATATATCAACTCACTTAGTTATCTTTTTTTTTGGGGGGGAGAGTAGTGAGAACATTTAAGATCTACTGTCTCAGGAAATTTCAAGTATCTAATACAGCATTATTAACTACAGTCACTATGTTGTACATTAAATCTCCACAACTTATTATCCTGCTTAAATTAATTTTTTAAAGAATTATTTAACTTTATTTATTTATTTTAATTTTACCAGAGAGGAACAGAGTGAGAGAGAGAGAGAAAGTGAGAAAGCAAGCCACCAGGTCATAATGGTCACATCACCGGACTCCCACGTAGTCAAGTCCCGGACCCAGCAGCTTAAAACTCACACTGGGTGTGTGTGCGTGTGTGCCCAAAATCCTGAGAGGAGAATGGAGGAGAAGGAATTGCGGAGTGGCCATCCCCCCTCGGGATGATTTCTTACTTTCTATCTCTCTATGTCTCTCTGGCGGCACATATGCCGTATAGCAAAAATCTCTCTAAAAAACAAACAAAAAGTACTCGTAAACCTGAATATTCTACAAGCTAATCCCAGTATCAAGTCATATGAATACAATGTGATACTTTAGGTTTACTAGAAAGAGCACAAAACTTGTGGTCAAAATATGAGGGAGGGTAAGAGGAAGGGAGCCAAGGAGAAAAAGAAAGACGCAAAACATTTAAGGAACACAAAAATGGGAAATTATCATGTATGATAATATCTTGAACTGGACTAATACATAGTTAATTCATGCTGGGAAAATTCATTTTATGAGCTGTAATGATATATGGTGATTGAATGTATATAAAAAAAAAATCTGTGCTCCATCTGCATCTTTTAACGGTTGACAATCTTGAGCAAATAATCACTCCAATATAGTTTTTTGTCACCTGTAAAACAAGCATAGAGTTACTGACTGCACAGAGTTGCAGCTAAAATCAAATGATGGCCCAGACATGGCAGCACAATGCTTTGAAACCCTGGAAGGCACATGGAGGATCAGGGCTCAGTTCTCTGTTGACTGTCCACGTTAGGTACACAATGCCATGATCCTAGCTGGCCGGGAAATGCTATGGAGGGGTCGGCAAAGGTGGATTCACAGCTTAAGACCCTGTTGAGGGTACTCATCTTTCTTTCTCTCTCCCTCACTCTCTCAATAAATAAATAAACTTTTAAAAAGTCAAATGAGGGAGCAGTAGATGGTGTAATGGTTACATCACTAGACTCCCAGCTGGTTGACTGCGGTTCAAGTCTCGGACCCAGCAACTTAAAACTAACACTGGGCACATGTGCATGCGTGCCCAAAATCCCAAGAAGAGAAATAGAGGAGAAGGAATTGCAATGTAGCCATCACCCCTGGAGGGGGAGTGATTTCTCACTTTCTGTTTCTCTGTCTGTCTCTGTGTCTCCAGAGAGCACACATACCCTATAGCAAAAATATCTCTAAAAAAAAATGAAATTATGGACTATATGTAAGAATGCCTGATAAATGTAAAGCCCAATACGAATGTTCAGCACCATTATTACAACGAATGGTTAAAAAGGACGCCTGCATAAAAATGGGGATGGCATAATGGAAATTCATCCCATCTAAAAATATAACCAAGAAAAAGCACCTCTGTAATTGAAACAACTGGATATTATCATTCCCAAAACATGAGATGGTACTCGACCTCACAGAACTCACAGCGACACCGGTGGAACCAGTCCCCCTAGGTAATGGCTAGTATCTATATATGCCTGGCATATATTACAAGTCACAGGGTTGGGAAAGAAGATATGTGTTTGAGAGACTAGATTAATGAACGTTGATTAGTTTGGTCAATAAGAAATGGGGAAAATGTTTTAAGTAATTCAAATACAGCCCTTAGGACTCCAGATCCCCTAGAGCTGAGCCAAAAGAAATATGTTCAAATAAAGCTAAAAGGAAGACTGAGAAAATGAGTGAAAGATGGATAGGATTCAAAGGGAAGGGCCAAGCCAGCTCATTAGGAAGGGAGCATGATGTGAAGTAGGTGGCCCTAGACCAGAAGTCAGGAAACTGAGCTCTGGTCTAAAGTCTGCAACACAGTCTCTGTGAAACCCCGAGCAGGCCACAGCACTGGGCCTCAGTTTCTTTACCTATAATACACAGGAGCTGTAGGGCCAATTAGCACAACTAATCCATCATTTATAAATAATTTATTAAGGGTTTATTGTTATTGAGACAGTGTTCTAGTCACCAGACTTAGGAGAAAATGAAAACAGATACAGTTACTGCTACTGTGCATTTGACATTCTAGCTGATCTCCATCCTCCCCGAAGAGATAGCACACTGAAACTCTGACCTAACACAGAGAGGCCAGTGTGGACAGTCAGGATGGCTCCTTGATCATGGAGGAGAAGCCTTCATTCTTCAGGAGCCGGGTTCTTTCTGAGAGCAGAAGCAGTGCCCTCACTCGCATTTTGTCCCACTCCAGGTTCTGGGCATTGGAGCTTAATCCAGATCATGGAAGCCAGCTGATATTTATTCTTAAAGACCAGTTTAGGCCAAAAAAAAACCTTCCAGAAATAAAAGCATCTTTTGTTTTGTTTTTCAGTAAGATAATTGGACCCATTACAATGGAAAAAATATCTGATACTTTGTTTTACCTAAAAAGCTTATCTAAAATGACTAATATTGACAGTAATACATAATCACTATATTAATTGTTCCTAATCTGTTTCCCATAATAGAAAAAACACAATTTAGATATCTAATGTTAAATATCAATGATTTTTAATATAGACAAAAATTAACATTTCTTTTACCAAACATAAAGCCTTAGACCTAATCCTATAATACATTAAAATAATGTACCTCAGGACCAGCAGTTGGAGTAATGGCTATGTCGCTGGACTCCCATGTAGTCGACCACAGTTTGAGTCCTGGACCCAGTGGCTTAAACTCATGCCAGGTCATGTGTGCATGCGTGCCCAAGATCCCAAGAGGAGAACGGAGGAGAAGGGACAGTGGCACGGCCATACCCCCCGGGAAGGGTGATTTCTCGCTTTCTGTTTCTCTGTCTCTCGCACAAGTGCACGTGCCCTATACCAAAAAAAAACTCTCAAACAAAATTTTTAAAGCATTGCCAAAAGAGAAATAGTATTGGTTTTTATTCTCTATTACCTGTTTCCACTCATTGAATTGGTATCAAAGAAGGAAAAGCTGAAAGGAGTGAAACTCAACTTCCTTATAGATATCAATCAAAAGTATCTTGAAAGAGTATCCTGACCACACCTTTCTCCCCACATCAGGGACTCTGGGATCTCCAAGCACACACTGTTTTCCATAAGATTCTCTGCCAAGTCCGCTTCACCTTAGGAATCCCCATGACCAACATAACAGAATGAAGAGAAGGATAGGCAGCCATGAGTGTCTCAGAGATGAACACCCTGGGGAGATCAGCAGGAGCAGACTTGGAGGTGATGGAGAAGGGGCTAGCTACGACGTAAACCATGTAAAGTATGAGGAAGCAGCTCAGGGACTTCAGGGCAGTGATGTGAGCCTTGGCCCGAGCATCCCTCCTACCAGCTGTATGGCCCTTCATCTTCCTGTGGTGTCCATACAGAGAGATAATCAGCATCCCAGAGGAAACAAGAAACACCATGCAAGGCAGCCAGCTTCCTGAATTAAACTTTAAAATATAAAAATAATGCCTGTCAGAAAAGGAATAGAGAATACTGTTATTTCCTTTGGAAAGATTACTGGTATTTAAGCCAATCTTGAATGCAAGTGACAAATTGACAATAACATATCCCAGAAGGCACCAGAGACTCAGACTATAGACCCTCTGCTTCAGCCACAAATAGGCAGGATGTTCAAAGGTCGTGATCTTGTTGCAATAAAAGACACTGAGGAAAGTGGCAAACCACAGACTTGCCTGGCTGACCAGAACCCAAGAGATATTGAGATAGAGAAGCCAATGGTTGCTCTGGAAAAATGGAAACAGACTTAAGTCCAACATGATCAGCCACTGCAAGAGAAACCGGCAGCCAGCCAGGCCCAAGACAATGAAGTTGTAGGAAGACTCCTTAAACTTTCTGATCCATACTCCAAAACTCCACACCACAAGGATTCCATTTCCAACTAGACCAATGAGAAATTCAGTCACTGCGATGAGCATCAGCAGTCCTAGGACGGCATTCAACATGACTGGCAAGGGTCTCACAGCCTTCCCTGGAGGTATCCTGCCTCAACGCCAACAACATGCACGGCTCCTGGCTGCGGTCAGATCCTCTGGTAGTGAAACTACACCCGCAGTGGATTCTTACACCACAAAATCTGAATTTGGCTTTATCTTTCCAAAGCCTTCAGGCAGAGAATGAGTAGCTGTGACCAGGAACAGAGAGCTTAGACGTTCTGGTCGCCTCTATATTTGCATCTAGAAATGAGCCGAGTCTAGACTCAGGTTGGAAACAGCACCACAGACACAGATTCTCCATTTCAAAGGTCATGGGCTAAATTCCACACATCAGCATAGCAAGATCTCCCAATGGGAAAGACCAAATCTAAACATTCTCAGGTCCAACATAAATAAGACTAGATATAAGCTCATATGCCTACATTTTTTTTCATAAAAAGAACATTGAACATGTTAGCATAAAATTGAATAATCTCAGAAATTAAAAGTATATTTTATTATCCAAGGGAGAACAGGGGAAATTTGGGAGAAGAAAACAATCAGAAAGACAAAATGTAATTAAGTATCAAACAATTTTAAAAAAAAATAAAAAGGGTCAGGTAGGGGAGTCATTACTGTTAACCAGGGTCTTCGAAGCCATCTGCCCTCTACGGCCAATTATCCACCAACACTTGCTTTAGCATGTTTCTCATATTAAGGTTTTGGAGGAAGGAGATGAGTTCGAAGTGAAAAAAGACTAGTACAAAAATCAAGAAATTTAGAAAACTGCTTCACTTATTGTCCATCAAATTCCAACTTCCCTGAATGCATCCCAATACAAATTATGTTTGCAGTAGGCTGAATTCTAAGATAGTCACCAAGATTCCCTCCCCCTTGTATACACACCCTGAATAATCCTTGGGTGTGAATGGGACTATGAATAAGATGGATATTACTAAGGGCTTTTGCAGATGTAATTAAGGTCCCAAATCAGTCCATTTTGAGCTAATCAAAAGGAATGTTAGCTTGAGTAGGCCTGTCTTAAACAACTGAAAGCTTTGAAATAGGTATTGGGCCTTTCCTGAAAAGAGAAATCTTCATAGTGGGGTGGTCTCTAGATACTAAGTGTAGCCCCTGGCTGACAGCCAGCAAGAGAGAGACCTTAGTCCTACAACCACAAGGAATTATCAATAACCATGTGAGCTTGATAGAGAACCTCAAATTTTAAAAAGGTTTGAGGCCCAGTCAACATCTTGGTTATAGCTTGTGACACACTGAACAGAGGGCCCAGTTTAGTTGTACTTGAACTCTTGATCCACAGAAACTGTAAAATAAATGTTATGTCATCTTAATCTGCTAAATTTGTGTTGCTGTATAGCAAATAGCACATTAATTCTCTTGGCAAGAATCTTGCCCTTATTTGTTTACGACAATGCCAATAGCATGCTGGGCAACACTGTAGACTCTCCCAGTTTTGACATGGTGACATCTGTGGGGCATTCCTTTTTGAATAGTACCCATTCCCTCAATGTCTCTACAATATCACCTTTCTTATAGATTTACATGTATGCTGCCGAAGGAACCACTCCATGTTTTCTAGAACACCTAAAGAACATGTATCGGGTGTGTTCGTCATTTTAGTTAATTACTGGAAGATGGTGGTTCCAGCCAAAAATGGAGGGCAGAAAGTTTCACTTCTCAGAACTCAGAGTATGTCACTGTCCTTTTGAAATCCTTTTCTTGGCAAAGACGTTATTGTTGAAAAAAGAAGAAATGTTCTTGAGTTTAACAGAGCTACCTATATAAAGCAGGCCTGGAATCCAAGATTAGCTACAGAACCACAGTGACAGGCTGTCCTTCCAAAGAAAGGAAAGAAAATCCAGGGACCTGGAGCACCATCTACGCAAGCCCTACTTCCACCCTACCAAACCACAAAACCTGAATGAGACTTTCTGAGAATCTAAACACTGGCAAACGCAAGGTACCTTAAAAAAGGAAAGTATGCATTTACCAATTATTTGACAAATACTCATTCAATGGCTACCATGTTCCAGGTCCTTGTTCTAGATTCTTGGGATATGAGAGGGATGCAAAGTCCTTTCTAGCTTGGAGCTTACATTCTGGTGCGTAGGTACGTAATTGTTTTGATTGTAACTTGAATATGTAATCCTGAAAGCTGTTTTTATATATCTATGGCCACTTCCTTTCCACACAGAACTGTTCGGCAATTTGCCCCAAACTGAGAGCTGTGAGGAAGAAGTCTGTAGAGGGTAAATGCCATGATGCTTTCTAGCTCACCAGAGGAACTGTCTGCTTCTTACCTTTGACACAACCAAAATGTGTCAGCCATTGCACCAGGGACTTCAAAAAGTTCATGAACGAATGGAATTAAAGTACACATTTATTTTGGTGCAAAAAAAAAAAAATGGAATCTATGCATGGTTTTTTCATATGCCCATCTTCTATGAACTCTCAGAAGAGCCCCCAGTACTATCATTCCTGTTTCTACCAGAGTCCTCCCTCATCACATGTCTACAGTCTGCTGCTCTGAGGCCTCAGCTATTTTCACAGTACCTGAACCAGGAAAAGAAAGCCAATGGGAGATCAGGTGGAATACAAATGTCAGCAGAGATCCTCAGAGGGGCAAATTACGGCTTCACACAGCACCAACAGAGCAGTCTGCCCTATATAGAATACGAATATTGTGAGGAAAGAAATAAAGAGCCTTGGTTTCAAAAATCTTAACACTTTCACCAAAAAAAATCCACCCCTCCACTTCCACCTTCCTTGTTGTCAGACAAATATAGTTCTATCCCCTAGTTTACATATCCTCCCAAGCATTTTGCATTCTGGTACTCAGGCAGCCTTTCAAAGGCTTTCTAGAATTGTGGCTGCATTGCCACTAGATGGCGATAGGGCAGCTCTGCTGTGGCAGCTGTTAATCAGAAAAGTCTCTTCATGGGCTGTATTTGGTCCAGATACTTAGAAATCGAGCAAATCAAGTAAGTTGTTAATAAACATGTGTAACAACATTTAAAAAGGTACACTCATTCACAGTCTTTCCAGCTTCCCTCCGTTCTTGCTCACTGGTCAGTAACACCCTTTCAGTGCTAGAATTCCAACATTTGGAGAAAGAGGAGGTACCAGATTACACCAGGCAAGGTTGAGGGTGCAGCAGGATCACACCCTTTGAGGGAGACCATGACGACAGGGGCAGCATTGCTCAGGGAAGAGAAAGAGAACTCCAACAGAGTAAAAGTAGGTCAGCGAGGGGACATTGCCATTGAGAGAGTGGAAGCTGTTTTTTTTGTTTTTTTTTTTTTTTTTGGTTTTTTTTTTTTTTTTTTTTTTTTTGGAGAGGTTTTCGCTATAGGGCGCGTACGCTCGCCAGACAGACAGAGACATAGAGACAGAAAGCGAGAAATCACCCCCCAGGGGGGATGGTCACGCCGCAATCCCTTCTCCTCCATTCTCCTCTCGGGATCCTGGGCACGCACGCACAAGCGCCCGGCGTGAGTTGTAAGCCACCGGGTCTGAGACGCGAACCGCGGTCGACTACGTGGGAGTCCAGCGACATAGCCATTACGCCAACTGCTGGTTCCCAGTGGGAGCTGTTTTCATCTGCTTCCATGAGTATAAACATTTGAGAAGATAAACATAGCAGACAAAATGAGGGACAAACCCTCCAGGGGGTGGAGCTTCATTTTCCTCTCACTGAGTAGGGGCCTCCCCAAAAGCCCATAGCCTGAGTCTAACTGAGAAAAACATCAGACAAACCCAAATGAAAGACATCAAAACAAGAGATCTGAACAGTAACTTTCAGAACTGTCAAGGTCACGAAAAGCAAAACAGGTTGAGAAACTGTCACCGATTAGAGGAGACTGAGGAGATGCAACAGCTTAATGCAATAGTGATATCCTAGACCACAAAAAACAAAAAGATATTCATCAAAAGAATGAAGAAATTTGGTGAAGCCTACGGCATTGTTAATGATAACGTAACAATGTCAATTTCTTAGTTTTGACAACTACATCATGGCTATGTAAAATACTGACACTAATGGAAACTCTCTATACAGTGCACACATTGCAAGTTTTCTAAAAAATATTTTTAAACTAAAAACGTTTAAAAAAGTAAATAAGACTCAGATGTGTATTCCTCATTTGTCTAAGAATTATGTTCTTTGGCCAGCCTGTGAAGTGGTGGCTAAAGCAGCTGGAATTCGCATGGCCTACAGCGTGGTTGGAGTCCAAGCCCACAACTTCAGAAATACACGGGGCATGTGACTGTGCATGCCCAAAATCCTGAAAGGAGGGAAAGATGGAGAAGGGATTGCAGTATAACCATTCCCCAGGAGGGGTGCTTCCTTCCTCTCTCTCCCTCTCTCCCTCTCTCCCTCTCTCCCTCTCTCCCTCTCTCCCTCTCTCCAGTGAGTGCACAGGCCCTTTGGCAAATTTTAAAAAAAAATCTTAAAAAGTTTGAAAATTATGCTTTTCCAGAAGAGATTTAAGAAACTGGGATTTTCCCATAACAAGATCATGTAAGAAAAGTCCAGCAACATGAACAACACGGCTTTCTGCACACTGACCGTCTAAGATAAAGTGTTCACAGGCTCATGCTAGGCCAGTCACTATAGGAACCCAATCCTCATGACCAGCTCTCCGTCAGAGGTATATACAAATGGGGCACTTGGGCCTTGCATAAACAACATGTTTTGAAGTCACACAGATGTGAATTTGCCTCCCAACTCAATCAGTTAGTAGTTCTGTCTTCACAAAAGCCAATTAACTCCTCCGAGTCTCAGTTTCCCTTTAATGTTATTTTTCTTTCCTTCCTTGGTGATTTCTCTTCATAACCACACCTTTCAATAAAGTCAGAGAACACTTGCAGTCTGTTATATTATGCAAATCCAGGATGAGCAGAGTGCTGCTTCTAGGAAGAGTTGATGAGTTCTGCACAATTCCAGAATCTCTGGAAAGTGCAAATGAAGAAGAGAAACTGATTAACCCAGGCCTTCAAAAACACACAGTAGTCAAAAATTTCAGGCATAGGTGGGAGTTAGGAGAGATCTTTCCTTATAAATATATTTAACTATTTCTCCTCTTAAGATATATAGACTTGCCGGACCAGCAGTTAGCGTAATGGCTATGCCTCTGGACTCCCACGTAGTTGAATGCGGTTCAAGTCCCGGACCCAGTGGCTTAAACTCACGCCGGGCACGTGTGCATAGGTGCCCAAGATCCCGAGAGGAGAATGGAGGAGAAGAGATTGCGGCGTGGCCATCCCCCCTGGGGGGTGATTTCTCACTTTCTGTCTCTCTGTCTCTCTCTGTCTGTCTGGCGAGCACACGTGCCCTATAGCAAAAACCTCTCCAAAAAAAGAAAAGAAAAAAAAAAGATATCTAGACTTGGGACCAATAGATGGTGTAATGGTTACATCACGGGACTCCCACATGGTCGACTGCAGTTCAAGTCCTAGACGCAGTGGCTTAAAACTCACGCTGGGCATGGGTGTGTGCATGCCCAAAATCTCAAGAGAAGAATGAGGAAAAGGGATGGTGGGGTGGCCATCCTCACTGGGAAGTGATTTCTTGTTTTCTGTTTCTGTCTCTCTCTGTCTCTGGCAAGTGCACATGCTTTATAGCAAAATTCTCTAAAAATATATAAAAATTTAAAAAAAGATATCTAGATTTCAGATCATTATAACCATAGTCTTTTCTCAACTGTAAAAAACTGAAGATGAATAATTTTCCCATACTTCAGGTAGGTCAGAAATGTTACCAAACCAAGCACATACTTCTGTTTAGATATCTCATTTGCAAGCAAGCTGTACACACACCCAGTTATGCCCAAGGCCTCTTGCTCCTTCCTGTTGACCCAAGGCAGGGTTACAGGTACCCCCTTCCCTGACCCTGTATATCCACACAACCATCAACCAGAACAATGCGCTTGCCAGTCCCCAACTGACCTCACAACCCCACCCTATCAGGCTTAGACAGGAGAGAGTACAGACGCTGGTGCCCCTCCTCCTGCTGCTGTCCTTATCCCCCCAGCCCCCCTACCCCATTAACACATATCACTGCCTTGTCAATTTCTATGCCAGGCAAATTCTCATACACACATGGAGTTTCTTTCTAATTTTCCTCATGGAATAAAACTGGCCATAGGCTGTTCTCTTAAGGGGAAAGAAGAAACTTGTATCTGCACCTTCTCTCAGACTGTAATATCCAACTCCCTAAGGAATTTTATCGAACTTTGCTTTACCTTTCTACTCCCCAATCCAGAAGGAATGGGAGGCAGGGCATACAAAATTTGAATTAAAACTCCCAACTGACTCAAACTTATCTCCCCAACACTCTTTGAGAACCAGTAGGTTAGATTAAAGGATCCATCTCCGGCTTTAACTTGTAAGAAAGAGTATTATTTTGGGGTTGGCAGGTAGCATCGTGGTTGAGGGTGCTGGACTCCCACATGGATGACCGCAGTTCAAGTCCCAAACCTGGTGGCTTGCTTTCTCACTTTCCCTCACTCTCTTTCTGTCTCCCAAACTTAAAAACGTAAAATAAAATAAAATTTTAAAATGATGATTATTATAAGTTAAATAAAAATAGTCCTTTAAAAAGAGCATTATTTTTAAAGTTATTTTAAATGTATTTATTAAGTTTCAATTTCACTGGAAAGCTTTGGCATTTGAGCTATCTTCAAAGTTACATTCAATTCATGCTATAAAAAACTAATATTTCCTTCCTAGTAATTCTTTCTTTCTTCTTTCTTTCTTTTTTAAACAACTGAAAATAGTTCATAAATGGAATGCTGTTAATAAGGGTAAAGGAAACCCAAAGGTACACGTTTAAGTAAAATTTAATCAACATAAAGAAACTTTCAAAATCCTTAATATTTTTAAGAATGGTATTTACTTCTTAAAGAAATTATATCTTTCTGTTGGCCTATTCCTTCCCAAATAGCAGCATTTGCTAGTTTTAAAATAACATCTTTAATGATACTACATTTTTATTTAAAAGTAGATCTCATGTAGTAGAATACTCTATGGTCTGGGAAGGGTAAAGGTAAGGAAGAGATAAAAAGATGTTGATTAATAGATACACAATTGCAGATATGTAAGAAGAACAAGTTTAGTGTTATACAGTATAACAAGATGATGATCATTAACAATGATTTATTGCCTATCTCAGATTAGCTCAAAAAAAATAGATGTTTGTGATGAGAAACATGTTAATTACCCTAATAATAACACATATGAGTTCTGCACAATTCCAGAACCTCTGGAAAGCTCAAGTAAAGATGAGAAACAGATTAACCTAAGCCTTCAAAAATACACAGTAGTCAAAAATGTACAGGCATAGGTGGGAATTGGGAGAGATTTTATCTGAGAAATATATTTATTTCTTCTCTTAATTGTATCTTTGTACTGAAAAATCAGTGTAGCCCATAAATAGGCACATTTATTATTCAATGTGTCAATAATAATAAATTTATATATTTTACATAATCTATTTATAATAATTATATAGTTTATATATAAAATTATTTTCTATATACATGTGTATACACACACACACACACACACACACACACATATGATTACACTTCTGGACCTAAAAGCTCAGAGTCTTTGTGACACCATGACATTCACTTGAGCTAGGGAAACTAAGCACCCACGAGATTTTCATAGCCCCGTCCCTCTCCTTATATGTACATCAGCAGCCCTGGGTTGGTTTCCAGACTGAACATAAACTACTTCAGAAATCATTTTGAGTATTTTCTTCTTGTCCTGCAAAACAGAGCTGTTTAAACAGACATGATTCCACTCGATGCCTATGTCTTCCCAGTTACCCTGTGATAGAGTGGGGAAAGAGTCTCTCCCAGTGAGGAAAAGAATGAAGACAACGTAGAAAGACCAAGAAATAAATTAGTAAAATGTTGCCAATACAAGAAAAAGAATCTAGAAAATCAGAAGGCAGTCTATGCATTACTTTTCTTAGTGAGGAAAGACTGGATGTTGACATCGGAACCTCTATCTGTCATTTAGGTAGAAAGATGGGTGGATGGGTGAATAGACGGACAGATGGATAAGTAGACTGAACACACTGTACATCTTTTAAAGTATATGTCTTTCCTGATTACAAATTAACATAAGAACTACATGTCCATTATAGAAAATTTGGAAATGCTAAGAAAAAAATTACTCAAAACTTCCTACCTAAAAGTAATCGTTATTTGTGTTTTTATATTTCCTTTTATACTTTACTTCATACGTACATATTCATACTAGTGTCATACCACATACACATGTTTTTATTTTGATTTCACCTTAGCAGGGCATATAAAAATGTACTTTGACTATAGGATGGGAAATAATTACATATTATTTTGTTATAAGGAAATATATTATTGTATATATTTATGATATAGTGTAAGTTATTTGATTGAGGTAAAGAGACAAAAAAAAAAAAAAAGCAGTTCCTAAAAGAATGGAATGTCTATGTCTCATGAACAGTCCAAGAGTTCAGGCATGAGCAGTCTGGAGCAGGTGTGGTCAGCCCACAGTTTCAGGAGTCATGGATCCAACTCTAGAACAGATCATCACTCCACTGTCCCCAAGTATTTCCTTCATATGCACGGTCCGAGGTGGTCAATTATTACATCTTTATCCCAGCTCCTGGGAAGGAAGAAAGAAGAAGAAGGGAAAGAAGGCACCTAGAAATTATATATGTCACTTCTGCTCACACTCTGTTGGCTGAATTTAATCCCACAGCAATACCTATATATACGAGAAAACCACAACTGACCGCCGAAATTCTGGACAGCTAACCATTTGATTGTTACAGAAGGAAGAAGAGAATAGATATCAAGGGACCCATGGGGTTTTGGCCACTCATTTAGAGTTCTTATGATCTAGTGTACATTTTATCACTCTAAGCAATCCTTTTATGTCTTAAGATTCTAACATGATAGGAACCAGCAGTTAGTGTAATGGCTATGTCGCTGGACTCCCATGTAGTCGACCACGGTTCAAGTCCCAGAACCGGTGATTTAAACTCATGTCAGGCGCGTGTGCGTGCGTGCCCAAGATCCTGAGAGGAGAATGGAGGAGAAGGGATTGTGGCGTGGTCATCCCCCCTGGGGGGTGATTTCTCTCTTTCTGTCTCTCTATGTCTCTCTTTCTGACGAGTGCACATGCCCTATAGCAAAAACCTCTCCAAAAAAAGAAAAGATTCTAACATGATAAATACCTCCAGATTTCACAGTATAAAATATTGACCTACACAATCTTTACTAAATATTACAGTCAAAATTCTGGTGCCCAAAGTGGAGAAAGTCAGGTAATTTGTTTAATTTGAAGATTTACTTATTTTGAGATGTATAAATATTACAGAAGCATTTTATAAACACCAAAAAAATACATAAATATAAGTTATTCCCCAATTCCCATTCCAAAACTTGTCAACATCCTATCTTCAGATTCCTGTTCCTCTGCAACCATAGTCGTGCTATCCCAACTCCAGAAATGAAATTCTCCTGAAGAACTGTGCTGTGTGTAACTGCATAAACAGACGAAACAATTCACCAAAAATCAAGTGCTTCCACGACAAATACAGTGACTCCTCTTGTCTTTCCATCAATGACTTTGACATCATATACTTTGTAATCAAATGGTGCCAATTTCATTACTTGACATTAGTATTTGAGCTTAAGCTAGCTCCTTGGATTTCTAGATCCTTGAAACCATTCTGGATTTGGCTTTTTTTTTTATTAATTAATTTATTTATTTTTGTATATACTTTCAATCATATTGTTTGGCTTACAATGAAACCATTTCGATATGTGAACATTTCTCCCCGGATTTGGCTTTTTAAAATATAACCACTTCTCTTCACCTATCAATTCTGATGCATTCCTCCTTTCCAACACTTGCTAGAAATACAGTCCTAGGGTTTCTTGGTAGTAACAGTTCAGTTACTGTCACCTAGCAAGTGTGAGGACACTTCTTATTAAGGTTTTTATACTTGCTGGGGAGAGAGAGATAGACAGAGAGAAGGAAAGTCAGAAATCACCCCCCGGGGGAATGGCCACACTGCAATCCTTTTCCCCTCTAGTCTCTTGGGACTTTGGGTGCACATGCACACGCACCTGGCATAATTTTCAAGCTATAGGGTCAGGGACTTAATCTGCAGTTGACTATGTAGGTGTCCAGAGCCTTACCCACTATGCCACTTGCTGGCCCAGCTTTTTCTGTCATGTTCCACAATGTACACTTCTATCTTTTTAACTTCCTCTTTCCTTCCTTTTCTTTCTGAAACATCTTTTTTTTGTCCTTTTTTTCTTTGTGCCCTCTTTCTATGCTTTAAGCCAATCTAATGGCTCAACAAAGACCACATACCCTTTGCTGAGCCTTACCCAGGGCTTCTCAGCTAAAAGATAACTAATCATGTGCACCACAATGTATTCCTTAATTTGGGGGAACTCCCCATTATACTTCAGTTGCCAATGGATAATGTGGTAGTTTCCATTACCCAGGGACCTAATGGCCATGCAAAATACATGGTAAGCAACACCTCAAACAAGTTCCTCAGAGAATGTGCCTCATTTTAAAACATTAGCAGTGGAAACAACAACAACAAAAAGTTGTAGAGTTAATTGAAAACTAGGCACTCAACAGCCTAGAATGTGGGATCAGCAGTCACAAAAACAAATTCCTCAGACCCTTGAGAAAACTGCGAGCAGAAAATCTTGTCCCCATACCATGAGGTGACTCCAGCAAATGTTTACTACTGAAATTCTGCTATTTGTTGAAACAAATAATCTTCTTCATTTTTGTTTTCAGTTTAGGATGTGAGAGAATAATAAGAACAGAATGCCCAGGAGGGTAAATGGTGGCAATAAAAAAACAAATGGCTTTGGTTCCCCAATTCATCCTCATAAAAGAAGGGAGATAATGGATCAGAGTAGCAACTGAATACGGGATGTAGAGGATAAGGAAATAGATCATCAGCTTCATAGCCCCTACATGAGCTTCGGTCTGGGGATTCCAAAATCCAGTGGCATTTCTCTGCATCGTCCGTATATGTCTTCTCAAGGAATGTATTAACAAGGAAGCAGAAGTTACATTAATGACGAATTGGAGAAACGAGCTCAAGACCAAAGAAGCCACCAAAGACAAGATGCTCTCATTGACGTCAAATGATGTGCCATTTCTCCTGCTCACAAACTCAGAAAACGATGACATCTGGCTAAGTACCACATACAGGAGAGTGGTGAAGGCAGAAATCAGCACACAGGCCAGCAGTAGCCTGGGAGTTTGGGAGAAGATATTCCGCTTCAGCGAGAGAAACACCCAGTGTTGGAAGCTGGTAATCTTCACACAGTACAAGCTGTTGAGCAAGGTCACAAACCAGAGACTGCTAGAGTCCAGAAACATCCAACACAACAGTAGAAAAGTAGACAGGTAGACTGACCTTTCAACATGTGGAGAGCTGAGGTAGATGATGTTCAGTAGAAACAATACTACCATAAGAAATCTGGTGATGCCCAAGCTGAACAGGATTCTATCAGAAGAAGAGATTCTGTGGCTTTTGACCCAAGTTCTATAGCTAACCACTGAAATAAACAGACTCATAATGATTCCTACAAAATTTAAAATAGCGGAGGAAATAACAACAAATAAATAGAACACCTGAGACATCTTTACTCATGGAAGACTCTGCAGTTGTGGCTGATGGTGGGGGCAGGAGAAATGGTGAAATGTATAAGCAGGCACAAGTGTCCAGCTTAGGAAGAACCTCTCCTTTATTTTTCCCCAGCGTGGCAAATGAGCCATTTGTGGTCTAAGAGCCAGCTGATTTTACTGAGATGCAAATCTTCCAAGGATTGCATTACATTTCTTCATTCATATCCTGCTTTCCTTAGAAATGCTTAATTAAAACAAGCTTAGATACCCTGAAAGCCCACTCCTCCAAACGCAGGAGGGCTGAGGAAGGACTCACACAATCTCCAAGGTCTTCAAATGCAGTTAGACAGCCCCAGTCCTCATAACCCCAGAATACAGTGGAAATCCCCAGGCACTACTCCTACCAGCCCCCTCCCATCCACGTAGCCATGGAATCAACCCACACCCAAATTCTCTCTCCCTTCCACTCTGCTGATGCAGTTGCCAGTTTTTCCAGTGCTCATTCTGGCCATGTTGTTGTCACTCTTTATCTCTTAGCACTAACAGTGAGTTACAGTTATCTAATGGATTGAGTCCAAGGCCCTGACATCTCCTCAGGAAAGCTTTTTTCAATAAACTGCATCCTTTTATGATGTTTCCTTCACAAGCTACATACACAGATCTGTGCCAAAATCATTGGCTCTGTTCTGTCTTTCCTTAGGAAGGAAAAAAAGCCCTTTCATGTGATTATTTATTTTTGCAAATCTAGGTTTAAATTTAAAATACATGTGGCTGTTTGGTTTTTGTTTGTTTGTTTGTTTGTTTTCTGTTTTTAGGAGAGATTTTTGTTACAGGGTATGTGTGTTCACCAGAGAGATAGAGAGACAAAGCATGAGAAGTCACCTCCTGGGGGAATGGCCACACCACAATTCCTTCTCCTCCATTCTCCTCTCAGGATCTTGGGCACGCACGCACATGCACCCAGCATGAGTTTTATTCTGTTTTTTTCAGAATTATTTTATTTAACTTTGTTCATTTATTTACTTATTTTAACTTGACCAGAGAAGGATGGAAGGGAATTAGTGAGAGTGTAAGCTGCCACATCCAGGACTCGAACCGCAGTCAGTCATGTGGGAATCCATCACCCTTAACCACCACGCCACCTGCCGACCCTGCCCAGCATGAGTTTAAGCTGTTGGTCTGGAACTCCAACTGCAGTCGACTACATGGAAGCCCAGTTATGTAACCACTATACTGTCCACTGGTTCCCATGTGGCTGTTTTTCCTCCTAGATATTCAACTGTCCAAAGTACTCTGCCTTGACATATGGTAATACAGTAGTTGTAGTTTCATGGGCTGAATACAGCACCTCATTGCCTGATTCTCTGTAACTGCTCAGATGGTAAAGGACACAATATGCCTGACAAATGCTACGTTGGAGGACCATAGATAAGTGCAAGAGGATAGCAGCTCTTACCTGCTCTGGGAGTTTAGTGGAACCCAGGTGCAATCCTGGATTAAGCCACACGTATGCTAACAACTCAGCATCAGGATAAAGCACAAAGTTCTACTACTAAATCCAAATGGAAATAGACAAGAAGGAGCTAGGATATGACAACCAGGGGGCCAGTAGGTGACTTGGTGGTTAAGGCACTGGATTCCCACGTGGCGGACCATGGTGAGTCCCAGACCTGGAGGCTTGAAACACACCAGGCACGTGTGTGTGTGTGTGTGTGTGTGTGTGTGCCCAAAATCCCAAGAGGGTAATAAAGGAGAAGGGACTGCATCACGGCCATCCTCCCTGAAGGGTGATTTCTCACTTTCTGTCTCTCTGTCTTTCTGTCTCTCTGGTGAACGCACAAACCCCACAGTAAAAACCTCTAAAAATAATTTTTTTTAAAATAATTATGAATAAGTTCATAATTAAAGGGAAAATTATAGCATGGATTTCATTTAATTATCCATAAAGTACAGTAGCCCCCTTTATCCATGGTTTTGCTTTCTGTGGTTTCAGTTACTCACAGTTAACCACATTCTGAAAATACTGTCATGGCTCACTATTAAGCCACAATCACCCAAAGTAGATGACCTTCCTCCTGACACAGTCTGAAGGTCAGTAGTATCTACTGCTGTGTCACAATGCCTATGTCATTCACCTCACTGTGTCTCCTCACACAGCATTGTGTCGTCATCACAAAAAGGACAAGTATAGTACATTAGGACGTTCTGAGAGGGAGAAAAAAACGCATTCACATAACTTTCATTATAGCATAGCACTATAATTGACCTATTCTATTATTGTTACTGTTCATCTCTTACTGTGCCTAATTTATAAAATAAAACTTTATCATGTATGTATGTACAGGAAAAACATATGCATAGGGTTCAGTACGACCCACGGTTCAGGCCATCCATGGGGCTCTTGGAATGTGTTCCCCATGCACAAGGAGGGACTACTATACATGACTGCAATAAAGTAATTGAGCTGAAATATTACAAATACCATATTTAAATAGGATAAGTAATATTAAGATATAAGAAATAAATGTTCCAAAAAGAGGGAGAAGCCCAGAATTAGGGAGTAGTAGATCCAACCCAAAATGTGATGTACTACATGTTGGGTTCTCAGTAGTATAGTTAAGATGGTTAGTGTGGTGGTTAAGGTGCTGGATCCCACATGCAACCTGTGTGGTTGGAGTCCCAGACCCAGCAGCTGAAAAACACAGCAGGTGCATGTGTGTGCATGACCAAAATCCCAAGAGGAGAATGGAATAGAAGGAACTGAGGTGTGGACATCCCCATCGGGAGAGCTGGGGTGAGAGGGAAGGAGTGTTTTCATACATTTCCTCTCTATCTCTCTGTCTCTCTCTGGCAATCACACACAATTTGTAGCAAACTTTAAAAAAAAAGAAATAGATGGCTAGCATGATCAGTGAATAAGCTTGTTCTGTCAGAAGTTATTTCAAAAAAAAAGAAGTTATTTCAGAAAGGGTCAACATTAAGTAAAAGAGTCAAGACCCTTTCTCCCTCTAGATGAAAATTTGACCTTTGGTGAGACTTTCTGGCCTTTCTGGCACTGTTTTCCTTGTCAAACTGATAAGGTAAGAACTTCAATTATGAATTATGATTTTAGACAAAACAAGGCCTTGATTGCAAATATCACCCTGACTGGAGAGAACTAGAAGTGAACTATAAACAGAGACCCATATATTGAGTGTTGTGACTCTCCACATGTGCCTGTCCCTTAACTCAACCCTGGAAGAAATATCTATGAAATTATGAGAGACATTTGCTCATTTGGGGAATGAAGCTTTTAATTTAAAGCAGCTGTGGCCATTATCCTAAAGTGGATCGCTTCTCCTTGCACCTGAGCTGGATGGCCTACAGCAAGGATTCTGCAAAGGAGGAAGGCCTGCCACTACCCTGTGGTAAGCTGGGTCCCTGCGCACTGTCCATCTGAGTGGACTGAGGTAGTCTTGTATGTTTGACTCTACACTGGACCCAAAGAAGATCAGGGGACATTCGAGAAAAATGTTGCTTTTTTTTTAAGGTTTATTTATTTATTATCATTATTTTTCAATTTGATTTAACTGAAGAGAAACAGAGAGAGAGAGAGCAAGCTACCAAGTCCAGAGCTCGAACTATGATTGGCCATGTGGGAGTCCAGCACCTTTAACCACCACACCACCTGCCGCCCCCATGAGAAAAATATTCTTAAAGTACAACCAAAGGGATCTGATGACAAAATGCATACTGAAGCCATAAAGAAAGGAAGAATCTGGGATGATTTTCAGAATTCTGATGCATTTAGAATACATATACACACACTTATATGTCTTTTAGTGGATATCTGTGTAATTTATATTTATATTTTAATAAATAGCTTAATTATATAAGAAATTATGCTGATTCACATCTTTTCAGAAGCAAAGGGTGAAATTAGATTAGATGTACAACAGATTTTAGATGGAAGAGAGCCAGAAGAGGTGCATAGAGTACTCAGACAGTAATATAGGTTTTTTTTTTTTTTTTTTGGAGAGGTTTTTGCTATAGGGCACGTGCATTCGCCAGACAGACAGAGAGAGACAGAGACACAGAAAGCAAGAAATCACCCCCCAGGGGGGATGGCCACTCCGCAATCCCTTCTCCTCCATTTTCCTCTCGGGATCTTGGGCACACACGCATACACGCCCGGCATGAGTTTTAAGCCACCGGGTCCAGGACACGAACTGCGGTCGACTACATGGGAGTCCAGCGACATAGCCATTACACTAACTGCTGGTCCCGACAGTAACATAGGTTTGATGGCTGCAAAAAGTAAGGGATAATGAAAGAGAACTGGGTGGGGAAAGTCCTGAACTGGAGCATAGGTCTAAGAAAGCTTCAGTCAAGCAAGCTGATGGAGAGGCTTTGGGCCAAAACTGCCTGTTGGAGGAGCCCCATGTCTCCACAGAGTAGATCTGCCACAGCACTGCACAGTGCTCCATCCTGGCTGGGAGAGGCCTGCAGACAGGCAGCTGGAGCCATCAACCAGCTATGCTCCTCACAGAAATGACCTGAGCAGCACGTTTTCATGGTTGCCTCACGGGGGTCATAAGATAAAGATCACCCTCTTGTGATAGGAGGAACCCTTTGTATTCTGAAGCATCTATTTCAAAAATGCAAAGATAAAATTTTTTTAGAAGTATTTAATTTTTTTTTAATTTTGCAATAGGGCACAGAGGGAGATGGGGTGGAGGGGTAGTGAGAAAGCAAGCCACCAGGTCCAGGACTCGAACCACAATTGGCCATGTGGAAGTTCAGTACCTTAACCAACACGTCACCTGTTGGCCCCATCAAAGATAAAATATTATACCCATTTATGTGTCTTTTTACCCATGAGATGCGATGTTTTTGAGAACAGGAACTGTGTCTGGTTTGTCTAACACAGCACTTGGTACACAGTGAACACTAAATAAATGTCTATATTAGGAATAAGTGAACTGAGGTCAAGATCAGCCAGAATCAAAATGGAGTAAGAAATATAATCATTCCTGGAATATTATATCAGCATCCAGCAGCTAGACAGACACCATCCCCTTCTCAGAGAGATCTGCTAGCAGTGCAATAAGGGTACACACCTGAGCAACCAGGGAAGTTCAGAAATCCTCCCTCTCTGACTGTCAATGTCCAATTTGGCAGCAGGTGAATACTGAGGCTACATAGAGGATGGCCCAGGAGCTCCATTCAGGAACTTCTGAAAACATATTTTTCAGGGTTAACCTGGAAATACTCTGGCCATCAGTCCAACTCAACCCAGTCACAATGAAATTTAATGGTAGTGGTGTCAACAAAAATTAATCACTTTACAAGCTCAGACACATAGAAAAAAACAGATTCTCTATTTTGTCCACAAGTAACATGATTTTCTCCTGAGCCGCCACCTGCTAGTTGGGAGAGGTGTTTCATCCAATAGAATAATGCCAAGCGTGTCTTCAGAAAATGTTCAGTCTCTTTAGCTTTTAAAACAAAAATCTCTGAGATACCCTCTCTACCCCATGTCTCTCTCCTTTAATTAGGGGCCAGATGTATGAGGAGAAGGGTGGGATTAATTCTACCTCATAGTGCCAGAGCAGTGTCTGTATCCTCTCCCTCAGTGGCCTGGTCCCCTCTGGCTTCCAGAAGAGGTCCTCTGACCCCTGGCTACTGCACCCTGCCACATTCAAGACTGAGTCTGTGCTTTGCTCCCACTGACCACAAACTGAGAGCATTTAAACAGTCTTCAAAGTGGGCAAAATCAGGACTCTCACCTGCCTTACTCAAAATTCCTTTCCCCTCTCTTTTTCCTTCCTCTGTCCCCTAGGGTCTTGAAGGAGCAGGCTGCCCCTTACATAATGTTCTCTTAAACCATCCACAACAAGCTTCATGGATTTGCTATTATAAGAAAGGACTCCAGGGACAAGTAGGTGATGGAGTGGTGCTGGACTCCCACATGGCTGACCGTGGTTTGAGTCCCAGACCTCATAGCTTGATAATCACACTAGGTTTGAGAAGGACCTGCGATGTGGCCATCCACTCTGAGGGGCAATTTCTTACTTTACCTTCACTGTCTTTCTCAGGGAGCACATATGCCCTATGGCAAAAACCTAAAAAAAAAAAAAAAAAAAAAAAAAAAAAAAGACTCCAGAGGTAGCAGCCTCAATTCTTGATAGGCTAAAATAATAGTAGCTAGGGGCTTGCAAGTAGTTTGGTGGTTAAGGTGATGGACTCCCACGTGGTCAACTGTGGTTCAAGTCCCAGACTCAAGAGCTTGAAAATCAAGTCATGCACATGTGACCAAATCCCAGGAGGAAAATGGAGGGGAAGAATTGCAATGTGGCTATCCTCTTGGGGGGTGATTTCTTGCTTTCTCTCTGTCTTCCTCTCTCCAGTGAGGGAACACATAATGTGGCAAAAACCTAAAAAGAAAAATAGTAGCTCATATTTATCCCTATATTAAGCTCTAGTTGCTAAAATGCTTTACATACATTATCCTACCTCACCAACCCCATGAAACATGCCTATTTTACAGTGAAGTCCAAGGAGGTTTAGTAACTTGCCAAGGATTGTGTTTCTAATAAGTATTGGGGGTCAGGATTTGACGCCAAGAGTGTTTGACTGTAGAACTAACATTCTAATTAACACACTTAGCTGCTGTTTTATATATTTTCTAATCTTATAAAATGTAGAAGAAGAAAAAAAAAAAAAAAAGAAAACAAAATATAATTGTTGTAAGCAGTTCCTAAAGTCTATAGGATCACTTTTACTTTTTTCTTTTCCTTTTCTTTTTTTTTTTTTTTTTAAGTCTTGCCATAAGGCATATGCACTCACTGGAGAGAGAGACAGTGATAGGGAAGGTGATAAATCCCCCCTAGGAGGAGATGGCCACACCTCCATCCCTTCTCCTCCATTCTCCTCTTGGGATTTTGGGTATGCATGCACACACACCCAGCATGATCTTCAAGTCACCAGGTCCAGGACTTGAACCACGGTCGACTACATAGGAGTCCAGCGACATAGCCATTATTCCAACTGCTGGTCCCACCTGCCCGTGCTGGTCCCACCTGCCAGTGCTCCTGTTGTACAATATCCCTTCTATTTTCCAAAGGTAGATGATCAGGGCTACCTAGATGTTCTTAAATTTGTGTTGTGGCTTTCCTGTCTTGGGATAGGTAGAAAGGAAAACCAGTGTTATTTGTTTAACTTTTCAAGAAGTGATTCCTTGCTTTCTGTCTCTGTCTTTCTGGCGAGCGCATGCGCCCTACAGCAAAAACCTCTCAAAAAAAAAAAAAAAAAAAAAAAAAAAAGCACTGGCAGGTACTGAAATTGTTTGAGAAATACTGGAATGTGTTTTTTGCTTTTTTCATTTATAATTCTTCTGAACCAAAATATGACTCACTGTCATCACATTTTAAAACTTATGAACTTTACCCAAGCGATCAGAAGGTATCAAAAATGAAAAGTAATCCCATGGGACATAAAACACAGTGGTCACTAATGGAAAATTTGAAGGTCTCATATGTTGCTATTGGTTCGTGTGTTAAAAGCCAATGCACCAAAGAAAATATGTGTTTGGAAGGGACACAGGCCTTAGGAACCAGCTCTATCATGTAATTTGATTCCAAATGTACAGACAATTCCAACCCCCATAATTTGATCCAAAGCACCGGGTCAGAGGGGAGAAAAGAAGCCATACCTTGGTCCCCTGTGCATGAAGCAACTTGATTTAACAATCTTAAGGGGTTTAGGACCTGAAACTAATTAGTTGAAAGCAAAAAGTTATACTTTCTAGGTTTTCACACAATAAAACCTAAGGCATTAGGTAATTCTGTCCCATGTCCTAGGACTCTGCAAGGAGCCAGCAGATTAGGCAATTCTCTGATGGGTTTAGAAGACAAAAATCCTCTCCAAATTAGCCAGGCTTGCCATCACTGAGCCTCTACCAACAGGTGAGACTCCCTTCCTCAGCATCTCACCTACTACCCAGACCCATGCCCAACTCCCACCCCCAACTTTGCTGAAAGGCAGTCTGAATACAAAACAAAACCTGAAGTTTTCCAGAAGTCACCCCAAATTTCTCTGAACAGGGAGTTGGAAGTGGGCTGGGGATACCAAATTTCCTCTTGGGGAACTAAATGCATTACCACATCAGACTCTCACTCAGGGAATTCTACACTTTGCACTCACATTGTAGGTGCCGATAAACTGCAGTGGCAATGTCAGCAGGTTCACTGTATCCATCTTAATCTGCTTGGCCAGGATAGGATGATGGGGCCCCGACGGGAATAGAAGGGAGAGATCCCTACAGAAGTCAGCAGAAGGCACCAAGAGTTAAAGAACAACTAAGCCAAAACCTCTAGTGGGATGTTACACTGAATTAAAAGTAAGGAAAACCCCAACAGCTAAGCCAAAAGGCAGAATCGGGAGTTCAGGTAAGGGCTATAAGGTCAGAGCTAGGACAAGTGTTGAAGAGTGCGTAAGACTGAGTTCAGGAGCGAGGGGTCAGTGTGGACAAAGCAGATGCCAATCAAGCATGGATTTCCACAGTTAAATTTTCTGTACTGAAGAGAAGCACAGATTATTATTATTATTATTAACTATTAGGTGGAGAAAAGACTAATTTAAAAATTCTTATATTTTAGTAAATTAAGGGCGAAAATAAGTCATTTTTCGAATTTCAGTAGATACTTTCCGTTTTGGGAGTACGTGCTTGCCACCAGGCAGAAACAAACAAGGAAGGTCACAGGAGAGGAAAAAGCACCTCCCATGTGGAATGATTACATTGCATTCCCTTCTATTCCACTTCTCCCTCTTTTCAGGATTTTGGGCATTCACACAAATGTGCCTGGCATGTTTCTCAAGTTGCCAGGTCTGGGATTTGACGTAAGCATTTAGCCATGTGGAATCTGGCTGCCTTAACTACCAGCCCATGAAGCCAGATCAGCAGAAACCGTTTCTAAAAGAAAATTTAGGTTTTTTCAGAATTAGAAATTCTCCTAATCACTTCAAAGAGGCAAGTATCAGTTTAAAAGCAAACTACTCAGACCAGAAGACATTTCATTTCCATAATTTTAGAAATGAGTATATAAATAACAAAACAACCCTAAAATTAATTCCTGGTTATATAAGACTAAATGTCAAGTAATGATCCTTCATGCTATGCCCAAATATACCCTCTTTCACAAAATAGCAATAATAATAGTAATACTTATATGTGTTTGTTCCATGTAGGACTCTAAGCACTTTTCATGTTTTAACTCACTCATTCCTTCCAACAACCCTATACAAAATAAATAAATATATATATATATATATATATATATATATATATATATATATATATATATATGTTATTACTATTTCCATTTTACAGAGAAAGAAAATTAAATAGAGAGAGGTTAAGAAATTTCCCCAAAGTTTGCTCAGTTCATGAGGACCTGGGTCAGGACTGGAAACAAGGCTGCCTGGCTTCAGGGTCTACATTCTCAGTCCCAACACTCTGTACTAAGAGTTGTATTAAAGCTAGAAATCCATATGCAGAAATGCCATGTGTCTTAACAATATGTCACGAGTTTGAGAATTCTTTGTGATATTAAACAATAATATTCTCATTGACTTGTAAAAATTGTTCAATAATGGGAAATTAATCAATATCTATGTGCTTCTATTTAAATGCAATTGAATAAACTTATAAAAACTACCTATATTTGACAAAACTATAATTTTTAAAAAGATACGCATTTTAGTTTAAAAAAAAAAACAAACCTGCTTGGTCTTTTACCTGATCTAAAAAGTAAAGTTACTTGAAAATTCATCTTATCAAAATAATAATGAAATGGGGACCAGCAGTTAGCGTAATGGCTATGTCATTGGACTCCCATGTAGTCAACTGTGGTTTAAGTCCTGGACCCAGTAGCTTAAACACATGCCAGGCACGTGTGCGTTCGTGCCCAAGATCCCAAGAGGAGAATGGAGGAGAAGGGATTGCGACGTGGTCATCCCCCCTGGGTGGTTATTTCTCTCTCTCTCTCTCTCTCTCTCTCTCTCTCTGTCTTCCTGGAGAGCGCATGTACCCTATAGCAAAAACCTCTCCAAAAAGAAAGAAAGAAAGAAAGAAAGAAAGAAAGAAAGAAAGAAAGAAAGAAAGAAAGAAAGAAAGAAAGAAAGAAAGAAAGAGGGAAGGAGGGAGGGAGGGAGGGAGGGAGGGGAAGGAAGGAAGGAAGGAAGGAAGGAAGGAAGGAAGGAAGGAAGGAAGGAAGGAAAGAAAGAAAGAAAGAAAGAAAGAAAGAAAGAAAGAAAGAAAGAAAGAAAGAAAGAAATGAAAAATTTGATTGGAACCTAGACTCCAGGAGTTTAATTTTTACTCTACTGCTTTCATCATCACACTATGGGTTTGCAGAAACTAATACCTTATGGGAATTGCTGTTTCTTATTGCTAGTTTTGCTAGTTAGAACGATAGGCTTCATTTACTGAGCACTTCACACTACACACTGCACTGAAATGTAGTCATGCATTGTCTCAGAAATCTCTGATCTTGTAAAGTTGATGTTAAAGTCCACAATTTTTTAAATCATTTTGTTCATCTTTTTATTTTATGATTTGTTCAAATTTAATTTTTGTACATATCTATGTACACAGTATGATTTCTCGAAGTATGTACATGACAATAAAATAAAAGATATTACCATATACATCATTTCCAATTAATAACTTTACATACTTACGTTTGTTAAGTGTAGTCCATAATTTAAGATGAGGGAAGAGAGTATCAGACAGCTCATTAAAGTAACTCGCCTGAGGTCAAAAACTTTGGAAAACTGAGAGAACTAAGTTAAAGCTCACATCTACAAGATCACATATGCTCTCTCCTTCAAATCTACTTTACTGTTTTGGTTATATCCATTTATCAGCTTGTATCAAATTTAAGATGAAACTAATATTCAGATGCATTATGCTGAGATGATGATTATTAAAATACAGCTCCATTACAGATTTATACAGTGAAAGCATCCCTACTACCTTATTTTCCAAAGATTTGTAAACCCTACCAAAACAAGCACACGTAGAGAGGCCATGAGATGTGTAGCTTTCATCATGGAATGAGTGTCCAGGTGGGACCTGAGACAAAGCAGTCAGTGTCTCTCTCCTAAATGACACAACCAGTAGCATTGGAGGGTTAGGAAGAGCCTGGTAGTCTTGAACCAGGCTGAAGGACTCCCCGGGCTGCATCCTATGCCCTCTGCTACCCTATAGGGGACAGTCTCTTGGATTCAGGTTTCAGATGACCAAATTGACACCGGAGCATCTTCACAAACATTTGCTTCATTCTGTTGTTCCCCAGAACAAGAATAAATGAGTGACCAGAAGGATAAATCATTGCAATTATTAAACCAGTCATCCTAGCCATTCTAGTTTCTGGTATGAAATGACTAGATGACGCAGTTAAATAGGCAAGAAAATAAAGTAAGAGAAGAAAAAGGGAGGAGAGGATAGTTTTGATAGCCTTTTTGTGGGCCTCAGTGCTTGGATCTTTGGAGCTGAGACCATTTTGCTTCATCTGCCGTGTGTGCCTCCCCAGAGAGAGGATGAGCAGAATGTAGGAGGCCAGGGACACAAGAAAGGAAGGGAGATTCCACAGAGTGCCAAGAACATGGACCAGATCATATTCACTTTTCTTTCTGAAGTATTCAGTTGTATTCTCTGTGCCATCAATTCTACTGAGGATGGAATAAATCTTAAATTCGTTGGTCAGAGATACGCAACTGCCACAAGATGAGAGGAGCGCACCCAACAGCATGCAGACAATCACCTTGAAAACTCTCCACTTAAGCCAGAGAAATAAGGCGTAGGAGAAACTGGCGATTTTCAGGCAGTAGAGGACACTGAGACAGGTGGTAAGCCAAATGCTCATATGGTTTGTAAATGTCCAGAAAATATCAATAACTTGCATTGCTGTCCCTGAATCATGGGCATCAGAACAGGACACTAATAAAGCACTATCACTGAAGATAATCGACAGCTGAATGATCCTGGAAAGGGCCAGGCTGGTGATGATGAAGTCAGACAAAGAGATTCTCTTGCTCTTGAACCAGCTGCTGCCATTGACCAACCCAATAAAACCATTTGCCAGAGTTCCCAGAATGAACAGAATAGCAGACAGAACCAGAAATACCCCTTCGGTGAGCTGCAACATGTCAGCTTCTGGGAGCCCTTATCTTCGCTCTTTCTGTTGATGAATACGATTCCTTGCTGAGCTGTATTTTATTTTTCTTTTTGTGAACGTATACTCTCTTCCTGTTGCTCCACCGTACCTGTCTTTTGTTTCCGCCCAATTTAGTCTGCAGTAGAGCACATTTAATGAACCTTCTCTGGCTCAGATTAGTCTGTCCTCGTTACAGGTGACATAGATTGCCCCATTCTGACTACGATCCTAAACTCGGCAGCTATTTGCTAAAATGCAAATAGAGTAGTGTCCAGTGTCATACAGAGAAGGAAGAGATCTGGGTCACAAAGAAGATGGACAACTTGGAATCCGTTTCAAAGGAAAGGATTCTGAACCACTCAAAACAGAAAAGTGAGTGCCACTAGAAGAATCACTCATCAGAGTGAGAAGTCTTTTCCTCAGGTGGGAGGACACAGAGACATATGCAGAGCAGGAAAGATACCAGAATTCTACCATGAGGCACTGCCAGCCTGAACAGAGGGGAGCTTATGTGCATAAAATAAACAATTACAACATTTTTTAAAAATTCAGTGCCACTGGTTCTGGATTAGAATGAAAAGGTATGACCCTCAGAACATGCCTTATATGAGGGAAGGGGGGGGGGGGGAGCTGGGTGGTCCATGCCCCTCGCAACATGCTTTATACGGGGGGAAGAGGAGCTGGGGGGTTCATGCCCCTTAGAGGATGCTTTATATGGGGGAAGGGGCCAGGTGTGAACCAAGTTATTGACTAGCAAGCCATGGAACTCTTTTTTTAAATTGTTTTGTTCTAGTTTTGTTTTACACTAGTATACTAGAATTCTAGAGAAAGGTAAACAGCTTTAAGTTACCATCTCCACCCTCCCACAGCTCACTCATGAAAATTCCTTAAAATAAACATGTTAAAATACTACTGGGAGGGGCCGGCAGATAGCGTGGTGGTTGAGGGCACTAGATTCCCACATGGCGGACCATGGTTCGAGTCCCAGACCTTCTCACTTTCTCTCTCTCACTCTCACTCTTGCTCTGTCCCTCTCTGGTCAAATATAAATAGATAGGTAGGTAGGTAGGTAGGTAGGTACTTAGATGATAGATAGATAGATATAGATAGATCTAGTTAGACAGATAAATAAATATGGAAGAAAGACAGGCAAACTACTAAGAAAAATGACTGTTGGATCTAATCTCAATAAGAGTAAAACTCTCAAGTGTTAAAGTGTTGCTTTATATTATGGGTCTAATTAAACATTCACATATTTATCTTTTAGCTACAGTCTTCCTTTTTCCTTCTTCAAAGTACCCCAATTTCCTTTGGGGAAGACACTTTCTCTCATTCTCAGCCATATGGGACTGGGTAAAATTAAACCTACCCTTGCCTCTAGAGTGGCTCCTATCTGGTCTATGGCATCAGACTACCTCATCTCCTCTGGCTCTATGACTGATTCAATAACAGATCTTTCAACCAGTCTGGACCAAAGAAACCTGATGAGACATGAACTGGGGTTATGGGGAAGGGGATTGGTGACATGCAGCCTACTTTCCAAATGCTATAGGAAGAGATCCCTCTTTCCTATCCTGACTGAGAAGGTATGAGGATGTGAGATCTGGAATGTGGCAATTTTAGGAGGAAGTCAGCACCAGGAAGAGGCAGAGAGAATTCAGCCCACAGCAGTATTTTTGCAGCTGCTAGACCCAACTTCACCATAGCTTCCTCCACCCTTTTTGGCTACATCTCAACAAATACCTCTTATTAGATCAGTCTGAGTTGAATATTTTGTTACGAGCAACATAAAATGACCTGTCCCTACTGAAACTCTGCATGACAGTTACATAACATTCCTGTGAAAAGGACAAATACTTCATGGTTTCATAGGATAAAATTAAAAACTATTATTGCTGTCTCTCTTGGATTTTAATGCTTAAAAACATACAAAAATTCCAAAGCTTTGTGTCCTGACATCTGACCTTTCTTGATAAGCAAATTCAGAATGGAATCATTTATTAAATCAGATTAACAGAAACATGTCTATCAATTAGGAAATGGCCCTTTTTGTACTATATCAAAATAAAATAGTTCAATACTTGGCACATAGCAAATGCTCATGGAATATTTAAGAAATGGAGATTTGGGGGCCAGCAGATAGCATAGTGGTTAAGGTACTGGACTCCTGCATGGCCAAGTCCTGAACCTGGAAACTTGAAACACTCTGGGCACATGTGCATTCGTGCCCAAAATCCCAAGAGGAGAATGGAGAAGAGATTGTGGCATAGTCGTTCCCCTGGAAGATGATTTCTTACTTACTCTCTCACTTCAGTGAGTGCAACACTACAGCAAAAACCTCTCCCCCCCCCCCCCCCCCAAAAAAAAGATGTAGTTTTCTGGTTATATCTTAATTTCTGATTAACTGAAGGTTAATTATAAAGTAACCCCCCCTGCACCTACCATTTCCTCTCTTGAGAAAATCTCTGTAAATGCATAAGTGCACTTCCGTCAGTACAGTGTAGTGAGCATAATTGCACTAGCAAGCCATGGAATTCCTACCTACCTGAACACTTGAACAATCACAATAAGGAAGTATAACATATAAGCTATTCAAAAAATGAGCCTTTCAGAGAACACAACCACTGTATAAATAAGTCAACAGTAATTCAAGCTGACAGTAATCATTCACAGATACTACCTGTCAATCAAAGTCATATTTACCTAAAACACTGCCTTACAAATTTTAAACAGGTTCAACAGTAATAATTTCTGTATGTGCCACAATTTAAGTATATGTACCAAATGTATATACATACTGGGAATGCAAAGGTTTCACAAAGCCCTATTTCCCTTTTCTACATGAGTAATAATCTGATATTTTCTATCCTGTTTTATCTCTTTTAATGCCACTTGCATCTCACAAAACTGATTTTTATAATCCACTAATGAGTTATGATACTGTTTGAAAACACACATTTGAAGAAAGCAGAAAGGAATCAATGCTATCAAGATAGAAAATAGAGTTCAGCGACATTACCTAATAATATGCTTTTAGATCCCTTCAGAAGGACCTCACAAGGCCAGTCACAGAGCCAAGTTATTAAGGGAGCTAGTTGGCCAACCACAGTTCAAATCCCAGCCTGGTGGCTTAGAAAATATGCCATGTGGGAGTGTGTGTGCGCCCCTAAAATTCCTGATAGTATAGAGAAACTGAGGAGAAGGGATTGTGGCATGACCATGCCCCATTGGCAGGTGCTTTCTCCCTCTCCCTTTCTCTCTCACTCACTCTCTCTCACAAGTGCTTGCAACCTCTGACTGAAAACACAAACAAACAAACAAACAAAAACTCACAGAGTGGCAGAAAATAAGTCTGTAAGAATGAGATATAGTCTTGTCTGGATATATGCCAAGTAACCTGCCAGATGAACCTCAGTGTTTCTGGCATTACACAGTGTACAATTTGATCAAAGAACACTGTTTTTTTTTTTTAAAGAAACAAAATATTTTTTGTACAGATGCATAATGTATTATGTTTTAAGCTAAGTGTTAGAAAGAAAAAAGTTTTAAAAAATGTTTTAAAGAATTATTTATTATTATCATTTTTCAATTTGATCAGAAAAAGAGAGAGGAAAAGTGAGAAAGCTACCAGGTCCAGGACTTGAACCTTGGTCAACAATGTGAGAGTCCAGCACCTCAACCTCCACACCACCTGCAAGTTCCAGTTTTAAAATTTTTTAAAGTTTATAAAGTAAAAATGTTAGAGTAACCTAAGGTAAGGACTAACAATTGGCATAATGGCTATGTTGCTGGACTCCCATGTAGTCAACCGTGGTTCGAGTCCCAGACCCAGTGGCTTAAACTCATGCCATGCCCAAGATCCTGAGAGAAGAATGGAGGAGAAGGGATTGCGGTATGGCCATCCCCCCCGGGAGGTGATTTCTTGCTTTCTGTCTCTCCGTCTCTGTCTTTCCGGTGAGCACACATGTCCTATAGAAAAAACTTCTCAAAAAAAAAATATAAAAAAGTAACCTAAGGTAATGTGCTATTGAAGAAAGAGAAGTATTTTTTTATAAATTTAGTGTACCCTAAGTGTACAGTGTTTTTAAACACTACAGGCCACTCACCACTAACTCGTGGATTCACCCAAAGCAACTTCCTGTACTACAAGAAATCAATGCAAGCTCCATTCATGGTAAGTGTACTAATTTTTATTTTTATACCTTATTTTTACTGTACTCTTTCTATGTTTAGATACACAAATACCTAGTATAGTTTACAGTTGCCTATAGTCCTCTATATGGATTATGCTGTACAGGTTTGCAGCCTAGGAGCAATAGGCTACACCGTGTAGCCTAGGTGTGTGGTAGGCTCTACCATCTAGGTTTATCTAAGTGTACTCTATGATGTCTGAATGACAAAATTGACTAATGGCACATCTCTTGGAACATGTCCTCATTGTTTTATTTGTTTGGTTTTGTTTTTAGTTTTTGTTATAAGGTGCATGTGCTTGCCAGAGAGAGGTGGAGGGCGAAAGAGAGAGAGAGCCCAGGGGAGATGGCCTTGCCCCAATCCATTCTCCTCCAATCTCCTCCTAGGATTTGGGGTATGCATACACACATACCCAGTGTTATTGCCAAAACACTGGGTCTGGACCTCGAACCATGCAGTTGGCCATGTGGGATCCAGTGTGTTAGCCTCCATGCCACCTGCTAGTCCCATATCCCCATTATTAAAAAACACGTGACTGTATCACCTTTTATATTCTTTTATGAGAACAAATAGAACCAAAATAAATATCCTCCTGTATACTAAAACTATCCAATGAGGAGAAAGTTTAGAATATAAAACATACAAAAATACATGTCATATTCCATTTCATGTTTGATCATACTTTTCTCTCTTTTTTTTTTTTTTTTACATTTAATCACTGTGTATCATTATAGCAAGCTAAATGAATTTTCCCATCATAAGTACACTGCATATTGGCCCAAAGACATTACCATATACATTATAATCAACTGATATTTCTTTCCATTTTGGATCCTCTAAATGTCTTTTAGTTTATTTTTTTCTATGAGGAGAGATGGAGAGGCACAGAGAGAGAGACAGAGACAGAGACAGAGAGACAAAGAGAAGGCAGCCTCAATAGGGTCTTCACACCAAACTGTATCCCCAATCTCAGCTGGCCCAGATCACAGGCAGCATGCATACCCAACATCCTTAGGGAGGTTCTGGGATGTGAACCCAGGGCCTTTCCCGTATGGGTCCTGTTGCATTACCTCTGTGACACCTGGCATTGATCATACTGTTTTACTAGTCCTATTTTTATTTCTTCCAAAATTAATTCTTGTACCTTCTCATAAATTGTTGTTAAATAATTTATAGCTAACTGTAATTTTTATTTTTCATCTTTTGATTCTTTCCCAGGACAGTGTGCTTCCATATTAACTAGTGACCAGAGTTCAAGTTACCAAAGACTTTGTTGGCTACCATTGTTATTGTTGCTATTATTCTCACTGATATGAAGTGGGAATAGTTATACCATTCCTATTTTTAATACAAACACAAAAGTACTTATACTACATCTAAAAATCACAGAATTAGTAATGGCTGTTTCCAAAAGGTAAGTTGGTCACTGTCCACCAAAATAGCTACACATATTCCACATCCAATTCTACAGATCTTTCAGCGTTAAACATGGCTGGCTGGAGACATCACTACCAGAGCTCCCTTTGTTATCTTTCATTCCAGGCTACAGATATCCAGAAAAACTACTGAGAGATCATGCTCTTGCTCTCAATCATCCTTTTGAGTAACAGACCAAAGAAAATGTATCAGCCAGAGCCCTGGCATGGAACAATTGACCTACTCATACTGGGTAATTTTATAAAAGTTTTTAAAAAGGGATCGTTTACAAAGGTGTTGATAAAGTATAGGAAAACCAAGGTACAGTACCCCAGGCTAGTAATGGTGAGTTATCACACCACTGACAGAGAGAAAGAGAGAGAGATTAAGGGGACCTCACAGTAGCAGAGATCCTTCAGTTGGGCAGCCTAGAACGGAGTGAACTGAGAATAAACCTCATGCTAGAAGGCATTCCAGTATCATCTTCTACCCTTTCATTATTCTGGCACTTTCCCCTCTGAAACATACACATACACATACACATACATATACACATACACATAATGGTGCACATCCCTGCATCATTCCTGCTGCTACTAATCTGTATGACCAATGTGCTGGAAAAAAAAAAAAATGCCAGCAGTACACTTAGACTGGCATCGAGACAAGGCAGAGATAATATCTGTTTATATCAACCAAGGTTCACATATCTGAAGGGTACAGAAGGAAGTCAGCATTGCCGGGGTACACAGCAGAGAGGACACGATATTAACTAATGATAAGTGGAGCAGAGGCTTCCGGGTCCCCTGCAATCCTTACTGGAGGGTTCACAATGGCAAGTAATAAGTCCAATTAAGTGAGCATCTCATCAGAATTATGAAAGCTCAACCTCAAACCAAGCTCATCTTTATGAACAGAGAGTGCATTCCATGTGCTTGGGCAGGTGCATCTTATCAATTCTTATGTCAGACTCTATAAAATCCCACTACAGAAGAATATGGTCCATGAGAATGAATCCAGGCCTCATTTATTAGCTATTTTCATCTTGTAATTTCCAGTTGCTTTTAATACATATTATTTTTATTATTTATATTAATACCATTCATACGCTGATACTTCCAAAACGTGTATCTCAATGCTGGACCACTCTTCTGAACACATACACATGTACATCCATTCACTTATTTGACCTAACTTGGCTCTATCAGACATCTCTAACTAATCATGTCCAAAACAAGCCTCTCAATTTACCCCTATTAAAAAAAAAAAAAAAAAAAAAGCCACCCATGGTGGCAGAGTGATAGCATGACACTCTGCAATGTTGAGGACACATGGCAGGTTCCCAAGTTCACAGCCTGAGGTCTCCCTGTACATGTTAGATGCAAACATATGTGCCCATAATCCTGGCTGACTGAAGCTAAGAGTGGATCATGACATGTGGCATCAATTCATCCAAAATGACTTACTGATGTGACTAGTGCTATCTTGGATAGATACAAAATGCACAGGTTTGCACAGAGGAGGGACCAAATACTGCCTGGAGTCGTCACAGACTTAAGAGAAGTTTGGGGCCAGCCAATGGCACCATAGTAATACAAAGCTCTGTGATGCTGGGCCCACATGGGAAGAAGGTCCTAGGTTCACATCCCAAGGCTTCTCTGTGTATGCTAGGTACACACATGTATCTGTGATCCTGGCTGGCTGAGGGGGCAGACTGTGGTATAAAGTTGAGGGTGACACCATCTCTCTTTACGAAGAAATTTTTTAAAAAACTAAAAATAAAACTATAGATATTGGAAATGTCTTTTTAAATGTCTTTAAAAATAAATGAATTCACTTGGCAGGCAAAGTAGAGGGAATTTCATATACTACAGCAATAGAAGGGATAATGGCAGGGCTGATGATGGCACAGCAGTGAAACATGATGCCCTGTGAGGCAGACCCACTACATGGGTAGATTGCCAGTTTGCAGCTGGAGACCTCCCTGGGTATGCCAAGCAGGTATGCACCCATGATTTAAGTTAGCTAAGGAAAGGCTAGGGGTGGAGCATTGCAACTAGACCCTGCTGGGGTGCTTCTTTCTCACTCATGGAGTAAATGCTTTTAAAGGAATAATGGTGACAATGACTTATCAAATAACAATGTATTACCTGAGCTAGAAAATAATAAACATAGTGTTTAATTATGTGCTAAGTATCATTCTAAGGCATCTATATTCCCTCAATTTTTTTTTTTTAGTTTTTTGTTTTTGTTTTTGTTTGTTTTTGGTTTTTTTTGGTAGTAGGGTGCATGCATTTGCCAAAGACCAAGAGAGAAGCTAAGTGAGAAATCACTCCCCAGGGGGGATGATCACACTGCAATCCCTTTTCTTCCATTCCCCTCTTGGGATTTTGGTCATACATGCACACATACTGGGCATGATTTTCAATCTGCCAGGCCTGGGACTCGAACCACGGTTGGCCATGCCTTAACCACCACCGGCTACCTGTTGGCCCCTAGCAAAGATTACTTTTAAGTTAAAATTTTTCACTCTTATGTCTTTTTTTAAAAGAAAAAAATATTCCAACACCTACAAATCATTGTCCTTTACTTTTTAATCTTTTAAATGGCTTTGCCTTAAGTCTTTAAATAGCTAAGAATTTGTTTTTGCATAAAGTGTAAAGATCCAGTTTCATTCTTTCCTATATGAATGACAAATATTCCTAGCATAACTTGCTGAATAATCTATCTATCATTTCCATATAAGCAGTCTGTTTCTGGGGTCTCTATTCAATGCCACTATTGTTTATGTTCGCATCTATAGTATACTTCATTTATCCCTATATTCTTTCTTAAAAGAAACAATAGTCTTGTTCACTGGCAGAGGAAGTCCTGCATCTTGTTCTTCATGAGTATATTATTTATTCTTGGACCTTTGTTTATCAATGCATCTTTAAAATTAGCTTGTCCTCCAAAAACCTTCTAGATTTTAAATTGGATCTATGAGAGGACTTACTTCTTTACAATTATCAATGCTTCCAATAACACTCATGGTGTACCAGTTGGTTTAGTCTCACTTTAATGTATATTTCAGTAGTGTTACATTCTCCACAGAAATGTTGTTCTTGTATATGGCATCATTTTAAACTTTATTTTCAGTGCTGTTGTTTGCAAATGATACAGTAATTTTCTTAACATGCTTTCTTTTCCTTCCACAATAGCACTTGCTACAGCTTCAGTAGAAATAGGTTGTTAAAGAGAACTGGTGACAAGACATCCTTATTCTGTTTTAAAAGAAACTTTCAAGAATATATACACCCTTTGTTTTTGTTTCCAAACCATAATGCTAAGATTAACATTAGGGGACCCTTTTTCTGTGTTGCCTATTTGTTACTGTCATTTCAGCTCATTTATTTTTAAATTGTCATTTAAGAAACTTCTCTTTCCTGTAAGTCCAATGCCATGGACTAAATTGTACTCTTCTCTCCCAACTTCATACAGTGAAGGCCTACCCCCAATACGACTGTATTTGGAGATAGGGACCCTGAGGAGGTAAAGTAAAATAAGGTCACGAGGGAGGGATCCTGCTACATGCAGTCACACAGTAGTCATGTGAGCACAAAATGACATAGTGGCCATCTACAAGCCAGTGGAGAAACCTCACCAGAAACTGACCACAGTGGCTCATTGATTACAGACTCCCAGTGCCCAGAACCATGAGAAATTAATGCCTGTAGTTTAAGCTATCAGTCTATGATACTGTTACAGCAGCCTGAGCACACCACTACACCTAATGCTGTAATAAAGTCTGTATTGCACTTAGGATCGTTACTTTGCGGTGGAAGCCTAACCACCCCAGGTTACCTAGTCTGCTATACTGCCAGGGAAGCATAAAACTTTAGTGCTTAACCTAAGTGCTCTTTTATGTAACAGCAGGAGTAGGAGCTATTAATAAAGAGTCCTCAATAGGGACTATAAACAAAATTAAAACTAAACAGCATTCGCTTCAAGCAACAAATATGCTTATGTTAATTCTTTTTAAGGTTAATTGCTAAGGTTTTTGTGTACTTTTTATATCCCAGTCTCTTCCCCAAATTTATGAGATGTAAGTTAAAAACCTGAAGGACCACAGGAACAGAGGTAAGATTTTACTTCCATTTGCAGTGGAAGGTCATTAAGAGAAAGGTCAAAGTAGAGTTGATCATGTATATGGAGATAAAGGCAAGAATGTGTGAATTAACAAGCTTTAACTGCAAAACACAAACCAGTAGCTTAAACAAAGTAGTTTATTTGTGTCTCCCAAAGAAGTCCGGAAATGATGGTCTAGCACTGGCATGGTTGCTCCATGGTGGTCGCAGATCCCGGCTTCTTCTATCTTCCATCCTGACGACCATGTTTCACAGTCCAATCCAGCCGAACAATAATGATTAAGTCCTATAACAGTGCTGTGCTAGGCTAAGCTGGAGAAGGGCAAAATCGTAATTGGAGTAAAAGTCAACCCTGCCTTCAAGGATCGCTATGTTCTCTTTTGGAAACTACCATGAATTTCTCCTAGCTGAGCTGCAAAGGCTAGGGTATAATCCAACTGTCGATGACATGTAATCTTCCCAAAATATATACTCCTATTTCCCAAACAGCCACAGAAACATGTCTTAGGTGGTTTTGAATGTCTGTTCAGTGATTTTTGAGAGATGGGTAACTCGAGAGAGCTGTACTGACAACAAGTAGTGGAACGTGTAAATGCTGGTCTTTAAAGCAAGTTGTCCTATGTACACATTAAGAGGTCAATGAAGTACAGAAGCATCCGATGTTAAAATTAAGATGGCCGGGAAAAAATACATGAAAGATTTTCTCACTCACATACTGAATTTTTTTTTAAGAGAGATTTTTGCTATAGGGTATTCGCACTTGCCAGAGAAGACAGAGAGACAGAAAGTGAGAAATCACACTCACTCCAGGGGATTATGGACACACCACAATCCCTTCTCTTCTAGTCTCCTCTCGGGATTTTTGACATACACGCACACGTGCCTAGTGTGAGTCTGAGGTACCAGGTCCAGGACTTGAACCACAATTAACTATGTGGGAGTACCATTATGCCACCTGCTGGTCCCCACACACTGAATTTTTAAATTCAGTACAACATAGGTAAATGAGTAGAATAAGTCTGGCTCAGAAATAATGGAAACTTTTCTCCCCCAAAATGATTTATTTTATTATAAAATAAACACACACTCAATTGTTTAAAAATAAGTTTGAATATACAAATGTATAAAGAAATAAGGAAAACCACAAACAATACCTCTATCAAGAGATAGTCACATTTTGGTGTTTCTCCTTCTAGACTTTTCTAAGCATGTACTTATAATAACTTCCTTTTTCCAAAATGGGATACCACCACACATGCTGCTTTTCCTCGTACTCGTATATGTACCATACTCATGTCTCTGTTCAATGTGGAATCTCCAAATCAAAGACACAGGGCAGTCTTCCGCACATTTCTTCCCTGACACCACCACATCAGAAAGGGAAGAGCAGAGTCTACTACAGGACTACTAGACTCCTGTAGTCTCTTACTGATATCCAACTCTACAGGTCTTCTCTGGGCCTAGAGCAGTCTGGGTACAGTAGAAAGGTTCTCAGAGACAGGCCTTCCAAGGTGGGAAAGGCGGTTTATGCCCCAGTAAGTCTGACTGCTTGGGGTCAGTGGGTCTAACAAAACCATCTGTGTGCAGGACTCCGCCTCATGGCCCCTCAGGATAGGTAAAAATGTGAGGCAACCCCCAGTGAGAGTTTGGAGCCCCTCAGCTCTTAGCAATCCTGCAGTATAATCTTCTGCCTCTGTGTCCTGGACTCAGAAACCGCTGAAGGATGGTAATTAAGTTCTTTTGCTTACCATGTTATTTTCCCAAAGCACAGATTTATCACCCTGTTTGAATAGGAATCTCAGTCTGCATAACTTCTCACAATGTTCAAAAAGCATCATAAAAGATACTTTGCTCAGAGAAGACATAAAGAGCTGCTCAAAAGAAAAATGTAAAGTACTTTACAATTTAGCCTAAGGAATGTGGCATAAAGGAATGACGACTACATCAGCAGACAGTTTTAATGTGTGAATCTAGCAGAGTTAACATGCTGAAAAAAAAAACGGTCTAGTTGCAGAAAAAAGATGACTGCTAGGTGAAAATAGTGATTAATCTTCTACTGTACCTAGGCAAAGAGAGGATAAAGCCAAGGAATTCCATCTTTCCTCAAGCAAACTGCACCCTTAAGTACAAAAAAGCTGCTCAAGGCCAGCAGGTGGTGCTGTCGTTAAAGCAGCTAGATCCGATATAGACAACTGTGCAGTTCAAGTCCCGAATCTGGTGGCTTGAGAAACATGCCTGGCCTGTGTGTTCATGCCTGCCCGAAATCCAGAGAGGAGAATGGAGAAGGGATCTGTGGCATGGCCATTCCCCTCCTCGAAGGGGAGAGGAAGTTCTGTCTCACTTTCCCTCTTTCTCTATTTCTAGCAAGCCCATATGCCCCATAGGGGGGAAAAAAACTGCTCAAGTATGTAGGAAATTCAGTAAAACAAAAGACCAGGCCCCATAATATAGCATGTAAATGCTCAACCTGTTAAAGATCAACACAACCTAAGCTACATTCAGCACCATACTCTCGGGCAGAGGGATAGGATACGTAGCATGGGGAACTACACAGGCCAGCCAGAGGCTAAGCTGCAAACAAAATGGCCTAAATAGAAAAAGAGACTTCTACAATCTGAATAAAACCGCTCAGCAGCAGCTGCTCTGGAAAGGTGCAGCAAACTGGCCGGCAAACCTGGGGAGGACTGATGCAAACTTTTAAAACAAAAAGATGCACTGAAAAACGGGATTTATGTCATTTTCATTGGCAAATTGTTACACTCTGTAACTTCCTGAACTTTATAATAGAAGTAATTGTGAGTACATAATGAGTGTGTGTATGTGCACCAAGAGAGCAAATGCAGTTCCTGAGAACCGAACCTAGGGAGGCAATGTCAAGGGTTGTTAAGAGGATGATCTCTGCACCCCGACTCCACATACAGTTCTGGGTAAGAAATTAAAAGAACAGAGGGCTTAGAAACATAGAGAATAACGAAACTAGAGCTCCAGTGTCATCATCTCTTTAACTCTAGTTATATTTCAGGTCTTTACTATCGGTAAACTATGGTTCACAAATGCTGCTCATCAAACCATCCAAAAACAAAAGATGTGAAGAAGGAAGGTTAGTGCTGAAGACCTTTAGGTTAGACTCTAACCACTGTTTCAAATCCCCTTCCTATTTGGGTTAAAGCTTCAAATCCCATTGGGATCATTCATATGTCAGCATTTATTGAGTGGCTATTCTGTGCCAAGCACTGGTTAAGGTACAGGTACACAGAGAAGCGTCAGTCCTTGCCTTCAAGTCTACAGAACAAACAAAACTGAAAATCAGTATTCACAACCATGGGATAAATGCCTTATATATAGTAACATTCAGTAAATACTGAATGGCTAAATCAATAATTTAAGAGAAGCATGCACAAAAATTACAGGGCTCTCCCAAAGGACACTTATCCCTTTGCCATAACACAGACAGATGAACCTAAAAGTTCTCTATTTTGTATACTTGTCCACAGAAACCACCCTAGAAAAATAAACTACTAGAAAATGTCCTAATAGAGCTACCAAGGTTTATGCCACTAAAAGGGAGAGGGGGAGTAACAGTCAGGAAAAATATTATCACTCATTTTATATAAAAAGAGTACTTTAATTCTTTTCCTCAGAAATTATAAAGACTATACATGATTTGGAAATGAGACTGTACCAAGCAACGGCCAAAGGAGAATCATCCATTCTACACCTTCTCTTTGGTCTGGTCACTCAGAAATATAATGTTATCTGTAAAGAAGCCAAAGTGTAAATATTACTTTCAGAAATCTTTTTCATCTTATTTAATAACTCCCCTCTAAAAGGGACTTCAGTGCTATTATAAACTTTCAAAACATCAAGTAGCATTTGCTGTGTTCAATAGAGATACAGACAGCAGGCACAATTGAAACTCAAGTTGGGCTTTTCTGTTTGACCACCAATTCAAATCTTGTTAGAATAGGTGGAATATTTCTTGTTTTCCCTGAAGACAGTTGATATAAAGTCCTCTTTGGCAGTAATTTCCTGCAAAGGAACTGATCACAAATCTCGATGCTTGAGATGCTCAGACAGACGCTACGGGACCAGTCAGCGTCCTCACACAGACGAGGAGGAAGGCACCTCCCTCCACAGACTGGAGGCATGGAGGAAAGGGCAGGGAGCCACGTATGGCCCTGTCAGCAATGCCAGATTTGTTCATAATTTTAATTTGAAAACTTAATTTGGAGAGAAACTAAATCGTTAATTAGAAATTGTTTATTTTTAAACAATAAAACAGGATGACATTTATACACCCATTTTAGGGGAAATTTTTTACTTATTAATATTACAAGACAAGCATTTTTATGCAAAAACATCAGACATTGCTATTAAAATGCTGTGCCAGGGGGAGTTAGCTTAGGATATGCAAAGGGGGAAAAGTAACTCTAAAAAATCTAGTCTTCTAACTATAAAATTGTCCACAAAGAGTTTATTATGTAACAACTGAATATTTGTTCATGACTTCATGACTACAGTTATCCCCCCCAAAAAAGTACTTCGGTACAGGATGGCAATTTAGATGAGCACTAGAACTAACATCGAGTGTAAAAGGCCAAGAGTGCCATCCCCTGGTGGTTATTTTAAGTTTCATATATAACCCCTAGAAGAAAAAAAATATGTTTTATAAAACAGACTGCCCAAATTGAACTCTCTCATTCAATATAAATGTTATTAAAGATCTATTCAGTTTAACCACCAGTCATAAACCTATAGTTAACTGACATTACTCATGAAAAACAGTAACAAGAAAACAAAATAGCAGACAATCTGAAATGCTTCTGTTTGGCTTGGTCTGCAGCAAGCCAATAATCTGGACAGCCCAAAGGTTGCCCATACACTCAGGTAGGAAAATACTCACATTGGTTTTCAAGGTCAATATACTTTCAAAGAAACTTATCAATAAGAAAATATATTTTCTTAAAATATATATTTGTTAAAAATATAAAAATTATTATTTATAACAAATTATAATTTACCAATATGGTACAGTAGTTACGACATGAATTTACATGAATTCTAGATCAAGGGAAATGAGAAAGATAAATTAAAAATTTAGTCCTAAAAAGAGACAGTAAGATATATTTTTAAATGCAATAAAATGTATAGACTTTCATTTATGAAGTAATCAAGAAAATTTAAACACCAATATTTATTTTTAAAAATTTAACAATAATTTCATAATATGAGGTATAATAAAACCACAGTAGTTACATTTTTAAAAAGAACCCTTACCTTTCAGAGGTACCTACTAAAATTTATGAATGAAATAACAAAATGTTTGGGATTTGCTTCAAAATAATACAGGTGGTGAAAAAGAGACTCAGTATAAAGGAAATAATATTAGCCCTCAGTTAATAATTGATGAAGCAAAATGACAGGGGTTCATTTTACAATTCTCTCTACAGTTACATATGCTAGACATTTTCATTACAAAAAAAATTAATTTTTAAATGACTGCTGTGGTTTGAATGTGTCCCCCCTAAAATTTACTCATTGAAATTTGGTTGCTTTGTCATGTAATCTAACTACAGTATTAAAAGGTAGGTCTTTGGAAGTAATTAAAATTACAGATCAGCAGGGTAAGGTACTCAGGACTGAAAACTGGTAGCTTTGTAAGAAGAGAGACCAGAGCTGACATTCTTACCCTTTCCCCAGGCAATGTCAGGGTCACCTCAATATTCTACAGAGGGTCCAGCCAACAAGAAAACTATCACCAGCTACAGCCCCATAACCCTGGACCTCTGGAATCATGAGCTGAATAATCATGAGCTGAATAAATCTGTATTCTTTAAAAACTATTTAGTCTGTGATATTCAGTCACAGCCGCAGGAAAAAAAAGACTAAAACAATGACATTATCAATTTTTGGCAAATCGCAAGGTGGTAAACACTTAAATACTACTATAATAAAATTTCTTTCTTTCCCAGCTACTCATTTATAAGAAGGCTTCTTGGTGTCTACAAAAATGAACAAAATAACAAAACTGAGGTTTGACAATGTCTAATTTTAACAATTTATCCAAAAAATGGAAAAATAATTTTCTCATTAAAAAAAAATTTCCAGTAATATTTTAGTTTTTGTATGTGCATACTGAAATTGTTTTGGTCAATTAGTACTAGAAAAAACTAATGACAAACCAATCAAGGAGAAACATTTAGACCTTTACTGTCAGAGAAGTTTAAATTTTTTTTTTAATTTCTTTTATGTGTGTGTGTGTGTGTGTGTGGGTGTGTATGTGTATGTGTGTGTGTGTATATATATATATATATGTATATATGTATTTTTTTTTTTGGAGAGGTTTTGTTGTAGGGAGCGTGCGCTCGCCAGAAAGACAGAGAGAGACAGAGAGACAGAAAGCGAGAATCATCCCCCACAGGGGGATGGCCATGCCACAGTCCCTTCATTCTCCTCTCAGGATCTTGGGCATGCCAGCACAGACGCCTGGCATAAATTTAAGCCACTGGGTCCGAGACTCAAACCGTGGTCGACTACATGGGAGTCCAGCAATATAGTCATTATGCCAACTGATGGTCCCTATGTATATATTTTTAATACAGTCATACAGTAAGTTGAATATAAAAGTCTTAACTATATAACATGTTATATTAAGATACACTTCTGAGGAGAAATAGAAATAGTAAAGCACACTCAAAGAAAAAGGAATATCAAATTTCCAAATGTCTAAGACCTTGTTTGCATATTTTTTAATGAGATTGGTGAGTACTGAAATGCTATAGTATTCATACTCCATTAATACATTTAAGAGTAACAAAATAATCTCATATCAAAAAAAATATCTAATGTCAACTTAAGGATGTTCAAAAAGGTTATACCGTTTCAAAATTCTTACAGAATTTTTTTTTCCTTTTTTGGAGAGGTTTTTGCTATAGGGCGCGTGCGCTAGCCAGACAGAGAGAGAGAGAGACAGAGAGACAGAAAGCGAGAAATCACCCCCCAGGGAGGATGGCACGCCGCAACCCCTTCTCCTCCATTCTCCTCTCGGGATCTTGGGCATGCACGCACACACACCCAGCATGAGTTTTAAGCCACCAGGTCCAGGACTCGAACCGCGGTCGACTATGTGGGAGTCCAGTGACATAGCCATTATGCTAACTGCTGGTCCCACAGAATTTTTTTTTTTTGGAGAGGTTTTTGCTATAGGGCGCGTGCGCTCACCAGACAAACAGAGAGAGACAGAGAGATACAAAGCAGGAAATCACCCCCCAGTGGGGATGGTCATGCCGCAATCCCTTCTCCTCCATTCTCCTCTCGGGATCTTGGGCACGCACGCACGTACACGCACCCGGTGTGAGTTTAAGCCACCAGGTCCGGGACTCGAACCGTGGTCGACTACGTCCCACAGAATTTTTTAAAGTTCGAAAATTCTGCTTCAGAGGGTATTTTCTTAGTTATCTTTAAACTTTAACTGCCTATGTTGTTTTATATTTTGCATGAAGAGAAGAATAAAACTTTATAAATTTCAAATACAAATTTCAGCCTATGAAGTACCCAAAGAATCTAAATTGATCTGTACAAATGTTAATACCATTTACATTACTGTAATCATCTTAACACGTTAGCCCATGTACTTCAATAAGACAGTATATTAAGTTTTTCTAATTCTCAACAGTAAGTACTGGCATAGGCAATCTAATTTTATACTCTATTAAAAAACTACTTGTAAAGTAAAACTGTGGGTACAGAGATAATTTTTTAAAGAAATAGATAAATATGGAAACCTAGCTGGTGGTAAAACCAGTCACAGAATTATTTTGGTAAGATGCTTTATAATCTCATTAGCATCAACACTTGCAGCCCCAATTCAAGGCACTTACAACACAGCCACGCCTTCAAAGGAAGAAAGGGAAAAAGTAGGAGACAGCTATTGCCAGAAGCTTCTTACCAGCTATGATTGTTGTTGCCTGCCGTCTCACGTTATTTTTATCCGTGTATTCGCCATAGTCTACTTTGCCTTCCACATAAATTCGAGACCTGATACAAAGAAAATTTAGGTTTTAGTCTGACAATTCTGATGTTCTTTATAAGCCAGTCAGTCAGTCAGGGTGGAAATGAGTATACCCTGAGCATGAAATCTATAATCATACATAACGCTCACCTTTGCTACCATTCTTCAAAGTTCAGAATTAAGGGCGTGGTGGCGCCCGCCCTATGGCAAAGTTCAGAATTAAGAATCCTGGACAGATGTACAAACAACCTGACACATTTAGGAAAAAAGGACAATGTTTTCACCCTTCAGCTAATCTTACGAAAGTTACATACATAGACTAAAAACCTGTTAAGATCATAGGCCAAAAATTCCAATGACAAAAAAAGCAACCTAAGACCAAGAAGATAGAAGGGTTCTCAGTGGCACCCTTTACATCTCTAGGAATGAGTTCCAATGTGTCATTCTCCTTGACCTTCAAACCCGGACTCCCTCACAGATTTGTTCGTTTTCACTTATTTCTCAATTCCTTTCTAGAGTAAGGTTCATTACCTCATTCTCAAGGGACTTAGATTATTAAAATGGGTCAGTTCAGGAGTTAGACAATACAAGAGGAAGCCAGTTCCAGGGCTCAAGTCTTGGCCCCCTTCGGCTTAAAAAAGCGCTGGCTACAAAGCACAAGTTAGGCGTTGTGCAGAAGAAGCTGGATCCCATATGACTTGCCAGAATTAAGTCCCAGACCCAGAAGCTTGAAAAACTCACAGGACGGGAACCAGCAGTTAGCTTAATGGCTATGTCGCTGGACTCCCATGTAGTCGACCGTGGTTCGCGTCCCGGACCTGGTGGCTTACAACTCACGCCGGGCGCGTGTGCGTACATGCCCAAGATCCCTAGAGGAGAATGGAGAAGGGATTGCGGCGTGACCATCCCCCCGGGGGGTGATTTCTCGCTTTCTGTCTCTCTGTCTCTCTCTGTCTGTCTGGCGAGCGCATGCACCCTATAGTGAAAACCTCTCAAAAAAAAAAAAAAAAAAAAAAAAAAAACCTCACAGGACATGTACGAATATGCCCAGAATTATGACAGGATAGAGAACTTAAGTAAAAAGGATGGCAACATGGCAAGGCCTCATTGAGGGGTTCTTTCTCTCTCATATATATGTACCCTCTAACATAAAAACAAAACAAAGACAAACAAAAAAAAAGCCCACCATGCATACTGAGGATCCTGACAAAATAGAGAAGTGAAGGAAAAAGCATTGCAGTATAAGAGCCCCACTGGGAGAGGGGGAGCTTTTTCTTTCTGTGCACATGCATATACCCTCTGGCATAAAAAAAAAACAAATAAGTCAAAGTCAAAATAGAAGCTTTTAGGTTATATATCACTCAGTTAATTCTTGTGTCTTGAAGGCTGAACTAAATGAGAACCATCATTGCTTTTAAAAGGCAGAAGTTAAAGCTGGCAGCACCAGTTTTCGTATTTAACTACCACAGAAAAGTACTAAAGAAAGAAGACGAAACTAGTGAAACAATCAGGTGCCAAATACACAAAGACACACACATACAAAGACACAAATTCATCAGTAGGTGGAACTGCATTTAGATACTTCCCTTGCAACATTCTACACGTGTTTGTATGTACATAGCACATACTCACACATATATACATAGAAGAAAAGATAATGCAGTAATCCTCTGCAGAAAAGAAATGGAAATTTTAGTCACTGAAGTTCTTTTTTTATGAAATATGCTTTGCTGCTTCTTACAAGCACATTTCTTTTTTTTTCTTAAGAGATTTTTGCTATAGGGCACATGTACTCACCCAAGACAGAGAGAGACGGAGAGAGAGAGAATGAGAAATCACCTCCCGTGGGGATAGCCACTCCACAATCCCTTCTCCTCTCTGGATCTTGGGCATGCAGGCACATGCAGCTGGCATGAGTTTCAAGACACTGGGTCCGGGACTCAAACTGTGATTGGCCATGTTGGAGTCGAGCTCCTTAAACCACTACACCACCTGCTGGTCCCACAGCACATTTCTAAACCTATTTACAATTAATACAACTGCTGTTATAAACACATGCTTGTCCTTTTGTGTGTCTGAAAAGACACTTTCATAACCAACCTAAGCTTTCCAAAAAGGAACTAAGTCACAGAAAATTATTAAATATAAAATATCTGCTGTGGATATTACCATAACTTACTATGTCAGGCTTCAGACATTCCATATCCTCTGCTGAGGACATTCCATGGATGCCAAGAGGCAAGGCAACACACTCAGGACCCTGGCCATGGAGCTCCTAAAAGCTGGTGTTGCACTTGGCTCACGCGGCACCGGGTACGTTCTGCCTCTCTCCTGCCCCATCTGCTTCTACTTATGTACACACCTTGTTTGCACTAAATTACAAATTCTTAGAAGGCTTTATACACCTTTAAATTAGTCACACACACAGCAACATAACTTGCATACATTATTAGGACTTAATAAGTACCTTTTAAGTTAATGTACTTAGTAGTACTCAGTGATAAAGGAGTTACATGTTCCTTACATGAGAATATCTGTGTATCAGTTTTTTAAACCATTCATGTTATCTATAAGATCCTTCCTTTTTCAACTTACCCCTTTTTCACATACTGATATGCCACATCTCTGAGACCTGGCCGGAATACTGATATTCTGTGCCACGTTGTCTTTTGACTGACATCACCTACATCAGAACACGGAACACAGTTATAAATGCCAGCAGACAAAACAAATGTAAACAGACAACATACCCATCAAAACCAAAGTCATGGTACCAGCGGATGGCATAATGGTTATGTCGCTAGACTCCCTCGTGGTCAACTACGGTTCAAGTCCCAGACCTGGTGATTTAATACTCACACCAGGCACATGTACGTGCGTACCCAAAATCCAGAGAGGAGAATGGAGGAGAAGAGACTGCAATGTGGCCATCTCCCTAGAGGGAGTGATTTCTCACTTTCTATCTTTCTGTCCTTCCAGAGAGCACACGTGCCCTATAGCAAATAGAAATTGTGACTTTTTTTTTTAAGAGATTTTTGCTATAGGGCTCATGCACTTGTTGGAGAGACAGAGAGAGGGAAAGACAAAGAGAGAGAGAGAACGAAAGTGAGAAATCACCCCCCAAGGAGGATGGCCATACCACAATCCCTTCTCTTCCATTCTCCTGTTGGGACTTGGCATGTACACCCACATGCCTGACCTGAGTTTTTTAAGTTGTCGGGTCCGAGACTCGAACCACAGTGAGCCATGTGGGAATCCAGTGATGTAACCATCACGCCATCTGCTGGCCTCTCTTTTTTGTCTTTTAAGAGAGATGTTTTTACTACAGGGCACATGCGCTGGACAGAGAAACAGAGACAAAAAGCAAAAATTCACCCCCTGGGGAGATGGCCATGCCACAATCCCTTTTCCTCCATTTTCCTCTCTGCGCACACACACACACCAGCCTGAATTTCAAGCTGCCAGGTCCAGGACTTGAATCATGGTCGGCCATGTGGGAGTACAGTGACGTAACCCTTACACTATCAGGTAGTCCCATCAACATCACAATTTCTAAGAAAACGGGACAGGATTAAAAGCAGCCTATCTAGGGGCCAGCAGATGGAGGAGCAGTAACGTTGCTGGACTGCCACATGGCCTACGGTTTGAGTCCCAGATATGGCAGCTTAAAAGTCACACCAGACACATGTGCATGTATGCCCAAGAACCCAGAGGGAGAATGGAGAAGAGACTGCAGCATGGCCATCCCCTCCGGAGAGTGATTTCTCACTTTCCCTCTCACTGCCTCTGCCTCTCTCTCTCCAACAAGTGCATGCATTCAAAGGCAAAAACCTCGGGGGGGAAAAAGTAGCATATCTAATTATAATACATAACTGGCAATAAACAATGTCTCTTTATTGCTGAAAAAATTTGAACTCCAGTCTTTCATACTCACCCATTTGGTATACTTCATTTTCCCCTGATTTCCACATCTCATTTGTTGCCAAAGAAAATATTGTGACTGGATTTTTTCCTTCCACCTGTCTCATGACAGGGTCCTGACCCACTCGCCCAAGTAACTGCACACGATTCAGAGCTGGAAGTGCAACACGAAGACAAAAAAAAAAAAAAGAATAGACAGTGAAAATCTACTGTGGACTGAATGTTTGTGTCCTTGAGGCAAAACTCCATCTCTTGAAGCCCTAACCCCCAACATGATGGTATTTGGAGGTAGGCCTTCGGGAGGCAATACGTTAAGATGAAGTCATGAGGGTGGGGCCCTATGATGGGATTAGAGCCTTTGTAAGAGGAAGAGAGCAGAGTTTTCTTTCTCTCTCTGCCATGTATACAAGCAGTGTGATCATTTAGAAGCCAGGAAGAGGGCCCTAACCAAAGGACCAAGCACACACTTTAAGAGCAGCTTACTGCAGGAGCCCATGGGTACAGAGAAGGTATGAGGGAACAGGCCGAGATTTCACTTAGTCCTCTCCTGTTCCTTTAGTGGCAACCCTCCTGATGGCATTTCTGTGACTGCACACAAAAGGTAAATTCAAAACAGCACCACTTTCACAATAGAGTATGAGACTGATTGTGAAACCAAGAATCCAACCATGTTATCACCTGATCTCAGACTTCTAGCCTCCAGAACTATGATAAGTGTCTGCTGTTTAAGCTGCTAGTCCATGATACTTCTGCTACAGTAACCTGAGCTGATTAATAAAGAAATCCACATTCAAGATGGAGAGAAATGTTGAGACTAGGAAAAGTCTCAAGTACTACTTCAACTTAATCTCTAATAAGCAAAAGCCAATTTCTAAAAGATCAGAAAAAAAAAAAGGAGTTAAAGGAGTGAATAAAGGGGCCGGCAGGTGGTGTGGTGGTGAAGGGCTCTGGACTCCCATTTAGCCAACTGCGGTTCAAGTTCCAGATCTGGTGACTTGCTTTCTCACTCTCCCCCACCACCTTGCTCTGTCCCCTCTCTGGTCAAATAAAAAATAAATAAATAAATAAATAAAGTTAAATAAATCTTTTTTTTTAAAGGGGGGAGTGACTAAAGGGAGACTCGGAGGGGGAAAAAAAGGCTGGCAATAAAAGAGAAAAAGGTTGCAGAGAAAGAAGCCCCAGGGGCCAGCAGGTGGCATGGTGGTTAAGGTGTTAGACTCCCACAGAGTCAACTGCAGCTTGAGTCCTGAACCTGATAGTCTGCTTTCTCACTTTATCTCCCTCCCTCTCTCGCTCACTCGCTCGCTCTCGCTCTGGTGAGTGCACATGCCCTATAGCAAACTGAAATAATAATAAATTTTAAAAAGAAAAAAAAATTTTAAAAAGAAGCCCAACAAAGCAGACCTTATATTAAATTCCTCTTTAAGATATCTTTTACCTGTCTGTATAGCTAAAACAACAAATCTGAAAATCTTTATAAATAAACGGGAATATTACTATGATACAATATCTTTCATAATCCCAAACTAACATAACATAATCTCAGAAAATGCAGATAACTGAGTTAAGACCCAAGGAAATCCTCATAGCAGGACAGTGACAACAGAGTGGGTAGTCGTCTGTCACAAGGAGCGTAAGGACCCAGTTCCTGCGAGTTCCCCACAACCTGAGAACAGGCTGAGATCTGAGGAGCAAACACAAGCCAAAGGCATAACGGTCACCAGGGTTAACCCAGCCAGTGCACCACCGCCACACCACGTTAGAGGATTTTAGCACGTCATTATACATAACAGTTTAGACTTAGAAATCAGCTACTTACATCTTTCAAGAATCAAACTGCTAGCTATTTCAGATTCATGTCTTACAAACTGACGAAGTACCTAAAAAGAAACAAATGAGTAACAGGCTTTTAATTTTTTAGGGAAGGCAAATGATAACCAGAAGACCTGCTTCTATCTGTTCACCATTTAGTCAGTGGTTCAAGTTCCAGAAAAGAGACTTTGTCACATGTTCTCTCAAAACACAGTACCGAAGGACCAAGCACACACTCTAAGAGCAGCTTACTGCAGGAGCCCATGGGTACAGAGAAGGTATGAGGGAACAGGCCGAGATTTCACTTATAGTCCTCTCCTGTTCCTTTAGTGGCAATCCTCCTGATGGCATTTTCTGTGACTGCACACAAAAGGTAAATTCAAAACAGCACCACTTTCACAACAGAGTATGACAATGATTGTAAATCTAACCTGTATCTACAAGTCACTGCCAGTTATAAAAAAATTTGGCTTTCGTCAGGAGACACAGAAGGACGCAAAAAATACTGTTTCAAAAGAATAGATGGACTTTTTTTGACAACTCACATATTATCATATTTTGGTTACAGTAGACTTTAGAAATTGAGAAATTTAGATTTATCTAAAGTACAGATTTAATCTATCATTAAACCCAAGGAGAAGAGAAAAAGATCAATGCTTTATAGTTAATACTTAACATATTACTACATAGATCCATTAATTATGTAAAAAGAAAGGGTTAGAGTGTGTGAAATAAATACAACTACTTATGCCTAATTCTCATCCATAAAGAACAGAGAATAAGAAATTAAGTTAAATTCCAATGAATGTAAATAAATAAATTTAAATAAAAAAATAGAATGCACATACAAAATATAATAAATTCGGGACCAGCAGTTAGCGCAATGACTATGTCGCTGGACTCCCACATAGTCAACCGTGGTTTGAGTCCTGGACCCGGTGTCTTAAACTCACGCCGGACGGGTGTGCGTGCATGCCCAAGATCCCGAGAGGAGAATGGAGGAGAAGGGATTGCGGCGTGGCCATCCCCCCTGGGGGGGGTGATTTCTTGCTTTCCTGTCTCTCTGCCTCTCTCTCTGTCTGTCTGCCGAGCGCACGCGCCCTATAGCAAAAACCTCTCCAAAATAAATAAATAAATAAATTCCAATGAAATACATTTCTTGCATTCATTATAAGAATGACTTTCTAATAAAGCAATAGCAGATCTCAAACTCCATCTCCCACTGGATGTAACTATAAATCTATGAAATTGCTCTCCCCTGCATGCTCCTTCAGAATTCATAAGGAATTAGGAGATACCTCAAATGCATTTAGCCTGAAGTGTTTCACTTAAAACAGGCGGCACAGCAGTAGAAATCGACACTCTGTGAGGCAGGTCCACAGGAAGTACTGCCAGCTCATGTCCAGAGACCTCCCTTAGTAAGCCTGGCACCTGTGGTACCACGACACACAGCTAGCTGACACTGGGGGTGGACCATGACATCAAGACTCTGTAGAAGATGCTGTATCTGTCTCATGGACTAACTCAATAAACTTTAAAAATAAATTTTAAAATGTTAAAATTAGCAAAAATAAGCAACATCTACTTTAAAAAGCTACTGAAAGTATTAAACCTCTTCTCTAGGAAGTTTAGCCCAGTATGGTGCTCAATACTTTTTTAAATTTTTTGCCAAAAACCATTTGCCCAAGAGAAAGAGAGAGAAAGCACCTCCAATGACTGGCCTGGTCACACCAGGCCGTTTTTCTTCAATTTTTCTATCCTATTAGGATTCTGGGAAAGCACATGTGCTGAATCTGATTTCAAGCCATAGGACCAGGAACCAACCTTGGCTGGGCATGTGGGATCCACTTCCCTCTGTACTGTGCTTAACTGCATTCTATAAATATGTGATGGCAAACTGCATGCTTTCAATAGACCAAAAAAAAACAACAACAACATGGGACCAGCAGATGGAGTAATGATTATGTGGCTGGACTCCCACATGGCCAACCCTGGTTTGAGTGCTGACCCAGTGGCTTGAAACTCACCCTAGAGACATGTGCATGCATGCCCAAAATCCAGAGAGGAAAATGGAGAAGAGAATCACCCCTGGGGGGTCATTTCTCTCTCTTTGTCTGTCTCTCCGGTGAGCACATGCACATTATAGCAAAAATTTCTCTTAAAAAAAAAAAAGAAAAACAGTTTAAGATAAACACATAAGTACAAAGATACTGCTATCCAAATCAGTCATCAGCAAAGGGTAGTCACTGCCACATAATAGCAGCACTTATGTTACTAACAATTATGAATACTAAAGGCCAGTTAAGTTCTTTATCTGCTATCAACTAGCCCTAAATCTATAAATAATGTAAAATTATATTACAAAGCTGTGATAATCAAAACAGCATGGTATTGGCACAAAAACAGACATGAGGACCAATGGAACAGAGTAGAGACTAAAAAAGTAAACCCCAAAACATACAGCTGAATCATCTTTGACAAAGGGTACCAGTCAATCCAGTGGGAAAAGGAAACCCTCTTTAGCAAATGGTGCTGGAAAAACTGGATTTCCACCTACAGAAAGATGAATCTGAACCCTATCTGTCACCATGAACAAAAATCAACTCAAAGTGGATCAAAGATCTAAACCTAAGACCGCAAACTATAAAGCTACTGGTGGAAAACACTCGGGAAACTCTGGGAGACGTTGGGGTAGGCAAAGACTTCTTAAGCAAGACCCCAAAGCACAAGCAATAATCCCCAAAATAGACAGGTGGGATTACATCAGATTAAGTTGAAATTTGAAGTTTCCGCACAGCAAAGAACACTGTAATTAGTGTGAATCACAACCCTCGGAATGGGAGAGAATTTTTATTAACTGTATCTCAGATGAGGGACTGATAACCACAATATACAGGGAACTCAAGTGGCATACCCAGAAGAAAATTTTTAACTCAATTAAAAGATGGAAAAATGAGCTGAATAAACAACTCTCTAAGGAAGACATAAGAACAGCCAAAAGCCGTATGAAAAAATGCTCAACATCCCTCATTGTAAGGGAGATGCAGATCAAAACCATAATGAGTTACCACCTAACACCAATTAGAATGGCAATGATTAAAAAAACAAAACATGATAAGTGCCGGAGGGCATATGGTGAAAGGGGAACATTCCTACACTGTTGGTGGGAATGTATTGGTCCAACCACTGTGGAGAACAATATGGAGGTTCCTCAAAGACCTTCAAATAGAACTACCATATAATCCAGCAATTCCACTCCTAGGTATCTACCTAAAGGACAGGAGAATGACTCAGTCAGAAAAGTGCATGCAGAACTATATTCATTGCAGCATAATTCACAACTGCTAAGACATGGAATCAACCCAAATGTCCACAAATGGATGACTGGATTGAAAAAGTGTGGCACATATACTCTGCGGAATACTATTCAGCCATAAAAAATAAGGCCCTGGAATTTGGTAGAAATTGGATCAATATGGAAGACTTGTTGCTGAGAGAAGCAAGTCAAGCTATGAAAGAGAGACACTGTATGTCTCCACTTAACATATACCGACTGTCCATACTCATGGTAGAGACTGAAAGACTGGAGGATATAAAAGCATTAAAAATTGTTATGGACACTAGAGACAAAATGGAAAGAGAGTGTGGGAGGGGAAGAGCATAGGAAAGCAAATTTGGGGGGAAAATAGATAAGACACTTGGGGTACACAGATATGGTTTATTATCTGTTGATGAAGATGTGTATAGTATTTTCAACTGGGCTGGACTGAGGTGTGTATCATGCTGGGTAAAGTCTCTTTACAACCTAAATGATGTATAGCAATTGAATGTATGAATAAAATAAAAAGAAAAAAATAATGTAAAATTATATGTAAAATTATTCCTCTTTTAGAGTCTAGGAAACTGAAGTTCAAAGAGATCTGAGTAACTTGCAGGAAATAAGTGGTTCACTACTTGAACCTAGGGCCATCTGACACTAACCAAGGCTGCTGTTTTTCCCACTAAACTTTGATTCTCTTCCAAGGCTATGATAAAGACAGAAGTACACACTGTTAGATTCGGAAAGCTAATCATTCTATCAGAGAAATATTTTTCAAGTGGCAATACTGTTAATAGAAGCCAAAGACTGCCAATCAAATGAATACCCATTCCTGGGGTACTGTTGGCTACAATGATATCATTAAATTTTAGGGAAGAGCATGGATTTGAAAACGACTTGTTACAACTACAGATTCAAACTAAGTGCCGGCTCATGAGTTTTATAGAAAAACAATATGCATCATTTCAGACACACAAAAGAGAAGCAGAGGGACCAGCGGTTAGCGTAATGGCTATGTCGCTGGACTCCAACGTAGTCGACCACGGTTCACGTCCTGCCAGTGGCTTAAAACTCATGCTGGGTGCATGTGCATGTGTGCCCGAGATCCCGAGAGGAGAATAGAGAAGGGATTGCAGCATGACCATCCCCCCTGGGGGGTGATTTCTTGCTTTCTGTCTCTCTGTCTCTCTGTCTGTCTGGCGAGCGCACACGCCCTATAGCAAAAACCTCTCCAAAAAAAGAAAAAAAAAAAAAAAAAAAAGAGAAGCAGAATAGGAAAAGGATTCATAAACTTGGATAATTTTTTAAATTAAACTTTTAACCTTTATATTTGGTTTCAAAGGACCCTTAATACTATAACATTGAATATTAAAACAGTAGTAACTTTCCCATGTTTCACATTTCAACATATAAAAAAGTAGGTTAAAAGTCTGTATTGGTTAAGTGGAGAACCAAATTCCAATTTAACAGTAGAGGGAGATGATAAGTTTCATAAAGGGACTGATTCTTCATTTGTCTTAACAGGAGGCTGGGCAGTAGATGAGAAGGTGTTTTTTGTTTGTTTGTTCGTTTTTAAAACCAAAAAAAAGCTACAGGACCAGGTGTCAAAATGGCTAAGTGAGAAAAATGGATAGTTTAGCCCAGTTAGAACGGACAGAAAAGGAACCAACTGAGTAGAATGAGAAAGAATTTGGGACACACTGAATTTGCAGTGAAGTGATGTGGAAACTGAGCTGCTATCCTCAGTGTAGGGAGATCAGGGAAGGGGAGCATTTATTATATTAACAAGAGGTAGAAGATCAGGAAAGGAACCACATGCCTTGTAGAAAAATACTGGAATAATCCTACAGTCTTTAAATCACTGAAGACTTTAAATGTTATTGGTCTAGGGACCAGCAGAGGGCAATGGTTAAGTCGTTGGACTCCCACGTGGTCGAGAGCGGTTCAAGTCCTAGACCCAGTGGCTCAAAACTCACACCAAGCGCATAGGCGCACGTGCCCAAAATCCTGAGAGGAGAATGTAGAAGGGACAGCAGTGTGGCCTTACACAAGGGGGGAGGGGATTCTGTCCCTAAAATGCTACTATCTAAATGCAAGTAACATACATTTTAAAAATTCACAATTCCTATTATACCGGTGAATACATTTGAAAATTTTTATTCTGTTTTAGTGAACATTATCTACACATGCAAAATCCATTCCAGCTCTTCAAATCAAAGGACTACACATTACGTAGGTGGATGGGTAGGCCCAAAGGGCTTTTGCTCATGGTCAAAAGCCTAAAGAAAATTGACTCCATGGCTGATAATACATCTGAGCACTAATGCATAAAAGTAACTACCTGTAATACAGGTCTTCGAAACATGGCTTCTATTTTCTTGTCTTACAATCTAATCTTTAGGTCTTTCCTAAAGAAAAAACAGAAAGATAAATTAAATACTAAACCTTGGAGCAAGAGCACAAGTTCACTAGTCCTAAATCACTAGCTCCATTCATGACTTCTATGCACTCCAACTTGGCGTCCACGACATGTCAACATTCCTGGACATTCGACCAGGTTCCTTCCCTACCCTCCCCCATTTAAAAAAAAAAAAAAACTCACATCTGTGCATCTTAACTTCCACCTTCCAACCCGTACCAAAAATTCGGATTGCGTTACTCCCACTTCCAATCCACTGTCTTCTCAAATGCTATCAAAATGCACGAACTCGGGACTCAGATTTTTGACTGACTCATTCACTGCTACATCTAAACTCCTAAAACAGTTCCTAACACTGAGTAAAACCTCAATTAAGGTCCGTGTCATTGTAGGACTTAAATCTGAAACCTGCTGCTGCCAAAAAGTAACTGCCTCCACCCACGTGAGCAAAGACCCTGGAGCGTTAGAGACCACCAGACTCCGCAGCCTCACCCGGATGGGCGGGCGCCCTCTCCCAAAGGCGGCGCTCCCACCGCACGCCGCCGGGGAGCTGGGGAGCAACCCCGGGTTCTCCGCACCAGGGTGGGCAGAAGGGCCTGACACCCACACGGCACCACCTCCCGACCCCGCCGGCAGCCAGGCACGCCGACGCTCCAGACAACGCGTGCCTTTCCTTCCTCCCTCCCTCACCTGACACTAGCCCCGACAGCCTCCAACCGCGGCTCACTTCCGGTGCACCGAGGACGCAAGGCTTGCGAGAGGAAGAGGGAAGCAGAAAGTCCGCGGCGTGCGCTGTGAAAAGGCTGCCCCGGGAGCCTCAGACACACGCTCCGCGAGTTCCGGAAGCTTCTTTGCGACGGGGATGAACAGCTCGATGCCGCCAAGTGGTGAGCTCGGAACGTTGCAAGTTACTGAGGAAGTTACTTGAGAGGTAGGGGACCCACAACCTAGGTCTCCTAAAGCACTAAGAAAAGCAGAAAAAGTAGAATTGAGAGCCCAAAATTTAAGCGAGCTCCAAAAAGTCCGCAACCAGGATAAGTAATATTTTAACGCAATATTTTAAAAGATCAAGATTTTTAAAATTTATTTTTAAGAGAGATTTTTGCTATAGAATGGGTGCACTCGCAGGAGAGAGGGAAAGCGAGAAATCAAACACACACACACACACACACACACACACACACACACACACCCTGGTGGGGAGGACGGGATGGCCACGCCGCAATCTCTTGTCCTCCATTTTCCTCTTGGGATCTTGGGCTCGCATGCACAGGAGCCCAGGAGCCCAGCTGAGTTTAAGCCACCGGGTCAGGGACTCCAACAGCCTGGACTACGTGGGCATGGAGCAATGTAACCAATACGCCATCTGCTGGTCTCAAAAGGTCAAGATTAATACAAGAAGTCTATGAGACACAAAGTAGGAAAATATTTAAAAGCAAGATCTGAGCCATACTGGAACCTGAGGCGCAACAAAAGATGTGTGCCTCTATGTACGTATTTATATGTATTTAAATTTCTTTTTCCAAAGCCATAGTTATTGAGAATCCTTAGGTGTGTTAAAATGCACAATTTATGTTGTTTTAAGTTCACATATTTTATTTATACCAAAACCAAAATTTATTAAATTTTTACTTTCCTAGCTTTAATGGAAATAGACTGATTAATGATAATATCAAAGTTTACTTCCTTAGTTATCCTGAGTCAATTGAGAGTATTGCCATGTCTGACAATTTTTCTTGTCCAAGTGATAATCTTTTTTTTCTTTTTTTTTGGAGAGGTTTTTGCTTTAGGGCATGTGCACTCGCCAGAAGGACAGAGACAGAGAGACAGAGACAGAAAGCAAGAAATCACCCCCCAGGGGGATGGTCACGCCGATATCCCTTCTCCATTCTCCTCTCTGGATCTTGGGCATGCACACAAGCCTGGCATGAGTTTAAGCCACCGGGTCCGAGACTCGAACAGTGGTCAACTACATGGGAGTCCAACAATGTAGCCATTTGCCATCTGCTGGCCCTCCCAAGTAATAATCTTAAATTTTTTATAACTATTTTTGCTATAGGGCATGTGTGCTCGCTGGAGAGACAGAGAGACAGAAAGCAAGAAATCACCCCCCAGGAGGAATGGCCAAACCACAACCCCTTCTCCTCCAGGATTTTGGGCATACACACACGTGCCCTGTGTGAGTTTTAAGCCACCAGGTCCCGGACTAAAACCATGGTCGATTACATGGGAGTCCAGCGACATAACCACTATGCCATCTGTTGGTTCCAATCTTAAATAATTTTAACTTTACCTTACTGATCTTGTCTTTATTTAAAATGTTGATTTTTTTTCATTATGAATTTTTAATTTTAGCATTTTTTTAAATTTGGTACTAAAATATTAATTTGGATTGTTGAGTTTCTTGGTGCCCCTTAAATTTTGCCTCATTTCCCCTAACCCTGAATATAGTGGAAAAGAGGGGTGGGTAGAGCCCCTCATAGTGCAGAATTCAGGCTAGTGGGTCCTCTCCTTCTCCCCATGTGTTGTTTCTGGCACTGCCCCAGCTTTGTAGAGGAGGGAGGTACTCTACACATCTAACAAAAATGACCTCCTGAGGCCCCTACTTAAAACCATTCACGGGCCCATGCTTGCCCTTTAATCTGAACTATGCAGCTTGGTTTCCAGTTTACACTGACAAGTTCCTGAAGACCTAGATCACTAGTCCACTTGTTTCTAGGCAGTTGTCTCTGTTTTATTTCCACCTTTACAGATGTTGTATCCTGAAATATCCCATTGTTATACTGCCTTTAGGCTTTGCACAAGTATTAATAATCCCCTACCCTACCCACTTGAATAAAGACTAGTAAATGAAAATGGCAATGAGCTATAGGAAGAACTATACCACATTTAATTGCATGGAAAGAATTGTCATTCCAAAGTAGAACAAAAATGAAATGAAGATTTATTCATTTTTCTAAATGGTTTTTAAAAATGAAAGGGAAAGAAGAAAATCAGGAAGCAAAAAAGCCATTAATCATTATCAGGTTACCTCTGTTAAGATGATAAAAACAGAATTTATCAAATTCCTTTACAACCAACATTATTTTATAGCAGAACCTGATTATTATTACCTTTTCAATCCATGAATCTGGGCTTTGCCCCAAGATACATTGCTACTGACCTGAATTTTCTTACCCATTCACTCATGAAATGTTTTCAAATATAAATTTCTCATTCTTTGCTAGTTACATATTACAAAGATGAGTGCTTTGCCCATATTTGGCTTCAGACAAGATTAAAAACCTTTATTTACAAATTTTCTATTCCTTTAAAAATGTATACAGAAAATATATTTCAGTAAAATACAATAAAATAGCAGGAAACAAAGCCAAATTCTGATAAAAATCAAGAGATAATGGTGCTACTCCGAATATCAAAAACAATCAGGACAGCCACAGGATCAGAGCAAACAGATTGAGGAGGAACAGCATACCAAATTTCCCTCTATCACTAGAGTTTGTTCCACAAGTCAGCAACCAGCTAAGAAATGACCAAGGTATATATGTTATTTCTGTCCGCCTTAAATTATAGTGTAGACTTTGTTTAGCTATAAAATACCCAAGAAAGAAATTGCCTCCATCAAGAAAAATACAATAAGAGAACTACTGGCCCAAAGGGCTGGAAAATTCTGATAGGAATGGCATATATCTGGAGAGCACCTTTGAAATCCTTACACATTTTCTTGTAAGTCGTTTCTTCAACTCCACACCAAATTTTATCCCTATATACAGTGAGAATGCCTGGGATCCTTGGTGAGGAATCAGCAACAGCAACCTCTTGGTCCTAGGCCAAGCCGAGGGCTGTTCCCGTTTCTTCTTTCAATTCAGAGGCCTGTGCTTTTGTTCGTGTGAGGAGTAAATAGTTGTTGATAGGTGGCGTTAGGAATATAACAACAGGAAGGAGAAATGGCTACCAGTTGTTATCCCTGGGACACTGCTATTAGGAAGCCTTAGTAGGTTAAGAATCTTGGCTATAAATGCACGTTACCGAGTGGCTTTTGAAATCTTTGGACATTGAAGTTGGTTAACTTTTCTATTTTATGAGAGGAAAGTTGGTATAGTCAATATCTATTTTTGGAGTCTGTACAGTAAAAGTTTGGCTGGTATGAAATGTAATTATGGGGAAGATTTCCCACAGGTAAAACTTGAAGACCTTGCACTCTTTCCTCCAACCAGATGTTTCGTGTTTATTGATTCAGTGAGGGCTCCAGAGACCTCAGGGTCACCATGAGGGGTGTCTCCCTGGGGAGACATGGCCTGCTGAGCTTCTCTTAGTTCCCTGAAATGGAAGAGAGAAAAGAACAGGTTACTTGATCCCCAGTTAGAGATAATATTTGTAATCAAAACTCATATGTAAATAGGTAGCTCTTTTTATTTCAGAGTTTACTGAAATAAGCCTGATCTATATAGAAAGTAAAAATTCAATTCCTGTGATTATCATTAAAAAGTCACATCATAGCACATTATAGGTTCAGTCTTCCAAATCCTACCAATTAGGGCATAAAGAGTTTGTTGTTGTTGTTGTTGTTTTAGGTTTTTGTCATAGTGCATGTGTGGTAGCTGGAGAAAGACAGAGAAAGAGAAAGTGAGAAACCTCTCCCCAGGGAGATGGCCACACGGCAATCCCTTCTTCATTCTCCCCTGAGGATTTTGGGCACATATGTACACATGCCTGGTATGATTTTAAAGCCTCTGGGTCCAGGGCTCAAACTCTGGTCAGCAATGTGGGAGTCCAGTACCTTAGCTATCATGCTACCTGCTGGCTTCCAGGTCTTTACAATTTTTAAAGTAAGTGAACAGTTTTTCAGGCTATATATGAAAGCTACAGGGGTCAACAAACCATAGTCCTGAGTCAAATCTGGCCTGTCACTCTTCAGTAAATAAAGTCTTACTATTGGGTCATCAGAGAAGTCATGAAGTAGTTTTATATGTTTTTCTGTGCAAAACCGTGCGGAGGGCACTGCATACAGAAGCCATCTTGAGCTATCCACCATCTTGGAAACCATTAGGAAGTGAACTTCCTCACCTAGCAAACCGTTTCTCAGAAATCATGTGACCAACCAGGAAGTGGTTGGGTTTCTAGGCAATGGGAGAGATCCACCCACATCAATGATTGGTTCATGCTGTTCTATCTCATTTGCATTTCGGGCAACCAATTGGTGCCCACCAGCTGTATATAACCCTCCATTTTTCCTCAATAAACGGAAGAAGATAACGACTTGATCAGCACCTCTATTGTGTGTGCGTGTGTTTGTCCCATCTCTCGCTCACTCCCTCAGGGAACCTGTTTGACTGTGCCCTGGGTCGGGACAAAACCGCATCATGACTTTGCCAGTGACCCAACAGAACACAAGCACTCATTTGTGTATTGTCTGTAGCCTTCTTCACACTACAGCAGCAGCGTTGTGTTGTTACAACAGAGATTATATGGCCCTCGGAGCATGAACTATCTATAAGACGATCTGCCCTTGCAGAACAAGTTTGTGGGCCTCTGATCTAGACAATTTCAAGACACCGTCTGCCTCGTCTCTGTGATGGGGGTCCATCACTAGTATTGGCCGATGACAGTCACTTGTGCATCTGTTGCTGACATCACAGAATGCGTACCCTCTACTTGGTAGGTACTTACATTCTCATGAACGATATATATGTAAGTACTTCCTGCTTTGTTTACTATCTGGGACAGTGGAATTCAAAACTATAACAAAACAAAACAAAACAGAAAAAAAAAAAAAAAACAATAATAAGTGGTTTAGGAAGAATTACCTGATTTGAGGCTAAGAGATGCTGCCACTTAGCACCAAAACTCAGCTTGGGTACTTTTCAGGCTACTGTTTCCAAGATGATTGTGTATCCAAGAAAGATTGGATTTCCAAGTTTATTTTAGGCAAGGAACATTTATTATTTCCTTCTTTTTTATTTGTAACAGTGTACAACACATATAGTAACTACCGAGAAATGCACATGCTGCTCAAATGTCACTGACCAGTCCCACCTCATCTACTTAATTCCCATTTGTTTAATGAAGGGATGGATTTTTAAATCCATTTGCATGCATGAATTTTTAAATCTATTTACACGTATGAATATAGGCCTCTGTGAACAAGAGATCAGTTTTCTTTCTTTGCTCAGAAAAATTCTTCTTTCTCTAAACATGTACCAGCGCAGTGTGCCTGCCTGCTCCTGCCCCTTAAATTTAATGGGTTTCTAGAATATTTGTCCATCCACCTTACCTATAGTTATCTGACATTACATGGTCAGCCAACAGTTCCTTATATACCTGCTGTCACCCGAAATCCTGTTCTCTTTACCAGATGTATTTCCTTGTATTCCTCACTCTTCCCCCTTTTACATTAACTGGAATTTTCCATCTTGAGCAGCCTAGTCACAGAGCCTCCCAGTCCCATGCCACAAAGGGCCTTATGCTACTGGTCTTTTCGTGGGCAAGGTTCTATGCATTATAGTAATGATATAATCATGTTGAGTATGTATAAACCTGAATCCATGGAGAAGACATGCTGAGCAGGTCACACCATTGTGAGTACTACACAGTAGCTTCTCTCACTACTCCAACATCCAAACTCTACCTTTCCAGTGTGGCTGTCTTGAACTTCTCCAAGGTAAGCTGCTGCTGGAGCTCTTCTGCTATCCCCAGGGAGGGGCGCAGAACTCGATTTCTGGCCAGAGCTGCTGCGGAAGGTCTCCCCCGTGGATCAGGATGGATCATATTCTGGTAATATAATACCAAAAGAAAGGATAACAGAAACTTTGCTATTTGGAAAATCTCCTCTCTCAAGCCAACTCCAGCCCCACTTCTACTGGTGGATTGTATGAAACCCTGCTTCTTCATGTAGACAGAAAAATACATGAATACTTAGCTCCACCTCTGACAGGAACATCAGCTATTCCTTCATTAAACAAATGAGAATTTAGTAGATGAGATGGGATTGGACAATGATGTTTGAGCAGCATCAGTTGTCCATACTTTTGACTTGTCTTTAAGTATATTTTAGAGCTGGCCAGCTGTTTAACGTAATACCTTAATTTAAAGCAAAGAAAACGAGACCCTAGATAAAAAGTGTCTTACCCAAGTTATGGGAAAGGCCAAGACCAAAACCCAGTTTACCCAAATCCTCACGCAGCTTGCTTTCTGCCACACATCAGGCTCCATTTTCACTTAATGTTGAAAACAACTCACCATGAAAGTATTCCTAAAGTATTTATCTCAGGGCAGAGGACATCTGTAACTGAAGGTGACTTGACATAGTAGAAAGTAGCAAATTATACAAGCAATTAACAATATTGTATTATGAAAAAAAAAAAAAAAGAAAAAACGCTAAACTTTATATCTAGGGACCAAACCAGAGCCAGGTCCACCATTTACTTTGTAAACTTTGCAAAAGCTCAGTTTTCTCTCCTGAATTCTGGGATAACAATGTTCACCTTCTGGGACTGCTGTGAGAATTCAATGAACTAACATACACGTATTCTCTAGCACAAGGCCAGCATTTAGGTACTTCCAAAGCAAATATATTTATATCAACTAAATCTAAGAGCAGTTTATACATCAAAATAAGTGATTAAACTATAAGCAGATGATCACTGTGAGGAAAGATTTGCTTCCTTTTCAGGAGCAAAGAAAGTCAGAAAGGAAGACACATTTAGTAACTTCATTTGAAACACGCAGGTAAAACACGAAACTCTAATCTCCAAGGGAGTAGAGATCTCTAAGGCTATTTTAGAGACTTTAACCAATCCTCTTCCCTAAGCCATGAAGTAAATCACAGATACAGATACTTAGATATTTTCTTAGTATGATTCTAAGCTTCTTGACAGCGTGTTTTTGTTTCATAGCTCTGTTTCAACGTAGTATTTTTTCCTTGTCTCTGCACATATTCAGTTGTCCTTAAATACAAGTAACACAGTTTTTTTGAATTGATATTATGCGTTTTTTCCAGTAATTCAAACAATCGGTGGTGTTGTCAATTATTTTAAAAGTAGCTTGTACTTTCTTACATTTCATTCTTGCAGTAATATCATCACTGTTACCATAAACAACAGCTCAACTCTGAAGTAGGAGCAGAGACCAGGTGTGATTTTGAAGTTAACCAGCTATCATGTGTGAATACAAGAATCAAGGAGCAGCCCTGAGCCTTTGCTTCCTCACTGCAGAATCAGATTGCCTACCCGCCTGTCTCATAGGAAAGGCAAATGAAAAATGGTTTTAACAGGGTTTTTAAACATGAAAGGTTTTATGATATGCAGTAAGATCTGAGATTTCAGTCTCTCCTGTCTCTCTTCTGGACTTGCTAGTTCATGGTTCCTTTTCCCTTTTGTTGATGGTACTATCACCAGCATCTTTATCTTACTTTCCCCATCCACTTGCCATCACAGTTAAAAAAAAAAAAAAAAAAAAAAAAAAAGGAAAGAAAAGATAAAACAGACATTTTGTCTTCATCTCATAATAGATATCACCTTGAGCAGGCTGTAAAAGTCTTCGGAGAGCTCCTGAGGAATGTCTGGAAAGTTTCCCTTGCGGATATGATGCCATTCAGCCCCGTTGGCAGGTAGGGACTCTGCTCCGGCTGCCACTGCAATTGTTAATCCCAAGGCAAATATGTCTGCCTTGGGAAGGTGCTGATAATCCTGCAGGACAGAAGGCAGGGCCGGTTAGGTTGCCGAGTAGAGTGGTTCTAGACTAAAACACAGCTGGTTGGAGATTCACTTGAGTGCACACGAGCCCTAAGTAGACTCAAGAGCAAGGTACGGTGGTTGTGGTAATCTGAGCAAATAGAGGAAACGCCAGGTTACCTGGTTAACATTGCCGTGCCCTGAAGAGGCTAAGGCAGAATCTTAGTGCTGTTCCACTCTGACATTCTCAAAAACGTGCTGCATAAACTGATCCCAGGAAGAAAAGACTCCTTTTTTTTTCTGGTTATCACCCAGGAGGAAGTTACATCCTTCCTAGGCCTAACTTGCAGACAGCTTAGAAGATAGGTGGTGAGCAATGGTCTCCTCAAAGGCCAGAGAAGGTGGCGCTAACAGAAGGATAACAGTGCAATAAAGGTGGCTTGGACTGAGGCTGGTAGGTGGCACAGTGGTTAGGGCACTGGACTCCCACATGGCTGATTGCAGTTTGAGTCCCGGACCTGGCAACTTGCTTTCTCACTTTCCCTCTCTCTCTGGTCAAACTGAAAAATAATAATAATTAATAAAATTAAATAAACAATTTAAAAAAAGAGAGAGGAGTTGAACCAATGCAAACCCAAGGAAGACAATTCCTTTCTAATAGGAAATCAATGAAGTTAGGAATTCTAAGAAACTAAAAAAACAGTGAAGAACCTTTAGAAAGAACAGTATAAATATTGATTCGTCCTTAGTTGAACCAGGTTTTCTCATGCCTTTTTGGAAGTTTCTCTCCTATTTTTGGTCTCCATTCTGAATGGGAAAAGCGATACTATAAGCTTAAATTATAAATACACTCTTTTCATTTTTTGTACTGTGAGCCTTCATTTGAGAGCTAAAAGCTTCAAGAGGTTATAAAATACTCTCATTTCCCTAATCTATACCTCTTGTAAAATCTCATTAGCCAGGAAGCGAATATCTCCTTCTTCCACTTTGGGTTTGCTTACTGATGTCACATGGCCAAGGTCACCTTTAAAAAAAGAAAGAAAAAAAGAAATAGACCTCTTTAAAAAAAAAAAAAAAGCATATCTTTTGTAGAAGAAGAATAGATGGTGTCATCAGTTTTACAGGACGACAGTACAGTGGTAGGGTATAAGGCAGACTTACCAATTTTATACATCACGTTGGCAGAGAGATACCAATCAGCTTCATTCTCAGCCTCTTCTGGGAATTCAAGATAGTCTTTTTGCATCTTATGACAAATGAAGATATTACCTGGAAATTACATGATAGCCATAAGTAGTACTTCCTAAGCTTTTTCATCCCAAAGATTCTTTTCCATGTTTGACGTTTTTTTCTTCTGTGTGGATGTAGCAAGACTAGAATTTCTTTTTTCCTATGAAATCTCTCACATCACTTCTGAACAGTCACTGACTTGTAATACCTATTTAAGCTAGACTGACCTCAATCATTACCATCCTTTGGCGAGGTTGGTGGCAGGGTACTACTGTCTCAAAATAAACACAAAATAGTAACGGCTTGTCCTTGGGGCTCCACATTAATGAGTGATGAAGCCCTTCATTTCTGCCAACTTAGCTGGTTGCTGCATTAGAGCTTAGCACTAGTTGCAAACACAATCAGGACATAGCCAGCATGCTGCCACTTACCTATGGAGTAAATTAAGTAATTATTTTCACATTTGGCCTCACTGTATGGGATAGTCTTTTCTTCCTTTGCTCTCTGACCACTAGGTCCAAAGGAGGAAATAGTTAAAGCTATTTAGCTAAAAAAAATTTTTTTGAGAGAGACAAATGGAAGAAGGGGATTTTGCCTACAGACACTGTCTTTGACTTGTTGGACACCCAGGCCCAGACTTTTTGATAACAGCATGAACAGAGCAAACTGTGGCAGGAAAAGCAGGTGGGATGCATACGAACTAGGTTTGATGTCCAGGTGCACCATGCCAGAGTTGTGGATGTACTTGAGTCCAAGGGAAATCTGTAGAAGGATGTCCTTAAGTTTCAGCTCTTGGAAATGATTGCCGGAATTAGTATTTTCAGATATAGCAGCTTGTAAGTTCCCGCCTGAGAAATAATAATAGAAAACAGCCCCATGGAATTAGAGAAAAGGGGTGAAATTCTAGATACAGCAGTAAATAGTTGATAGATTCCTCGTGAATAACTTCAGGTTAACAAATCTGTATTACTTCAGTGTCAATGCAAAGCATTGAAAGTCTGCCCTGACCATACCACAGGCATGCCAGAAATATGAATTTCAGGGCTTTTAAAGAGGAAAAGAAAATGCCAGAATCTCAGATATTTCATATGTGACTTTCCTTCCTTGAGTAGGTGCCAACCAACATTTTTAAAGTTTTTCAAATTATTAACCAGAAGGCCAGTCAGGGCCAGTCATATAGCTACTGCTGATGTTGATAATTTCATGTCAGGGTCCAGTTAGTAGTTATAGTCCATTGGTAATTTTAATGTGATTTATTCTAATTCCCTTAAAGTATATCATAAAATGAGGACATTTAATGATTACCAACTCAATAAAAATGATAAAAGCTTTATTTATATCTAGAACCTGTCAGAGCCACAGCATTTATACATCAACTGTAGACCCTCTTGATTTATCATTAATATCAATTAAAATTAAGGCCTTGGTTCATATGACTACTTGATGTTGGACACCCAGTCTAAGCATTCTGAACATTTTCTTTAATGGGCATTCTTTGTCAGATTCTCCATATTACAAGGTCCTGGCTGTCATGGTATTGACAACACCCACAGCTCCACTCTCAAAGTATGTATCAGGAAAGTAGGGTCTGGGAATTTTTTTAAGGAAGTCCATACTTAAAGGTATCCTGACTTGTCCTGATAAAATAAGAAAGTTCAGAAAGGAAAAGAATTCAGTCCCTTCCAGAAACACAAAGACTACAATAAAGTTTTATTTTAATTATTTTTCTGTGATTCTGGCTGGGAAAGAACTTAGGTACTATAGATGATATATGCCTTAGGAAGAAAGAGTAAGTAAAGAATGTTTTGGAGCTTGTAAAAAAGGAAGTCACTCTGAGGCTGTTTGTGGGTGAGGTTATGAAGTGTTGTCGGCAAGCAGGAAAGAGGCTGTGTCCATAGGGCCTCTTCTTTCCCTGCCATCCTAGATATTCCTTCAGGGCAGAGAACACATCTAGCTCATTCTTCTTTTCCCAAGGCCTGGTATATAATAAATATTTTCTGAACCAAATATTTATCCTAGCAACAGAGTGGAAAAAATAGTAGATCAGAAATCCCTTAGAAGGAGTGGAAGGAAAGAAGCTTCCTGGGGATTTTAGGAATCCTTTGAAATATTCATTTAAATAATAAGCAGAGATATTTCTAACTCCCTGAAGAGCTTTAAGTATTTAACAAAGGCAACTAGATCAGTGCTCTCACCATTTTTAGATGCCTAGATGCTGCGTAAGTAAGATTAAAGTTAGCTAAGTAGTAATTAGCTATAGAGGTCACTGAAAAGTACTAATTTACACAAAGGTGTTAGAACATGCTGATTTTGCTACAACTAAAGCTGAGTGTCTACTTATTATGGAAGATATTTAACTCTTCATACGAAATAGTTATCAAAGAGAAGTAAGTGCTTATAGACAGAGCAATCCTGAATGAACCATGAGTTTCATCCCTCTTAATTATCAACCAAACTAGAGCCTTAACTCTGTAACTCAAGGTACCACCTGGAGATGGCTCCTGGAATTGCAAGCATTTTCCTTCCCCACCCCCTGAGTTACTGGCCGCTCTTCTATGACTGCTTTATGAGATGAACTACTGAGTTCCTCCCTTAGGGTAATGGATTGGTACTCTCCTCATTTGGCAGAGAGAAGACAAAAACTTGAAAATCTATCTATGGGACTGACTCTATAGCCTTGTGGTAACCTGAGCCAGATTCCACATGGCCAGCTACACTTCAAATCCAGCCCCTGTGGCTTGAAAAACATGCTGGGCCCCTGTGTGCCCCGAATCCCAGCAGGATAGAGAAATGGAGTAGAAGGGATTAGACCATGACTATGCCTCATTGGTGGGTGCTTTTTCCTACCTTTCTCTCTGTCTCCAACAAATGTACACACTCTGGCAATTGAAGAAGAAAGAAAAAGAAAATATGTCTATCTTTTCTCTTCTGCTAGTGAGATGTAACAGATACCAAAACAAATAAATAGCAAATGTCCTCTAGCAATGAAATGTAAAAAGCAGATTAATAAGATATTTGATCGTACATTTGTATTTTCACAATCTGCATTTTATGTTGCTACCTATAAATAGGTTTCTCTGCTGGTAAAGTATTTTCCTGTTTGTTTGATGGAAAAAATGTAACATTCATGATATTGCACAGAAAATGCTGAATTCTGGATGTTGCAGTGTACAAACAAGTGTGAGAACCATCATTCTGGAAGAATGTGCTTTGGGAAACTTAAGTGACAGAAGAAACAAGAAAATACTGCCTTTAGGGAGAGATTAATAGTCCAATCCTGAATCAGTTAGAAATGTGGGTGTTACTAAAGCCATCTCCTACTAAACTTACCACAGATTTCTGAGGCTGGCCCAGGGGTAACTTCTAGGAGCTATCTTGGCATGGGTAGGGGAGAAAGAGAAAGCATTTGATTGGTTCAGGGCTCAGGAGGGATAGTAGGGGAAATCAGATGACTACTAGTCTATAATAATAATAATCTAATTCATAATATAAGTTACTGAAATAGTCTAATCATCTAAGTTGAAAACCATAACTACATGTCCCAGCCTGACTGCTGTGGTAGTCTAGGGTGAGGGTGGGCAGGGGGACACAGGGCATGAGAAGGAAGAGGTAAGAAGAAGGGAGAGTAGGGAATGAAAGGAGAAGGGAGTGGAAGGAAAGAGGCTCTGGCTACCTTACTGATAGTTTGGATCTTACTCTCCTTTACTTATACCCATAGGGCAGAAATCTCAATGCAAAGTATCTACTACAGAAAAGATACAGGGCATGATTTATCTTCCATAAACAGTTCATGTTTGAGAGAATCAGCAGGTATGCATTACATTTTGCAAAATCAAAGTTACATTTTATTAGCAAGTACTCAGTGAAGTTGGTAGACCACCATAATGCATAGACAATGGTTCTCTATAATCTACCCTAACTTTTCCAAGATCTGCTGTCTCGTTTCAAGGCAGTCTTAGTCTTCAAATTTTATCTTGATGATTCTATGACCTAATCTAAGGATCTCCTCATCACATTAGTCTCCTCATGGTCTACTAAGTCAGACCCATCCCCAGAGCTATGCTCTTGGCCTAGATACTGTCCACCTAATGAACTACCTTCCCTCTGATTTCCTAAATTCTAGTAATCCTTCTGTAAGGTCTAAAAGAAGCCTTGTCTCCTTTATGAAATTTTCTTGGATCACTCCAATAGCAACTATTATTGCAGTTTTACTAGGCATCCAATATTGAGAGGTTTGACATACAGTGTTGCTAACTCCCAAGCTACTTTCTTAGGTAAGTTTTACCATCCCTTCACTGGGAAGACTAAGTGACAGCACATCAACTGTCTAAATACTGAGTGACAACTGATCAGGTCTGCTTGACTGTAAAGCTCAGGCCCCTTCCACACACTGTCTCCTCTCACTCACATTTGTGTTCTCTGGCTGCTTATCCTTCCAGCCCTACACCAAACCGTCTCTCACATATTCATTGTAACAGAAAAGTGAAGTTCCTTGAAGGTAGGACTTACCTTATCTCACTCTACAATATTCCTTACCCTAAAGCTTAATACAGTGTCAGGCCTATAGATATTCAGATATGAAATGAATTAAAATATAATTTGTAATAGAATCACTCCAGCATTCTTTTTGAAAATTTTGCAATGTTTACATTGTCTCACATCAGGTTAAAATTGGTTCTGGCTTATTAATTTTTATTATTTGATATTATCTTGTCACTAGCTAAAATTCATGGAAATGAAAAAATTCATTATAGAGAAGTAGGAGGAAAAAAGAATAGGGAAACTCAAGTTACAACAAGAGGGAATTAGGAAGAAAAGATAAGTGTTAAAAAGTCTAAACCTGTCAATTATAAATATAAGGATATTTTCCCCAGAGATACTAATTAGAGAAAGGAATTTTTTTTGGGGGGGGGGATTTTGCTATAGGGCGCCAGAGATACAGAGAGAGACAGAAAGCAAAAAATCACCCCCCACATGAGATGGCCATACTGCAATCCCTTCTCCTCTTGGGATTTTGGGCACGTGTGCCTGGCATAAGTTTAAGCCACCGGGTCTGGGACTCAAACCATGGTCGACTACATGGGAGTCCAGCAACATAACTATTACACCATCTGCTGATCCCAAAGAAAGGAATTTGAGATGAGGTTACAACAGAAATAATCCCACGAAGTTCACACATATGAGGAACTCTGTCTTTAAGGAAACAATTCAAAAAATAACAAACAGGATGTATGCTATATTTTATGTTTCTAGCATTTCATTTTTTTTTTTTAATAAAGTGAGAAAGCAAGCCACCAAGTCTGGGACTTGAACCATGGTCAGCCATGTGGGAGTCCAGTGCCCTTAACCACCATGCCATCCGCCAGCCCTGCATTTCATATTATTTACTCACCTACTTGTTTACTATTTTGTTTATGTAATGATGAAGGTTTATCATTGATTGTTGTTCTCAAAACTCAGGGCCAGTTACTAAAATTACTAAAAAGCAGGCTATACTATTGAAAAAACTACGTGTATTTTCCTGGAGAAGAGCTGTGTTGTAGTTGTCAAATGTTACTGTAGCCAGAATGTGGATTTCTACTCCTAAAATGAGGGCAACCTTCTATTCACTTTATAGCACTTTTCTAATATACCTCTGCTTATTTTGATAATAATTATTCCCAAGACTAACACATAACTATCATTACATCAACCCCTTAATCATAGATTAGAAGTATGTTAAACCAAAGGACCACTCCTTATGATCTAAGTAATCCAGAAAAAAAGTATTACTGGTTACTAGGTATGTATGGTCCCGAAAGACCGAGGAGAGTGTACTGAGGTCACCGAGTTTCAGTCCCAGGTCCCTGCCCATGTCTTTACTCTGATGACAACATGAAAGCTCAAAGCAGCAAAAAGAAGTATAAACAATCCCCTAACTCAGGTTTCTAGTTGACAAATAATCAAAAGTTGTCTGTACACTGAGCCGAGGCGTGAAGAGGAAAGTTTACCCCTACCTCACCAAAATGGTGTGGCTTGTATCAGAATGCACAGCAAATGCTAAAGAGTGACTTACCATTTAAACCACTAGGGTAATAGTCCTCTCTCCAGATAGTAAGTGAAACGGGAAGGGAACAATAGCTTCTGTGAATCAGCTACACGCTAGCTTTGAAAGAATAACGTGAGCCTGGAGATTCCTTTTCTATTCATTTTCTCTACCTGCCTGCCTCTAAGCAAGTCTGTAGGACAGACATTTCAGTTATGACTCTGCTGTGCTTTACAAGTTGTGAGGAGGTGGCCACGTTTGTTCCTCAAGTCGTACAAGTTCACATCCCTCTCAGTAGGTACAGCCCACTCACTCACCATCGCAGTACTCATTCTGGATGATCATGTGGTCGTCTTCTGCCCACGCAGAGTAGTAGCGAACCACGTGGGGGTGGTGCCCCAGCACTGCATGAGCATAAACCTCATGCAAAGCCAAGTTCCTGAGAGACAGGAAAGCATGCCAATTAAGATAAAATATGTACCGGGACCAGCAGATGGCATAATGGTTTCATTGCTGGACTCTCATGTAGTTTATCATGGTTCTAGTCCTGGACCCGGAGGCTTAAAACTTATACCAGGCACATGTGCATGCATGCCTAAGATCCCAAGAGAAGCCATGTGGCCATACCCCTGAGGGGTGGTTTCTCACTCTCTGTCTCTTGGTCTTTCTGGTGAGCACACGTCCCCATAGCAAAAATCTCTCTTAAAAAAAAAAAAAAAGAAAAGAAAAGATAAAATATATACCAATTTTTAAAAATAATTATCTTTTTTAACTTTATTTTTTCTTTTTTTTGGAGAGGTTTTTGCTATAAGGTGCGTGCACTCGCCAGAAAGAGAGAAAGAGACAGAGAGACAGAAAGCGAGAAATCACCCTTAGGGGGGATGGCCATGCCGCAATTCCTTCTCCTCCATTCTCCTCTTGAGATCTTGGGCACGCACGCACAGGCGCCCCACGTGAGTTTAAGCCACTGGATCTGGGACTCGAACCATGGTCAACTACATGGGAGTCCAGCAACATAGCCATTATGTTAACTGCTGGCCCCTATTTTATTTTTTAATTTGACCAGAGAGGGACAGAGCAAGAGAAAGAAGGAAAGTGAGAGAGCAAGCTACCAGGTCCAGGACTCAAACCGCAATCGGCCATGTGGGAGTCCAGCACCCATAACCATCAGGCCACCTGTCGGCCCCAATGTTTTTAAGATACAAGATATGAGGTATTATTTTCTTTAAAAGAATTATTTTGTTTATCTTTATTTTAATTTGACCAGAGAGGGACAGAGTGAGAGAAAGAGAGAGGGTGAGTGAGAAAGCAAATCGCAGGTCTGAGACTCAAATTGTGGTCAGCCATGTGGGAGTCCAGTACTCTTAACCACCAGGCCACCTGCCGGCCCCAAGATAGGAGGTATTCTTTTTTCTTTTTTTTTTAAGAGGTTTTTGCTATAGGGCACGTGCGCTCGCCAGACAGACAGAGAGAGGCAGAGAGACAGAAAGCGAGAAATCACCCCCCAGGAGGGATGACCACGCTGCAATCCCTTCTCCTCCATTCTCCTCTCAGGATCTTGGGCACGCACGCACATGCGCCTGGCGTGAGTTTTAAGCCATCAGGTCCGGGACTCGAACCATGGTCGACTACATGGGAGTCCAGCAACATAGCCATTACACTAACTGCTGGTCTCAAGATAGGAGGTATTCTTAAAAACTGCAGAACGTTTATTGATTGCTTACTGCTTACTATTTTATCTCACATCATTGTCATAGCTAACTGGTAAGATATGGTAGAGAGGAATAAGGCTTTAGAAAGTGACTGACCCAAAGTCAGACTGGTAACAGTAGACCTAAGACCAGAGCCTTGGCTGGCTTGTTCCTAAAGTCCATTGTTTTTTTGACTGACCATGGCATATGTGGAGAGGAATCTTAGTGGTCACTACCTCAATGATGGACATGCCCTGGGTCTTAGTTTCACTGTATCACAATCAAAACACCAGAATGGGCTTAACAAGAAGCCACCATACATCTGATTATGGTTATTATGATGCATCTTCTATCTTCTCTATGAAGGCTGAACAGTCAATAGTCAATACTAAACTCCACCAGTACGAGGTAGTCACAGGGACAGCCATGGGGAGTGGTATTCACTATAGAAGCAGAAAACCCGACACAGAAACAGCACTTAATGAATGTTAGTTTTAAAAACAAAGACTTCTGAAGCTGGAAGGTGGCATGTTGGTTAAGGTTGTTGGACTCCCACATGGTTGATAGTGGTTCAAGTCCCAGATCTGGCAGCTTGCTTTCTCACTTTCCTTCTGTCTCTGTCTCTCTCTGGTCAACTTCAAAAAGATAAAATAATGACAATGACTAAAACGAAATAATTCTTTAAAAAAAAAATGAAGACTTCTAAAGCATGTACTATATCCTCACAGTTCATAATAAACATCGGCTACATCTAAAAACATGTGTTTTCCTTATGATTAAGACTTTTGAGAAATTAGTTCTGAGGATGAAATATAAACTTTTATTCATAATCTTTCCTTGCATGTAATCTCTGACATTTGACAATTGAATGCATTAGTGATACAAAGTACAGATACACTGGTGAATTAACAAAACCTTCCTACTTGGCAATATTTCTGATTAACTAAAACAACACCAGAAGCTTATTCCATGAATCTATTCATTAAAAAGGGAGGGAGGGCAGTAAAATCAGTAACAGGAAGTAAAAGCCAAATAAAACAAAACCAAAACCACGTAAGATACAACGTAGTCAGTCCAGCAGGTAGCATAGAAGCTAAGGTTGCTGGATCCCACATGCCAATTGCAGGGTTTGAGTCCCAGAACCAATGGCTTGAAAATCACACTGAACGCAGGTGTGTGGGCTTGCTCAAAATCTCAAGAAAAGAAGAGAGGGGATTGCGATGTGGCCAACCTCCTGGTGGTAGGTGAGGGTGGGTAGATTTCTCTCTCTCTTATCCCCCCACCACACACAAGTGCCCTGTACCACACGCACGCACTCACGCACAACACACACACACAACATGGTCTAAAATTATTGTATTATTTTTTAGGGAACAATTTATCTCTGATCTGGAAAATTCATAAAGGTTATGAATGTGAGGCTACAATGAGAGGAGGTTATTTTTTAAAGTGAAGAAGCAAATGTGTTTTTAATTATATCAGTACTATTATTTAAAATATTTTAATGAGAAACAACTCTCCAAATTCAAGTTTATAGTTCTAGTACATTTCAAAGGTACTTACTCATTTGACAATCCTACAAAAGGTTTCGTAGAGCGCTTTATTGCATAAACACATCCATCCAGCCTTTTAATGCACTTGTAGACTGTACCAAATTCTCCAACCCCAATTTTTTCTACCTCCAAAAATTCTTTCTCATAGCGGGAAGCCATGTTGGTTTCTCGTAGAACATATCTCTAAAATATTTTAATTAAAAGGAAGTTAGGGGGGCCGGCAGGTGGCATAGTGGTCGAAGGTGCTGGATTCCCACATGGCCACCTGTGGTTTGAGTCCGGGACCTGGCAGCTTCCTTTCTTGCTTTCCTTGTCTGACTCTGTCTGGTCAAAAATAAAAATAATAATAACCAATGGAATAAAATAAATAATTCTTTTTTTTAAAAAAAAAAGGAAGTCAGAATAATTTCCCTCTCACCAATAATTGAACCATATTTCTGCACTAAATTTTCTAAGTTTATACTTGAAGCAAATGCAGTAGATTCTATCTGTATCAATATTCATGGATGCAAGAATTTCCCCAACTGCTGACTTCCTTTTCTTGTGTTCTTTCAATATTCTATAAACTGTGTCCTCCCATTTCTCTCATGTATTTTTTCAATTCTCTTGCCTCCATCTGGTCATACTGGTCCTTCCACATCTTCTCCGACTCTGAATGCCTGTTCTCAGCTGAAGCAAAGTGGATCTGTTCAGAATAAAACAAGACCTCCCTTTGACACTCTTCTCGACCTGTCTCAAGGTCAGGATGTTAGCATTTCCATCTAGATTTGACTGATTAGTCATACTCGTTTTCAGTTTTTTCCCAAAAAACATCTAAGTGCGGAGAACAAAGTTGTCACATTAACTATTAGGTCATTGAGAACATCATGACATATTCTTCGATGTTTTTCTATGTAAAAATGTGTCATGACTTTCCAGACAACCCAGTAGTTCAAAACGTGCTCACATATAGCAACTACTCTTCCTACTGGCCAACTATCAGCATCACACTGTCCTACTTGTAAATAACCCCAGGCACATCTCTGAACTCCTTTACCAGTTTTGTCATCTGTGAGATGAAGATCATAGTAACTATTACTCAAAGTTCTTTCAAATATTACACGATAATATATAATACCGATATATAATATTATCATGCCAATATGGTATAATGCCAAGCACATAGTAAATTCTCAGTAAACTATTATGACCAAAATCTTCATAAATTTATATAAATCTAAATTCAAGCTAATTTATTTCCTGACATGATCTTTTCCCAATGACTTGATTAAAAAGAGTTTTTCTCTTCTGATTTTTTTAAAACTTAGGCCTTAAAACAATCTTGACTCTTACTAATCCTTCATTTTCAACATCCATTTCCAGTTAGTCTTCATCAGCAAGAGCTATAGTTTTCATTGGTTTTAAACTAGTCCAAGATCCATTTCCTCCATGTCTGGATTAGCCATAGCTATCAGCCCTTTCTCCTCCTTGTCTAAGAATTATTTTTACAAAATATCACAGACTCAGATACTGAATTGTTCCAAACAATTCAAAAATTCAGGTCTCATAAGAGGCCTCAAGGCCTTCTCTCAATTGCACACCCAGTACCTTACCACATGACTAATAAGCCTGCTAACCAGTCACATCACCACTTAGCTACCCACCCTCCAGTACACATGACCTGTTCTGCCTACATAGCATTATTCTTTCTTTCCTATGCCCAAAATTGTATCAACAACATGCTCTCTTTCCACTCAGGTCTTGCTTTCTGCAAGAAGTATCTTTACTAAACTTCTATATAGATTCAAAATCTATCACATATGAGTATGTATTTACACCTTGCACATATATAGAGGCAAATATATATCTGCAGATGCACACATCTTCTGGCTTCTTCACATATAGATTGCTTTGATGCTTCAAAGGTCTTAACTCCTCATGAGTAGTTACTGTTATATAGATATTGTTCTTATTGGATTTTCATATAATGCTTTTCACATATTGAATGTTCAATATATATTGTTGACACTTCTATCTGAAACCAGCAGGTAATTTATAAAGAAAGTTAGAAATAAAATTCAAGGGTAAAATAGTGAAAGCAGGAATCAGAAACCTTTGCATGTGAAGAAGGAAAGCGTACACAGGTGGCCCCCTTCTCTGTAAAGGTTGTAATAGCCAAGTGCTAACATTTTAAAATAGTAACCCATTTTACTCATGCAAATACAATACAACTTGCTTTGGAAAACTTCATAAATTAGAAGAAAAACAACATTAAGTTTCCATCACTCAAAGACGTTGAAATAACAGTGGTAATTTGATGGTATAGCTCCATCTAATGTGTAAATAGTTATGACCATGTAGTATATAAAATTTTGAGTCATTTCTGTATATTAAACATTCAGTGTAGGCATGATTCCATGTTACAAACATCTTAATGACAATTTAATATCCCACTGAATTAGCCTATAATTTACTTAGCACCTTCTTTTGTAATTGGGCACTTAGCCTTTCCTTCATTTTTTTTTTTTTTTTTTGCACTAAACTGAGATGCAATAAACATCTCTATGGATATTTACACTATAATTTTCTTAGATCATCAAATGAGAAATATTAAAGATTGTAAGCATTACAAAAATCAATACGTATTAGCACATTTGAGAGCTAAAATTGTATATGTAAATCTCTCTATGCCACTTTTTTCTGCTCTGTTTGTCTGTCTTAAGACAGAAAATATCTTGATTTTTCCCTTCATTTCTCTATGCTATGAATTTAGAATTTTCTCCCAATCAAAGAGAGAAGCAGAAACTTTTCCTTTAAGAGGACTCTATGGTAATGATTCAGCAATATGCAGATCAGACACTGTCTGGCCAAGTAGCAGCTAGTCAATCGGAAATACAGACCCTGACTGGAGTATGGGTAAATTCAGCCGCAGCATAGTCGGCAGAGCTATAAAGCATGTGTGTGCATGATGTGTGTGTGTGAGAGAGAAGGGGAGAGGAGAGAGAGAGAAGGGGGACAAGGAGAAGAGAGAGAAGAGAGGGGCTGGGCAGAGGAGAGTGTGGGAGGCAAGGGAAAGGGGAAAGAGAGAATGAGGCATAAAGAGGAGAGATAGAGGAGGAGAGAGAATAAGATGAAATGCCTGTGTTGTTAACACCTGGGCCAAAGAAACATGCTCACCTTGGCAGGCAGCCCTTGTTCTACTTCACACTCCTCAGGACCAGCTTCCTCACTTAAAAAGAAAAGAAAGGAAAGGAAAGGAAAATGTTATGCATGATTAACTCTTATTGAGCTTAGTATTCCTTCCCCTCCTTCTATCTGTTATTTGGGAGCAGGGATATCCAGGAAATTTTAATAGAAGGACCTAGAACAGAATAAGAACAAGATAAGGGATATGATGGACAGCAACCAGTTATGTCAAGAGTGAAAAGCTTTCCCAGGGGACCACCAGGTGGCATTATGTTTATGACACTGGACTCCCACATGGCCAACCATGGTTCAAGTTCCAGACTTGGTGGCTGGCTGTTTGAAAACCCATGCTGGGTGTGTATGTGTACATACCCGAAATCCCAGGAGAATGGAGGAGAAGGGACTGTGGCATGGCCATCCCCACTCTGAGGTCATTTCACACTTTTGCTCTCACTGTCTCTCTGGTGAATGCACTCACCCTATGGCAAAAGCCTAAAAAAAGAAAAAGAAAAAGAAAAAGAAAAAGAAAAAGAAAAAGAAAAAGAAAAAGAAAAAGAAAAAGAAAGAAAAGCTTTCCCAGGAGGTAGAATATGAAAGATAAGTTTCCAAAAATGAGTAGGAACTAGGTAAAGGAAAGGAGGGGTTTTTGTTTTTGTTTTTGAGAGAATTTTGCTATAGGGTACATGTGCTTGCTGGAGAGACAGAGAAAGACAGAGAGACAGAAAGTGAGAAATCACCCCACGGAAGGGGTGGCCATGCCACAATCCCTTCTCCTTCATTCTTCTTTCAGGATCTTGGGCACGTACACACATGCACCTAGCATGAGTTTAAAGCCACCAGGTCCTAGACTTGAACCATGATTGACTATATGGGAGTCCTGTGATGAAACCATTATGCCAATCTGTTGGTCTCAGTTGGGGAGTTTTTAAGCAAGTGAATCCTGTGTTCTAGGAATTGGAGGTAAGAAAGAACACAGAATGTATACAGAATTGTAAGTGGCCATTGTTGTCCCCCAAAAAAACAAACCAAGGTTTAGGAAGGTTAAATAACTCTATAATCATGCACTTGGTAAGTGTCAGAACTAGGATTTGAAACTGGGTCTAAGCCCAAAGCATTTGCTCTTCATTGCCACACTATACCCTTCTTCCAACACACCCTCCTGGCTTTGCATTCAACTCACAGGGAGACTGTAGGTATAGCAGAATGGCTAAGAGGTTTTCAATTACTTTTTAATAAACTGAAGTCATCGACAGGCTCTTTGGTATGACTAGTTGTATCTGGGATTTTAAGGAAGATGTCGGTGTCTAAATCAGCCACCTATAGGTCTCACTTGTAGAGAAGTACAGGGTAGAAATGGCAAGTGGAAGAATCTACATACATGGAAATAAATTGATGCTGGACATTTGTGACTTAAATTTAATGCTACATTCGAATACTTTATAAAATGACAACACAATAAATCATGGACAAAAGTACTCTCTCAGAAGCATTAAGTGATGATACTAAGGCGTCGCCACTTTCATTTCCAAGAATTCAAATCATCTGTCTTTTCTTGCTAATGAAAAGACAAATGAGAGGTGAAATTGTTCATTTGAATGGTTTACAAAGACTCTGAGAGAGCTGAAACCAATAGCATTTTTGGTAACTGAAATAGGTGGGTGTACTTGTGCTGAAAAATGTCCTGTTTATTTAAGATACGGGAGAGAGTGTTGAGAATACCTATTCTGACCAAAAGGCTGGTTAATGCATAGTCATTGATTCTAGAGACATAACATGACACATTAAGTGCTCTATGAAATTTAGATGGTTAGCTGTCCATTTATTTTACAGAGCATATATGAACACAAGTGTCTGTCCTATTTTTAGAGGTGCTTTTCCGCACTGTAAAGTCCTTGAAGAGACATAATAAAGAAATGTCCTTTAGTAACATGCCCAGTCCTTATCTGGATGATTTCTACCATTCAGTGCCTGTGTAGAACAATGCAGTTGGCTTTCCATCTTTTAGCATCTGTGAAAGCCACAGTACCTTTTTATCTTCAGCCAATCTTCCATCACCTGCAGAGAAGTTCAAATCCTTGTTCTCCAGCTCTCAGCACTAGTCACACAAGCTGGACTCAACACAGTGATATACTCTCTGAAGTGCGAGTTTCACCTTCCCCAACTGCTGGCCTCAAATTAAGCAGAGGAGGCTTCCTGAATGCAATCCCATAGCCCATTCAACTTCCCCGTGTAAGGCAGGACTTGCTATGTCCTGCTCTTTTATAGAGAAGGCAACCACATATACATCAAAATGCAAAGATGTTAGAATCTGTGACAGAGCAGGTTAAAACAAACATGGACTCGGGACCAACAGTTAGCGTAATGGCTATGTCACTGGACTCCCACGTAGTCGCCGCAGTTCGAGTCCTGGACCCGGTGGCTTAAAACTCATGCTGGGTGCATGTGCGTGGGTGCCCAAGATCCCGAGAGGAGAATGGAGGAGAAAGGATTGCGGTGTGGCCATCCCCCCGAGGGGTGATTTCTCGCTTTCTATCTCTCTGTCTCTCCCTGTCTGTCTGGCGAGCGCACGCACCCTATAGCAAAAACCTCTTAAAAAAAAAAAACATGGACTTCACATATATGACGTTTATACATGTAAACATTATATGAATAGCGACTTCATTCAAATAAGAGTTCTTGTTCCTCATCTTACTCTAATATTCTCCTCTAACCCCTGGTTGTAAGGTCATGCCTCAAAGTCATAGGAACAGTGCACTTACAGGTCTCCTCGGGTTTTCCTCTTGCCGTTAGATTGAAGGAATAATTTTCTGTAGGACTCTGGGGTGAATGGATTAATATTGACCAGAGCCAATGAGGTCATCTCATCCATGACAGGACCAGGTGTAAGCCTGAAATGCTTAGAGCCTCGGGAGGGGATCTTTCCTGTTGAAGAAATCACTAACTGGCCCAGCTGGCTCTAAATGAGGATGACAAAAGGAAGTCAGAATAGGGTTAGTTTAAAAATATATATATATACCAGCTAGTCAATATTTGAACCAAAGAATGGTATCACCACCGAGGACTTAGAAATTATCTGGTTCAGGGCCTGGCAGGTGGTATGGTGGTTAAGGGTACTGGACTCCCACATGGCTGACCATGGTTCGAGTTCCGTACCTGGTGGCTTACTTTCTCACTCTCTCTCTCTCCCTTCCTCTGTCCCTCTTTGGTCAAATTAAAATAAATAAATTAAATAAATAAATAAAGTTAAATAAAAAATAATTATTTAAAAAAAGAAATGATCTGGTTCATTGCAAATTGGTTGCATTGCAGATGGTCTTACAAAAAAGTATATAGAATCACAATATCTACCCCTAGATATTCTGATTCATGAGGCCAGCACAGGAATCTGTACTTTTATGAAGCTCTGCCCTAGGCAGTTTTCCCTAGGCAGTTCTGCTAGCTAGCTGTGAAAACCTCCAATTCTAGTCCTCCCTCCAATTTTAAAAAGGGAGGATGCTTAAGCTGAGACAAACAAAAATGACTGTCTTTATGTTCTCACAGTTTATACTTTAACTTCCATTCAAGTATTCATCCAAGTCTTTGGTGCCTACTAAGCAGCAGATTCTGGGCTAGGTGCTGAGAGGTACAGAGATTAATTCTAGCTCTTCAGAAGTGTACAGTCCAGCAGTTCACCAGGTTTCAGAAACTATGGCTTTGTAAGAGAGATTTTGTAGACTATCTAAACATGAAGAAAAAAAAGGTATCCGTTTTATTTTAAATGTAGCATTAAATGAGAAGAGCACCAAGAAGTTGGGATAAGAATATTGAAAAACTGTACTCAAGCTCTTAAGATTCAGGGCTTTTCAGGGGCCACAATCAGCTGCCAATAAGTAGGAAACTGTGTAGGACTTACCTCTCCAGGTGGGGTCCAGCAAGAGGACATAGACCCAAACCTAACCAGAACTAAACAAAAGAGCAAGGAGAAAAGTCAGAGACAGCAAAACACCATTTGACTCAACTGCAAGTGTTCACAGGAATACCTGGATTAAATATCTTCGAGAGTTCCATACCAGGGCCAATGAGTGGCATGGTCAGTAAGGTGCTGGACTCCCACATGACTGACCATGGTTCATGCTGGGCACATCTGCATGTGTGCCCAAGATCCCAGGAGGAGAATGGAGGAGAAGGAATTGTGGTGTGGCCATCCCTCCTGGGGAGTGATTTCTCATTTTTCTTCTCACTGTCTCTCTTTCTCTCTCTGGTGAGCACATACACCCTATGGCAAAAACCTTTAAAAAAAAAAAAAAAGAATAGGAGTTTAATAGCCTATAAGGAAGCTGTGGTAAAACCTCACAGTAAGAGGGGGCTTCAAAATGTTCATGGAAAATGCATATTATGAAACAACTATGCATGGATTTCTAAAACTGCACCAAAATAAATCCATCCTTTAATTTAATTTTTCCACAATTAAATTTTAAGTACCCTGTGTAATCATTGTACTGTGAGGCTCTTTCTTAAAGAAGTCTGCCATTTTTGATAGTCTACTCATGATTTTTTAGTGTAGAAGCAGAAGCTGGACTACAATATGATTCATTGAAGAATGAGAGTCTATGAAGAATGAATATTGGACTAATTATAATAAATTATTAAATAAGCTAAAACAAAGGAAGCTATGGAATACACATAGTAACTCAACTTTCTCATTTTTAAATTAAAAAACATACATCTTTGCCAAAGCCAAGAGGTTTTACAAGGGTTTACATTGATCTCAGAGCTCGCAGCATGAGCAGTCCTGGATACTGTGGTCAAAGACCTCACTGACGAAGTCATGATTTTCCTGTGAGGTTATTGTGAGGACTCAGTATTAGTTCACAATGAGCAAAACTATGCTGTATCATGGTATTTCTCAATTATCAATGTGACTAAGGAGATGAGCTTAGAATTACAGTAAATCATTCTCTGAGAAATCATTTTTATAATGCTGATGATCATATGGAAACTAAAATGCATCTGTCCCATATCAGACAGTGAGGTATCCACACCTGGAATGCTAGTTCTGGTTGTCATGTCTCAAGAAAAATTTAAAAACTTGGAAAATGTTCAGATAAAAAAAAAAAGAAGAAAATGTATTTTACCAGAGCAGATAATATCAGAATTTTAGTCTGTAAATATGAAGACTGATAGAGTGTGTGAGCTCTGCTTAGCATCCCTCATCATGAGGGAGATGTAGATTAAAACCACAATGAGATACCTTTTTTCTAACCCCTGACAGAATGGCAAAAATTAAAACCACACCAAAAAAAAAAAAAAAAAGGTAAGTGTTGGCAGAGTTGTGATGAAAGGGGAACTCTCCTACACTGTTGGTGGGAATGTACATTGGTCTAGTCACCGTGGAAAACAATATGGAGGTTCCTCAAAGACCTATAAATAGAACTGCCATGTGATCCAGCAACTCCAAATCCTGGGTATCTACCCAAAGAAAAGGAGAATGCTTAGTCAGAAAACCACTTGTACATCAATGTTTATTGAGGCATTATTCACAATTGCTAAGACATGGAACCAACCCAAATGTCCACAAACAGATGAATGGATTGAAAAAGTGTTGCACATATACTCTATGGAATACTATCCAGCCATAAAAAAAAAAAAAAAACAAGACCCTGGCATTTGATAGAAAGTGGTCAAATATGGAAGGTTAACTGCTGAGTGAAGCAAGCCAGGCTATGACAGAGAAATAGCAAATGTCTCCACTTAATATATACCAATTGTCCACACTTGATGGTAGAGTTTAAAAGATTGGAGGACATAAAAGCCATGAAAATAGTTAACGGACACAGGAGGCAATGTGGCGGGAGAGTGGGAGAAGGGAAGAGTACAGGAAAGGAAATCAGGGAGAAAAAAATAGAGCCAAGACATTTGTGGGACACAGAAATGGTTTATTGCCTGTTGATGATAATGTGTCTAGTATCCTCAGATGGACTGATCTGAGGTGTATTCATTTTGGGTAAGTTCTCTTTACAAGCCAAATGATTATAGTGATCAAATGTTTAAAATAAATAAATTAAATAATAAGAATAAATAATAATTTTTAAAAGTGTTTGAGTTCTGCTTATGATGTAGGAAAGGATATTAATTACATTAATATTCATACTATTACCAGAAAGGTAAAAATATGAGTAATCTTTTTGAAATCTAAAGGAATACATTTTGGCACAAGACTTACGAGAGGAAATTCTACCTGAACAAAGCAGATCAAAGATGACAGGTGTTGCATAAGAATGTACAGTAAAAGGATAGATAATTCCATAAACAGCAGGCCGACTACAGATGATTTAGGGAAATAAAGGAAATTTGAAGGGCTAATTCCTTGACCTCTAAAGAGAAGATACCAACATCCCGCAAAGACACAGTGTCATGATTATTGGGCCTGTAAAGGACTTTAAAGGCTCCTTTGGTGGCCCTGATGCTTGAATCCCTTCTACAGTCTTCCTACCAAGTGGTCATCAACTAACATTCAATGCATTCGGTCACAAGGATCTTACTACTAGGTTGTTGGAAAGTCATGATGCAGAAAAAAAAAAAAAAAAAAAAAAAAAAACAGAAAAATATGTCATGACTGTTCCAGTGACCCAATACTTCCTAAGGTCACTCTTTGAACTCTAGATGATTTGCTAGGAAGTCCTTCTGGTGAACTGAAGTCAATTTCACATGATTTCTGATTCTGTCCCATGGAGGGATCTATACCAAGTCAATCCTTTCCTAGGCAGTCTTGTCTACCGATTAGTATCACAGTAGTAGTGTCTTTCCTCTGACCGTGACTTAAATATTTTCATCCAGGATGTACTCTCCCAGTTTGCATTTCCATTTTTCCTCTCAAGCCCTGTTTCCTGCCTAATCCTCAAATCTTGGCATCATCCAGTCACTTGGCCACTTCTTACTCCAGCACTCAGACTGTGTGACATTCCCTCCCACACCCCCTACAGCTTCAACAGCTTCCTAAATGCTGTAGATATCCAAATATGTAGATAACTCAACTTAGATTGTTTTCCTGTACCCCAGATTCATTTATCCAAGTATTTATACTACATCTGTGTTTTTTTTTCCAAACCTGTACATCTTCTGTCACCTATCTTAATTCGAATACCATCTACTCTGTTAAGAAACCTTATAGTCATCCTAGATCTTTTCTCCTAAGTTTTTCATCACGTTAGTTACCAATTCCTAAATGTCTCCTAGTTTATCATGAGCCACTGTTGTTTCAATTCAGGTCCTTCTGCATTCTCAGTAAAACTACTATGGTTACTGCCATCCTTCCAGGCTCTCTCTTGCTCCATTCCATCCTATATATAAAGATCATAATTTTTTTTCAAAAAAAAAAATGCCCCCACAGAAAGACATTTGCTAGATCTCTCAACACTTTCTAGACACAATCTCGATTTAGCTCCTGCCTACTCACTGTGGCGTCACTTTCAGCACTCTCACACACAGCCCATACTGTTAAGGTAAGCTCTTCCTTTCTCTACATTACTGGATGCTTTTCCCTTTGCCTAGAGTTCCCCTCCCCTCTTCTTTGCCTGGCTATCTCCAAAGTACCCTGTAAGACTTATCTCAAGCATTTCTCTCTTTGGAAAGTCTTCCGTAATATTTTGAGACTCAATTCCCAATTCTTTGTTCTCACAATCTTCCATCCTCTAACACACATGATCTGAACTTCAATTATGGTTTCAGTTGTTTATCTTTATTCATTTTGTGGGCACTATTTGAAGGCAGTAAGTAGGTATGCATGCAGAGGATCTGGTAACACAAGGTGATCAGGTCAGCTATGAATGGCATACCATGTCATAATTTCTTTCCTGTGTGCTCTTTCATCCACATTCTCTACTATATGTCAAAACTGTGGCAACTTTAATGGCCCTTCTTATACTTTTCCTTCACAGTTCTTTCCTGACCACTCCATTGAAAGTCAGTCTGTTGGGAACCAGCAGTTAGTGTAATGGCTATGTCGCTGGACTCCCACGTAGTTGACCGCGGTTCATGTCCCGAACCCGGTGGCTTAAAACTCACACCGGGCGTGTGTGCGTGCGTACCCAAGATCCCAAGAGGAGAATGGAGGAGAAGGGATTGCGGCGTGACCATCCCTCCTGGGGGGTGATTTCTCGCTTTCTGTCTCTATGTCTCTCTCTGTCTGTTTGGCGTGTGCACGCGCCCTACAGCGAAAACCTCTCCAAAAAAAAGAAAGAAAGTCAGTCTGTTCAGAGAACTCTTAAAACAATTTTCACATAGTGTCTGTAGACAAGCTCCTCACTCTCATTCTCTCTGCCAGATTGTAAGCTCTTTGAGGGTAGAGACCATGTCTTATGCTCCTTACTCATGCTGGGTTGTCAGAAACCAAATGGAAGACTGATTTTTTGGTGTTGAAACCGCTGAAAACACCACAGATGAGCGTTCATACATGTTTGTCTGCAATTTAGATAAGCAGCTTAGTATTTCCTGGCAGGCGTGGGACCCGTACTCAGCGGGTACTAAGGAGACCCGCTGACAGTGACTGTGCTGCAGTCAGATCACAGATGTTATTATGATCATCTAAGCACTTCAAGCTGAGCCAGCAGGAAGCCGAGCTAATTCCAATCCTGGGGATATGGTCTAACAGACCAGAGTCTATTAGAGGTAACCCTGCTCCAACCGTAGCTTTAATGATCTGAACAGTGTAACAGGAAACCAATCACAGAAGGAATTAGGGACTCCTGCTTATTTGCCATCCTCAATTTATAAAGAAGTTTTAATGAGTTACCTCTTTGCTCACATATTATAGATGAGCCTGTACAATGCTATAATAGATCAAAGAGGAAAGAGAAGCTCCTCTGGAAAGAGGAGCAGTAAAGAGATAAGACTATAATTCAAACAGAAAATATGGGAGCATTCTTCTATGTTTATTGTGGCATTATTCACAATTGCCAAGACATGGAACCAACCCAATGTCCATGAACAGATTAATGGATTGAAAAAGTGTGGTGCATATACTCTGTGGAATACTACTCGGTCAGAAAAAAAAAAAAAAAACAAAAAACAGCGAGATGCTGGCTTTTGATAGAAAGTGGACAAATATGGAAGATTTGCTGCTGAGTGAAGCAAGCCAGGCTATGAAACTGAGACATTGTGTGTCTCCACTTAATATATACTGACTTTCCACACTCTATGGCAGAAAACTGAAAGATTAGAGGATATAGAAACATGGAAAATAGTTATGGATATTGGAGACAGTGTGGGAAGAGGGTGGGAAAAGGGGAAGAGTGTGAGGAAAGAAATTAAGGGGGAAAATAGAGAGGCAAGACATTTGTGGGACACAGAAATGGATTACTACCTGTTGTAACGTGTATAGTATCCTTAACTGGACTGGTGTGAAGTGTATTCATGATGGGTAAATTCATGTTACAGGCTAAGTGATGTATAGTGATTGAATGTATAAAATTTTTTAAAAGTACAAAAAAAGAAAAATATGAGTAAATAACCATAAAAAAATAGAACCAGTTGGTGTAAAGGAAAGAATAAAAGACTAGGTCTGAAAGACTAACTGTTGGTCCTGTCTCTGTCATATCTCTTGGGACCTTGTTTCTCTCATATGCAGAACACACAGGTTGCGCTCTAAATCTCAATATTCCTTCCAGGGCTGACAGTCTTTAACTAGGACCTCTTTCCCACCCAAGTTTTGTGGTAATATCAAATAATTACTGGCACCAGCAGTTTTAAGAAGATAATTGGCAGGATACTTAATTCTAGCTATTCTCTGGTAACTAGAAACTCTTCCTTTTCACCAATAAATATGTAATTGAGGAACTATTACAGCCTGTGAGACAAATCTATCATACACACCTAAACGACTGAATTTTCTTTCTCTGTCAGGGAAGACAGATGTTGGGGACTCGAGTCCCTCTGTCCTCATAACTTACTTTGGGAGTGGAAGGGCTGTGGCCGTGCAGCACCTCGTTCCTGCTGTCCGGTTGAGCTGCTGTCTCAGGAGATGGGAGAGGGTCTGACTCTGGAGTCCTCAGGATCTGGTCTGGACTTTCTCTGCCTTTCTCCAGAAGCATGTCATGTTCATGTAAGTTACTGAGGGGAGTCCGGGGTGGAGTGTACTTTGCCTCTGAATCCTGAACATCACCCTTGCCTAGGGTCTGGCTCTCCCTGCACTCTGGTGCTTTCATCTGCCCTTCATCCTCCATCTCTTCACAATAGGAGAAGTTTAATTTCTGCTTCAGTTCTTGGTTAATATCTCCGTCGTCCATCTCAGCAGAGAGCTTGACCACATAGGTAGGAAGGTCTGTCAGCGGAGAAGACTGTGATTCTGCAGAAGTAAGGGCAGAAGAGAATTTAAACTAGCAGGTTCCACAACCTTAGTTTGCCTTTCTCTGCCAGCTACAAGGACGAGACAGGTGTTAATTTCCTCCCTTAAATACGCAAATCTGCAAGCGCTCAGCTCATCCTTATTTCCATTCTGACTAAAGGGAGTCCCGGTAACTTTTTGAGCAATTAAATTCAATTTATGTGTAGAGCTCTTCTGGGTACCCCCCAGTTAGTCTCGTTTAACCGATGTGCTATGAAATACCAGTGAGCTAGTTGGAGCCTGTTAATTTAACATGGCTTTAAAAATACTCATTAGCCATTTTGGGAACAAGTTTGTTATTGAAAAGAATTATTCTCACTCTTTTACACCATTTATAAGCATCACCCTCCCCTCCTCCTTCTCCCCACCACCCTGGGGCGAACAGCAGGTAATTAGAATTTAGCATCACCAGGATGTCATAATGCTCCTTAAACAGCTTCAACATTATCTTGGCTGGAATTCCTATCCCTGACAGAGACACACCTTAGATCTTGGCCAAACACACCTGTCCTGATTCAGCCACTCTCCTCTGACCAGGTGTTAGCACGTACAGCTTTGTAGGTATCGAACACAGTTTTAAAAAGAAAGAGTAGAAAGATCAGCACACATAGAAACAGATTTTAAAAAATCCTTTAAAATGACAATTGCTTTTGCCAAAAATACCTTATTTTGTTTTAAAAAAGTTTTTACTTTTTAGGTATCCTTTTCTTTTTTTAATTGCCAGAGAGTGCACGCATTCACCAGAGAGAGACAGATAGAGGAAAAGGGAGAAAGCACCCCCTAGTGGGGCATAATTATGCAGCAATCCCCTCTCCCATTGGGATTTTGCCTCCAGACTGGGATCACTGCAGTCAGCTCTGTGGAGCCCAGCTCCCTTAACCACGAGGCCACGGGCTGGCCTGATAGCTTTAATATACCTTAATTTCTTTCACAGAGAGGCCTACAAAACTCCTTGAAGAAAGAAATGAAACAACCATAAAACCTAGCAACCCCTCTCCTGGGTATATATGCAAAGGAAAAGAAATCCGTATCTCAAAGAGATATCTGCACCCCCAGGGCTACTGCAGCATTACTCACAGTGGCCGAGAGTGGGGATCAGCCTGAGTGTGCATCCACGAGAGGATAAAGGAAGTGTGAGATGTACGCAGTGGAAACTACTCAGCATAGAAACGATGGCAAGCCTGCCTTACACATCCCTGAGCCTGAAGGACATTCTGCCAAGTGCGGTAAGCCAGACCCAGAAACACAAATACTGTATCATCTCATGCTATGTGTAGCCTAGGTAAGTCGAGCTTATAGAAGCAGAGAAGTGAACAGGGGTAGTGGGACTAGGGTGATACTGGTCAAAGGGTACAGACTTTCAGTTATAAGGTGACCGAGTTCTCGGTTTCTAGTGCACCGCTTGGGTGGTGACGGACATATTAACTCGGTTGTCAAGAGTCATTACACAATGCATATGTATTGTGTAAAAATAATAAAATACAAAAATTAATAATAATAATAAAAGAAAAACCTACTGATATCCTTATAGGAGAAAACCATGCAAAAAGAAATAAATGAAAAAGAAAAAAGATACATGGAAACCCCTCAGGATTCTCAAGGAGGCTCTGGAGGGACCAGACCTGAGCATTTATTTATATGACAAACATGGGCCCAAAGAGAGAGAGGCACTGAGGAGCCATGACAGATGGATGAATGTAGAACCAATTTTATTTCCCTTCCCCTACAGTCTTTAGTTTACCCCAGCCTGTCACCCGTCTTCCCTTTTCCCTCTCTTTATGGATTTCTCCACGTTTTCTGTCATTCCTTCCCCCATTTCCAACCATAGCTGCAGAACGTCATTTAATGGTGGGGGAGATGTGACCCTGGTTGTTTTTTTTTTTTTTTTCAGCTAAAAGCCTCAGGTTCAGCACTGTAGGTGGGCACAGCCCTTAGCCCTTCCTGGCCTTTCTCTACCCTCCCACCCACACAGACTGTCCCAGGCAATTCAGCAGGGGCACACTGCCACTCGTAGCAAGCAGGAACTCACTGTTACCTTTGACACAGGTCCACCCCCTTGGGGGCCAATGGAAGTTCAGCCATTAAGGGGAAAAGAGGATTCGTAGGTTATCAGTAAAGAAATGACTATCAACTGAGATTCTGGGACCAGGAGTGAATTTCCTGCTGACAAACCAGCAGGCCAAGCCATCCCTTCCCTGCAGCCTTGGTGTTGGGCAGTTTCGCCTTCACGGTTCATGGCTTGACTGTCCTGCCACCTCTCCAGACTGGCTTTGCTCTGGCAGAGTGGGACCTGACCTGAGGCCCTGAGCAGGCACAAGGGCTGGTTTATTGGGTGTTACCCAGGAAGCACAAGGTTATGCTTTTACCATCGCCCCTGCCTTTCCTCTTTTTCTTGCCCTAACTGCCATGACCCTTACTTAGGACTGTGTTGTTTGCCTAAGGAGGCAACCGTGCTGTGGTGGTGGTTTAGCGCTCATGTTATCAAGAGTAGTCCTACCAGAAACTTGCACCACGCGCTTTTCCATGTATTGTCACTCAGAAGATAAAGATTGTGGCCAAGGCCTCAGAATAAGAATGCTGTTAATATTATAACAAGTATAAAAAAGATCTTCCTGATTTCGAAAATATAATGAGATTGGGGCAGTTGCTGATCTCGGTGAACCAAAGGGATCCCCAGAGATCAACTTTTGCCCCAGGCTCAAGGTCTCTATTTTCTTGTGTTTTACACTCTTCTTCATTCTTAGCCTCTTCACGTTATGAAAAATCCCATCTTTGCTTCAATGCATGTTCACACCACAGACACCCACCCCAGGCATTAAGCTCCACATCCTAGTTGAGATGATGTGTCCAAAGGGAACCTATGTGGCACCCTGGTGGCACAGTCGGTAGGGTGCTGAGCTGAGGTGGTGCTGGATGCCCGTGGCAACCACAGTTCAGATCTCAGCACAGCAGCCCAGAAACATCCCAGTACAGGTGCTCATGCCCAAGATTACAGCAAGCGGCAGGGTTGTGGGGAGGGGAGACCTTATTGGGGGTGCTTTTCTCTCTCTTTCTGTGCACATACATGCACTCTCTCTCATGAATTCCAAAGGGGGAAAAAAAGACTCATGAATCTGTGGCAATAAGAGGAAATGAGGGCTTTTCCTGTAGTGCCTGGCATACCATGGATGTTGGATGAATCATTTTTGAATGGATTTGGGAAAATAAATTAATATATCTCAGTTTTGTCTAAAATATCCAGTATTTGAATTTTTTAAATTTGAGTTATTTATTTTATGGTGACAGGAGTTGTTGCACAAGGGGAATTTTCCCAGAGTCGGATGTGCAGAAAGGAAGCCACTCTGGCCTGTCATAGCCAGCTCCCTCCACCATGGGCTGGGGGAGAGTCTCCTCTTGCACTCACACTGCTGAGTGCAGAGGAAGCCTCTGCACCCCCCTCTGACCGAACCTTGGTTCTGAGGCCTTGGAAACACTGGTGTGAAGAACAGAAGCAGGAACATCTGCCTATTCAAATGGACTTTGCAAGAATTGCAGACACCTGTATTCACCTTCAGGGTAGACTGTTCCTTTGTGAAAGTAAAGCTAAGGTCATGGAAAAGGTTACACTTGAGGCTCTTACTCCAAGGAAGGACATGCTAGCCTGACTGTCTCCTCAGTCAGGAGAGAAAACTGTAACAAATATTTAAATAGGCCAAAGTAAAGCTCTACCACATTTATTTGAGACTAAATCATGGGGCCAGCAGGTGGCACAGTGGTTAAGGCGCTGGACTCCCACATGACCAACCGCGGTTTGAGTCCCAGACCTGGAAGCTTGAAAATCAAGCTGGGCACATGTATATATGTGCCCCAAATCCCAGGAGAATGGAAGAAAATGGATTGTGGTGTGGCCATCCCCCCTGAGGGGTGATTTCTCACTTTCCCTCCCACTATCTTTTTGTGTTTCTCTTTCCAGCAAGTACACACGCTCTATGGCCAAAAGCTTAAAAAAAAAAAAAAAAAAAAAAAAAAAAAGAATCATTGATGACCAGCCTCATAGCCCAGTGGTTAAGAAAGCTGCATCTCACATGGCTGACTGCAAAGTTCAAATCCCAGCTCCAGGGTTTTGAAAAATATGCCACCATGTATGCATGCCCAAAATCCCACAGAATGGAGAAATGAGAAAGAAGAGATTGTGATGTGACCACATCCCATTGGAAGGGTGCTTTCTCCCTGTGCGCCTCTCTCTCTGTCTCCTGCTGATAAACACACATGTCCCCTGACAAAGTTAAGGGGAAAAAATAGTGCAGTTAGATTACTGTATTTTGATGGGACAGATCCATGGAAAACCAACCAGTGTGATGTCTGGTTTCTCAAGCAATAAATGGATACTTTCATAGTCAGTCTTTCCAGGAACAGAAATTACTCTGATTTATGAAGAGAACTGAGGATAAAAATGATTCTCTGTTGGGTGTGGACTCGGAAGACTAGAAAGAAACTCAAGAGAACTCCAGTCTGGTGGAGAAGAAAAAGGTGAATTTGTCACCAGAATATGCCCCATCACAGTGACAAGGCAGCAAGCAGGGTTCTTAGACTTCCTTTGTAAAAGTAAAGCTAAGGCCATGGAAGAGGCCGATGGGCCACAGAATATGTAGGAACCATCTATAGCTCACAGATGAACGCAAGGTCTGGACCATGATGTCTTTAAGGTCCTGCCAGCTTTAACATCATGTGGATCCTTGTCCTTACCAAACTCTTAGCACACTGGAAGTGTGTCAGCTCTCAGGCAAAAGCTTGCAGTGACTTAGGGAAAACAGGACGTTTTCATAACCAACAGGATATTCTCTACTCCCTGAACAAGTCAGTTAGCAGTGGTGGCACTGAGTAGGTACAGATTGGTGCTGCTGCCCCGGATGTGGGTCCATGGAAGCCGGGGCTCAGGTGCTCTGGACTTCTGCCAGCTCTTTTCCTGTAACAAGGGTCAGGAGGTGAGGGAGGTGCAGTGGCACAGCCAGGAACCTTGAAAGGAAACATTTCTTGGTCACTTCCTCTTGTGCCAAGAGAGAGTACACAGAACAGACATCTGTCAGTCACAGTGAATCCAGTGAAAATTCCATAAATCATTAATATTTCTTCATATTTGTCTATCATGCTGCTTATTTCAAAGTGCTTATAAGCTTTATGCCAGAAGAATAGAATTGCAAGAAAGGATTATGGACCAGGTAAGAGAAAGCCCAGAGGTCATTTTAAAACCTAGAAGTCTACTGTTGATACTTTTCTTCTTTTTGTGTAATTTTTCTTAATGAAAATGTTCAGGGGGGTCAGCATGTGGCAAGGTGTTTAAGGCACTGGACATTTCCACATGGCTGACCACAGTTCAAGTCCTGGAACTGGAGGCTTGCTTTCTCACTTTACCTCTGTGTGTGTGTATGTGTGTCTGTGTGTGTGTGTGTGTGTGTGTGTGTGTGTGTGTCTGGTTAAATTCAGATAAATGAATGAATAAATAAAATTAAATAAATAATCCTTAAAAAAAAAAGAAAAGAAAAGAAAATGTTCAAACACACCCACAATAGAGGAAATAGTGTTTAAGTTCCAATGTACTCATAACCTAGCTTCCCAAATTAAGGAAGCTTTAGACTCCTGATTCTGCAAGTTTATTGAGGATGGGTGCTGGGACATTTTGAAGCAGATAAACAATAACATGTCATTTCACCCACGAATGCTTCAATGCCAGGAGTAAAAATCCCTAGGTGAATCCATTAATTTGAATCTATAACTCTACCTGATGAATAACTCGAATAGATTTTCATGAATTGCTCCTATTCCCAATGTTACCCATTTGTTTTAACCGGAGGCTGTTTATCAAAATAGCTGTTAGAGTAGAGACATACTATTTGTCCACCCACAAGACACAGTACTCTTCTCTCTTTTTTTTTTTTTTTTTTTTTTTTTTTTTTTTTGAGAGGTTTTTGCTATAGGGCGCGTGCGCTCACCAGACAGAGAGAAACAGAAAGCGAGAAATCACCCCCCAGGGGAGATGGTCACGCCAAAATCCCTTCTCCTCCGTTCTCTCGGGATCTTGGGCACGCACGCACATTCGCCTGGCATGAGTTTTAAGCCACCAGGTCCAGGACGTGAACCGTGGTCAACTACGTGGGAGTCCAGCGACATAGCCATTACGCTAACTGCTGGTTCCCCCCAGCCACTTTTTTAAAAAGGATTATTTTATTTAACTTAATTTATTTTTAATTTGACCAGAGAGGGACAGAGAGAGAGAGAAAGTGACAAAGCAAGCTGTCAGGTCTGGGACTCGAACCAGTTGGCCAAGTGGCAGTCCAGCGCCCTTAACCACCACACCACCTGCCAGCCCCATCCCAGCCATTTTTTCATATTTCTGACCCAATTGAAAGGTCCCACATTGGGGACCTTTAAAAAAATAAAACATCATATGATTTTTTTGAAGTGTAATAAAGAAAAATTAAAGCTCTTCCATAAGGGGTAACCATGAGAAACTCTGGAGAAAGAAACTGTCAAAAGTAGTGGTCTTGGGGACCAGCAGATGGCGTGGTAGTTAAGGTGCTGGACATTCCCATATGGCCGACCACGGTTCAAGTCCTGGACCTAGTGGCTTGCTTTCTCATTTCCATCTCTCTCTCTCTCTCTCTCTCTCTCTCTCTCTCTCTCTGTGTGTGTGTGTGTGTGTGTCTATGGTCAAATTAAAATAAATGACTAAATAAGTAAAATTAAACAAATAATTCTTTAAAAAAAAAAGGTGTTGGTCTTCAATATCTCTGATGAATACAGATGCAAAAATTCTCAACAAGATACTAGCAAATCGTATACAACAACATATAACAAAGATTACTCATCACAACCAGGTAGGCTGTATTTCAGGAATGCAAGGGTAGTTCAACATATGTAAGACCATAAATACAATACACCATATTAACAGAAAGAAATGTAAAAACCATATGATCATTTCAATTGATGCAGAGAAAGCATTTGATAAAACACATCATCCGTTCATGATTAAGACTCTCAGTAATATTGGTATATAAGGGTCATTTCTCAACACAATAAAAGCCATATTTGGGACCAGCAGTTAGCGTAATGGCTATGTCGCTGGACTCCCACATAGTCAACAGCGGTTCGAGTCCCGGACGAGGTGACTTAAACTCATGCCGGGCGTGTGTGTGTGTGTGTGTGTGTGTGTGCTCAAGATCCCGAGAGGAGAATGGAGGAGAAGGGATTGCTGTGTGGCCATCCCCCTGGGGGGTGATTTCTCGCTTTCTGTCTCTCTGTCTCTCTCTCTCTCTTTCTGGCAAGCGCACGTGTCCTATAGCAAAAAATCCTCTCCAAAAAAAAGAAGAAAAAAAAAAGTAAAAACCGTATTTTAAAAACCTATAGCTAACGTTATACTGAGTGGGGAAAAGCTAAAAGCTTTTCCACTAAAAAATGGTACTAGACAAGGCTGCCCCTTTCTCCACTGCTTTTAAAATTAGTGCTTTAAGTCTTAGCTAATGCAACTGTAAAAGAGAATGATATAAAAGGCATTCAAATAGGCAAAGAAGAGTTGAAAATATCTTTATTTGCAGATAACATCATGGTATAGTTAGAAGACCCAAAGGTTTCCATGAAAAAACTTCCCAAAGTAATACATGAATACAGTAAAGTGGCAGGATACAAAATCAACATCCAAAAATCTATAGCATTTCTACATATGAACACCAGGCAGACTGAGATAGAACTGAAGAAAGTAATTCCATTTACCATAGTCACAAAAAGTATAAGATACCTAGGAGTAAATCTAAATGAAGTGTTAAAGACCTCCACAAATAAAATTATGAAAAGCTAAAAAACGAAACTGAAAATGACACAAAAAAGTGGAAGGACATCCCATGTTCCTGGATTGGAAGAATTAACATAATCAAAATGGCAATTATACTCAAATTAATCTACATATTTAATGCAATCCCAATCAAAGTATCAGAGACATTCTTCACCAATCTAGAAAAGACAATCATAGAATTTGGAATCATAAGAGACCTCGTATTGCCGAAGCAATCCTGTGCAAGAAGAGTGGAATAGGCAGCATCTTATTTCCTAACCCAAAAATATACTATAAAGCTGTGATAATCAAAACAGCATCATATTGGCACAAAAACAGATAGGTGAACCAATGAAATAGAATAGAGATCCCAGAAATAAACCCCAAAGCTTTCAACCAAATGATTTTTGACAAAGGATACCAGTCAATCCACTGGGAAAAGGAAAACCTTTTCAGTAAATGGTGCTGGAAAAACTGGGTATTCACCTGCAGAAAGATGAAACTGAATCCCCATCTTTCACCATTAACAAAAATCAGCTCAAAATGGATCAAAGATCTGAACCTAAGACCTCAAACAATAAAACTACTGGTGGAAAACACCGGGGAAACTCTGGGAGACATTGGAGTAGGCAAAGACTTCTTAAATAAGACTCCCAAAGCACAGGCAATAATCCCTAAAATAGACAAGTGAGACTATATCAGATTAAGAAGTTTCTGCACAGCAAAGGACACAGGAGTTAGTGTGAATCGACAACTCTCAGAATGGGAGAATATTTTTGTAAAATATGCCTCAGACAAGGGACAGATAATCAGAATACACAGGAAACTCAAGCAGCATACCCCCAAAAAACACTCTAACCCAATTAAAAAATGGGAAAATGAACTTAGCAAAAATCTCTCTAAGGAAGAGATACGAACAGCCAAAAGGCATATGAGGAAATGCTCAACATCCCTCATCATAAAGAAGATGCAGTTTAAAACCACGAGATACCACCTAACTCCTGTCAGAATGGCGAAAGTTAAAAATACAAAAAGTGATAAATTTTGGTCGGGATGTGGTGAAAGGGGAACTGTCCTACACTGTTGGTGGGAATGTAAACTGGTTCAGCAACTGTGGAAAACAATATGGAGGTTCCTCAAAGGTCTACAAATAGAACTACTGTTTGATCCAGCAACCCCAATTCTGGGTATTTACCTAAAGGACAGAAGAACGCTCAGTTAGAAAAGCGCTTCACATCGATGTGTATTACAGCATTATTCACGATTGCTAAGACATGGAAGGAATCCAAATGTCCACAAACAGATGAATGAATGGACAAAATGTGGCACATATACTCTATGGAATACTATTCAGCCTTAAAAAATAAGACCCTGGCATTCGAAAGTGTTCGAATATGGAAAATCTATTGCTGAGTGAAGTAAGCCAGGATATAAAAGAAAGATATTGTATGTATCCACTTAATATATACTGATTGTCCACACTTTATGGTAGAGATCGAAATATTGTAGGGCATAAAAGCAGTGAAAATAGTTAAGAATGCTGAAAACAGTGTGTAATGGATGTGGGGGAAGGAAGGGAAGAGTATAGAGAAGGATAACAAGAGAACAAATAGAGAAGCATGACATTAGTGGGATATAGAAATGGTTTATTACCTGTTGATGATAACATGTATAGTATTCTCAACTGGACTGGTCTGAGAAGTATTTCATGTTGGGTAAATTTTCTTTACAAGCCAAATTATATATAGTGATTGAATGTTTAAAAAAATAATGAGAATAAATAATAATACTACTAATAATAATCTGAAAAAAATGATGCTAAGCTATTTGATGATGATGTGGATAGTAATGTCTTTGTCTTGACTGATATGCACAGTAATCATATAATACACTGTAAAGATTTTTTTTAAAGTAGAAAAATTAAAATGTACATGAACTAAGTGAACAAATTGTGATCTCTAAAAAAAAAAAAAAAAAAAAAAGTGGTAGTCTTGGGCCAACCTGTGGTATGGGGGTTTAGGCAACTGTATCCCACATGTATTCCACTGTATCACAGTTCAAATCGCACACATGGCAGCTTGAGAAACACACCAGGCATGCATGTGTGTGTGCCCAAAATCCTGAAGGGAGGGGGAAATGAGGAAGGGATTGTGGCGTAACCATCCCCCATGGGGAGGGTGCTTTCTTACTCTTTCTGTCTCTCTCTCTCTCTCTTTCCAGCAAGTACACGTGCTCTCTGGCAAAAATTTAAAAAAAAAAAAAAAACATGGTTGTCTATAGAGAGACAGTGTAATGAGGATTAGAAGAGAAGGCAGTAGCTAATTATTATATATCCTATGTGCAGTCTGTTTATTTAGCCTGCTGTTACTAATGTCTACTTTTTTTAAAGAGATATTTTTGCTATAGGTTATGTGCACTCACTGGAGAGACAGAGAGAGACAGACAGAAAGTGATAAATCACCCCCCCCCCCCAGGGTGATTGTGGCCACACCATAATCTCTTCTCCATTCTCCTCTCAGGATTTTGGGCATGCACACACACGAACCTGGTGTGAGTTTCAAGCCTCCAGGACTCGAACTGCGGTTAGCCATGTGGGAGTCCCGTGATGCAACCATTGTGCCATCTGCTGGTCCCAATATCTACTTATTAAAATGTTTAAAATGATGTTTCAAAGGTAATTGAGTAAATGAGGAAATATATGTTATATATAAAATATTTATGTTAAAAACTGGTCCGTGAAGTGCTTGAATCCCTTTGCTCACTCCTCTTTGTCTCCCGACCTCTGAACTCTGGGGGCCTGCGCTCAGCCCTCCAAGCTTTCTCCTGTCTGTGTACACTCACTTCCTTGGAATAGCATTCAGCCCGCAGTTTGGAACGCTGTCTACAAGCTGGATTTCTATCCTCATCACAGACCTTTCTTTCTCTTGACCCACAGATTTGAAACTGACTTATCAGATCTCTCTCTGGGTGCCCAACAGGCACCACGGTCGTACCACGTCTGAAACTTCCCACTCCTGCGATTTTTTCATACCTGGTGAATGAAAGCACGCGCGTATCCCTCTCTGTCTCCACAGACCTGCCCCTGATCTATGAGAAATCCCTGCAGTTCCATCCCTTGCTATCCCTACCTCTTCCCAAGAGGTGATAGCCTCCTCTTAATGGGCCATTCCTTGCTTTTTTTTGAGAGGTTTTTGCTATAGGTCACGTGCACTCACCAGAGAGACAGACAGACAGACAGAAAGTGAGAAATAACTCCCCAGGGGGGATGGCCATTCCTCATTCCCTTCTCCATTCTCCTTGTGGGATCTTGGGCGCACACACACACACACACACACACACACGCACACGCACACACTCGCCTGGTGTGAGTTTAAGCCACCAGGTCCTGGACTCGAACTGTGGTCAAGTACATGGGCGTCCAGCAACATAGCCATTACATCAACTGTGGGTCCCTCCTTGCAATCGCCTTTGCCTCATTGTATTCTTTTTCACACCAAGTAGGAAAGATCCTTTTAAAAAGAAAGTCAGATTATGACATTCCTGCATTCCAGCCCTCCAGGGTCTCCCATTCCACTCAGGATACAGAGTCAGCCTCCTAAACCAAGGCCCCAGGGCCCTGTGACTCACTGCCCCCCAGCCTGTCTGTGTTCCCTCTCAGAAGTTCTGCTCTAATCTCTTCACTGTTTCTCAGATGCCCAAGTCTTTTCTGCCCCAGGACCTTGCTTCGGCTGTTGTGCTCTTTCCCCTCACCTTCCATACGCTGTCAATTCCCACTTCCTTTAGGTGTCTGCTCAAAGACTAAGGCTTATCAGAAAGGACTTCCCGGTACCCTGAATAGGACCCACCAACATTCCCTAGCCACATACACTCTGTCACATTCCTTCACAGCACGTATCACTATATCCTGTGCATGATGTGTGTTTAATGATCCATTTTAAGAACTACCTTCTCCCTGACTCCACCCGAATAGAATTCTATAAGGCAAAAGCTTCAGTCTTGTTTGATCTTCTATTTTCATTACCCGGAACAAGCCTGGGACACAGTAGGTGCTCAGTAAGTATTTGTAGAGTAAATCAGTCATACTCTGTATGCTGTCTATCCCCATGATGGATACCACTGAAGAATGGGGTTTATAAAGTTTCAAACTTTTAATTTTCAGTCCCAATGCAAATGTAAGAGGATTAGAAAGGAAGAATGCACCGATTTTAAATAATTGTGTCGTTTTGAGCATGAATTGCATTTTATTAATCCCTACATAATTCCTGACCCAGCTTAAGCATGGTCTCTGTGGTATGTGATTCTCTGCTGTAACCTTGAGCCACACCAGGCGCCAGCAGTGCAGATGATGGGGAGGGGCTAAGGGAAATCACAGTGCGGACGAGGCTGACGTGTATCCACGTGGTCTAGCTTGTGCGGTAGATGTTAGGAGCAGGGAGGATGGGGCAGATAGGTTCCCCAGGGTGTCTTTGGTTGCCTTGGGCAGTTCACAGGTCAGAGAAGGGGTAGCTGCTCCCATTATTTTCTTCATCTTGCCCATTCACATTCTTGATTTCATCCCCGTCACACCTCAGCTTGTCCCACAGTTTGAACTCCTGTCTGGACTGCCAGTGTTCTTCCTGGCCAACTAATTATGCAGATTGATGTTGGCTGGAGGGCTACCTGTTCCTGATCTGGATTGGAGACTGTCCCCCACAGAGAGAATAAAATGACTTAATTATATGAAGAAGTGCTTTCTTTTCAATAAATATGTATTTCTCATGCAATCTGAATAAAACGTTTCACAGCTTTTTGAAAACTGGATAAAACGATTATAAAGTTGACATAGGAAGATAGTTATATTAATAGCTATATAAGAAGAATAAGTTTTGGTATTTTAATGCACAGTACAGAAACTATAGATAACGATACAGTGTATATTTTACATAGGAGAGAGGCTTTTGAATAGTCTCACAACAAAGAAATGATAAATGTTTAAAGGGATGGTATGTTAATTACTAACTAGATCATTACTCAATGTATACATGATCAAAACATCACAGTGGAAAATTATTATGTCAACAAAATAAATTAATTTTTTAGATTTTGCCATAGAGCATGTGCACTCGCTGGAGAGAGACCGTGAGAAATTACCTGCGGGGGCGGTGGGGGGGGGATGGCCACGCCGCAATCCTTCTCCATTCTCTTTTTGGGGTTTTGGGCATGTACACCACCAGTGTGGTTTTCAAGCCACCACGTCCAGGACTAAACTATGGTCAGCCATGTGGGAATCCAGTGCCTTCACCACCACACCACCTGCTGGCTCCCGAATAAATACATTTACATTTTTAAGAAGAGAGTAAAAAGTCCAATCCATCTTGCTGGTGCAGTGGTAATATAACACTCTGCAATAAAGCCATCACATGAGAAGGTCTGGTTTTGCATCTGGAGGTCTCCCCGTGCACACCGGGCACACCCACGTGTCCTTGATGATAGCTGGTGGAGGCCAGGGCTGGATCACAGTGTAAAGACCTTGTTGAGGGTGCCTGTCTCTCTCTCTCTCTGTTTCTCTCTTTCTGTCTCTCTCATGGAATAAATAAATATTTTAAATAAATACTTTAACAGAGAGACAGAGAATAAAGAGAGAAGACTTCCTCTTCTAGAAGTAAGATTTTAAAATATGTATATAATAATTAAATTTGTTCAGTACTAGTATAAGAATAAGCAGATCACAGGGCCAGCAGGTAGTATTGTAGTTAAGGGTGCTGGACTATCACATGGCTGACGGCGGTTCAAGTCTGGACCTGGCGGCTTGCTTTCTCACTTTCCCACTTTCTCTCTCTTTCACTCTGTCCCTATCTGGTCAAATTAAATAAATAAATACATATAAATAAAATAATTCTTTATAAAAAAAAATAAGCAGATCAATGATGAAAGATACACAGATTGGTAAATACCTGTTTTGTTTTGTTTTGTTTTGTTTTGTTTTGAAGAGAGATTTTTACTATAGGGCATGTGTGCTTGCTGAAGAGAGAGATAGAAAGCGAGAAATCACCCCCCAGGGGGGATGGCCATGCTGCAATCCCTTCTCCTCCATTCTCCTCTCGGGATTTTGGGCATGCACGCACATGTGCCTGGTGTGAATTTCAAGCTGCTTTGTCCAGGATGCAAACCACGGTCGACCAGGTGGGAATCCAGTGATGTAACCATTACACTGCCTGCTGGTCCCAATACCTGCAGTTTAATATTGTGCTTTAAAAGAGAGCTGCAAGTCACAGGAAGCGTAAGGACTACTCAGCAGGTGATGTAGCGAGTATTGATTATTCAGTGAAGATGTCTCACAACATACCACATAACAATATGAGCACTGAATAGATTAAAAAGTGAAATGTGGAAAATCAATTTATAAATAATCAGAAGAAAATAAAAGTGAATGTTAATCAAATTTCTAGATAGGGACCAACTGTCTAAATTTCAAAATAAGAAGTCTCTCTCTCACACACAAAACTGATACGTTTGTCTACCTAACATTTAAAACTTCTATATTTCATAAAGCAAAAAAAGGCATTGAAAATATAATAAATTGAGAATGGTATTAACAAGAATCATGCCAGACAATATATATATATATATATATATATTTTTTTTTTTTTTTTTTTGAGAGAGAGGTTTTTGCTATAGGGCGCATGCACTGTCCGGAAAGACAGAGAGAGACAGAGAGACAGAAAGTGAGAAATCACCCCCCAGGGGGGATGGCCACGCCGCAATCCCTTCTTCTCCATTCTCCTCTCAGGATCTTGGGCACGCATGCACATGTGCCCAGCGTGAGTTTAAGCCTCCGGGTCAGGGACTCAAACCGCGGTTGGCTACATGGGCGTCCAGCAACACAGCCATTATGCTAACTGCTGATCCCCCCCAAAAATTTATATTGTTATTGGATAAGTACTGAAGCAAGTTGATACCAAAAGTGTTAGAGACAGACCCAGCCACTGGGGCATCAGCAGTGGGATGTTGATGCAAAACGCTGAGGCCATATGGGGGCCAGGGTTCAGTTCCCAGCCTGAACTTAAACAGGTCAGATGCAGTGGAATGCACCTGTAATCCTAGCTAACTGCAGGGCAAGAGGCAGGTGGCAAGAGACAGGAGACAGTAAGACTCTTAAAAAATGCCTGTCTCTGTCTTTCACTCTCATAAAAAAAAAAAAAAAAAAAAAGGCATTGTGGGGCCAGAAGATTAAGCAGATGGATCCCACTGCTTAATGGTTGACTGTATGGTTCAAACCTCAGACCTGACAACTTGAAAATCATGCTAGGCATGTGTGTGCCCAAAGTCCCCAGAGGAGAATGGGGAAGAGGGATTCTCTCTCTCTCCCCATGTCTCACTCTGGCTAGCACATGTACCGTCTAGCATACTCATAAAAAGATCATTGAGCATTAAAAAACAGAGGGCACCATGCAGAGACAGTGCACTGAACACTGACAAATCTCCAGCATAGGTTTTAAAAGTATGATTAGATTCAATCACAAAACACAAACTTAAAACGATATTTTCATCTGACAAATTGGCAAAAAGAATTTTAAGTGGAAATCCCTAATTTGGACAAGGCTGAAACCAGATTGATACCATATGTACTTGTGAATCAACGATCTGACAGTGCAGTCAAGAACCTAAAGACATCACTGCACTTTAACCCGATACTGTCACCCCTGGCGATCTATCACAGGTTCAAAGCCTGATGGCTGATTGTATTTGCCCTGCCTGTCACCCTTCACTCTATATGTCATTTCTTGCCTTGCAGCTGCCTTCCCTGCAAGACTATGAGTCTGATGAGAAGGGACATGTCTGTCTTCTTCACTGTGTCCCAGTACCATGCACAGGACTTAGTATGAATGACATTTGATCAAAGCTTTAGGAGCATGGTATATTTCTTTGTTAATCATTTTTACATTTAATACATTTTGTTACATTTTTACATTTATTTTTTACATTTAATTATTTTTTACATTTAATTTACATTTGTTTTTACATTAATTGCTGTCCATCCTTGCAGCACACATGATTTTCCCCTATGAATATATTGCACATTAGTGCAGTCCAAGACATTACCATACATGTTATGATCAACAGATAGCTTTTCATTTTTGTGCCTGTTACACGTTCTTTCTCCCCTTGATTCCCCTTCTCCGACTACCCACTCCCCTTCTATAGTGTTTCTAGTATCTACGCTTGCCCCCTCCCCCGTCTTCATTTGTATCTTCCCGTCTTTCAGTTTCTGCCATAGAGTGGAGACATTCAGTATATATTAAGCCGGGACATACAATGCCTCTCTTTCGTAGTCTGGCCTGCTTAACCTAACATTAATTCCTCCATATTCATCCACTTTGTATCAGGGTGTCATTGTTTTTTTCTGGCTGAGTAGTATTCCAAGCGTATATGTACCACATTTTTTCCATCCATTCATGTACTCTTGCATATTTGGGTTGATTCCATGTCTTAGCAATTGTGAATAATCTTGCAATGAACATGGATGTACAAGGTTTTTTCTGACTTTGTGTTTTCCTATCCTTTGGGTAGGTACCCAGGAGTGGAATTACTGGGTCTATTTTCAGGTTTTTGAAGAACTTCCATATTGTTTCCCACAGTGGTTGTACTAATTTACATTTCTACCAACAGTGTAGGAGGGGTCCCTTTTCACCTCAGCCACACCTCAGTTTTTATTTGAATTTCCCTTATGATAAATCATCTTTGCATCATATATCTTCTTTGGAGAGTTGTCTGTTCAGTCCATTTAATCTTTTGATTGGATATTTTTTGTGGATAAGCTGCTTGAGTCCCTATTATTCTGGTTATCAGTCCCAGTGAGGCATAGTTTGAAATATAGTCTCCCACTCTGAAGGCTGTCTCTCATTCTAATTATTGTTTCTTCTGCTGTGCAGAAGCTTTTTTTAAAATTTATTTTAAAAAATATTTACTTATTTGTTCATTGTGATTTTCAAGCTGCTGGATCTGGGACTGGAACCGTGAAGCTGGACAAGTGGGAATCCAGAATCTTAACCACCAGTCCACCTGCTGGTCCCTGCACAGAAGCTGATTAGTCTGATGTAGTCTCACTTGTCTATTTTTGGGGTTATTGCATGTACTTTGGAGTTCTTTTTTTTTTTTTTTTTTTTTTTTTTTTGGAGAGGTTTTTGCTATAGAGTGTGTGCACTCGCCAGCCAGCCAGAGAGAGACAGAGAGACAGAAAGTGAGAAATCACTCCCCAGGAGGGATGGCCACACCACAATCCCTTCTCCTCTATTCTCCTCTCGGGATCTTGGGCACGCACGCACATGCGCCCAGCGTGAGTTTTAAGCCTCTGGATCCAGGACTTGAACTGTAGTCGACTACATGGGAGTCCAGCGACATAGCCATTAGGCTAACTGCTGGTCCCTGGAGTCTTATTTAAGAAGCCTTTGCTTACTCTAATATCTCCAAGAGTTTCCCCTGTGTTTTCTATCAGCCATTTTATAGTTCAAGGTTTTATGTTTAGATCTTTGATCATTTTGAGTTTATTTTTGTTAGTGGTGAGATATAAGGGTCCAGGCTCATTTTTCTGCAGGTAGAGTTCCCGTTTTTCCAGCACCATTTGCTGAAGAGCGTTTCTTTTCCCCACTGGATTGCCTGGTGCTCTTTGTCAATAATCAGTTGGCTGTATCTTTTGGGGTTTATTTCTGGCTTCTCTATTCTGTCCCATTGGCCTGCATGCCTGTTTTTGTGCCAGAACCACGTCGTTTTGGTTATCACAGCTTTGTAACATATTTTGAGGTCAGGAAGGGAGATGCCCCCTACTTTACTCTTGCATAGTATTGCTTTGGCGATACAGGGCCATTTATGATTCCAAACAAATTTCACGATTGTGTTTTCTACTTCCATGAAGAGTATCTCTGATAATTCAATCAGAGTTGCATTTGTAAATTAACTTGGGCATATTTCAAAATAACTAGAATAAAGGATTTTGAATGTTGGACCCAGGACACTGAGCACAAGTGTGTGTGCCCAAAGTCCTAAGAAGAGAATGGAGGAGAAGGGATTGTGGCATGGTCATCTTCCCTGGGGAGTGATTTCTCCCTTTCTTTCTCTCCTCCCTCCCTTCACCCCACCTCTTTCTGACAATCACAGGTGCCTTATAACAAAAACTAAAACAATAAAAAGAAAGGTTTACTTTTGTGCAAAATTTTATAAAATCTACACGTAAGTTTTTCATAGTATACATGTTCCATGAACTTTTTGAAGATCCCTGTATTAAAAGTTTCTACTAAGAAAGCAAAATGTTCATGTTTTAATTTCAAAGAGAAAAATACCCACAAAATTGGTATAAAGCATAATTTTGACATGTAAAATTAGAAAAGTATCTATTACCTCTTCTTATCTATTACCTATTTTTAACATGTACCATTATATTTACATACCACAAAGCATAAAAAATGCCCAAGGTTGGTATTCTAAAAGGACAGCCCATGTAAAACTGACAAATAAGGCTCTCACACAGAGGGTCACGTGAAGAAACTTGTTTATCTTGGGACCAGCACTTAGCATAATGGCTAATGTTGCTGAACCTCCATGTAGTCGACTGCAGTTCGAGTTCTGGACCCGGTGGCTTAAACTCATGCCGGGCGCGTGTGTGTGCCCCAGATCCCGAGAGGAGAATGGAGGAGAAGGGACTGCGGTGTGACCATCCCCCCTGGGGGGTGATTTCTCGCTTTCTGTCTCTCTGTCTCTCTCTGTCTTTCTGGCGAGCGCACGTGCCCTATAGCAAAAACCTCTCAAAAAAAAAAAAAAAAAAAGAAAAGAAAAAGAAAAAAATTTGTTTATCTTGACTTCGTCACTAGATGGAAAGAAAAAAAAGACCATTCCCTATTCTCCTCTTGGGATCTTGGGCACACATGCACACATGCTCAATGTGAGTCTTAAACCACCATGTCCGGGACTGGAACCATGGTCGGTTGTAGGAGTCCAGTCATGTAACCATTACACCACCTGCGGATCCCAGAAAAATAACTCTTAAGAACTGTAACTACAAGCTGGTGTTCAGGCTGGCTCACAGTTTGAATTCACACAACCAGCATTGTCCAAAGAACTTCAGGCAGAGAATTTAACTTAAAGCAATCCTGGGTTGCCAATGCCTCCAGATGGCTGACAAAGTCAAATGAAAATCTCCCCTGGGAGCACTAGACTCCAGAGGGGATCAGCAGCAATTGAGAGTTACCATAGCAATGTTAAAAAGTGAAAAATTTTGCATTCTAGAATTGATGAAATAAAATAAGCAAAATCGTAACAGTGGCCAATTCATTGGTGAGATTATAAATTAAAAACACTTTTCAGTATTCTACATTTTGTAGGTATATTTACTATTTGGGGAAATAACATAAATTTAAAATTTAGACATACGGTGTTCTAGGTGAGCTCATTTTGAAATAATTACACCAATCTGGGGTCTCCAAATATGATTACTCCTTTCTCTCTTCCAAACTCATTTCCCAGCAAAGCTGTTTTATTAGCTAAATTAAATTAGTTCCTTTCCTATCTTCCTGTGAAATCGAGCAGACACGGAGAAGATAAATCTGATAGTCAGGTGCAAGAGGTCGCAGCCTCCTTCAGACAGTGAACGTGTGTCATCACCCTCATCACCATCTCTGAGTACTTACCATGCGCGAGACACCAGATACAAAGCCTGACCAGAGGGTCTATTGTTCACAGCCCTCTCTCAGTCATCTGCTTCATTGACCAATATTTGTTGACCACTTGGAAAGAAAAACACTATGAACATAAAGAGACATCATGGCGACTTAAAATATATACTTAAATGAAGACTGAAAAGAGGGTTTAGAAATTTCACTCTTCTGTACTGACTGGGCGATTACACTTCCTGGTATTCTATACAATGTGGGGGTAAAACCAGGGGTGTGGTATCCCCACAAAAAGGATAAAGGAGGTCCCTCTGAGGAGAAGCCCTAAAGCTGAAGGCTTTGGAAACTGCTTCAGGATCTTCTATAATGGGCTCCCCCATTTTATATTTAAAATTCAAAACGGTGAGTGCCACAACCTCAGAAACTCTGTGTCTGGGTCTCTGAAGTAGCAGGCTTGGTACCCAGCCCGTGAATGAGCTGGGTAGTGTCCTGGCCAGACCTTGGTTGGACCCCGCCTGGGACTCTCCATCCTTGTCAGTGAGGTAGCTACACACTCCACACAGAGAGTGTTGGAGGGTCACGTATTTGCCTTTGCGGAGTGGGGAAGAGGTTGAACCAAAGATGTGAATGATGAAAGCAATCCCTATTCCTTTGGGCAAAATGAATGCTTTATGGCCAAATCAGCTTTTGGACTGGAAGCAGCACTGCTGATCTCCTGGGGTCTCCGGCAGCATTGTTTTATCTTGCCCCTCTGGCATGTAGGGCAGGAATTGTCAAATAACACGGAGCACATCCACGGGTCCCGCTGAGAACAGGCCGCCTGCGGGGGGCTCGGGTGGAGGACACCCGAACCTCCAGGTGGTGTGCACCTGAACAGTGCTCTCCAGCTGCTACATACCTTCTCTTCAATGGCTATTCCTATTTCTCAGTCACACCTCTTCTCAAACTGTTACTTAGACACCAGGCTTACCCTAGGGCTTGGCGCAGTCAACGTTTTATTTTTACACATAAAATGCAGGTTCATAGAAAATCCAGAAGCAATTTCCAAAGCGATCAGCTTTAGGGCTTCCTTTCCCTTTTCTCCCAAGGGACTTCCTCTTCCTGATCTTTACTGGAAATACCTATCCCATCCCAAACGCTCAGTACCTCCTAGGTTAATACTCGCAAGCTGTATCGAATACCAGGAAAGAACCCCTCATCTCCACCCGGGTCAGTGTGCTGTGTAAACAGGAGAGTAGAATCCCCAGCCCAACTCCACGGTCCCTTCAGCCCACATCTAGGTATGTAGTGGAAGCGCCCGGGCAGCAAGGCCCGTCTCACTTCCCCGCTCCGAAGCGGCTTTTGCTCTGCGGTCGGGATTATGTAATACATAGCTGTCACGGTCCGGATGACCAGGGGACTTTGAAAAATAACGGTGACGTAGGAAAACTCCCAGCGGCACCGCTCCGGCGGGAGTCCTAGGTGAGCGGGCACCTCCGCCCACGCGCAGGTGCCCGGGCAGGGCTGCGCGCCGGCCCCGCACTCCCGGCTCACAGCACACACACGCACGGACGTGCGCGCCTCGGTCTGCGCCCCGGCGCGGGCTCCGCGCTGCCTGCGATCGCGCCCCGGCCAGCAGAGCGCGGGTGGCGGAAGGGGCCCGGGGCCCTGGGCAGCGCGCGGCCCGGCGGGCACAGCGGCCGCGGGGCGCGGGTTCGGCGAGGGGAGTTCCCGCAGCCCGCCGCCGCCCCGCCCCTCGCGCCTGCGGCTCCGCCTCGCTTCGCCATGGTGGAGCAGGGCGACGCGGCGCCGCTGCTGCGCTGGGCCGAGGGCCCCGCCGTCTCCCTGCCGCAGGCCCCGGAGCTGCAGGCGGGAGCCCGGGGCCGGGGTGGTGCGGGTGCGCGGCCGGCCCCGGAGCCGCCCAGGAGGCGGGAGCCCGAGCAGCCGGCTCCCCCCGAGGTGCTGCTGCAGCCCGGCCGCCTGGAGCTGGGCGACGTGGAGGAGGACCAGGTGGTGGCCGTGTTCGTGGTCACCTTCGACCCCCGCTCGGGTGAGAGCCGCTCCAGGACGGGGTGGGGGGCGGGGAAAGAGCCAGGCTGCCCCCACCGGGCTTTTGGGGGGCGGGGGAGGAACTTGCTGCGCGCGCATCGCACCCACCCACCTGCACCCCCGCGCGGTGTGGCTCTGGGCCGGGCTTCCCCCGCAGGCCGGGGGCGTTGTGTGTTCAGCCCCCGCCCGCGGAGCAGAGCGGGCCCCAGCGGGGATCCAGGCGCGCCCCTCTGCGGCCGACCCCAGGGCTTTGTTTCCTGTGCTCGCGGAGCGAGCTTTCCACGGCTTCGCGCAGCCCCCCAAGTCCGCGCCTGTCCCGACCGTCGTGCTTGCTCTGCCCCAAGGAGAGAGGGTCCGGGTGGTGGCGGCGTCGGCTTTTGTATTTTTTTTTCTCTTCTTGCTTGGCTGGAAGGATTTTCAAGCCGAGGGAGGAAAGCTCCTCGGCGAACGCCTGCAACAGCCGGTCCTGACTCGCGCGTGCCCCGTTACCCGCCCGCGCTGCCCTGGCTCGCTGCACCGTAACTTTCCTGGTGGCCGAGTTCACTTTCTCCGAAGGCGTTAATGCAAGGAGTGAATGCCGGAGCATTAAGGGATGCGACCGAGGGATTCAGATGAAGGCTGATAAGGGAAAAGCCTCCTCGGTAGGCTTGCATTCTGGGATGTTTGCAGCGTTAAAGGGTTATCTCCTAATCGCCCAGTTGGGAGGTGCGCGTTTTAATGGAGAGAGATTCCCTGGGAGATAAGTGGCCGGAGTCCCAGATGGCCTGTGTGGGATATTTCTGTCCGGAGCTGTTCTGCTGTTTAATTCTGGAGGAAGGGTCCAGGTTCCAGGGCCCAGGAGAACACCTGTGGGCCTTTCTGTCAGAGGTTCCTGGTGGAGTTTGCTGGAGTGTGGTTGCCTGTTAGGGAAAGGGTTTGCTTCTCTCCGGGAGCTCCCTCCTGATCCTCCTAGCAGGAGGGTAGAACTCAGTATGGCGGACCTGGAGGGGATCGCACGGCGGGGGGCGGGGGCAGGGAGTGACACAGGAGGTTAGGCTCTGGGAAGGGGGTTTCAGATGCCGTACAGAGAAACTGATGGCTTCCAGGTGAGGTAACTTTGGATTCTGAGCCTGCAAAACGGGAAGAATGTGTCGCAGAGGCAGCGACAGTTTGTGGGGAAGAGACCTTGCCTTTCAGACCCCTGCCTGGTCTCTCGTCCCATCCCAGTGGCTGTCAAACGTTTTTGAGCGTAACCTCCCGTGTGAAACTAATTTTACATCACAGCCAACACGCTCACACATACATATGTCACTGAATCAAAAGTCGCATGAAAGAGTGCCAGTCCCTTCTACGCGTAGTGTGTACTGGTATTTAAATTTTTTTTTTTAATTTTTAATACTCTTCTTCATATATTCTGGTTGATGCTATGAATGGGACTCCAAATGCCAATAGTTTGAAACATATTGGTCTTTTATTGACCAAGGAACTCTAATGCTAGATAAGAACAGACACTTTGCAACTAGTTATATTACTTTTGCCCTACCCCATCCCCTACAGGTGAACAGACAAGCTATGAGGTTCAGGGATAAACTAGGAATGGAAGCCCCTCCTACTTTAATATTCTATTTTAGTATCAGAGTCTGATTCAATAGTAGTTGGCAAGTGGCAGCGGTTAAGGCTGCTGGACTCCCACGTGGTTGGCCAGACTCCCGCAGTTGACCGCAGTTCGAGTCCTGGAGCTGACAGCTCTCTTTCTCTCTCTCTCTCTCTCTCTCTCTCTCTCTGGTCAAGTTTTAAAATAAAATTAAATTAAATAATGACAGTAAATAAAATAAAATAATTCTTTTTTTTTTTTTTTTGGAGAGGTTTTCGCTATAGGGCACGTGCACTCGCCAGACAGACAGAGAGAGACAGAGAGGCAGAAAGTGAGAAATCACTCACCAGGGGGGATGGTCACGCCGCAGTCCCTTCTCCTCTATTCTCCTCTCAGGATCTTGGGCAAGCACGCACATGCACCCAGCATGAGTTTTAAGCCACTGGGTCCAGGACGAGAACCGCGGTCGACTACGTGGGAGTCCAGTGACATAGCCATTACGCTAACTGCTGGTTCCCTAAAATAAAATAATTCTTAGAAATGATTGTTGCCCCAGACTTTTGCCCTGCATCAGCCTGTTACCAGAAGTAGTGGAGGGAAAACAGCTGCTTCTTCACCACCTTCAGAGCTCGCCACAGAGCTGCTTCCTCAGAGACCCATCTAGTTTCCCTCTCTGGCCTGCTTAGCCACTCTCCCGTGTCACTCTCACTGTGTCCTCAGCTTCCGTTCCTAGGAGCAGCACGCCCAGCTGCCCCGGCCACTCGCTGCTCAGGCCACGCCATGACCTTTCCTGTCCTGGTGTGGGTAACTGTCAGCATGTGTCCAGTGCGTGCATGCAGCGGAGAGTCAGACAGAAAGAAGGGGAGGGAAGGACAGACTCCATAGCTGGAGTCCATCTGTAAGGAAGTGGATTAAGAGGGACTGGGAGGGAGAGAGGAGTGGATCCCCGAGAGAGTGGATCTCTCTCTCTCTCTTTCTCTCAGAGAGTGGGTGTATTTGGGCAGAAATGTACCCAGTGATTCTCTGACTAATGTATGGGAGCGACAGAGTACTGTTTTTTCACTTTTAGGTGCAAATTCTGGAAACCTGGATTGGGCATCTGTAGGAGGAATCAGAAGAAAATATTATTTTCATTAGACTCATTGCTTGAAAAGTATGGTTGTTGAATCTACACGTGACACGAGGACTAGGTGAGGCTTACACACACGCGTGCATGCGCACACACTCAGCCCTTATCTGAAGCAGGGAGCCCTGGGATGGTGGTGCTGGCCATCTGGACCACAAAGCTGCTATTGAAACCAGGCCCAGATGCTAACTCTGCAAGTGGTGGAAGAGGTTGGCAGCCACACTGTTGCTTTTTCATTGTGTTCAACCCCATGATTTAAGGCCTTGATTTAATTTTTAGTTTGTTCTTAGGTTTCTAGTACAATTTTCTTACATCTTTCTGCTTATTTAAGAGAGGTGATGTTGTCATTCTTAAGACCCTCCAGCCTCCAGTGGTGGCAGGAGCTGTTGTTCCTGTGACAGAGGACAGTGTGGGGGCCCGAGGCTGCCAAAGTTTTGGACCTACAGTGTCTGGGCACCTGTGAATCCGCCCTATTAGTCTGTTTGTTTATAAGGGAGTATCCTAAACTACATTTTACCCAGAGCTACTTTGTGCACATCTGGAGGAAATTCCTGTGCTGTGTGTGCTCCTACGGGGGGGGGGGGGGGGGGGGGGGGGGGTGCAAGGAGCAGATTACCTGCGGAGGTTTTCAGGATGTTTCTTCTTTTCTTCCTGATTAGGAATGAATTACTACCTGTTCTTCCCTCAGCCTGTAGCCAGTGCCCAAATCACAAATCACATCTACACATCTATTGAATTTGGTGCATCTAAATATTCTTATGTTTATTCAAGTGGGTATAAAAGGAGCTTTTAGAAAGTTTGTAGAAAAATAGAATTAAAGTATGAGTTTATTTTGGTGCAAAAAAATATAGAAATCCATGCATAGGTTTTTCATAATATGCATTCCCCATGAACTTTTTGAAGACCCTTCATATTTAGAATCACTCACAGACACTTATTTTCAGCTCCCCATATGGGAGACTCCCTTTTGGTCAAGGAGATGCAAGCATTTCTCTCACACAGTGGAGACAGCGGAGGCAGAGTTAGATCAGGGCTCCGCCTGGTGTCCGGGGCACAACTTGGAGTGCTGCCCAGGTTATTTGACTCATGGCAAATACTGATTAGCTCCAGCAATGGGTAGGACGGGGACAGGGTAGAATGAGAGTGGAAAATTTGGAGGACAATCCCGAGGTGCAGAGAGCACCCTAAGAAGGGCCGGCGCAAAGGCAGCTGAGAGAAGGCCCGTTCTGCAACCTGGGGACAAGGACCACTGCCACCGTCCTTTCCCTGTATTTCCGTCCGGTGTCGGTGCAGTACAGTCCGGGCTGATTTGATTAATCCCACACTGGTACAATCTTTCCCAGGCTGTTGGTGATTCATCTGCTTGTGGTTTTCAGGGAGAAGTTTGTGGCCCTCGGCTGTAAATTCAGTTTCTTCTGTTGAAAATCTGTGGAGAGAAAAGTAAGAGTGGTCACCCTAGTACTCGCCGTTTGCTGAGTGCAGGAACTGTGGCCGTGCCTCAAAGACCTGCCTGAGTCCTCCCAGCAGTCTCACCAGAGTGAGGGAGGAGCAGCTGGCGAGTCGGCTGAAGTTCTGGAGCAGATGCCCAGAGCCCTGCTTCACCTGCCCCCACACCACTGCCCAGTGGAAAATCCACAGGGCCCGTGAAGTGGAAGCTTTAGTGTATGTAGAATTAATGCCTTGGCTTTCAGCCATGGATAGCGTTGGGCTGGCTTTAAATCACCAGGATTGATTTCTTCCTGACTCAGAGTATTTTATACTCTTTCTTCCTTTGCTTCAGATGTACTCTCAGGCTAGATGGTTTTAAGACTGTTTGAAGAGTACTTAAGACCCAAAATCAATTGATATGAGCTGTTTGCTTTCCTGGTTTTGGGGTCTGAACCAAATACCCATTTGAGGTTGTTTTCCCCCATCACTGGGATGTGTAGAATTTTAAAGAGGTGATTTTGTAAAGGGACTGTGTCCCTGGGACCAAGAATACTGCTGGATTCTTGCCTGATTTCTTGTGTTTTTCTCTTTTTTAAAGTTTATTATTTTTTATTTTATCTATTTATTTTTTGCTATAGGGCTTGTGTGCTTGCCAGAGACACAGAGAGAGACAGCGACAGAAAGCAAGAAATCACCCCCCACCCCCCGGGAGGATGGCCACACTGTAATACCTTCTCCTCCATTCTCCTCTCAGGAGTTTGGGCACTTACGCACATGTGCCCAGCATGAGTTTAAGCCACCAGGTCCAGGACTTGAACCGCAGTCAACTATTTGGGAGTCCAGTGACATAGCCATTGTGCCATCTGCTGGTCCCAAGTTTGTTTATTTCTTCCATCAGAGAGAGACATGGATGGGGGGATGATGGAGGCAGAGCCATAGAACCCCCAACAGGGTCCTCGTGCCATGATCTACCCCCAGAGTCAACTGGCCCAGAGCACGGGCAAGCATGTGCCTCAGGAGGGCTTAGGGAGGTCCTGGGGCACGAACCCAGGACCTTTCTTGTGTGGGTCCAGGTATGTTGCTGGTGTGCCATCACCTGACCCTCTGTCTTTTCCAATACAGGATTCTTTTTTCTTTTTTTTTAAGAATCATTTTATTTAACTTTATTTATTTATTCACCTATTTATTTAATTTGACCAGAGAGGGACAGAGAGAGAGGAGGAAAGTGAGAAAGCAAGCCTCCAGGCCCAGGACTCGAACTGCTGTCAGCCATGAAGGAGTCCAGTGCCCTTAACCACCATGCCACCTGCCGGCCCTGGCAGGATTCCTTTTTAACTCCCTGGCTCAGATTAGGGCCTATGTAGGTACACATGGGGAGAAGCTGTCAGAGTGAGGATCAACGCACGTGTTGGAGAGGGGCAGCTGGTGTGGAGTTCCACCTGTAGGGCCAGGGCAGCTGTCACAGGGTCTCAGCTGAGGCTGTTACTGCTATGGCATGTCACTCAAGAGGAAGTGCTTGACTGGGAGCTGCCCAACTGAGGGGGAAGGAGGAGGAAGTGTCCTATTAGAAAGATGATTTTGGTTGAAGAGCATTACTGTTTCTATCTAAGTATTATGATATGAACTTTTTCCCCCACATGAGCAAGAGAGAGAGAGAGAAAGGAAGACAGAGAGACAGTACCCCCAACAGGGTCTTCATGCCATAATCCACCCCAGCCAGCTCTAGGTCACAGGCACACCATATTCAGTGTGCTCAGGTAGGTCTCTACATGCACCTGCAACCTCTCCACGGAAGTCAGCCTTGCAGAGCTCTGTACCATCTGGTCCCCTTGAGATGCGTTTTATTTATTTGGCCAGAGGGTGAGTGAGCTCACCAGAAAGAGAGGGAGAGAGCACCTTCTCATCTCCCACCCAAGAGAGCATGATCATGCCACAATCTCTTCTCTATCCTGTTGGGATTTGGAGCCCACGTGCACAGGTACCTGGCATGTTTTTCAAGTCACTGGGGCTAGGGTTTGAACCAGTTGGCCATGTGGGATCTGGCTTCCCTAACAAGCAGCACTAGCAGCAGGTGAAGTCTGTTCTCCCCAGCCAGTGGTGGTTGGTGACTTTGCAGTGCCTGGAGGGATGGCCATTTCATATTTAAACAGAGACAGAGATAGCAGAAGCAGACAGCCTGTGTGCAGATGAACGACCTGTGTCTCACCTGGCTCGGAGCTTATGCAACTTCAGTCCTGGAGGTCCTGTGTACACAGCTACCAGGCCGACCTACAGAGCCTGCAGTGGCAGAGTTCAGACCATCCACACAGCCATGGCCAGGCGCTACCCTCTGAGCATTTCCTGGGAAACTGAGCACCCAGCCTGATAGTCTGTTTGCCCACGTTCCTTTAAACACTTGCATATTTGCCTTTGCATGAGCTCAGCCCTGGCACTGTGCTGCCAAGTTATGCTCCACCAATATTTACCGAGTGACCAACTGTACACAGTGCAGGCGGCCATGGGCCACATTGTATCTCCTGCAGTCCCGCAAACCCTCCATATGTTGTCTTTGCCATAGATGCCAGGAAGGGCCTGGCAGGTACCTGCAGTAGGGCCAAGGCATGGTCCATGAAGACAGAGGATGTGGACATAGAAAGGGAGCAAGATAGGGGACCAAAAAAACCCCCTTTTATACTGACTACCCACTGGGTGCCCCTTCTCTTGATTCCTTCCAGGCCTCAGCCTCCGGGCTGAGTTCTTAACTGTGAGAACATTTGGAAATTCTGTGAGTGTGGAAGGCAAAGCCAGCTCGGAATAGGTAGCACATGATGTGAAGTTTTTCTGCCATCACAGAGCTTCCCAGAAAGATTGCTGCTTTGCAAAAATCACTTCCTTTTAAACTTGTATGAGTTTCAGATCTAAACTGGTTTCCAGTTTTTGCAATATTTCTGTGGAAGGATGGGAAGGATGACCTCAAGCCATGATAGTTCTTTTTTTATTTTTTGGAGAGGTTTTTGCTATAGGGCGTGTGCGCTCGCCAGACAGACAGAGAGAGACACAGAGACAGAAAGCGAGAAATCACCCCCCAGGGGGGATGGTCACGCCGCAATCCCTTCTCCTGCATTCTCCTCTCGGGATCTTGGGCATGCACGCACATGCGCCTGGCGTGAGTTTTAAGCCACCGGGTCCGGGACGCGAACCGTGGTCGACTACATGGGAGTCCAGTGACATAGCCGTTACGCTAACTGCTGGTCCCAATAGTTCTTCATTCTTTATGCTACATTGCCTCAATTGTTTCCTGTTTTTGCAAAGTCCTTTAGGATCCCTCAGTTTGTTTTTTTGCATCTCTGTTATTTCAGTTATTTTCCCTAGTTTGTGTGTTAAAAACATTTTTTTGAGAGATTTTTGCTATAGGACGCATGTGCTCACCAGAAAGACAGAGAAAGAGAGACAGAAAGCGAGAAATCACCCCCCAAGGGAGATGGCCATACTGCAATCCCTTCTCCTCCATTCTCCTCTTGGGATTTTGGGCACGCACGCACACGCGCCCGGCGTGAGCTTAAGCCACCAAGTCCAGGACTTGAACTGTGGTCAACTACGTGGGGAGTCCAGCAACATAGCTATTATGGCAACTGCTGGTCCCTGTATGTTAAAAATTGTTAAGCCTCAAAAAGTTTCCAAAAAAAAAGTACAGTGAGTGAAAAATCCATATGTCCTTCACTTAAAGTCACTATCTGTTGACATTTGGCCATGTTTACTTTATCCTTATAGGAGAGGTTTTCAAAATGTTCATGGAAAAGGCATATGATAAAACAAATTGTTTGCCCTAAAACTTGTATTTTATTTCTATTCTTCCCTGAACTTTTTGAAGTCCCTGCATGCAGTCACCTCCCCTTAATATGAAATACATGTTCCAAAAATTGTATCCCTTTAAAAAATTATGTTGTAAATTACAGAGCTTATGAGAAAAAGCTTTTCTTTTTTCTTCTTTTTGAGAGATTTTTGCCATAGGGCTCATGTGCTCACTGGAGACACAGACCAAAAGCAAGACATCAACGCCCCAGGGGGGATGGCCCTGTCGCCATGCCTTCTCCTCCATTCTCCTCTTGGGATTTTGGGCATGCAGACACAGGCGCCTGGCACGAGTCCAGTGCCTTAACCACTGTGCCACCTGCTGGCCCCCAGAAAAACTTGGTGAGTGGCACATTAAAAATAAAATGATAGATCACTTTCGCTTATATTAAATATTTAATAGGTGTATAAATAATAAATATGCTTTACCTTAAAAAGACCCAGACTTGGTATAGAGAGGTGGGTGTTGAGCGGGTTGAGCTTGTTTTTTGTGGAAGAAGAGCTATCAGAAACCAGATAAAAGTTGGGCCTCTGGAACTGATGGGTGTGGCTCAGAATTCAGAGTGAGGCACTCCTCAGGGAGAAGCTTAAAGTGAGTACGTTTTGTGTATTCCTCCATGTGATTCATCCCGTGTAGTTTTCTTCATTCACGCTTGCCCGAGAGACAGAGACAGAAAGTGGGAAATAGCCCCTGAGGGGCATGGCCACGCCGCAGTCCCTTCTCCTCCATCCTCCTCTTGGGATCTTGGACACGCCGCACACACGCCCGGCTTGAGTTTAAGCTACCAGGTCCGGAACTCGAACTATGGTCGACTGCATGGGAGTCCAGCGACGTAAGCATATGCCATCTGCTGGTCCCAACATTTTCATTTATAAATAGTTCATCATAAACCCCCTAAGAACAGTACATTTTTTTTTCTATATAACCATAGTATTATTATCATCCCTAGGGGAATTAACCTTGCTAGTTCATAATTGGCTTTTTTTTTTTTTTAAGTTTGTTCACTTATTTATTTCATCAGTGAGAGAGAAACAGCACCCCCAACAGGGTCCCTGCTGCCATGATCCACCCAGCTTCGGTCTCTGCTGGGTCACTGGCACATGTGTGCCCCAGTACTCAGGAAGGTCTCTGACATGAACCTAGGACCTGCCCACGGGGGTCAGCCTTGGAGAACATCACCTTTCGTCACTGTTGTAACTGTGTGGCCCCCCTCAATTAACTCTTTTTTCAATTAACAGAGTTTGTTTTTTTAAAGGCAATTTTAGATTTACTTTTTTTTTTTGGAGAGGTTTTTCGCTATAGGGCACGTGCGCTCGCCAGACAGACAGAGAGAGACAGAGAGACAGAAAGCGAGAAATCACCCCCCAGGGGGGATGGCCACGCCACAATCCCTTCTCCTCCATTCTCCTCTTGGGATCTTGGGCACACACGCACATGCGCCTGGCGTGAGTTTTAAGCCACCGGGTCTGGGACGCAAACCGTGGTCGACTACATGGGAGTCCAGTGACATAGCCATTACGCCAATTGCTGGTTCCCAAGGCAATTTTAGATTTACAGAAAAATGGAATAGAAAATACAGTTTTCATTTACTGCTTCCCCCTCCCCCACCCCACAGAGTTTAAGTCTCATTAGCGTTTTGTGTTAGTGTAGCCTGTTTGTTACAATTAGGGAAGCTATGTTGATACATTATTATTTATGAACATTCATAGTTCCCACTAGGGCTCATTCTTTGTTACACCGTTGTATTCTTGTATCCATCATGACCTCAGACCAGTTACAGCTCTAAAATCCCCAGGCCACCTATTCGTTGCCCCTCAATGATCCCTCTCTTACTGTTTTCGTTTCCAGAAGTCACCTGGATGGAACCATCCAGTAGGTGGCCTTTCAGACTGGCTTCTCTTACTTAGTGACGTGCATTTAAGATTCCTCCCGGCCTTTTCACACCTTGGCAGCTCATTTCTCTTTTTTTGCTGAATAGTATGTGGTTGTCATCATCATTTCGATGTCCTGTGGTGGTTTATCCATTGCCTGTTAAAGGACATCTTGGTTGCTCCCAGTTTGGGGCAATTATGAATAGAACTGTTATAAACATCTGTGTGCAGGTTTTTGTGTGGATGTAAGTTTTCAGTTCATTTGAATAAATACAATGGAGTGTGATTGCTGGGTTGAAAGAGTATGTCGCGTTTTGTAAGAGACTAGCACACTGTCTCAAAGCAGCTGTGCCATTTTGTGTTTTGTCCATTAATTAATGAGAGTTCCTGTCATCCCATACGCTCATCAGCATTTGGTGTTTCCCGTGTTTTCGTTCTGTTCTTCTCTCTCTCTCTCTCTCTTTTTTTTTTTTTTTTTTTTTTTAAGGTTTCTGCCGTAGGGCACGTGTGCTTGTCAGAGAGAGAAAGTGAGAAATCACCCCCCAGGGGATGGCCACACTGCAGTCCCTTTTCCATTCTCCTCCTGGGATCTTGGGCACACATATACACGTGCCCAGCATGATTTTCAAGCCGCCATGTCCAGGACTCCAAGCACGGTCATCTATGTGGGAGTCCAACGCCTTAACAACTACACACCTGCTGCTTTTTTGCTATTCTAATAGATATGTAGTGATATGTAGTGATAATGAGTTATCACTACATAATTAATTTATAATTCTTTTATGACATACGATTCTGGCATATGATCTTTTCACATGCTCATTTGCCATCTGTACCTGTTTCGTGAGGTGCCTGTTCAGATCTTTTGCCCATTTAAAAACCTGAATTGTTGGGGGCCGACAAATGTTGTGATTACGGTGCTGGACTCCCACATGGCCAACCATCATTTGAGTCCCAGACCTGGCGGCTTGAAAATCTTGCCAGGCATGTGTGCGTGCATGCCCAGCGTCCCAAGAGGAGAATGGAAGGGAGGGGACTGTGGCGTGACCATCCTCTTGGAGAGGGTGATTTCTTACTTTCCCTCTCACTGTCCGTCTGTCTGTCTCTCTGGCAAGTGCATGTGCCCTATGGCAAAAATTCTGTTAGAAAAAGCTGGAAGTTTTGGGTTGGCTTCATAGCCTAGTAATTAAAGGATCCGACTGTGTTTCAAATTCCAGGCCTTGTGGCTTGATCAACATGCCGGGAGCATGTGTGTGTGTGCCCCAAATCCTGGCAGGGTGGGGAAATGGAGGAGAAGGGACCGCAGTGGACCATGCCCTGTTGGGGGTGTGTTCTCCTTCTCCCTCTCCTGTCTCTCTCTTTCTGACACACACAGAAATTTAAAATTGAGTTATTTTCTTAGGTTGAGTTTATGGATCATAGTCCTTTATCAGATAAAGTGTTTTACAAAAAATAGTCTGTGGCTGTGTTTTCATTCTCCTAATAGTATCTTTCACAGGTCAGGGTTTTTTTTGTTTTTTTTTAAGAGACATTTTTGCTATAAGGCACATATGCTCACCAGAGAGAGAGACAGAAAGCAAGAAATCACCCCCCAGGGGGGTTGGCCACGCCACAGTCCCTTCTCTGTTCTCCTCTCGGATGTTGGGCACACACATACATGTGCCCAGTGTGTGTTTTAAGCTGCCGAGCCTGGACCTCAAACCGTGGTTGACTACGTGGGAGTCCAGTGACGTAACCATTACACCAATGCTGGTCCTCAGATCAGAAGGTTTTCATTTGAATGAAGTCTAACATCAGTTTTTCTTTCATGATGATCCTACTTTTGGTGTTGTATCCAAAAACTCATCGCTAGGCAGGCTCTGTGGCCCAGTAGTAATGTGCTGCTCAAGAGAACCCAGGTCCTGCGTGGAGTTCAAATCCCTGGCCTGGTCACTGAAACATGGTGGGCATGTATGGAAGTGCCCAAGAGCTGATGGGCTGGAGGACTGCAAGAAGGGGACTGTGGCATAACCAGGCCTTGGGGAAGGCGCTCATCTCTCTCTCAGAATCTGTTTTGAATAAAGAAATACATATAAAGCCTCATTGCTAAACCAAAGCTCACCCAGATTTTCAGTTTTCTGCTATGTTGTCTTCTAGACGTTTTATAATTTTGTGCTTAGATCCACTGTCTCTATCGAGTAAATTTGTGTAGTAAATATGATTGAGATTCCTTTCTTTCCTGCGGGTGTCTATTTGTCCCAGCATCGTTTGTTGTAAAGAGCAGCTTTCCTCTGTCGTGCTGTCTTTGCTCCTTTGGCAAAGATCAGTTGGCTTGATTGGTGTAGGTCTATTTCAGCACTCTGTTCTGTTCCATTGATCTGTTTGTCTAATATGTTGCCCATACTGTACTGTTTTGATTGCTGTAGTTTTATAGTAAGTCTTGACGTTGAGTCGTGGTAATCCTCCAGTTTTATTCTTCTTCGGTGTTCTGTTATCTTTCTGGGTCTTTTTCTTTATAAACTTTAATTTGTCAGTGTCCACAAAATAACTCATTGGGTCTTGATTGGGATTGCACATCACGTAAGGAAATCCAATATTCCCCGTGCTCAGATTGTTCGTCATTATCTCAGTTGCATTGACCCCAGTTCAGCAAGGTTGAAAGTTGAACTGACTTACATTCAGAGAAAGGTAGACATTCTTTCTCTGAGTCATTTGAAAGGAAGTTGAGGATATGGTAATACTTTAGTCTTAAACTCTTGAGTATAAACCTTCTAAAAAGAGGATATTTTCTTGCATAATGATAGTAACTAGGAGTGTTAATTACTAATTCTCCTAGAGTAATTAACACTAATTTATTAATTGGTTTTTAAAAGACATGCCTGTCCTTAATGCAGCTGGGTTTTTTTTTTTTTTTTGGAGAGGTTTTTCGCTATAGGGCGCGTGCGCTCGCCAGACAGACAGAGAGAGACATAGAGACAGAAAGCGAGAAATCACCCCCCAGGGGGGATCGTCACGCCGCAATCCCTTCTCCTCCATTCTCCTCTCGGGATCTTGGGCACGCACGCACACGCGCCCGGCATGAGTTGTAAGCCACCGGGTCCGAGACGTGAACCACGGTCGACTACGTGGGAGTCCAGCAACATACCATTACGCTAACTGCTGGTTCCCAATGCAGCTGTTTTAAAATGCCCTTCTCGTCCTGTACTAGGCAGGGTGTTATGCTGAGATGTGAAGATTAACAGGCAAAGGTCTCACCTTTTAGAAGTTCACAGATACCTGGGAAGACGACATCTAAGAAATGATTGTGACAGGTCGGGGAAAGGGACTTAGTATCTGGACCTACTTTCCTTTCATTCACAGGGGGGAGGCAGTTGGAGTAAAGCTGCTACGAACGCAGCAGAGCTGTGATCCTTCCCTGTGGGTAAGATCACTTCCCAGGGTGGTGTTCCAGGATTCACAGCTGACCCTGCAGGGTGTCCTTCCAGCCCCAAGTGGCTCTTGTGTCCATCTGGAGGAGAAGAAAGCAGCAGCCAGGATGCTGTTCACTCTAATCCTCTCGTTTTCTGTGCAGTGAGAACTGACGAGGCGTGGAGGAGCAGGGAGGGGGGCCCTGAGATCAGGCGGGGGTGGGCTTTATCTCGGGTCAGCCGTAGGAAGTAGGGCATGGGCTTGGACGTGAATACCAGAGACCCGAATTAACAGCAGCTTAACCGGATAGGGTTTGTTTCTTTCTCACGTGAGCGACACAGATAGCTGACTCGGGCAGGAGTACTGGCTCTGCTCCATGGGGTCACCCGCGGACCCAGGCCCTGTCAGCTATGGCAGCAGGTTGGAGAAGAAGGCAGTGTCCTCCTTCCCTTTTAGGGACCCAGGAACTACTCACCTCATTCTGTCGTCATCACACTGACTGACATGGACTCTTGTAGCCATATCTGCACGTAAGCAGGCCCTGAGAAACACAGTCTTCATGTGGGGGGCCACGCGCCAAGCTGAAAACAGCGGGTTCTATTCCATATAAGAAGAGATGAGTGGGCCCAGCTGTGGTAGTGTGCACTGGTTGGTGCTGCTGTAAGTAGATGAGGTCAGGTGGGAGGCCTGGGTTCTATTCCTGGTCTACCCTGAACTCTGGGCACAGTGCGGTGTGCCTGTGGTTCCAGCTACTCAAGAGGGTGAAGCAGGAGAGCTGCAAGCTCACAACCAGCTTGGTTAGCAACAGCAAGACCCTGTCTGAAGAGCTGGATGTGGTGGCATATGCGCGTATCCCTAGCTACTTGGGAGGCTGAGACAGAAGGATCAGGACATAGTGAGGTCCTGTCCAAAAAAAGGAATAGTGAATATTGAGGGTCAATTCGCTGCTCCTGATTTACCAGCATTTCTTTAAAAAGCCTTCTAGGGGCCAGTAGGTAGTAGTGGGTAAGGCTCTGGACTCCCACATGGCCTACCACAGTTTGAGTCCCAGACCCAGAGGCTTAAAACTCACGTTGGGTGCCTGTGTGTGCGTGCCCAAAATCCTGAGAGGAAAATGGAAGAGAAGGGATTGCAGCGTGGCCATCCCCACTGGGGGAGGTGATTTCTTCACTCTCTCTCCCTCTTTCTTTCCAGTGAGCATATTCGCCCTATAGCAAAAATCTCTCTTAAAAAAAAAAAGGCCTTCTATAAAAGTAGTCTCTTAAGATACTCCCTAAAAATAGATTTATTGGTCAGATCATTTGGGGAAACATCAAACACTGTGTTAATCCCCTAGACATTAAAAATGCAGAGTGGTATATTAAAGACTCTGAGAAGTTCTACAGTTAAGTAAGTTTTGGGGGGTTTTCTTTATCTCACAGGGTACGTGTGCTTACGTAAGAGAGCTAGGGAAGGAGAGAGGAAGTAGGAGAAAGCACCTCCTTGGAGCATAGTCACACCCCCAATCCTCCATTTCTTTTTTGGGGGGGCATGCACGTACCCAACATGATTTTCAAACCACTAGGTCCAGGACTTGAACTGCGTATTTAGCCATGTGGGATCCAGCTGCCTTAACCACCAGGCCATGGGCCAGCCCAGAAATGTATCTTATTTTTTGTTTAATCTAAAACAGTTTGGCCAAAAAACCCTTTCACTTTTTATTTCTTTTTCACCGAAGTCTTATGAACATTAAGTGTCAGGAACACAGCTTTGGGGAGCATTGACAGTCCTCGATTTTCAGAGAAGCAAACGTTCTTTTTCAAGCAGTTCTGTTCCTAGGGATACAGTCGACACACGTATGTGCGCATTGTGCCAGCCAGGTTCAGGCAGGGTTTATTCCAAGAAAGGGAACACCTGTGTACGGGGATTTGATCTTACTCCGTCGTGGAGGCTGGGTAGAGGGTCTGTTGTCTGTGTCCTGATGCTGGAGCATGAAATCTATTGGGCGGGCAGTGATGGAGGAAGAAAGTTCAGTTGGGAAGGCGAACAAGCTGGAGCTCCTGAGGACAGAGAGACCCTGGATCAGTCTGCCACTGCCTGGACCCTGGCACTGTGGCTGTCCTGTAGGAGAAGCCGATGCCTTTGCATTATGGAGTGGATCACACAGCAGAAGGGAAGGCAGGCCTGCCCAGGGAGGGCAGCTCCAGCATCAACAGGCATGCTGCTGCCCTTGCTGAGTGGGGAACTTGCAGCCAGGTGACAGCGTTGGGGGGCGGGGCTGGCCGTTCTCCTGTACCGACCACCCCATGGTGGAAACACACATGGCTACTGCTTCAGTTCCACCCACCACATCTCGACTGAAAACACGCCGAAGGGGATTCCGAGAAGCATAGTTCAGCCTCGCCAGGGCAACGCATTACAAAGCCATTGCGCTGTGCTCACCTAATGCAGGTACACGATCGTTACAGCAGTGCTAGTTATCATAGCCTCAACCTTGAAGTAAACTGTCGTGCATCTGCGAGGCCGTAGGCAAATAAGCTGCTGGGGCATGTGATGGAGGTGACAGAGGTACAGACTAATGCCACGTGTGTCAGCGTAGGTGGGTCTTACACACACCCTGAGCAAGAGAAAGCAGACAAAAAATATGAACTGTGATTGCATTTATAGGGATTCCAAAAATAGGCAAAACTAACGTATAATATTAGAAGTCAGCATAATATTAGGTTGTTGGGAAAGTCACGACACATTTTCACATAGAAAAACATGTCATGACTTTCCTGACAGTAGTTACTCCTGAAGGGGCTACTGGCTTGGAGGGGTCTGGGGACGCATCTGACGCATAGACGCATTCTTTCTGCTGATTGATCTAGGTGCTCAGGCATGCTCGCTTGGGGAAAACACTGAGTTGTATAGTAGCGACTTCTGCACTTTTCTGTACTAGCATCAAAGTTTAGGTAAATTAAAGTTTAACAAGGTGTTTAGTAGCATGGGCAGGCTGGGTTGGAAAGTAACTGAATAGAGTTAGTTGACCCAGTGAGGAGGTTATAGGGGGAAGCAGGGCGGTAGGTACTGGAAGAGGCAGGACAGTTGAGTGGGAAAAGGACAGACTTGCCGAGGGTCATTGTGACCTTGTCTTGGGCTGTCCCTTTCCTCTGCTGGCCATACAGTGTCATTGTGAGGGCTAGGACTGTGTGCACTGGGGCTCTTGCCTCTAACACACATCAGCTGAGTCACCAATGGGACAAGTCTAGGAGACACTGTGATTCTGTAGTTCTGGGGTCAACCCATCCTCTTTTTGAGTTCTCTAACCACCCTGATGCAGTCCACAGGAAGAACAATCCCCTGGCCATTGGGGGTGGGGGGGGGGTGTAATAGACATGAAAGGTAGAGGGAAAATAGAAGAATGGAGGAGGGGGGAAGCAAAATGGTGCTAAAAATTTTACCTTTGGGACTGGATAGTGGTGTAACAGTAAGACTTGACCCTCTGCAAAGCTGAGCCACACAGAAAGGTTCCAGGGTCACATTCAGAGAACTTTCTGAGCACACTGGGCAGGCATGCACCATGATCTGGGTGAAGCTGGAAGTCGATTGTGTCATCAAGACCCTGTTGGGGATGCTGTCTCTCTGTCTTTTTCTTGGTGTGTATCTGTCTGCTGGCCCATTACTGTCTCTCTCATTCAATAAGTAAATAAACTTAAAATTTTTTTTTTACCTTTACCCCATCACTCTTTGTGAGTGCTTTAACCCTGACCAGCACAACCTCATTCTAAACTTTGTTTTATGACATCTTAATTCCCTCTTTTATGCTTTTTGTTTTAGAAATTGGTTAATTGATTGGAATCATTCTTTTCTTGAAAGTAAACTATGTGAAAGTGCCTTAGGCACTGCCTTAGTTGAATTTGGATGGGATCGGATAATCTTCTGTATGTCCGGGGACAGATTGCGTATTCTCTGACGCCCTGAACAATGATCTGAAAGCACTGCTGGCTGAAAGTATTGATATTTCTAATGCCTAGGAGATCAGAATTTAGTGTGTTCATAAGTTTGTTTCAAAATGAAATCTCCCGAGTTCAAGTAGTGTTGCATTTCCACAAACTCAGAATATGCATGGAAACAACAGGGAATATTATGTAGTTAACTCAAGCCTCCAGGCAGCGCCGCTCTCATACCAGGGCTGGGAGTCTCCCATCTGGCAGGTGCTCATTCAATTCTAAACCCCCACGTTGCCTTCTACCGTAGTATTTGCCCCTGAACTGTAACTGCTGGTCTCTTCTTCTAGCTCCTGGCTTATCTCTGGACTAATGTCTTTTTGGTGTTAATGAGGAGTGAATGATCCCCAAATTCTGGAAGCAAGAGTTGACCCTCAGGCATGCAGGGCGAGGGGGAGAGAGAAGCAGAGCTACATTGCTCAGGGAAGTAGTTTGAAAACCACCAAGATAGTGTTCTGTTACAGAAATCAAAGAAAAATGCATTGTTGAGGAATTAGCAAATACCACAAAGAAGTCAGTGAGAACGAGGATTTTTTTTTTTTTTTGAGAGGTTTTCGCTATAGGGCGCGTGCACTCACCAGACAGACAGAGAGACAGAAAGCGAGAAATCACCCCCCAGGGGGGATGGACACGCCACAATCCCTTCTCCTCCATTCTCCTCTCGGGATCTTGGTCACGCATGCACACGTGCCTGGCGTGAGTTTTAAGCCACCAGGTCCAGGACGAGAACCGCGGTCGACTACGCGGGAGTCCAGCGACACAACCACTACGCCAACTGCTAGTCTCCCACGAGGAATTTTTTTCCTTTGAAGTTTCGCGGGTCAGCCAGTGTTGCAGTGGTTAAGGTGTCTGGAGCCCACAGGGCCAACTGCAGTGGTTCGAGTCCCAGGTTTGGTGGTCTAAGAAACATGCCAGGTGTGTGCACGTATGCCCAAAATCCCAAAAGGAGGGAGAATGGAAAAGGGATTGTGAGACGTGACCATGCCCCATAGGAGTTGCTTTCTTACTCTCTCTTTCTGTCTCACTCTGGTGAGTGCAAATAAAAAAGTTTGAGCATTTTCAATCATTACCGGCTGTAAAATGTGACACCAAGTCACGATCTCAAGGGATTAATGGGGGGTGGGAGGGGGTTATGAGAAGAGGAAATGAGAGAAGCAACACCCCCCCCCCCAACACACACACACACACAGGAGTGAGGTCACGAAAGGAAGATTTGAAAGTGGCCGAGCAGAATGCAGAACCAAGGACAGCGTCCTCACTAGTGAAAACTGTGTGTGTCTTTGAGAAGGAGGTCGGAGGCCCCTTCAGTGACTGCCTTTGGTCCTCTGGATCACGTGTGCCGGTGGTGGCTGAGACGAGCGCTGTCCCGTCTTGGCGACTCTGTGATCAGCACATCTATTGAGAAGCCGCGTGAACCGAGCCTGTGCTCGGTCCTTTCCTTTGAGTGATTTAGTTTCTTTTACCTGGATCCTCCCTTCCCCACAGGAAACATGGTGGAGTGGTGCTTACCTCAAGATATTGACCTCGAAGGTGTTGAGTTCAAGTCCATGGCCAGTGGGTCCCATAAAATCCAGTCCGATTTCATGTAAGTACTTCTGAACCAAAGCTGTCCTTGTGTCATCTGCCCGTCCCGTCCCCTCACTTTTCCCATCAGGGCTCTTATCAGGGGGTCTTCAAGTGGTGTGCACATGTGCCTTGAAAATATATTAATAAGCAAGAAAGTTCCTAGCTTTCATCAGGTCATCCATGGGTTTCATGACCTAAAAACATCAAGAATCCCATCCAGGGAGTTCTCTTGTCATCTATGAAATTATTTGGACTTCACGAGGTTTGGATGAAAAATAAAAAACAGTGTAGTTTAAGCTCAGTGTAGGTTAACTTAAGACATCTGTGAGCTAAAACTTGAAATTCTTGCTTTAGGTGAAGCCAGTTTTAGTCCTGAATCATTGAGGTGATAAGAATTTCTTTCTTTTTTTTTTTTTTTTTTGGAGAGATTTTTGCTATAGGGTGCGTGCGCTTGCCAGCCAGACAGAAAGAGACAGAGAGACAGAAAGCAAGAAATCACCCCCCAGGGGGGATGGCCACGCCGCAATCCCTTCTCCTCCATTCTCCTCTCGGGATCTTGGGCACGCACGCACACACGCCCGGCATGAGTTTTAAGCCACCGGGTCCGGGACGTGAACCACGGTCGACTACATGGGAGTCCAGCGACATAGCTATTACGCTAACTGCTGGTCCCAAGGCGATAAGAATTTCTGAGGAGGAACAATGGAAAGAACTTAAGGGTAATTCATTGGGCTGATATCAAGAGTGAAAAAAGAAGGCAAATAACAGCTCTATTAAAAATATTAGTTGCAACGTGAGGGAAAAATCAACATGGTTTATGTGAGAAGGCGACTAGTGCTATTTGTAGAGGGGTCGGTCGAGACATGAATCTTGGGGCTGGTTCTCCAGCCACATCATTGGTCGTCCTGTGGGGGAGAAGGGATGTGTCCATGGTCCTGGGCAACTGAGCAGGAAGCTCGCAAGAGCCCAAGTCCTACTCAGTGGGTGAACCTGGGCAAATTCTGTGATCTCCTTGAGCCTTGGTCTTCTGGTGGATTGAGAGGCTTGGACGAATTCCCTGTAGTCCTAACATTTGTTTTAAGTCTGAGCTTTGTCATTTAGAGCCTTGGACACAGTTCATTTGCTTTGTTTGGGATTGGATCTAAAGGAAAAACTGAAACATGCCTCTCTCTGATGTTAAGCCACCTTGCGTATTTGCTGTATTTTAGCTATTTCCGAAAGGGGCCCTTCTTCGGCCTGGCCTGTTTTGCCAACATGCCTGTGGAAAGTGAGCTGGAACGCGGTGCACGGATGAAGTCTGTGGGCATCCTCTCTCCCTCCTACACCCTGCTCTACCGGTACATGCACTTCCTGGAGAACCAAGTTCGGTACGTGACTGCTGTACATAGGCTTTAAAACAGTGTCCTTGGCATCATACTATATGTTTTGGTCTGTTCTGGCGCTAATCACAGAAAATACTTGAGTCTTGGGACCAGCCAATGGTGTAACAGTTGCCTCATTGGCCTCCCACATAGTCAACTGTGGTTCAAATCTCGGATCTGGCAGCTTAAATTCATGCTGGATGTATGTACGTGTGTGCCCAAAATCGTAAGAGGAGAATGGAGGAGAAGGGATTGCAGCGTGGCCATCCCCTCGGAGGGTGATTTCTTGCTTTCAGTCCCTCTGTCTCTCTCTGTCTTTCTGGAGAGCACACATGCCCTACAGCAAAAAACTCTCTTAAAAAAAAAGAAAGGAAGGAAGAAAGAAAGGAAGAAAGAAAGAAACAGAAATACCTGAGTCTGGGTAATTTAAGAGGATAAAAGTTTATTCAGCTCATGGTTTGGGAGTCTGAGGTCCTAGGCCATGTCTTAGGAGTGTTCCTTAGGCTGTGGGCCTGAGGCCATGACATCCTGAGACAACAAGAACGGGCATCTCCATGTCCAGCCATTCATATGTCTCTGGTCTCTTTCCCTGTCCTTAGAAACCCACCAGAAGTTAGTCGTGGAAACCCCACTCTAATCACTTCATCACCCCAAAGGCCCTACCTTTCAACATCACAAAGGCACTAAGTTTCCTCTTAATATCTTCACAAGCAATCCATCCCTACACATTTTTTTAAAGGTTTTTGTCTGTGTGCTCGCAAATCACAAAGTCAGTGAGAAGGATAGTGAGAAATCACCCCCCCACCCCCCGCCAAGGTGGATGACCATGCCACAGTCCCATCTCCTCTATTGTCCTGGGATTTTGGACACTCGTTGCACACACATGCACCCAGAATGATTTCTTTCTTTCTTTCTTTCTTTCTTTCTTTCTTTCTTTCTTTCTTTCTTTCTTTCTTTCTTTCTTTCTTTTTCTTTGTTGTAAGAGGAAATTTTTTAAAGAGAGATTTTTTTTCTAAAGGGCACAAGTGCTCACCAGAGAGACAGAGAAAAAGAGAAAGTGAGAAATCAACCCCCAGGGTGGGTGGCCACACTGCATTCCTTTCTCTATTCTCCCTTTGGGATTTTGGGCACACTCACACATGCCCAGTGTGTTTCAAGCCACCAAGTTTGGGACTCAAACCATAGCTGGCCATGTGGGAGTCCAGCACCATAACCACTACAGCACCTGCTGGTTCCCCTCGAGTGAATTTTGAGCCTCCAGGTCCAGGACTTGAATCACGGTCAGCCATGTGAGACTCCAGTGCCATCACCACCATGTTACCTGCTGGCCCCTACACATAATTTTTTTTTTTGAGAGGTTTTTGCTATAGGGCGCGTGTGCTCACCAGACAGACAGAGAGACAGAAAGCGAGAAATCACCCCCCAGGGTGGATGGCCACACCACAATCCCTTCTCCTCCATTCTCCTCTCAGGATCTTGGGCACTCACGCACACGCACCCAGCGTGAGTTTTAAGCCACCAGATTCAGGACACGAACCATGGTAGACTACATGGGAGTCCAGTGACATAGCCATTATGCTAAGTGCTGGTCTCATAAATTTGTAATGATACAAACCATAACACTATATATACACTTTTTTTTTTTTTGAGAGGATTTTGCTATCAGGCACATGCACTCGCCAGAAAGACAGAGAGACACAGAAAGACAGAAAGGAAGAAATCACCCCCCAGGGGGAATGGCCACACCACAATCCCTTCTCCATTCTCCTCTTGGGATCTTGGGCACGCACACACACATGCCCAGTGTGAGTTTAAGCCACCCGGTCCGGGACTCAAACTGCGGTCGACTACGTGGGAGTCCAGTGACATAGCCATTATGCCATCTGCTGGTCCTGACTATATATACACTTGTATAGCCTATGCTTTGTAATTCATCATTGTTTTAAAATTTTTATGTAATATAATTTACCTTTCTCATCATCTTTAAATGATGTGAAATTCATTGTTTGTGGGAAATTTTATATAAAAGCACAAATGAATTTCTAAAAATTCTCCTAAATATTAACACTCAGAGATAGCCATGGTCGGTGTCCATGAATGTCTCTCTAGAACAGAAATACCCTGACAACAGGGTTAGCTGTATATATCAGGAAAAAGGGTAAACAAAACCAAATAATTGTCCAACTTCAATTATGTACTTTTTCATAATGAAATTTATTATCCTCTGAAATACTCTCCAAAGTTAAGAAAAAGGATTGTGTGAAGCATGGAGGGTAATGGTGTTCCTGTTTTATTGAGGGATCTAAACAGTAAGGTGCATACATTTTAGTATATGAGGGGGGGTCTTCAAAAACTTTATGGAAAATGTGTATTATGAATAAACAATGCATGGATTTCAAAATGTTTTTTCAGCAAAATAAACTTAAACGTTAATTCTGTTTTTCCCCGAGTGTTTTGAAATCCCTCGTGTCACTGATGTTTTTAAGCTGTGTTTCGGCTGTGCACTGGGCCTACTGTCTGTACTTCCCAGCTCCTGTCCCCTCTTCACGTCTCAGCTTTTATAGATTGTACGATGTATTACATTAGTTCTGTAATTATAATTCCCACAGCTTGTAAGTCCTAGTTACATTGAAATGAATTTAACGGTTGTTTCCACAGTTTAACCATGGCTCCCTCTACTCTGTTCTTTAGTTTCTGATTTATTATACGGTTGGTTGGACTTTGCCATTAAGCATGTTTTTCTCTTTCTTTCCATGAAAGAAAGTGATGGGGACTCCTTTCTTGAGATTTCACATGCTTAATAATATTGACCTGTTCCCTCTGTCCCCAGCTGGGGGAGAGATTCTTGAGTGCTGCTTCTTCTAGACTTTCAGGATGCTATAAATACTATTCTGTGGTCGTCCAAAATTCATTTGGGGAGGTCTCTTTTGACCAGATACCTATAGATTCTCCCCCGCCCCCACTCATGACTGTATACTTGCACGAGAGAGAGAGAGAGAGAGAGAGAGAGAGAGAGAGAGAGAGAGAAGTACTCTCCCCCAGCTCTGGCCATGCTTCCTCTACTCCTCCAGCCTGTAAGAGCTTGGGTGCTTGCACCTGTACCTGGCGTGTTTCTGGCTGACACAGCCCATTATTTGAACTGTGGTCGCCATGTGGAATTCAGCTTCTCTTGAATACTACTTCCTTAGAAGTTGTAGTATGAAGTTTAAAAAAAAAATTGTTATTGGGATGCTGACACTTTTTAAAAAGTATTACTCCTTTTAAAAATTAATTTCCTGGGGCCAACAGGTTACGGTATAGTGGCTGGTGCACTGGGTCCCACATGGTCGACTGCAGTTCAAGTCTGTACTTTTTCATAATGAGATTTATTATTAGCTGCCTTGCTTCAGTTTGCCCCCGCACCACCCAGGTAACGTCCCTCCCAGATGTGGAGGGAAGGAGAGTACACCCAGTGGCTTGAGGGTCGTGTCAGGTGCATGCATGTGCATTTCTAAAGTTCCAGGAGAATAGAAGGGAAAACGTTTTGATGTGGCCATCCCCATAAGTGGTAATTTCTCATTTTCCCTCTCACTGTCTCTGTCTCTCTTTGGACAAGCGCATATGCCCTATGGCAAAAATCTAAAAGAAAAGGCTAATAATTTCCCAAATAAGCAATACATTCTCATGTTTCAAAGATCATGTGGAGGTGGTACTACCCTGTAGCACAGAGGCTAAGGGAGCCAGATCCCACATGGCTAGCTGTGGTTAGACTCTCAGCCCCAGTAGCTTGGAAAACATGCCAGGCGTGTATACATGTGTGCCCAGAATCCTAACAAGAAGGAGGGATGGAGGAAGAAGAATTGCAGTGTGGCCAGACCCCATTAAGAGGTGATTTCTTCCTTTTTGTCTCTCTGTCTCTCTCTGGTTAGTACATGTACCCTCTATTAGTAGGAAAATATATATAAATGGAGGTCTTATATTAGTTAGGGTTCTAGCTTACTGGGAGTAACAAAAGGCTTTAAAATGCAATTCCACAGTATACATAGAAGTTGCTTTCTCCTGTCATCGTTAGAGGTAGGAGGGTGGTCAGGGTCGCACACAGTCATTCAAGGACCTGTGCTTCCTCTCATCCTTTCATTGCATTCTCAGAATGTTTCTGGTATTCTAAAGTGTTCTTGCCCAAGTGTTCAAAGCTACCATGTCTGTGTTCTAGACCAAAATAGAGAGGGAGAGACCAGAGGTGCCCACGTCACTTCTCATAGTCCACCGGCAAGTTCCCAACCACAAAGGCACACTTAACAGCAAAGTAGACAGAGGAATGCAGTCCCTTAGTGGGTGACCCTGTGACCAGTTAAAATTCTGGGGTTTTAGTTGTAAGCAAAAAAAGAAGAATGGATTTTTGAGAAAAAAATTAGCAGCCTTGCTTCTGTTTGCCCCCGCGCCACCCAGGTAACGTCCCTCCTAGATGTGGAGGGAAGGAGAGTACACCCCAAGGGAGTACATCCCACCCCAGGGGGACATCACAGAGCCTCATTCACGTAATGCCTCTTGTCCAAATTCCAGGATTTCTGTGTGAACGCAGCAGCCCTTTGCATTAGGCTAGGACAGGGTTCTTACCCCCAAACTTACACAAATACCTTCACTCCCCACTTCCCAAATACAGTGTAGAGGTAAATTAGGAACCACAATACAAGCTTCTATTTGGAAAAGGGAAGAATAAGAAATATGAACAGTCGTTGCTCCACACAGTAGTCATCCCCTGGGGATTGGTCCCGGGAGCCTCACCACAGGTACCAAAATCTGAGAACATGCACATCCTTGTATAATATTGATGCAGTATTTGTATAAATACTGCACATCCTCCTGTGTACTTTAAATCATCTCTAGATCGCTTACAATACTAATGTAATGTAAATCCTGCAAAGATAGTTGTTATACAGTATTCTTCAGGGAATCATAACAAGGGAAAAAGCCTGTAGTTGTTTAGACAGATGCAGCCAATTTAATTTTTTCAAATATTTTGATCTGTGATAGGTTGAATTTATGGATGCAAAACCTGGGAGTACAGGGGACTGACTAGAATGAAATTCTGAGCAGGAACTGAAAAGACTCTTTGTCCAGACAGAGCATTGTTAAACCTTGGCTCTGACGTGTAGAATCCCTTTTCATTTCCCCCGGCTTTGTCTTCTAGAAGGTTCTTTCTCCATCTTCCTTTCTAATCACAGCTGAAACAGGAATTGGAGAACATGCCCTCCTTGAGGTGATACAGCCTTAGAACTCATTTCCAACTGCTGTAGGTTGGGGGTCCTGCAGTTTCTGTAGGCGTGGAGAAGTCATCGCTCTTAATAGGCCAGGCATGCGTAATACACGTCCCTCCAAAACTAATAAACTAGGCCACTATATGGCGTGGTGTTTAAGGCAGCTGGATCCCACATGATCGACGATGCAGTTAAGAGTCCCAGACTTGGCAGCTTGAGAAACATCGCAGGCGTATGTATGTGTGTGCCTGAAATCCTGAAAGGAGGGAGACATGGAGGAGAAGGGATCGCAGCATGACCATTCCCCTTGGGAGGTGCTTTCTCATTGTCTGTCTCCCCGCCCCCCACCTACCAGTCAGCGCATATGCCCTTTGTCAAAAATTAAAAAACAAACAAAAAACTAACAAACTGGTTTATTATTTGCTTCTAGCCAGTTCCAGGTAAAAGTGTGCACTGCTGTAGATCTCTTCTGGGTCATAATTTTTAAGTCAGTGAATTCTTCTGGTTATGGATCCCTGTCTGGGCCCATCACTCTGTCTCTCTTTGTATAGCAACCACCTTGAGGCTGTCCCCTAAATCTGACCTTTACAAAAAGGCTGACTTCCACCTTGACCCAGGAGTCATTGTGGAGTCTTCTTTATGGGCCAGAAAAGCATGAACTTTTCCAACCCTGTGGGGTCCAAATTCCCAGAGTTTGCATATATAAAAATACAGATGTATATTCTCTTTCTTCCCCTTCTTGTGCAAAAGGTAGTGTGCTATACATGTGGCTTTGTCCTTTGCCCTATTCATTCAGCAATGTGGGAGAGCTTTTCTCATCAGTGCACCGAGCTTCTTCTTTGCTGTTTTCCAGTTCTGTCAAGTGCCCTCCACAGAACAGTGTTTATTTATCAAACTCATTATTCTGGACATTCGGGTGTTTCCAGTTCTTGGTATTGTAAATAATTCTGCACCGAAGAGCCATGAACAAGTTTATTTCACACATGAGCGGTATGTCTGTACATTAAATTTACCGAAATAAAATTGGCAGTCCAAAGGGTTTGTGTATTTGTAACATTAACAGGTACTGCCGAATGGCCTTCCCTAGAAGTCGTACCATTTCACATGCCCAACATAAAAGTTATACAGGAGAATACCTATTTCATCACATCGCCAACACGAAAGTGAAACACGCACGCCAGCAGAGTTTTAATTTGCATTTTTTTCTAATTACAGCTGAGGTTGAGCACCTTTATATGTCTGAGTCACTTGTGTTTCCTTTTCTGTGAATTGTTTGTAGCCTTTGCTACGTACGGTTGTTGGCCTTTCCCTATTCATTTCCAGGAGTTTGTTGTGTAATAGGGAAATTTGTTCTTTGTGATATAATCTGAAAATATCTTCCCACTTCATCATTTGCCTCTTAACATTACTTTTTTGTCATGTAGATGTTTTTCTTCTTTGAATTCATGAACCTTTTTATAGCTTCTAGATTTCAAGTCATGGCTTAACAGGTGTTCTAGGGGTAGCATGAGACAGAGATTATAGGACAGAGTCTGAGGGAAAGGAGGAAGCCTAGTTAGACGAGCTCAGGGAGAGCTTGAGCTGCTAACGTGACCACAGCAATGACGTGTGTGAAAATGGACTGCATGCGATTTCGGCAATGCCTCACCTGTGTCTGGTGTTCATTCTGTCTTCCGATGAGCCAAACCTATTTATTACTATTTCATCTGTAACTCTTGCCCTTAGCATCTCTTAGTTAAGAGTCCTTTCTATGATCATTTCTAATGCATCAGAAGACATTGGAGAACTATTCTATAATTTAAAAAATTAAATTAGAAAAGGAAAGAAAGACTGTTACAGAATACATGTGTTATATGTATCTAACACATGTAGCCACATCTTTAGACCTCGCTTAGATCTTGATTCACACAAATAAACTATAAAATGACATTTTTGGGACAACGGGTATAATTCCAATGTGGACTGGGTATTAGTTTATATTAAGGCTGTATTACTTATTTTTCTAGATGAGGAAAGGGCATGGCATTTATGTCTTATGTTATTTTTTAGGCAAACTCTCATTTAGGGATGCATCCCAAAGTATTTGTAAATAAAAATATTATGATGTAGTGTTTCTTTAAGATATTACAAGAAAGGGACCAGCAGTTAGCGTAATGGCTATGTCGCTGGACTCCCACGTAGTCGACCGCGGTTCGAGTCCCGGACCCGGCGGCTTAAACTCACGCCGGGCGCGTGTGCGTGCGTGCCCAGGATCCCGAGAGGAGAATGGAGGAGAAGGGATTGCGGCGTGGCCATCCCCCCTGGGGGGTGATTTCCTGCTTTCTATCTCTCTGTCTCTCTCTGTCTGTCTGGCGAGCGCACTCGCCCTATAGCAAAAACCTCTCCAAAAAAAAGAAAAAAAAAAAAAAAAAAAGATATTACAAGAAAAAAAAATGGTAGTGATAAGGAATAGGGCTGAACTCTACCTATATTGATCAGTTATTGGTCGTTACTAAAGCTAAGTGACAGATACATGGAGTTTATTCTTTGTACTTTTTGTGTATATTTGAAAATTTCCACAATAAAAAGTTTCAAAAGACTAAATATAAAATGAACATATATTTATTGCAGAAAACACTGAAAAATAGAGAAAAGCTCAAAGAAAAAAAGAACATCATTTTACTAGCCAGACGTAGCTATTATTAAATTTTTAAAATATTTTCCTCTATTCTTTTTCCACATGTAAATGTGTATATATACATTTAAAAAATTATTATTGAAGTCATGTAATATCTACATTTTATAACTGGTAACATGTTAACTTTTCAATGTCTCAGGAAGAAAAATCCTTAACCATACATTGGTGGTTTCATAGCAATTCAGTACACAGATATACTATAATTTATTTATCTACTTCACTGATATTGGGCTTTTTGGTTCTTATTTGTCACCTCTGTAAACATGAGCTTCCTGGGGATAAATATCTTCACTTCCTTAAGTCTTTCTCTAGGCCATATTCTTAGAAAAGGAATCATTGGGAATATAAGTTACTTTTTAAAAGCATGGTACTGGGGCCAGCAGGTAGCATGGTGGTTAAGGTGCTGGACTCCCACATGGCCGACTATGGTTCAAGTCCCGGACCTGGTGACTTGCTTTCTCACTTTCCCTCTCTCTTTTTGTGTCTCTCTCTGGTCAAATTAAAATAAATGAATGAATAAATACAATTAAATAAATATTTTTTTTGAAAAGGGACCAGCGGTTGGCATAATGGCTATGTCGCTGGACTCCCATGTCGTTGACCGTGGTTCAAGTCCTGGAACTGGTGGCTTAAACTCATGCCGGGGATGTGTGCGCATGCCCAAGATCCCAAGAGGAGAATGGAGGAGAAGGGATTGCAGCGTGACCATCCCCCAGGGGGCAATTTCTCGCTTTCTGTCTCTCTGTCTCTGTCTTTCTGGCGAGCGCACGTGCCCTATAGCAAAAACCTCTGTATGCATGTGTCTGTGTCCAAACATCCCCTCTTTATAAAGAAGCATGACACTGGTGGCCTCATTTTATTGATTACCTCAGTGAAGACCTGATCTAAATAAGGTACTGGGGGTTAGGATACCAGCATATATGGGGGGGGGGGGACAAAATCCAACCTGTAACATTCCCATCAAATATAAAATATAGTGCCAGACAGCACCCACAGTGCTCTTGCAGGATTCTGCTTCATCCAGATGGCCCAGGGCCTCGCTGCTCTATTCTTGGTTTGGGGGTCAGTTGCTGCCCAGCAGCTGAGCCCCTGCTGACCCAACCAGTGTAGGTAGGAGGAGAAGAGATTCTGACACTTGTTATTTCTGTATTACTGTATTTCTGTATTCTGGTGAGGAAGTTATGGGATCTTAGTGACACCCAATAATAAGCGTTTTTCCATTACTGGAGACCTTGAGGGGTAAGTGTCTCCTTATTCTTTTATAATGGCAAAGTAAGTGCGAGTCCTGAACAAAAAGCAGCTGTGAGCATGGACTTTGTCACCTCCCAAGTTGTCCCTTCTTCCTGGGAGCGCCATTCTCCAAAGAGTGGCACGCGCTCTCTAGCATACCTTCCTCGAGAACAGTAGACGTTAGCCACGACCTTACCTCTCTCCGTTTCTCAAGAGGAGGAGGATGTGAGCATGGCGCTCTCAGGAGTTTCAGGGCCACGTTTGAGCTTTTCGTAAGGGTTGTTTCTTCTTTCAATTTTAGTTTCTTTTTTTAAATGAATTATTTTATTTAACTTTATTTATTTATTTATTTTTAATTTGACCAGAGAGGGACAGAATGAGAGAGAGAAAGAGTGAGAAAGCAAGCCGCCAGGTCTGGGACTCAAACTGTGGTCAGCCATGTGAGAGTCCAACACTCTTAACCACCACACCACCTGCTGGCCCCATTAATTTTAATTTAATTTACACATTCAGTCACTCCACATCACTACAGCTTGTAAGGTGAATTTACCCAACATAGATATAAGTCACATCAGCCCAGCTGAGGCTACTATACACGTTATCATCAACAGATAATCATCTATGTTTATGTCCCATAAATGTCTTGCCTCTCTATTTTCCTCCTTGATTCCTAAAGATCTTAAGTAACACCAAAGGAATTGTTCTGGGCAACCTCCAAATGGGGTCTTTTGAGCGTATCAGGGCCTTTGCTTCTCGGCGTCCTAACCTTTCAGGCAGGGGTTTACTTCTGAGCCATGAGCAGAGTTGTTCTCACTGTACACATGTGTGTGTGTGTGTGTTGTGCAGACACCAGCTGGAGATGCCGGGACATTACTCTCATCTCGCTGCATTCTATGAGGACAAGAAAGGGGTGCTCCATGCCGGCCCCGGGAGAGGCAGCAGCCTGCCCCCTGTCTACTGGCTGCCGTCCATCCACCGATACATGTACCCTGAGATGAAGGTGAGCTCAGCCCTGCTCTCCACACTACTGCCTTGTGTTGGGAATCAAAGCTGTTGATTAATGTTTAATGAATGAGGAATTTATGTCTGGGCTCATGTAAAAAGGCTGTCTGCAGTAGGATAGGGTTGTAACATAAGCTTTGGGTTCATTTCAAACATAAGGCAAGTTATCTTAAAGTATGCTTCAGAGACACTTCTGCAGTCATAAGGCAGAGCCAGGCATGCCCAGCAAGCCAGCGTGCTGGGGTCCTACCCAGGAGAAGATGGACTCGATTCTGTGGATTGCTTCACGTATTTTAAACCAGATGTATGAACTAGAGGTTGATGAACAAGTGTGATATTTCTTAGCTATGACATTTTTGAAGTTATTTTGTATTTTTCTGAAGTACTTCACCTTTGGGACTAGAAGACACTTGTTTATGGTTCAGAAAACACCAGGCCAAGTGTTAGGTGTTGGAAGGATACAGAGGTGACTTAGACCAGGAACCTCCTCTTCCTCTGCCTTTCCCTCTCCTGTGGTTGGTCACATAATATTTCAGTGGAAACCAAGGACTCCCTGCTAGAGAAATGATACTGAATTTAGGGGAGAACTCTGGGAAGGCATCTTAGAAGAGGGGTTGGTCTCTGCAGTAGCTGGCTAGATGGAGAGTGGGATGCTTGTTCCAGCCTGAGAGACAGCAGGTACGAGGAACAGCGAGAGCCACGATCTCCCGCCCTCTCAGCACCTTCTGTGAGTTCGACCTGGTGCTGGCTATTTATCTACACCTGTGTAGCACTCTTTGGAGAAAAAAAATTTTGTTAGTATTTCTAGCTAAAGCAATAGAAGTTTTTTGTTTTGTTTTGTCTCGTTTTGTTTTTAAGCAAGGATCAGTGACTTGCTTCAGGTCTTACTGCTATATAGTAGAGCCAGGACTTCAACACAGGACTGGCCCCAAGGCCAGTGTGTGTTCCCTGCCCCCCCTTCACTCTCTCTGCAGAGATGTGGATAGGAAAAGGCGAGGCAAGCTCGCAGGACGTGAGGAAGCTGGTGTGACTGGAATTCAGTGTATAAGGGTGAAGGAAATTCCCCTCCCCAGTGAGGTTCCTAAAATGACTACTAGGTAGATGAGTAAAAGAAAAAAACACACAGATTTATTTTAACATCTACATGTGAACAGGGGAGCTGTCAGAATGAGGACCCCAAAACACAGGGGAAGCATTCTGATTTTGTGTCAAGGTTTGATGAAGCAGGGACATTTGTACAGAGACGTGATTGGACAAAAGGGTGCCAGCCATGGAAGGAGACTGAGTGGGGAACCCAGTAAGGCCTGTCCGTTTAGAGTCTTCTTAGCCCCTCTGCACTGTATTCCTTCTCCCCAGGAACGGGGCTGGCCCCTCTGGAAGGAAGGTCTCATGATACAATAGCAGATGGAATAGATCAGAACATTTCTTCATGGTCAGCTCTTCCATGAAAAGGTGGTAGAAAGTTAAAGTAATAGCTTTAGGTTTTATAGTAGACTTTGGGGAAAAGAAGTTCCAGTTTCTATGACCTGCCTTAAAACAGAGGCATTCTAGTATCAGTGGCTTTCCTGGGGGAGGAGGAGGGGTTAGACGGGAGGGCAGAAGAAGGTCAGAAAGAAATTGCTTCTGAGGCCTTTGCTATGGGGTATCACTTTATGACCCCCAGACAGATGTTTATGTCAGCTGGTCCTGAGGGAAAAATTGGAAAAATGGTTTAGAATCAGATTGTAGAAAGCCTTAAATGCCAGACCATAGCATTTGAACTCTAATAAATACAAAGTTAGGGTTTTGTCAGGAAAATAGAAGTGATGATAGGCATTGCAAACTAATTTGGTACTGAGGAATCACTAATAGAGGAGCGGCAGGACTAAAGGGATGAGAAGGGAATAGGATAACGGGTATGTTAGCAATTGAGACATCAGCGGCCACACTGTGTTAGTCAGTTAGTGCTGTGGAACAAATTACTCCAAAATTGATGGTTTAAAACAGTGCATATTTGGGCCAGCAGGTGGGTGTGGTGGTTAGGGCACTGGATTCCATATGGCCAACTCTGTGGTTCAAGTCCTGAACCTGGTGGCTTGAATGAAAACACCAGGCATGCATGCATGCAAGCCTAAAATTCTGAGAGGAGGAAGGAGGAGAAGGAATTTCATTGTGGCCATCCCTTTTTCTCTGTCTCTCCACTGAGCAAACTCACCCTATGACAAAAATCTAAAACAACAACAAAAACCCAGTGCATATTGTCCCACAGTTTCTGTGAGCCAGGAATGCAGGCATGGCTTAGCTGGGTCCTCCCTTTCATGGTCTCTCATGAGACAGTAGTCACGGATCAGCCACTGTGGGGGCTCATCTGAAGGCTGATTGGGAAATATCAGCCTGTAGACTCCTGTGAGCGTAGGCAGGATTAACTTTCCGGAGAACTGTTGAACTGAGGGCCTCTGTACCACACTGGCTGTTTGGTGGAGCCTGCCCTCGATTCTCAGTCATGTTGGTTTCCCCAGCATGGCAGCTTGCTTTATCTGAGCCAATAAGAGAGAGAGTTCACTGACAAGATGCAAGTCAAAATTGCATATAACAATGGAAGCGATGGTGCCTCAGTGTGGCCGTTTTCTCTTAATATCTGCATCCTCATGTTTGTTGCAGCACTGTTCACAATCGCCACAATATGCAGTCAGTTTGCGTCCATTGACAGATGAACAGATTGAAAAATGTGTATAGAAACTGGCAGGGGGCATGGTGGTTAGGGTTGCTGGATTCCCACATGGCCAACTGTGGTTCGAGTCCTGGACCTGGTGGCTTGCTATCGCTCTCTCCTTTTCTCTCTCTCTTGCTCTGTCCCACTCTGGTCAAATTAAAATAAATAGATAAATAAAAATAAAGTTAAATAAAAAATCATTTTTTAAAAATATGTCTATATGTGTGTATGTGTGTGTGTGTGTGTATATGTAAATATATATATAAATATATATATACACATATATATAAATATATATATGTGTATATATATACACACACACACACACACACACGGTGAAATATTATTCAGCCAGTAAAAAGGACAAATTCCTGTCATTTGAGGTTAAATGGGCAAGCCTGGGGGACATAATATTAAATAAGCCAAGCACAGAAGGAGAAATACCACATTTTCTCCTGCATATGTGGAAATTGAAAAAATGACCTCATAGAGGTAGAGAGATAAAGAATGACCACTTGAGACTGAGAAGGATGTAGGGGGAAGGGGATTAGAGGGATGTTGATGAACAGAATCAGAATTACAGATACACACAAGGCACCATTGATACGGTTATAAAATACAGTGGGGTGAGTATAGTTAACACCATTTCCCGTATATCTCAGCGTGCCTAAAAGCGAGGACTCGAATACTCCCAACACGAGGTAGTGACGAATGACTGGGATGATGGGCTTACTAACTACCCTGATTTAATCATCGCACATTGTATTCGTGTACTAAAAATCACATCATACCCAACCTACATATGCAATTATTTTTTAAACTGTCTTATTTATTTTTTATTTAACTTTATTTTTTAATTTATTTACTTAGTTTTAATTTGACTAGAGAGGGACAGAGTGAGAGTAAGAGTGAAAGAGACAGAAAGCGAGAAAGCAAGCTGCCATGTCTAGGACTAGAACCATGATCGGCCATGTGGGAGTCCAGCGTCCTTAACCACGACACCACCTGCCGGCCCCGCTACGTGTACGATTATTCTATGAGGAGAAAACATAAATAAAAAGAAGCAGGTTACTTGCAAGGAACAGAGGATTACCCTAGGCTGTACACACCCGGAGGGTGGCATCTCTGGGGGCCCTTAAGGTAGGCTGCCACACACCCGGGGCCAGGCACAAAGCAGGGAAGCAGCAGCATCAAACCATAGGAGCTTGGGGTGGGGACCCTGTGCAGCCACTGCCGGAACTCTGAGGGGTTGCTGTGACCCGATGCACCCGGCAGGGGTCATGGCTTAGATGGTGCTGTGACTGCTGGGAAAGCTGGAGGCCAGAGCCCTCGGCATCTCTGCTGCTGAAGTCCTAGCCAGAGGAGGAGACTGACGAGGATGAGTTTCTTCTCCCTCCTGTCCCCCAGTCGCCATCTTTACTCCCCACTAGGAGAGCCTGACCGGAAGTAAGGAAACGCAGGGTCCAGATGTCCCGGCCCAGTGGCATGGGCTGAGAGACACTGATTAAGAAATGGTCACGAGGTGGCCGGGGGTTCCAGGCTGTCATTGCCCTGACCCTGCTCCTTCTCCTGACCCCGGCCATTTCTCCTGTGGAGCCATGTTGTGTTGGGCTGTCTCCAAACCCGTCAGGAGGTGACCAGCCTTGGACCTGAATGTAGATTCCTCTCTAAGAGGCCAGGAAGGAAGGACAGAGGGAGAGGAGGGAAACTCATTCTTCTGCCTCGGGGAGGGCAGCTCATTAATATGCCTGTCACACCCCGGGAGAGGCAGAGCAAAGCGTATCTTCACAGGCTGCAGATGTACATGAAGAGGCTCTTCCTGACAAAAGTATTATACAGGCCGGGCCAGCCTGTAACCGGGTGGTTCAGGCAGCTGGATCCCGCATGGCTGATCACACAGGTCAAGTCCGGGACCCAGTGGTTTGAAAAACATCCCACATGTACTTGTGTGGCCAAACTTCTGAAAGGAAGGAAGAAATGGAGAAGGGATTGTGGCCTCACTGTGTCCCGTGGCAGAGGGGGAGGGGGGCTTCTTACTTTCCCTCTCTGCCTCTGGCGAATGCACACACCCTCTAAAAATATGTCCGCACATTAAAATTGAAGTACACGTGTACCTTGTGTTTCCGAGGTCCCACTCCTCAGGACCATCCTGTAGACATAACCCATCGGAATGCCGTGTGTGTAAGAGTCATCATCGGTAGACACTGGAATGCCCATGTACGGAACAGCCATTATGAACAATGCATTACAGCATAAAAGTTGATGTGGAAGGGCTGGTTTATGTGAGGGTAGCAAGCTGCAGGGAACAACATGTGATGTGATTGTCCTTCTGCTAAATAACCACAGCCTCAGGTGCAGATACAGATGTGCATGTGCATGTGTGACCCCGGGGACACAGGGACGTAAGCCAGGTTATTAAGACATGTGTCACTGATGCCGGGATAGGCAGGATGCTCACCTGGGAGGACCAGAAATCAGGTCTGTCACTCACTAGCTCCTGACAGAGAGAGAAGAAACGGTGAATAAGGAAAGGAATTTATTCCAGTGAGGTCAGCAGAGGGGAGAGAGCAGACCAGAGTCCATACTGTCCGCTGTACTGGATGAGATGCGAAACTTAGACAGGACGGGGTCAGTTAGAGGACCTAGAAGCAAAGGGTGAGCTATTCATTGTCTTAGGACAGAATGAGGAGGAGGCCTGGTTGCTGTCTCGGGGCAGCTTCACAGGGAGATCTGACTGTACCAGGGGAGCATTTGCTACTTGAAGGACAGTTTCCTTTCTGGGCATGCGGGGCAGAGGGAAATGACCTGTTTCCACTCACTGCAAGGACGTAAAGATAAGCAATGATGAACAAAGCAGTAGAAGCAAAATGGAGTCAGATAGGGCAACCCTTCCATCCCAGTTGAGAGCCAGCAAAGTTCTAGGTGTGGCTTTGCAATGTTTGAGCTGATAAAATCTCAGCCTCTCACACGGGGCTGGTGAAATCTTTCCCCTCCCGTCTCCATAAAGTTGGTATCGGTAAAGACTCAGCAAGGTTCTTGTTCATTTTCCTTCCCAGAGTCTCATGTTTCCTCTTAGCCGGGCCTTTGTGCATGCCCGTCTCACTGCCAAGAGCCCTTTATGTGGAACTTGGACTTCACTTCCTGCAGGAAGTCTTCTCTCTCTCCTTTCCAGAATGGGATCAGGCACCTTCCTGGGAGCCCCACGACTCTCCCCCTCCCTACCCTTCCTCCCCACAGGTCTTATCTGGTTGAATTTAAATCACGTATTTATCCGTTTCCTTTTTCCCCCACTAGGCTGTAAACTATTAACAAACAAGGGCAGAAACCAGGTCCTTCTGGTTTATCGTTGGAGCCGGACTACCTAGAGCTTGGCATAAACTGAGCGTGTTTCCCGAGGGAGTGCATAGTGAAGGAATGGATAACCCAGCTCAGAACTGAGGGCGGACTGAGCGTTTATTCTATCAATAGGATTCTGAGGCCCGGGGCACATGGTTCAAACTCCGTCAGACCCTGTGCAGTGGAAGCATGAGCTCAGGGCTTGAAGAGAGCCAGGGGGGAGTCAGGGGAGCCCCAGGCTGCTGTGGCGCCCTTTCTATCTGTTGCCCTCGGCTTTGGTGGGAGAGAGTGACAGGAGGCACCTGAGCAGACTTGGCGCCTGGTGCCTCTCCTGGATGTTTTCCCAAAGACATTTGTAACCAGCTGTAACCGCTCCCCCCTTCTGTTTTCCAGATCACACACCCAGCTGGCTGCATGTCTCAGTTTATTAAGTTCTTTGGAGAACAGATTCTCATCCTCTGGAAATTTGCCTTACTTCGAAAGCGCATTTTGATATTTTCTCCCCCTCCTGTGGGCGTCGTGTGCTACAGAGGTAACTGCGAGCCAGCGTCGGGGCTCTTCGTACGTGCCCCGGAGCAGAACCTGCTGCCGCTTTTCCTTTGTGGGTCATGGTTGGAGTAGTTTGGGCGATAGGGGCCTGGGGCTTTGAGCCTGGGAGTGACGGGATGGGGTCTGTACTTTAGAATGTGGACTCTGGTGGCAGTGTGGGTGACACACGGTGCCTGGTGAGAGTTGAGGGTCTGGATTAAAGCAAGTGGGTTCTGGCTGTGTTTATAGCTAGATGAGATGTGTTGTCTGATTGGTTGTAAAGGTTCTGATGCGTGTGAGGTTGTAATGGAGAAAGTCTGGGATGACGAGTTCAGTGGGGCCACCAGCGGGGCACCACGGTGAGTAGGTGGGGTTGGCCCAGTAGGGTAGATCGGGACCTGGTGAGAGGGCCCTGCCTGTGAGATCCTTATGGGCTGTCACACGCCAGGCCTCGAACCGTTGGGCTGGACCTTGGAGGGAAAGTTGCTAGAGGTAAACGTAGAGTGCGCAGGGATTGCAGCGACAGCCGCTGGTGGACAGTGCCACCTGGGGAGAGTGTGAGCGAGAGGGCCGAGCCATGCACAGGAGGAGGCCGAGCTGGGCAGTGAGGAGGGGAGAGGGCACCAGGTGAGGCCAAGGTTTGAAACAAGAACGACCAACAGTGTCAAATTCTAAGCCAGGCCAGTGAGAGGAAGACCGCAGTCTGTTGGTGTTCTGCTCTGTTTTGTTGCTAATAGCAGAAGATGCTTGAGTTGTGAGTGGTTTGAGAGAACAGAGGTTCGTTCAGATCATAGGTTGGAGGCCCCAGGGCCGGGGGGCACATCTGGTGGCCTTTCCTGTTGGCAGGGTCCCCAGATCATGCAGGGCATCACTGTGAGAGAGCTAGAGTGAACATGTGTGCCCGTCCATGCTATGTGTCCTGGGCTCCTCCCTCTCCTTCTAAACCCACCAGGAGTCACTCAAAGGGGCTGCCCCCATCAGTCATCACCCCCCAGACCCCACCATTAGATACCGTGGAGGTACACTCAGCCCCCTCTTAATACTTTTAACCCAAACCTTATTTTTTTAAAAAAAAGATTTTTGCTAAAGGGCCCTGTGCTTGCTGGAGAGATAGAAACAGAGAGACAGAGAGTGAGGGACTACCCTTCCCCCCAGGGGGATTGCCACCCGCAATCCCTTCCTCTCCATTCTCCTCTTGGGATGTTGGGCATGCATACACACGCACCTGGCGTGAGTTTCAAGCCTCCGGGTCCAGGACTCAAACTGCGGTTGGCCATGAGAGAGTCCAACCACGTAACCATTATGCTACCTGCTGGTCCCCTTTATACCCAAATCTTAACACATGAATTTTGGAGGGGATTCAAACCATTGCTCTTGGGTTTGGTCACCACGCTGTTGCCGTGATCTGAGGAGATGTGGCTCTGCTCTGGGACCCTGAAAGACTTGCCAGGACCCCTGGCCACGGGGACACCAGCACGGCACAGAGCAGGCCCTGCGCAGCCTCCTCGGGCCGGCTGTGGAGGTGCAGCAGGCACTCCTCCTGTCCTCTGCCCTCAGTGTACTGCTGCTGCTGCCTGGCCAACGTCTCGCTGCCCGGCATTGGGGGCACCATCCCCGAGTCCAAGCCTTTCTTCTATGTGAACGTGGCTGACATCGAGAGCCTGGAGGTAGAGGTGTCCTACGTGGCCTGTGAGTATGGGACCCAAGCCTCTCCTCCTCCGGACCCCTGGGCTCCCCCGCGGCCGGGAGGGCTCCCCGTAGGGTTCTCGCCCCCCTAACCTCGTGCTCTGCAGGCACCACGGAGAAGATCTTCGAGGAGAAGCGCGAGCTGTACGACGTCTACGTGGACAACCAGAACGTGAAGACGCACCACGACCGCCTGCAGCCGCTGCTGAAGATCAACAGTGCCGACAAGGAGAAGTACCGGCGGCTCAACGAGCAGAGGTGGGCGGCCGGGGGTGCATCCCTGCGAAGTCCTGTACCCCTGCCCTTCTGGTACATCTCGGCCAGTCGCATGCTGCGGGGAGGGGTGGGGGCAGCTGGAGACGGGGCTCCCCGTGTGCTGCCCTGATGGGAGGGTGGTGGGTGTGGGGGAAGCCCAGGGAAGGGGCAGTCCCACCGGCTTCCAGGAGCTCTGACATGCCCAGGATCTGTTTGCCTGTGTGTGCAAATGGTGTTTAGAACAGCCATTTATCATGTGGCGACATTGTGTGGGTCGCCATATTAGCAATACTTACAGGTGAGTGCACGCAGCTTCCCTTGTCTTGACTGTCCTGTGAAACATACGGTACCAACCATCATCCCCATTCCGAGCACAAGTGGCAAAGACTGTCATTTGCCCAGGATTATCAGGGCGGAGCTGGGGGTTTGAGTCTAAGCTTGTTCATTCCTTTCCTGTCCCTTCTCTCCTGCCTTTGGGCTGAGAGGTGGATGTGAGAGGTCAGGGTTGGCCCTGGTGTGGTCTCTGCTGCTTCCTGGAGGTGGTGTCCACCACTCATGCCTGGCTGATGCCCGGCCTGTGACTGGGGTCCTCTCAGCTGCACTGGGACCTGATGGAGACCGCCTTCCTCACAGGCAGATGCTGCTGTACTCCCAGGAGGTGGAAGAAGACTACAACCCTTGCGAAGAGGACCTGTTTGTGCTGTGAGTCGGCCTAGGGCAGCAGCTGGGGGCCTCCCTGACCATCTGCCCGCCACTAACTACTCCAGATGACAGGACTCTCCAGTGTCACCCAGCGTGGTCCAGGGTTGTCCTTTATTGCTGATGAAGACACTTCCAGCTGGGCTCCCAACAGAGGCAGCCCCCAGCCTCACAGTGCCGTTAGAGAGAACCCAGAGGATGGTAGGAAGAGGAGGAGGTGCGGGTCATTAGGAAAAAAGGGGAAGTCCTAGTGTGTTTGGGCATTTGCATTCAGGGTGTCCCCCATGGAGAAGTCCCATCTGTCCCTCAGAACTCATGGACTTCTCATTCATTCCTCTTTTTTTTTTTTTTTTTTAAGAGAGATTTTTGCTATAGTGCATGTGCCCTTACCAGAAAGACAAAGACAGAGAGACAGAGAGCTAGGAATCACCCCCCAGGGGGATGGCCACACCACAATCCCTTCTCCTCCCTTCTCCTCTCGGGATCTTGGGCACCCATGCACATGCACCCGGCATGAGTTTTAAGCCACCTGGTCTGGAGCTCGAACCATAGTTGACTACACGGGAGTCCAGCAATGTAACGTTATGCCATCTGCTGGTCCCTGCATTCCTTTTTAAAATAGAATATTTTTTGCACTGAGTATTACAGGATTTTCTGAAAACTAAACACAGCAATCCAGCGAACCCTTTCCCCAGATAGGGCCATGGGAGGGCAGCAGCTGGCCCTCACCTCACGGCACTGACACACCCTCAGAGCTGCATAGGTGTGCTCTAGGCTATGACTGGATCGGAACATTCAGGCAGACACTGCCCCAGCTTCCCGTCAGTGTTCCGCCCCACAGCCGGGGCTGGAGCTGGGAATGGCCCAACACTTGCAGTGGGAATGGCGTCTGGCTGATGTTGCAGACATCGGTACAAAGGGATAGCATGTGACTGACTCACAGTGCATGTGCTGGTGCAGCCTATGAACACATCCGGGAACAGGGCAGAGCCACCGTCTCATCAGGGCTTGCACACGCCCCTGCACCTGCCATCCCTGAGCACACAGAAGTGCTTTGGGCCCTGGGCACCTTGCTGAACCCCAGGGCTCTAAGGCACAGCTTGGCTGCACGGCCAGTGGCTCTGCACATGGCTCTCATTGCTGCAGATTGAAACAGTGGCTTAAGACTTGCTCCATGCATCACCCCTGTCCCTGCAGAGAGTTATCAGAGGAGGATGCCCACGGGTAGTGTGGGCCGTGCCAGTGTCAGGCCTGTGGCTTGCCTGTTGTCTCCTGTCACCGCTGCCAGCTGTGTGACTTCCAAATGCCCCCCCAGCCCAGCCTGTCCTAGCTCCCTGAGCTCTCCCCTTCTCTGTAGATAGGTCCACCTTGGACTTCCTGCAGTGGCTCAGGGTTGAGCCCTGCTACTCCCTGCTGCCAGCTCTGACCTATCTCGGTCTTTGAAAGTGGATTTTGCTTCTCACTGTAAGTTCTGAGCTCAGAACTGCACTATTAGATTTGTTTTTGTTTTGTTTTTCTCAACTTTCTCTTCTTCCCCCTATGAGCAGAAAGGGCGAGAAGTAGTAGGGCCTCCTCCTGAGACTATGTTTAAACTCCTAGTAACTTCCTCCTTACCAGGAAGATTTGTTTGGCAGTCAAGACATCGCTTGCTCAGAGCCTTCCCCAGTCAAATGGCAGTTAATGTCAAAGTGACATTAAAGGACCAGCCTGTGGTGTGGTGGATAAGGTGGTTAGATCCTTCATAGCCAACCTCATGGTTGAGTCCCAGACCCAGCAGCTTGAAGGTCACACCGGGGGGGTGTGTGCGCGCGCATGTGCGTGTGCACGTGTATGTGTGTGTGTGTGTGTGTGTGTGTGCGTGCGTGTGCATGCCCAAAGTTCCAAAATGAGGGCGAGATGGAGGAGAAAGGATTGTAATGTAACCATTCCTCATGGGGAGTGATTTGTCACCACTCCTCTCTGGCAAATCACCCCTCCCCCAAAAAATGACATGATAGTAGCATTTGAATAACTTTAAGTTAACCTATACTTTGTTTTCTTCTTTTAAAAGATACCTTTGAAAGCATTTAAAAATATACTAAACAAACAGTGTAGTTTGGTTCCCAGGTATGGACATCTGGTGAGCCTCTGTCTTTCCTCCCTCCCTTTCCCACGTCTTGTCTTGCAAATACAGGTTTTTCCTGGAGCAAAACAACCGGATATTTCAGACTTTGTTGGAGGTGTCGGCCAGCCAAGACAAAACCCTCACAGCAGAGCACGCCCGGGGCATGGGCCTGGACCCCCAGGGAGACCGGAGCTTTCTTGTGGACCTGCTGGAGGCCTATGGCATCGATGTCATGCTGGTCATTGACAACCCCTGTTGCCCGTAGAATGGTGATGCAGGACTGAGGAAGCACTCTCACGTGGGGGAAGGCAGCCTAGATCACCCTAGGCCTCCATAGGGCCTCGCTTTTCAAGAAGTTGACCTGAGGAATATTGTTTATGCTTTCCAACAAATGTGATTTTTGCAATTTCCTTCCCTCCCTTTTTCCCTGGAGGTAAAGTGAGGTTGCCTTGGTTCTGTGTCCTGCTTCAGTAAGACACTGGAATCTGCCACTTTTCTCCCAGAGCTGCTTGCTCTTGGGGTCTGGTCTTAGGAGTTTGGTCATAGGAATGGGTTGAGCCCTAGAGACAGGCTTGGATAGCCTGTTCGGAAAGGCTGTGGTGCGTATCCCTGGTCTGTTCAGTTCCACAGCCGCCTGCCCAGCACAGCCTCAGGTGTCCACCTGCCTAAAGGTGGAAATAGACCTGATGACCTCTCCAGGTTTTTACCAGTTCTAGGAGTCAGTTTTCTCGGGATCAATTCCCGTTTCCTTTTTACGAGGTAGGTTTTCTCTGTTCACTTGAGTAAGGACCAAGAGGGACAAAAGGATGTGTCTGAAGGACCAGTCAGCTGCAGACTGACACTGCAGAGGGAAGCGCTGGAACTTCTCTGCAAGCATGCTAATGGTGTGGATTTCCATACTAAGTCCTCGTCCCCGAGCCCCTCCTCTTGGGTTGGGCCGGCACATTCCTAGGCCAGTGCTGACCCTGGTGTTTGCAAGCTCATTTTACAGTGTAGTCTCTGAAGGGCTAACCATCCTCTTAGGGTAAAATGTGTTGCCACCTAAGGGTTGAGAGGGTGAAGTTCAAGCAGGATAGAGCAGATGCTGTAAATTCTCCCCTCTGGATGAGAGTTCCTCAAGGTGTTACTGGCGGTGTCTCAGGGTTCAGGTGCACTAGGTTCCAAAATCCAGCAAGATCTGAGCTGATTGGCTCAGAGCTTGGAGCATGGTGTTAACAAGGCTGTTTGTCAGTTTGGAGTTCTCACAAACAGACTTCTTGTTAGCAGAGATGACATTCCTTAGCTGACAAAATGAGTCCAGAAACTTGACAAGTTTGTGAGAAAGAAAGTTTAGCAGTGCCTCTGCCAGGATGGTGGGCTGTCAGAAATGCCAAGGTCAGAAACCACTTCAGCTGCTTCCTACTGCAATGTTTGGTCTGGGGTGGGTCCTGTTCTCCCTGCTGGGCCATTGGATGGGGGCAGCTTAAGTAAGACAGCAGTTGTCGGCCATGGTCAGAAAGCCAGCACCCAGTATAGTGTAGGTCATCTTGGCTATAGTTGAAGATTTTTGACTCAGCATACTGGGTTGTTAATGACTAAGAATTCCTTCCCTTTCACCCTCCCTGCCCTGCTGACCCAGGCCCACCCAGGCTAATGTAGACAGCAGAGAGGTATCAGCTTCAAATGGATTGTCCCATGTCTTATCTCAAGACTCAGCTCTTAGGGCTTACTGATTTCTTCAGAAGTATTTTCACTGTGGTTCCCTGATATGGAATTCAAGACTGAAGAAATTCACATGTGTGGAAATGCAAACAGATACTATTTTATCAAGGTGGTATCTTTTATGTAAATATATAAATAAGTTTGGGCATTGAAACGTAAATAGTATGACTAATACATCTTCCTCCTCTGTGGTCTGGGTTTAGGCATTGTTTCAGTAATGTACTTTGTTTACAAAAGAAAAAAAATCTGTGTTTAGAGGCAGAACCTTCACCTTCGCTTCCCCTTCATGAGCAACCTTTTCCTCCTGCCTCTCATGAACTAAGGGAGACTTTCTGTCTTGGGTCAAGTAATGGCTACCTTTGATGTATCTTAAGGTTTAGGGTTTTCTGAATTGAAGATGGGTGATTAGAGGGAGGTGTAGAGGGCCATAGAAGAGGCTCGATTCTCCTGGAGGACACAGGCAAACCCTCTGTCTCTGGAATTGGAGGACTCACACTTTGAGCACGTTGGCTCTGGAACCATCTACTTGTGAATACTTCCACTTCTCCTGTGCTGTCTGAACTCCAGGTTTAGAAGTGCTGATGTAAAGGTCACAGGATGAGAATGAGGTCCCCATATTTCCCTTTGAAGGGTGATTCAGGGCTTCTGGTTCCTTTTAGCCATGTGTCATTCTAGGTGGCCGTCTGTCTGGCCTGTGTCCCCGCTTCTACTCGTGCTGAGGGCCCTGAAGGGGAACTATACTGTGAGGCAGTGCATGGTCCCTGGCAAGCAGAAATTCTCCACTTAAGAGGAAACCCGAGGATCAGTCCTTCTTCCCTGTCTTGCCAGCTTCCTCACAGGGCCAGGCTCTAGCACAGAGCCTCTGGGAGCTGAGCAGGGTGGGCCAGCTCCTCAGTCACTTTGGGTGATGTCAGTTGTCCTCAGCGTGGGCCTTGCCTGGTCCTCGTGAAAGCCTGCATCATAGTGCTTGCTCCTTCACGTGAGAAGTGAGCGTGCACCACCCGCACCCTTGGTACCACTCTGTGAGGGCGACTAGTATGTAAAGTTCCAGGCCGGAGTCCCTCCACAGTGACAGCAGAAGCCTGTGTACACCTGCTTTTTGTCACTCTTGAAATATTTTCTGAGAAACCATCCATTTTTGTTCAGAAGAAGGTGGTGAAAAACTCTCTGCCAGGTCTGTGAGACTTGCAGGGTATGTATTATCATTGCCCCTGACATCCTAGAACAAGGTGTGGGTCCTCTTGCCTGTTGGCCTACTGGTCCCCTGCCTAAGGTGGCAGAGTTCTTCTAAGGAGCTTTATGGCTGACCTTGTGCCACACTGTGAACCATGCCCTAGCTTGGAAGTATTCTCCAATCTGATGCTGGGGCTGCCCCATCTTTCCTGGAAGATCCCCTGTGGAGACTAGGATACAGGTTCGGGCTTTGGTGGTATCCGTGTAAAACTGACAAAGGCCTCAGCAGATACAGTAATATTCAGCCTTCAGGAAAATGTCCAGCTGTCACCTGGCTAGAGACTCTTTTTCCAGAAAATATCAGAAATGGTAGGGTTTCTCTCCTGCCAGACTAGGAAGTATTGGCTAGACCGTTGCTTTAGAACAAGCTCTGGCTTGAGTGAAGCATTTCCTGTCCTTCCAGGGTCAGTGTCCGGTCTGGAGCCTTTGGTCCTCAGTAGATTATAGAGTGAGTGGAAAGCTTTTGCCTCCCACGTCTGTCATCCATTTTGGCATTTCTTCATCTATCTGTCTGGGGGGCGGGGGACAAGGGGGCTGAATTCCTCGATGTATCAGTAGAAATAATTTAGCATAGGAATTTGCATCTGTATCTTACCTTGTTTCGTTGCACGTGAAGACCAAGTTGAGAAAGTGAGGAGTGACCACAGGTACAGGTAATTCCAGATGCCATATGCAAAAATTCACTTATCATGGAACTACCTATGATATTTTAGCTAAAAGATAAGATAAATTACATTACGACTAAATCATTGTTTTCCATTCTGGCAGCTATGAAGATGAAATTGCTTTCTATTTTGATTCAGTGAAAGCCCTTCAAACACAATAAAAAGAAAATTATTCACCTTCCATCGGAGGCCTGTAGGGAGTAAAGGGCAGTATGAATGAACCTTTCTGTGGTAGGGTATCAGCCTTCCGAGAAAAGGCAGAGACTTCAGAGCCCACTTTTTTCCCTTTGTGTAGCCCAAGGAGTGGATTGAGATGTTTTCTCTGGTCCCAGTGGACGTCATCCTTGGAGAGGTAAAGGCAGGAGCAAAGGGTATGGATGATAAAATTTTAAGCGAATGCTCAGCTTAGTATCATGTGAGTTTGGCTTAGTGTAGTGACAGTTCTAAAATGGGCAAGAAAATTAATATGGGGAACAACATGCCGTGCTTGGGCTTTCATCTCCATATTAGGTCCCAGCTAGTGGGCTTGGGACCTACAACACCCAGCCCTCTTACCTTCTCCACTGCACCTGGTAGTTACCCCCCGAGGTGAGAGTCTACAGAGCCAAAGGCTCACCTCCCCTTGGCAGGTCCAGTCCTGTTCCTTCTCATTTCAGGAAAGCCCTTTTATGATTCAGGTAGGGGGAGAGGAGGAGTTGGGGCTCCTTTTACTCCCAAGTCATGGGTTTTTAATGTCCCATTTTTATTGCTAATATACCTCTGTTTCCAGAAGCTACTGGAGCACTGAGTGTTGTGGAAAAAAGGCTAACTGTGAATTACATTCATGTTTTTCTTATAAGAAATGGGAGTTTATTTTTATATCCATATTACTATGTGATGAACTGAGTACGAAGACATTGAAGTGGAAGGGAATTACAAACTATAATCCTAGAGGAAATGGGAAGTGTTGTATTTCACAGTGGCCACGACCCCATAGAAGTTTACTAACTGAGGTTTTGGAACAGAAACGGCACTCTTTAGGAGATAAACTTGACGGGATGACATAGAAATAACCTTAAGTAGAACTCTAGAACAAAAGAGGATACGCAGGATCATTCTGCTTGTCGGGCCTCTTAGTCAACTAGAGAGCATGGTGAGAGGGGGAGATAGTTTGATAACGCACTTTAATTCATTTTTGGAGCTGGAATTTAGGGGTAGTTGGAAGAAATTACAAATTTAAAAAGGGAGTAAGAACTTTCTAGTGCTGCATAGAGAATGATCATAGAGAAATAAAACCCTGCTTTCACCTTTTTTAGAGTTTATTCTAGAATTTTCCATAGCAGGGGTTTTTAGAACTAATAGAACCTAAAGTCAGAAATTTAATTACTATAATAGGATAGGTGTGCGTTGCTTCTGTTTGAATAAATTTACTTTGCTTCCTAACGACAGTAGGGGAATGTGGGAGTAAGGTAGGGTGTGATAAAGTAGCCAGAGGTGGTCCCCAAAACAAAAAACACACAGGCACTTGAGTTAGCTGGTTGCAAATATGCTTAATTGACATTAGAGTGAAAACTCCTTCCTTTGGGTAAATTGAGCAAAGATGAACTGTGTAAAAATTGTTTGAAGGTGGCATGAAGAGAAGAGAGTGTGGGCCTAGCAGTCTACAAAGCCTGACCGGGAAGACTGGTGGAGACTGTGCTGCTGAGCAGCCTGGGTGGGTGACCACAGGTAGATGAGAGGGGAGAAAACGAACTACCTTTATTTACCCAAAGCTAGGTATAGGTCTGGGAAAGAAACCTTTTCCTAAAAATGAAATAGTTATAGCCTTGGAAAAACTGTTTTCTTGTTTTATCCAGGTTAGGGTGAGTATAGCCTGCCTGTCGCCTTAAGTATAAAAACCCTTATTTTGATTAATGCCCCAGCATAAGAGTTATAGCAATAAGAGAAACTGAATCTATTTTTGTTTCAAGTCTTTACCTCATACTACGAAGTTAGTAAGACATTCGTAAATATTGCCCTAACTACTACCGCATACAGGTATGTTCTCTCTCTGTTTGCAACGGTAATCATTTTAACGGCCTAAAGAAAGCTGGGGTTAATCCTGAAGCGAAGAGTAAATGTTTCTTGAATTTATTTTGTTCTGTGGTACAAGTAACATCTATGTATATCATATCTGTATATATCTGGACCAAGTTGTGTGCAGAGAGGTTAATATAACTATATTTACAGAAAATGATTTTTACAATTAAAGTTCACATTTTAACATGAACATGTGTGCCATGATCCTTTACCTGGTACAAGAAATGTGGGTTGTGGTAGGAGAGAATGAGGGTCAGCCCATAGGCACAACCCACCGGGGCTGACGCTGACTTCACCTGTAGTGATGATGGAGATCGGAGAGCACCACCTGTCCTAGAGACTGCGGTCTGGAGAAACATTCTCAAGGTGATGAAAAACAAATTGGGGCACCAGCAGATGGTGTAATGGTTACGTAGCTGGACTCCGTGGTTCAAGTCCAGGACCTGGCAACGAAAATTCACGCCAGACGTGTGTGTGTGCGCGCGTGCACGCCCAAAATCCCAAGAGAAGAATGGTGGGGAACGGATTGCGTCATGGCCATTACCCAGGGGGGTAATTTCTCACTTTCTGTCTCTTTCTGGTGAGTTCAAAAATCTCTCAAAAAACAAAAACAAAAAATTGGGGAATAACTAAAAAACAAAAACAAAAACAAAAAATTGGGTGCATAGAGCCAGGGTTGTGCACCCTCCAGCACATCAGATAAGTTCTAGAAGCCCATAGACATCAAAGTCCTTTTATTCCACAGAATCTCTTATCAAAGTTTAGCTTAAACTTCAAGTATTGGTGTATGTGTATGTATCACGTGTCCCTTAACGAGGTGGATACATTCTGAGAGATGTGTCATTAGGCGATATCATTGTGCAGACATCAGTGAGTGTGTTTAGACAAACCTGGTGTAGTCTATGGTGCACCTGGGCTGTAGGGTACAGCATGTTAAAGGACTGAATACCATAGGCATTGGTGACACAGTGCTAAGTATTTGTATATCTAAACGTTTCTAAACTTACAAAAGATAACAGTAAAAACATGGTAAAAAGATCTTAAAATGGTATACCAGTTTTTATAGAGCACTTGCCATTAGTGGAGCTTATGGGACTGGAACTTCTCTGAAGTCACTGAGTAAGTAGTGGGTGAATGTGAAGGCCTAGTGTGTGACTGTACACTACTGCAAACTTCATAAATACTGTGCAGTTAGGATACACTACATTTATGGCAATTGTTTCTCTTTAATAATGAATTAACCCTAGCTACCTGTTAACTTTTTTCCTTTATAAACTAACATGTGGTACAGCTATACAAGAACCTTGGTCCTTTGGTTTCCTCCCTTCCATTTCCTCCCCTTTTCTCTTCTTGTCTTATCTTCCTTCCCTTCCGTCTCGCCTTGTCTTGCTGTGTTGCCATCCTCTTGCCTCAGCCTTCTGAGTGTCTGGGATTACAGACCAGCACACAGAGCTTTCAGGTTGAACTGGGAACCACACCCGGGTCTCCCATGTGGTCCAAGCCTGCAGACCACAGCATCTTGGCCAGGCATGCCACTGTAGCTGGCCTATTTTCTTTCTTTAGATGCTTATTCTGTAAGCTTTTTTCTAGTGTACAACTTCCTTAATAGTTATTTTCTTTTCAAGCTTTGTTAAAAAAACTAAGACACGAACATTAGGTTAGGCCTTCACAGGGTCAGGATCATTGCTATCATTTATTAATTATTTATTTTGTATATACATTAAATCGCATTGTTTAGCTTATAATACTATTATTGTGTTCCACCTCCGTATCTTACGAGAAGGTCTTCAGGTGCAGTCCCTGGAGCTGTCATCTCCTTGGATAACAATGCCTGCTTCTGGAACACCTGGAGGCCTGCCTGAGGCTTGTCTTGACATGTCACTCTTTTCAGAAATGTGTCCCTGGTGGGTGGTTACCTTGGTTTATTTATTTTTACCATAGATTTGCTTGTAAACAGATAATACACCATAAACATTCCGCTATTAATGAAAACCTTTCAAGTGCTGGGGTTCATGTTTTCAAACCTTTTAAGGAGCTTGATGAGATCTGCAAAAGCTTCTGCTCGTCTTTTTTTTTTTTTTTCCTTCTTTTACTAGAGGAAACATGTACTTGTCGGAGGGAGAGGGAGAAACCAAACCCACCTCCCTCCACCCTCCCCATTCAGTATGATGCAAGCTATGGGTCTGTCATATATGGATTCTATTGTGTTGATAAATATTCTTTCTATACCAATTTTACTGAGTCTTAATCATGAAGGAGTGTTGTATTTTATCAATTGCTTTTTCTGCAGTTGATATGACCATATGGGTTTATCTTTCCTCTGTTAATTTTATGTATTACATTTATTGTTTTGCATATGTTGAACCACTCTTGCTTTTCTGGGATAAAGCCTTCCTGGTCCTGGGGTATAATCTTTTTAATGTGTTGTTGGATATGATTTCCGGTATCTTGCTGAGGATTTTGCATCTGTATTCATCAGGGATATTGGTTTATAGTTTTCTTTTTTGTTGTATCCTTGTCTGGTTTGAGGATCAGGATGATGGAGGCTTTATAGGATGAGTTTGGGAGGGTTTATCCTTTTGGATCTTTATAGTTGAAGTTGGGTTAACTCTAACAGTTTTGTAGAATTCAGAAGTAAAGTCAGTGGGACTTGGGCTTTTCGTTGTTGGAAGACTATTACTGATTCAATCTCATTGCTTGTTATTTGTCTATTCATGCTTTCTGTTTCTTCCTGGTTCAATTTAGGCAAATTATATGTATCCAGAAATTTGTCCATATCAACTAGGATTTTGTTAGTGTATAGTTGTTCATAGTACTCTCTCATGATCTTTTGTATTTCTGTTGTAATATTGCTTGTTCCATTGCTAGCCTTATTTATCTGGTTCTGTGCTATGTTCTTCTTGATAAATCTAGCTAACAGAGTGTCAATTTTGTTTATCCTCTCAACCAGCTTCTGGTTTCATTTATCTTCTGTATAGTCCTTTTATTGTTGTTCTAATCTTTATTTTTTCCTCTGGTATTTCTGGGGATTTTTTGTTGTGGTTGTTTTTCCAGTTCCTTTAGATGTATTCTTAGGTTGTTTATTAGCTATCCTTCTATTTTTTTCTTGTGAGCACTAATTATATGAACTTCCCTCTCATGACTGTTTTTATGGCATCCTCTAGGTTTTGGAGATGTGTATGTGCTATTATTAGTTTCACCAAATCTTTTTATTTCAGTTTTAATTTCTTTGGTAGTTGTGAAGTCATTCAGGAGTAGGTTATTTTGTTTCCATGTATTTGTGTGTTTTCAAGGGTGTTTTTTGTTTTTGTTTTTGTTTTTGTTTTTTTTTTTTTTGGAGAGGTTTTTGCTATAGGGCTCGTGCACTTGCCAGAAAGAGAGAGACAGAGAGACAGAAAGCGAGAAATCACCCCCCAGGGGGATGGCCATGCTGCAATCCCTTCTCCTCCATTCTCCTCTCGGGATAGCCAGGCATGAGTTTAAGCCACCGGGTCCAGGACTAGAACCACGGTCGACTACATGGGAGTCCAGCGACATAGCCATTACGCTAACTGCTGATCCCTTCAAGGGTGGTTTCTATAGTTTATTTCAAACTTAATTCCATTGTGGTAAAAAAAAAGAAAGATGCTGGATATAGTTTCTATACTTTTGAATTTGTGAAGACTACGGGGTTGTTGAAATCCCAAACAATTAGTGTGTTACAGTCTCTCTTTCCTTTTTGATCTGTCTTTCACATATTTGGGTCCTCCAGTGTTGGGTGTGTAAATGTTTAAAAGTGTTATATCTTCTTGGTGAATTAGCCCTTTTAGTATTTATATATAGTGTCCTTTTCTTTTTTCTTTTTTTGTTTTTTTTAGAAGTTTTTGCTATAGGGCATGTGCACTTGCCAGAGAGAAAGAGAGACAGTGAGAGGGAAAGTAAGATGGAGTGATGGCCAGGCTGCAATCCTTTCTCCTGGGAGCTTGGGCATACACACACGTGCCTGGCATAATTTTCAAGCCACTGAGTCTGGGACTTGAACTGCCATTGGTCATATGAGAGTCCAACATAACCACTGTGACACCTGCTGGTACCACTTTGTTTCTTCTTTTGCCTTATGGTCTATTTTTTCTGATAATAGTAATGCCAGCCCTTTTTATGGTTCCTATTTGCAAGTAATATCTTTTTTCCAGCCCTTCACTTTTAGCCTATGTACATCTTTATCAGTAAGGTGTATTTCTTTAAAGCAGCAGATAGAGTGTTCTTGTTTTTTTAGCCATTCAGCCAGTCTGTGTTGTTTAATTGAAGAATTAACATTCAGTGATATTATTGATATTTGTGGACCCTGCCATTTTGTTAGTCATTTTCTTTTTGGTTTGTGCTCTCATATTTCTATTTGTCTCTAACTTTCCTGACACATTATTCCCTTCAATACTTCTTGAAGAACTGGTCTAGTGTTGGTAAGTTCTTTCTGTTTGATTTTTGTTTTAATGGGCCTGCTGGGTGGTACAGTGATTAAGGCAGTTGGATCCTGCATAGCTGACCATGCAGTTCAAGTCCTAGACCCAGTGGCTTAATAAACTTGCAGGGGGAGAGGAGTTGCTTTCTCACTTTCTCTCTCATGAGTGCACACACCCTATAGCAAACTGAAAACAAAAACTGAAAGTTTATGTTTTAAAGTAAATTTTAATTATTCTTCCCATTTGAAGGATAATCTTGCTGGGTATATTATTCTTGGTTGAACTGTTTTTTATTGTTTTTAATATGTTTTCGCATTCTTTCCTTGCCTGCTTTTTCAGCTGAGAGGTCTGATGTAAGCCTAATACGATAACCATTATAAGTAACTTGACTTTTTTCTCTTGCCATTTTTAGAGTCTTGACTTTGTTTTTGATTTTTACCAGTCTGGCTGTGATATACTATGGGGAAGATCTTATGTTGATTTTATTTGCTGTTCTTTGTATTTCCTGGATCTAGATGTTTGTAGATTTCTCTAAATTTGGCAAGTTTTCAGGTAGTATTTCATAAAAGAGGTTTTCTATACTGTTAACAGCCTCTTCACCTTTGGAATACTTTAGATAGCTATTTGAGTGTTTAATGGTGTCAAGTATTTCCTGTATGCTATCCTCTCTCTGTCCCCTCCCCCTTTTTTGGTGGTTTGTCTTTAGGTCAGAGATTCTTTATTCTGCATGGTCCAATCTGCTATTAATACTTTCAAGAGAGATTTTTATTTCTCATATTCGTCTCCAAAAGTTCTGTTGATTCTTTTTTAGGGTGTCTAACCCTTTATGGAATCCTTTCCTCAAGTTCTCATCTCCTGGAATTGGGTTTCCATTTGCTCTTGCATCTATCTCACTGAGCTTTTATAATGAATTTTCTGAATTCTTTCTGTGTCATTTCTGTGATTTCTTATGTTTTATTCATTATTGATGAGGAGTTACTGTGTTCTTTTTCCTGGCTTTCTCATATTTCTTGAAGTTCTGCTTTCTTTCAGACATCTGGTGAAGTACTTAATTCTTTGCAGTAGGTTTCTATAGCTGTGTGCTTGTGTATGTCTCTGTGGTGCTGTTTAGCTCTGCACCAATTTCCTCGTTTCCAGATCTGTCTAGCTCTGATGCAGCTGGGCACTAAGTTGGGGAGGCAGTACGTAAGTTAATAGGCTAAGTCACATGTTGCACAGGCCAGATGATCTCCATTACTTCCTGGCTCTGGGACCATTTGAGGGCAAGGCATTGATCTGGGCTGGCAGGAGACCCAGGTCCCTTACTTTCTCCAGGAGTTGTGCAGGCCAAGTAACCCCTGTTCCTTCCTGACTCTGGATCCAGCAGTGAATAAAATTCTTAACATAGATTAATATCCTTCTCTAATCATTTGGACCATAATAATTAGGATCACTAGGTTAAAACATATAACTGATAATCTTTCAAGGAAAAGGAAAGCTAGATTCTATACTCCTTTACACTATTATAGAACCATAATATGCTGTGTTTTCTGCTCATGTAGAAACGCTTATTGTCTTAAACCACAGCATCCTCTCTCCCATCTATGGGTAGATCCTTACACTGATGTTTGCATCCACCTCCCTTTTTTAATTGCTGAAAGCAGAGCTTTTAACACCACCCTGAAGGATACAATGCTAAATAAGTAAGCTTTATTTCTTATGATCACCATTCATGGGCTTTTTGTAGCTGCTATGTAATCATCAATTAAAGCACTTGTCTTTGTTCTCTACAGGATGTATGGGTGTGGTCCGTGTACTCAGTCTAAAAATTGATCTGCCAGAGAAGGAGGCAGGCCTGCCAGCTCTGCTTCCTCTCTTCCCCCTTCAGTTTTCCTTCTTCCTTCTACAAAATGAAAAGTGTCTTTCGCATCCATCTTACTATGGTGCACTGCCCTCTAGATTATAAGAATCTCAGGAGTACCATACAATGGGGAATGTGAGTGGTAAGGTAAAGTAAATAAATGATGCTAATGTCTGGAAAACAAATCCTTAGCAAATCAGGTGGTTTTTAGTACTCTGCTTTCAACAAACTAAAGTACTAACCAACTGATCAAGTCAGTAGCTGATAGGTTACTAATAATTTTTTATGAGAGAGCACTGTGATGTAACTTAAAAGGAATTCAAAGAGTGCATGACATTGTTATAATTCTTTCTGTCCCCATCTGCTTAGTTAGGTGTTTACATCTATAAAAAAATAAAATAGGAATATAAGTGGTTGAATCCTGTCTCACCTATAAATGAAATTTATGCATTTTTGGATAAATGAACTAATTAGGATAAAGAATATCCTAATGCTAGTTTTTAACCATCAAAATATTATATTCCAATAATTATACTATTGGTTCTGTATGGGGTTAATAAGACAAGCCCCCCCCAAAATTATTTTATTTATATCTTTTGTTGATGAGACGATGATGGGATGATAACAAAAATGTCAAACATAAACATAGATTACATTATAAGATTATTTGCTGAAAGTGGCATGGAAATACATAGGAGAAAAAAATGTTAACTTTCAACTAACAAACTAGCTCATTTATTTTACAAGTCAATGAGGGATGTCATCTCTTCAATATTTAAATTATACTGGCTATGTTTAGAAGAGTGATGCAACAGTTTTTCTTTTAAAATATCAATATTTACATGACACCAGAAAGCACACACTCTGACAACTATTTACTTCCCACCAGAAATTTTAGATGTCAACTTAGATGTGTCATGATTTTTTAAAATACTTTTAGGGGGAACATGAACTGAATTGGTTGTGAAACAATGCTTGAAAACACTTTCTCCAAGTAAGGTTGAGGGACCACTTACAGAATCATCCTGGGAGGGTGAGTTTTAAAATGCAGACGGTTGAGCATTGAAATTTTAGGTTTGGGGTGGGCCCCAAGTAAGCCAACTTTCAACATGTACTATGGTTCTCATGAAAGCAACATTTAAGAAGTATTACTCTAAAAAATAGAAAACAAAAACTAGCTTTTTACAGTATGTTAGCCATAGCAGAAGAGGGAAATGCCTCATGTTTTTTATTGGAGGACAAAACTGAAACTCACATGGTTGAGTCGGGCAACTCATGGATAAGTTTAGAAACAAGAGCAGGTAGCTAGGGAAGGCAAGCACTTCCCCTGGAATTCATGGTACGGGTAAAGACATGAAAGGAATGGAGGAGCTTAGTCTATAGATCCTGCTCTCTGCTGGGGTTTCAACTTTTGAGAGAGAAAGTTCTAGCCCTTTCCCATCTGTCAAATGTGAGAACTTCCTTGAACAAGCTGAGGAAAAACAATATTTAGGAGGAATTAACTGCCATGCCAAAATAAAAGCATGCACTCGGGGAAAGCTGGCTGCACAGTAGTTGGCAGAGTACACTCTGGGAAGCACTGAGGGTACACTGAGAGCAGAGGGTACCTGCCATGAAAATGCCCTGGGGTCCTCCGTCAACACTGTGGGGCAGCTGAGGCCTCTGTTCCCTTTTGGTCCCACTGGTGGCCTAGAGTGCGGTCTCGGAGCACCCATCTTCTGCCCGCTCACTGAGCTGTGCTCTGCAGCATCTGTTCTCTCTTCCTGGGATCACAGAAGAACTGCAGTTTCCTGGGGAGCAGTTTCACCTCCACGGGCATCGCCTCATACTCCTCACTGTCAATGCCAAAAGAGCCCCCCGTTCCCTGTGGAGAAGAAAACATTCAGCACAGCTCATGCCTCCTCAGTGTCGAAGTCTGTCACCACGGCATCGTCTTAGCTGAGGCCTTATCCCAAGGTCTTTACAAAAGTATTCCCAGACCTGCTATGATGGCACAGTGGTGGCCCTGGAAACATCCCAATTTTCACCAATCCATGGAAAAGGAATCACTCTACATTGTTTTTACCTCTGTTACTTACCAGAGTATTCTGGGAGTTGAACAACAGTTATAATTTTCAAATACATATATTAAAAGACATCTTTAAGGAATTCGTAAACATACACTATAGTTCTTCTTAGCCTTAATCTTTCTCAAATGAAAAGTGAAAAAGACAACTAGTTATCTTATGAAAGCTGTTATATCCACTGGGTCATTTTCATTATTCTTGTCCTAAGACAGCTCTATACCTAAGATATACCAATATCACTGTAATTAGTTAGTCTATGAGATCCTTCCATAACTCATGCATGTAACTCAGTGTTGCTATGTAGAAACCGTGGTGCCAGTTACCCTGGGGATACTTCTGTCCGATACATTCCTGTGTGAATAATATAGTGGTATCATGGCCATGAGTCTTCAGAGGCTTCTGTACTAACCCTTTTTTTTTTTTTCTGCAGTATTACTGATAACCTTACAATTCAGATTATATTTCCTATTTTTTGCCACTCATATATGTTATTCTAAGTGTGGCATTTCACAATACAGAAAGGTTCAGTGTTGAACTGAAAACTATTTCTAGATCCTTTATTAAAAATGTTAAAGTATGGGACCAGCAGATGGCGTAATGGTTACATTGTTAGACTCCCATGTTGTTGACTACAGTTTAAGTCCTGGGCCTAGCAACTTAAAACTCAAACCGGGCACATGTGCATGCATGCCCAAAATCCTGAGAGGAGAATGGAGGAGAAGGGACTGCAGTATGGCCATCTTCCCTGGGGGGTGACTTCTCACTTTACCTCTCTCTGTCTCTCCAGCAAGCACATGTGCCCTATAGCAAAAAATCTCTAAAAAAAATGTTAAAGTAGGGCCTGGCTGTGGTTGAACACAGGTAGCATTCTTTGGGAAACGAAGCTGCGTGGGAGGCCCAGTTCCCGGGCCAACCTGAACACAGTAGGCGTACATGTGCCTGTTATCCTAGCTAACTGGGAGGCTGCACAGGAAAATCTCAGCACAGCAAGGCCCTGTCACCTATGCTTATCTTTTTTTTTTTTTTGGAGAGGTTTTTGCTATAGGGCGCGTGCGTTCACCAGAGAGACAGAAAGCAAGAAATCACCCTCCAGGGGGGATGGCCACGCCGCAATCCCTTCTTCTCCATTCTCCTCTCGGGATCTTGGGCATGCACGTACACACGCCCGGTGTGAGTTTAAGCCACCAGGTCCAGGACTCGAACTGTGGTCGACTACGTGGGAGTCCAGTGACATAGCCATTATGCTAACTGCTGGTCCCACCTATGCCTATCTTTGTCTCTCTCCTTTCTCTCGTTTCTCACAAAGGGGAAAAAAAAGTTAAAAAAGACACACTATTAACACTTGCTAGCTAGGGAATTCTCTGTGCACTATAATGCAGTGACTTTTTGCATTATTTACATATGGAAAAACAAAAGCTCAGGAGTCTTAAAGATCGCTTTCTGAAGGATTTTGGCTTGACAACACTTGCCGTCCTTAGGAGTCCAGTTCTAAACCTCTAACTCAAAAGGGGTGTCTGCCACCCTTCTCTGGTCTTCCTGAATAAAATGATCCAGAGCCCAGCAAAGTGCTGGGCACTTCGGAGGCGCCCACATGTTGGTCAGTGAACAGAGAGGAAGGAGGGGGGAAAGCAGAAAGGAAGACTGACCGAGAGAACTGAAAGCCATGGGACCGCTGACACCCGCTCCCCTCCACTTACCTCGGGCAGACGCAGCACACACCAGCTGGCTTGGAGACACTCGGTGCCGTCAGCACGCAGCTTGGGGTCTCTCACCTTTTTACTGCTGCGGGGACAGAAACAAGAAAGCTTAGAAACCAGCGATGGCAACTGTGTCAGACTGCAAAAACCGAGCCAGTTCTCTCCCTCTTTTTGAGGTTAAATAGACAGATGGTCTATTAAGCCCTGGGGCTCTGGGAATAGCGTTCCCCACAGCTGTACCTGCTTAGTTCTGTGGTGCACTCCAGATTGAGAAGGCGTACTTCTCTCGCACAGAACTGTGTCAACTTAACACTCAGGGACTTTTCTGAATTGGTTTTTATGTAAATTGCTCCATATGTACCTAATTCCTAGGCAGTTCACCTTAAATTTAAACTTTTGAATTAAATTCTTTAGAAAATGTATTAAACTTCTGTTATTTGGTACTTCTTGTGATTCTTCATTATCCAAGGGGGAATTTTGATTCTATCTTAAGTAGACATTTCTTTTATGTGGATAAAAACCTAGTTTTAGAAGACTACATGCAGTCTTCTAAATATAGATGACTCCCTACATTCATACTAACAGCCTACTTAGCTTACTGTATCTCTACCTTGGCTAAACAGCTTTGGAGGAAAACTACCAGACACATACATACATCCACACGCACCACCTCACGCACAGATACCCTTCATAGCTGGTCATGGTACATAGAAAAAGCATAAAATCTAATTTAAGTGACTTAGTTCATTATTTACCATTAACAACAGTAATTCTTTAGTGCAGACATTGCTGCCAGAGTTTTTGAAAGCAGCTTCTCAGTGTTCTTTCCAGATACACAGAGAAAACAGACGTCCTATGGGGACCAGAAGGGAACTGTGCTATTTCTACTAACAAGATGTGGAATCACTTCAACAATGGAATTAGGCTTTCGATTTTTGGATGTCTGTATTCTAAAGGTGATTTGAATACAGCTGGTCCCACTGGCCAGATGCCCGATTTAAGATCTTGTGTGCTTTCTGGACACTGTAGGGGCAGGGACAGGCTCTCCCCCCTTCCTCCCTTTATTACAGATACAGCCATTAAATACAGAATCAAGCTATTCAGCATCTGAAGCATTTGTACCAAAGGCAAGAACTCCACAAACAAGTGAAAGCCTTCTGCTACTGTGCTGGTGTAGATAATGAAGTAACCATGGAGACCCGGTCTGCCACAGCAACGTCTAATCCCAAAATGGGCACGAGAGGGAGCTCTGAGACAAAGCACAGGGACGGGAACTGGGAAGATAACCAGCTGGCATGGGAACAGGCAGGCTTCTCCGAGGCTTGCAGCCTGGTGGAGGGTTTACAGTACTCTCAACCAATAAGATTCTGGCAGAGGCGGGCCTTAACAAATCAGGATTTGGACAGGTATTTTATATTACAATAGAAAAGGGGAAAAGCCTGGGAAATGTCCAAGGTACTCTCAATACCTTCCCAAGTTTTTCACTCATATCCTAGGACTAGGAGGACAAGATAACCTGACGTGAACAGTAATGGATACTGTGAAATGCTTCACAATGTAAAAAGATGTTTTCTCACTGAGGGTGAGACCTAGTCAGTAGAGAAGATTGTACCAGTCCATTATACAGATGGGGAAAAGGAGTCACAGAAGTTAAATGACCTGGCTGAGTCCAATCAAGATGTGTATTCAGCTCTTTGACCCTGAAACTGAAGTTCCCGACACTATGCTAGGTTACACTGAATGGTGACGTTTCCACTGAAAAGCAGAGACTGCTTTCCCTGCTGACCTTCCTAAAGTGAACAGGGATGGCCACAGCAGAAGGGCACTACACAAACCAGCCCATAGGAAAAAGAACACCAGATCTCCCAAACAACACGAGGCCTTCGGCGTTGGCCCTCTGAGACCTCTTGGGTGCTCTGGTTAGTAAAATCTGAGAACATGAACTACGTAAGCCTCGTTTCCTACCGACTCCAGCCCACTTACCCTACAGTTATGAAGTCTCCTTTGCTGACAGTGTCAGGTTCAATGCAGATGTTCATAAAGTCTTCTTTGCTCTAAAAAGGTTAAAAATATTAATGTCAATATGATTAACATTTTGGCTGATCCCACCTGTTGTCACTCTCAGCAGGTTCACATTGGGAGGGTGTGCTTTATACATTGTGAGGCTGGACCTTAAATCTAGTGACTTAATCCTGAATACACTTTGGTCTTCCCCTTCTCTCCAAATCAGGAGCGTAACTGACGTACAAGTTATATAAAATTGTTTTGTCTTTTACTATGTAAGAAACATTAAAACTCAGGGCGGGAGGTTCGGAAGGTCTGTTGGTCGCTAATCATTATGCTGTTCCCGTCTCTGGGATTCCATCTTTCCCCTGCAGGCCCAGCCTCTGCCCACCGATCCCAGCAGTTCTCAGTCCTTCCTGTGTATCATCATCCTACCAGACAAGGGGCTCAGCTGCTCGGTGGAGAGCCCAGGTGTCTGCAGGGGTGTGTGTGAGAGTGCGTGTGCATGTGTTTTAAATGTTCTGTATACAAATTTGGTATTCAACCAGAGTAGAAAAACAGTGATCCATTTGGTCCATGATACTGCTTTAATATTCTCCATTTCCAATCACAGGAAGCTCTGGAAGAGCTGAGCTACCAGGGAGTGGCTATGAAAATAGACTTGGTTCTGGTACCACTCTTCATGTTCTGCTACCAGTCAGAGGCCAGCGACACAGACCTAGCTCTGCGTTCGTCAGTCCGCACTCTGTGCTGGCTTCTAGTAGAGGTTTTGTTTCTTTCTGGATAGGTTCAAAATCGGTAGCCCCAAGACAACCCACGGGCCTCCGAAAGCCCAAGGCCTTTGCCTAAGATTAAAGTGTACTACACCAAAGGGCAACTTCTCTCTGAACTAGGAATGACAAAACAACGTGCATGACTTTGCTCGAGGTTCACCTCTTATTCAATCGCTACTTAGTGAGTGCGGATCATGTACCACAAGCTCTTGAAGATGCTCAGAAGCAAGACAGACATGAATTCTGCCTACAAAGATCATATGTTCTACTGTGGGGAATGGAGACCACAGGTAGAGGGACGGTAATAGAACAGTGAATTACGGACTGTATTAGGAGATAAGTACACCAGAAATGTAATAGATCACTTCAGAGAAACAGGGCAAGAAACATGAGGCGGAACTGATGGCAGTGGTTACATTTTCAAAGAAGGGTCCAGCTGAGATGGGAACCTCCGAGCGGAGACCCAGAGGTGGCGAGGACACCAGCAAGGTGGGTCTCTCGGGCAGGGCGGCAGGTCTTACAGAGGCTCATTAACACCTGGACTCTGGTTTTTATTTCTCAACTTAAAAATAAGTTGAATAACCATGTTGTACACTGTAAAGAGGTACTGTGATTAGATGTAAATTTAATAAATATTTTTAAAGAAGTTAAATAACATAAAAATTAAAATAAACCCAAAAACCAGAAACCTCAGATTCAGGCCCCCTCCTCAGAGTTTCTGTTTCAGCAGATCTGGAGTGAAGTCCAATAATTTTCATTTCAAACAAGTTCCAGGTGAAGCGAGAACACTCTGAGAACCCCTGTTCTCAGGGCACGCAATCCACACACAGAACTGCTGAGGCAGAGGCCCTAATTGAGGAACATGGCTGACGTGCAAGGAACGGCAAGGAAGCCAGTGTGCTGAGGCAGAGAGAGAGCCAGGGACAACAGAGGGAGGTGAGGATGGTGAGGGAAGGGGGGGCCAGAGCAGTAAGGCCTTATTTTTTGGAGAGTTTTTTGCTATAGGGCACGTGCACTCACCAGAAAGAAAGCGAGAAATCACCCCCCAGGGGGATGGCCACGCCACAATCCCTTCTCCTCCATTCTCCTCTCAGGATCTTGGGGGCACACACACACACACACACACACACACACACACACACACACGAGCCCAGCTCGAGTTTAAGCCACCCGGTCTGGGACTTGAACCGCGATCAACTACATGGGAGTTCAGTGACATAGCCATTACGCTAACTGCTGGTCCCGCAGTAAGGACTTTTAGACCACTAGAAGGAGTTTGGCTTTCAGTCTGAGTGAAATGGAAAGCCAGTACAGGGCCCTGCGGAGGGAAACAAGCTCTGGCTTCCTTTCCCTGAGATCGATGGCTGCTGTGTTGAGGAGTAGCACTGGGGAGGGAGGGAGGGAGAGCGAGCAAACTGGGAAATACCATCACAGAGAAGCCATTACGAATGGCCTGGGGTTTGGTAGACGCCAGGAACCACAATAGGGTCTGATGATAGACCACTGAAAGCTGAGGGACAGTACTGAAGGGAAGGAGATGGACTGGTTTAAAGCAGTGCTGAGGAGGAAGGAAGCCAACTACCTAATCACCAGGCCACATGTGCAGGGGAGGAATGGGAAAGGAAGCACGGCCCAGCCATACACAGTGTATTCATGCTGGGAAATTCATTTTGCATGCCGTAATGATACTCAGTGATTGAATGTATTAAAAAAATTGAAAAGTGCTGCCGGGAAAGCAGAGCCTCAGGGCAAAGTCACGTATAAATTAGAACAAGGGTCAGCAACTGTTCTCTGGAGCGGGCAGGCGAGCAGATATTCTGGGTGTGCAGACCAGTTCTCCATCACAGCTGCTAGCTGCCACAGCGGTGTGAAAGCAGCCAGCGACTGCTGAAACGAGTTCGTGCACCTGTGTCCCCAGAAAACTTCGCGTATAGCCAGCCACTGACGCTGAGATTTCTTATCATTTGGACATGTAGCAAAATGACTCCTTTCGATTTTTTTTCAACTATTTAAAAATGTGAAACACATCCTTAGCTTGAAGGGTGCCCAAATACAGGTAGCCCAATGGGTGGGCCGGAGGCTGTCCTTCGCTGACCTCTGTTCTCAGCTTTGTTCTGGAGGCACCATTTCATGACTTGGAAACTGATCCTCTGTAGGTGAGTCCTGAGGCTCTGCTAGAGAGAACAGGGCAGCCTTTAGGACTTATGTTGCCTCCAGTACGGACGCGGGACCAGTGTCTGCCAAGGTATCCTAGTTTGGTGGTGGGAACGTGAACTTCCTTGGCTTTGTGATGTGATGCGAACCCCTGGGGTGGTCCTGCCTGGTCCTCTGCAGAAGTTCTTTATCTCAGAGGTTTCTCACACACATCACCAGTAAACACTCAGCTGAAAACACAGAGGAAATCGCTGTCGGGCCCCGGCTCGCTCACAGGTGCAGTTTGTTTTCTCTCTGTGGCTCTCTTGGTGTATGTCCTATGATTCTAGCTGCCTTGATTTCCCAGAATTCTCAAGACGGCCTCCACTGAGGGAGACCACTGGGCTGTGTTTGGATTCCCTGACCTTGTGCTGTGGCCTCTCCAGAAGCAGCTGGGTGAGCAAAGGAACTCCCGTTTGGTTCCCTTCTGTCTGGGATCACTGTTCTGCATCGCCTGCTTCACACCAATGTCTGTTGGTCATTGTTTCAAGATTCAGCCTAGGGAACCAGCAGTTAGCGTAATGGCTATGTCGCTGGACTCCCACGTAGTCGACCGCGGTTCGCGTCTCGGACCCGGTGGCTTACAACTCACGCCGGGCGCGTGTGCGTGCGTGCCCAAGATCCCGAGAGGAGAATGGAGGAGAAGGGATTGCGGCGTGACCATCCCCCCTGGGGGGTGATTTCTCGCTTTCTGTCTCTATGTCTCTCTCTGTCTGGCGAGCGCACGCGCCCTATAGCGAAAAACCTCTCCAAAAAAAAAAAAAAAAAAAAAGATTCAGCCTAGTGGTTAAAGGAGCTGAGTCCTGCATGGTCGACCAAATCCAGGCCCCAGAGGCTCAAGAAACATGTCAGGTGCATGTGCATGCCCAGGATCCCAACAGGATTGAGAGATGAAGGAAAAGGGATTGCAGCACAACCACACCCCATTAGGAGGGAGGCTTTCTTCCCCCACCCCCATCCCATTCCAGTCTCTGGTGAGTACACACTCCCTCTAGTGGGAAAAGAAAGGAAGGAAGGAAGGAAGGAAGGAAGGAAGGAAGGAAGGAAGGAAGGAAGGAAGGAAAGAGAGAGAGAGAAAGAGAGAGAGAGAGAAAGAGAGAGAGAAAGAGAGAGAGACAGAGAGAGAGAAAGAAAGAGAGAGAGAAGAGAGAAGAAGAGAAGAGAAAGAAAGAAAGAAAGAAAGAAAGAAAGAAAGAAAGAAAGAAAAGGAAGGAAAGAAAGGAAAGAAAAAAGAAAGAAAAGAAAGAGAGAGAGAGAGAGAGAGAGAGGAAGGAAGGAAGGAAGGAAGGAAGGAAGGAAGGAAGGAAGGAAGGAAGGGATAGATAGAAAGATAGATTCTGTCCAGTTTTTAGTGTTTAAAGTACAAAGGTAAAGCCTTTACATGTTGCTTTATCTTGGCCAGAAGTCTCACAGCAATTTATTTTATTACATTGACAGATTAAATGAGAAAAGTTTATCAATAGATGCTGGAAAACTATTTGATAAAATTAAATACCTAAGATATTTTAGGGACCAGCAAATGGCATAATGGTTACGTTGCTGGACTCCCACATGGCCAACCACAGTTTGAGTCCCAGATCCAGTGGCTTCAAACTCATGCCAGGCGTGTGTGCATGAGTGCTCAAAATCCCAAGAAGAGAATGCAGGAAAAGGGACTGCACCATGGCCATCCCCCCTCGGGGCGTGGGGGGGGGGGCTCTGTCTGTCTTTCTGGCAAGCACATGCATCCTATAGCAAAAATCTCTCTAAAAAGAAAAAATACCTAAGATATTTAAGACAAAGATTTTAAAAAATAAAAAGATCTTAGTAAATCGAGAAGAGAACTTCCCTGATCTGATAGATATTATCTTCAAAAAAAATTTCCCAAAACTAAAAACATATTAAATTCAAGAATAAAGCAGTGAAGCCTTTCTCCAGATCAAGAATATAACAATGACACTTCTATCATTATCCCAACTTAACACTGCAATGTGTCCTAGCCAGTCTGGTAAGGTACGAGAAAGGATTGTAAGCATAAGTGTTTGAAAGGAGAAAACAAAACATGTTCTATTTGTAGTTGATAGAATTGCAGAAAACTCAAAAGAATCTATAAACTTATCTACTAAATTAGATAGTCAGAAAATGGAACTTTGAGAGAGACTATTTATAATAGCATCTAAAATTAAGAAAACTAGGACTGTGTCCAGCAAAAAGAAAGAATATTGTAGGAAAAAAACTATACAATTTCACCAAAAGACACCCAAGACTTAAATAAGTGAAGAGACAGAGCACGTTCCTATGCTGGAAGAGTCAATACTGTACAGATGGCATTTCTCCTCACATTGATCTATGGGTGCAATGTAATCCAGATCAATATTGTAACATTTTCATGTGGAACTTAAGAAAATAAACATTATAAAGTATTTATAGAAGTCCAAAAAAGCCAAGAATACCCAAGAGACTCTTTAAGAAGAAGAAAAACTAGAGGAACTTATTATTAAACTATAATAATTAAGAGAAGCAGGATACTATTGATAGTACAAGTTTACAAAAACAGAACACTAGAATAGAGAAAGTAGACGTATTTGCATGTATGTAGCACTTGATGGACGACAGGTTTACTGAACATCAGTGGAGGGGGGATAGAAGTGGGGCTGCCACAGCTGGCTTTCCATTTGGAAAGAACACAAAATTAGGACCTGACCTTCATCATTTGCAAAATGCAAGTATAGGTGGGAGTATTCCCTTTTTAAACAAAAACAGAACTATTTGACTGAAATCACTTTAACCTGATTTTTCATTTAAAGTATGTGATGAGCATCTTTCACATCAATAAATACAGAAAATTATATATCTAAAATGACATGTATTATTTAAAATAGGTATACCATTTAATCAGTCCAATTAGTTTGTTTCATATATTTTACTGTTATAACTACAGAGAACACAGCTGTACAAGAGATACTAATTTTCACGCATTCCACACTCCTCAAGCTTCTCTCATTCTCTGGGGTCCTTTCAATGATCAGTGAACATTTTCAGTTATTGCATGGCAGCTTCATTGTCTCTGCATACTTTATTGTATTTGCTTTTATTTTTATAAAGAGGTGTGGAAAAAAGAAAAAAATAATGAATGTGCTGCTACTAGTGATAAGAAGCACAGTATCATGTACTTTATAACTGGCACAAAGGTAAAATGGGTCTAATCTTGAGCTGCAATCACATACTCACCGAACTCAGTCCATTCACTGGTATTCAATCATCAGAGAAAAGAACAATGGTAAAGAAAGCATGAACAAAACACTGGAAATACGTACTATCAAAATCGGGTATAAAGGAAACGCATAATTATAAATTTTATCTTTCTTTTTAAAATTTCTCTGGAACAGAATCAATTTCATCAACCTTCATACACGCCCTTTCACCAGTGTTTTTCAGAATTCTATTATGTAAGGAAGTAAGGACCACCTTCATTATATACTTGTCTGATTATTTATGTGAGATAAATTCCTGGAAATATACCTCGCAGGGTTAAAGATGTGCCTATATTTTAGATACTTCATAGACACTGCTATGGAGAAAGATGTTCAATTTATTCTCTCATCAGAAATACACACCAGAGTGCTCATTTCCCCTGCCTCGCCAACACTGAGCACGATCCCGAGTTTTACTCTATGACAGCTGAACAGTTACTATTATCATCTGCGCTTCTCTGATGTTGAACATTTTGTCTCCTCACTTACAACATGAAGGTAAAAGCAATACCTACCTTACAGTGTACTTAGGAGGATTACATAAGGTAATATTATGAAACATTATTTAAATATCAATAAAATTATAGGATAGTGCCTAGTAAGTAGTAAATATTCAACCAATATAAGCTATTTTTTTCCATGTTTATTTCTTTTGTGAATTTTCTATCCTTACCTCTTACCCATTTTTTTATATGAGTCCTTTGGCCACTCTTTTTCAATTTATCCTAAGAGTTTGTTAGGAAAGCTACTAACTCCTTGTCTATCACATCCTAATATTTTCCCAATGTATCATTAGAAAGTTTGTTTACAGTATCTTTTTTTTTTTTTTTTTTCGCAGAGACTTCTGCCATCAGGCATGTGCGATCACTGGAGAGACAGAAAGTGAGAAATCAGCCCCCAGGGGGATGGTCACACTGCTATTCCTTATCCGCCATTCTCCTTTCAGGATTTTGGGCATATACACATATGTGCACAGTGCAAGTTTTTAGTTGCCAGGTCCAGGACTCGAACCGCAGTCAACTACATGAGAATCCAGTGATGTAACCATTACGCCATCTACTGGTCCCATACATTATTGTTTTTTAATAAGTATATAAATGCATCTATATGACATCTGCCTTAAGTGTCATGCTTAGAAAGGAAGGTCTTTTCCTTTCCAAGTTTATGTTGACGATCACTGTGATTTTACCAGTACTAGTACTTTTAGTTGTTTTACTTTTTTACATTTTTTTTTTAAGAGATTTTTGCTAATCCCTTCTCCATTCTCCTCTCGGGATTTTGGGCATGCACGCACATTCGCCTAGTGGGAGTTTCAAGCCTCTGGATCTGGGACTAGAATCGGGGTTGGCCACGTGGGAGTTCAGCAATGTAACCGTTATGCCATCTGCTGGTCCCTACACTTCGTTTTAATCAAACTGGGATTTTTTTATTAGGAAGTGAAAGGAGTTAAGTTTCCCAAACGTTTTGCAGTGGACACATACCTACTTTTAGAATTAGAAAATAACTCAATACTCTGAAAATTAATATTAGAATCAAACCTCTTATTGCATTCCAACTCCATCTACCAATTTTCAGATTGGCCAGGGCAACTATGAATAGATTATGATTTGCATAAAAGCTGAATATAGTAATTAGTCCACAGTTAAGAATTATTTTCTACTGGCATCCTCATTAAAATAAATTACTCACTTTTTCTCTATACCAGGATAAGTAAACTTGTTCTAAAATTGGCCAGACAGTAAATGTTTTCGGCTTCTGGGCCATAGTCAGCTCTGCCACTGTAGCCTGAGAGTCCCCAGACAGTGTATGGAGGAGGAGCGTGGCGGTGTCCCAGTGAACAGATACTCACACTTAAATTTCCTGTATATGTTATGTCATAAAACCTTATTCTGCTTTTGATTTTCTTTCTACCACTTACAATTAGAAAATCAATTCCTACCTTATGTGCTATACAAAAACAGAGGGAGACTGGCTTGCCAATCCTGGTCTATTCCAGCTGTTTGCAGTCTGCAGTCTATAGCAGCCGCACCCAGGAGCACTTTCTGCACTGCCGGGAAGGTTTTATACTTGAGCTTTCTGGTGTGGTGACTACTGGCCGCATGTGGCTGTGGAGCAGTTAGGATGGGGCTAGAGTGACTGAGGAGCTCAACTTTTAATTGTACTTAATTCTAATAAATTTACACGGCCACATGGCTAAGGGCTACTGTATGGACAGTGTGTCTGTATACCAGACCCACATACGATCATATGCAGAGATGTATGTATTTATTGTGTGTGTGTGTGGGGGGGAGGGGCGTATTCTTCTCCTGGGGCTCTAGAGCTACATATTTCATACAGTCACAAAAATAATAGGTATGTACTCAAGTAAAATTTCCACAGAGTTTTATTCTGGTGGTAAACAGGAGTAGTTAACTTTCATTTTTCAAGCCCTTTTGCCAGAAGTTCCCTGAAGGCCGCCCAGGCGATGACCAGAACACTTGATCAGCGCCCCTTAAGCTTTTATGCCAGAACCCCCTTCAGCTGCAGTTTCTCTCTGTGATTATTCCTTAAGAGCACACCACATCCTCTTCTGGATCTTTTCCTTTCGAGCCCCCCACAAGATAAGAATAAAAATACGCTGCTCATGGGAAAGCAGGCAGCCTGTCATTTTCCCTGACAATGCTTTTCTACTAAAAACACACTTACTGTCAGGTCAAGCTGGCTGTTCCGAGTGGTGATGGACAGTTCGATGGTGGACAGCTCCACTTCTTTCCACACCTGTGGGCTTGCCTCTCGGGAGACGGCTGTGGGAATCCATTAGACAGAGGTCAGCTTCTCCCATTAACATCTCACCCCACCTCCGACCACCAGGTGCCAGCGGCTCAGCCTGGCCTTGCCAGCCTGTGCTGACTGTCCACCTTGGTCTTACCCATTTCATTTGTCTCACACAAAGGGGGAGAGAGTCCGACTCACAGTGGAATCTCAGCCCGAAACATGCATCCCAAAAGCAGCCCAAATAATGCCAACACCAGTGACAGAAAGTCAGTGCAGAGACGGCTGTGCCCATTCCTGGCTTGGTTTGGGCTATGCTCTGGTGGTACACACAGGCTGAATCTTTGTCCCTCAAACTGATTTTGGTTTGAGGGACACACCTACACTGGCCAAGGCATCCCAGTTTCCAGTGACCAGGTGCTCACCGTCCTGCGGCTGTGCCCAGTATGACGCAAGTCTTCGTAATATTCTCCTGTACAAAGAAGGCCGGGGAAGGGTCTCTTCTGGCTCACTGGGAGGTTTCTCTGTAGGTCCCGCATAGGAGATAGAGGCCTGATGAGTCTGAGGCCACTCCTTTAATGTGGAGAGAAAAACTTTGTCATGTTTTTTCACAATTCAAACACTGGGAGTTTCTCTTTGCAAAGGTTAGTATTCTAAGTATTCCTGCTTATAAATAAAAAGAAAAAAAAAAAAAAGCTAGTACTCTCTCACTGGATGGAAGTCTAATTTGAAGCCTGGAATCCTCAAGCTTTCTTTCCCTATTAAAGCTTTACCTTGGGATCAGCGGGTGGCATGGTGGCTCAGGTGCTGGACTCCCACGTGGCTGAACATGGTGTGAGTCCCTGACCTGGCAGCTTGAAACATGCCAGCTAGTGTGCTTGAGTATCCAAAATCCCAAAGGATGGAAGAGAGGGGACCGCAGCGTGGCTACCCTCCCCGGTGAGTGATTTCTCATTTCCCTTCTCTCTGTTTCTCTCCAGTGAGCACACATGCCCTATGGTAAAAAACTTAAAACACACACACACACACACACACACAACTCCACCTTGAGTGGCCAGGTGGTGACACGGCAGTCATGTGGGTAACTGGACCCATGTGGGAAGGTCCCAGGTGAGTATCCCAGGACTCCCTATGTACACTGGGTTCACGTGCATGTGTGCCTCTGCATGACTCAGGCTGACTGGGGATGGATAAACATATCATTGCCCTTCAGCTGATGTCACCTCCCAGTCACCCACTGCCACGGCCACACCATGGTCCTTACTGTTACCCAGAACTAGTCCATCTTGGAAATTTAAAACCCTAAAATCCTACTCTCCAATCATGTCCCATATTCTTCTGGTTGATTCTTTTGTGTCTGATATGTCTCTTAGGGTGAACTACTCCCCTGTTCTCAAGTTTCAGGGGTGAATTGTAAAACAGTATCAATTCTGGTTTCTCTCATGGTGCCTCCTAGCTTCTCCCCCCCACCCCCTGCCCCAAGTCCAGAGGGACCAAGGCATGGACCCAGCTGCTTCCTCTCTCCCTCCCTCTGATGGCGGCTGTCTCCGATCCCCAAGCATCCACTGCTTCTTCATGGAGTAAGCTCACTGGTGGTCTGCCCTGAGGAGCGGTTCTAAGTGGATAAACTCAATTTGGAGGATGAGGAAATCAGATTGTGGCCACGTTTCTAAGCTGTGTCCTTCACTCCTGCTGACATTTATGAAGCCGATGCTTTGATCTCTGTCTGCCTGGTTCTTGCATTTGTTTTCATAATTTGATTCAAACTCAGAGGAGAAAGAAGCGGTGTTATTTTAGGGCCTCTGAAGGTCCCAACCATATCAAGTTTTTAATCACATTGAGAACTTTAGTCCCTGACCACTTTCCCTCAGTGCCAAATTAGTCGTCCATTCCTTTAAATCGCTTTCTTCCGTTTACTCTTGGCCTTCCTGAGTCTTTATTTTCCCCTAACATGTGCCCTAAAAAGCCCCAGTTCTGGATCAATCTTGTTGCTAAGTTTCTGTACTCTTACATCATGGCTCAGTACTATCAGAAGGATAAAAATAATACTCCCACTAAATATCAATACAGGGAAAAATAATTGCCCAAAGGAGCATATTAGTGTCACTACATATTCTTGATCTCACATCCTCAGTGTCTTTGATAATCTTTCTAAGACTTCCTACTTTCATCTTTCCCCAAAACCCCTACGCTGTTGCCACCATCACCACCCACCTTGTCTTTTTTTTTTTTTTTTTTTTTTTGAGAGGTTTTTGTTATAGTGCACATGAGCTCGCCAGAAAGACAGAGAAAGACAGGGAGACAGAAAGTGAGAAATCACCCCCCAAGGGGGATAGCCATGCCGCAATCCCTTCTCCATCCTCCTCTTGGGATCTTGGGCACACCTGCACATGTGCCTGGCGTGAGTTTAACCTACCGGGTCCAGGACTCGAACTACAGTTGATTTCATGGGAGTCCAATGACGTAGCCATTACACTATCTGCTGATTCCATCCACCCACCTTATTTTTGAACAGATCATTGCTTTCTATACTTTGATGAGACTACCAGGGACATTAGTTAGCACTTCCTTAACTATAACCCTGTCTACATCTGGGCCCATCCTTTACCTCTCTCCTGCGTTAATGGAAAAGGAGTCCTTTCCCTGTCCAAATATCCAGTACACTAGGTCCTACCCACTTCTACTGATCATGGATTTTGCAAACTCAGTCATGCTTTTTGTCTCCTTTTTCTTCATTCTTCCTATCTTTCTTTTAAAGACATGGATATTTCTCCAATTAAAAAAAAAAAAAAAAAAAAAAAGCAATGCTCCATGTTCCAGAAATGGAGGAGAAGGGATTTCAGTGTGACCATACCCTATTCAGGACCGAGAATGAGTGTGGTGGGAGTGGGAGGAAGGCACTTTCACAGGTCTTGGTGATGCGTGGTCCCCCTTCCCCAGATCACCAGGATCCTGGGCACACACTGACATACCCAACGCGTCTTCAGGCCAACCAGGACAGGGACTCAGTGGTGGTGGGTGTGTGCCTTCCAGCTCCATGGTCTGGTACACTACTGACTGCCAACAGAGGCTGGGCCTCAAGGTTAATTTTCTTTTTAAAGAATTTTTTTTAAACTTTTATTTATCTATTTATTTATTTATTTATTTTAATTTGACTAGAGAGGGACACACAGAGAGAGGTGGGGATAGTGAGAAAGCAAGCCACCAGTTCTGGGACTTGAACTCAGTCAGCCATGTGGGAGTCCAGCACCCTTAACTGCCATGCCTCCTGCTGGCCCCCCAAAATTAATTTTTTTAAATCATGTACTTACTTCTAGTAGTTTAGTGATTTTAGCTCCTCTGTTTTTAAGAGTATTTTTTTTTTTTAGTGATTTTAGTTCTTTATATTTAATTTTTGAATCCAATTGTATTTTTTTAGAAGGTTAAAAAACATGAGCAATGTGTCCAAGTGTTTTGTAATGGACATGTATTATTATGATGATGATAAGAAAAACACTAAATAATTCTGAATATTAACATTGTAACAAAACTTCTTACTACATTCAAACTCTACCTGTCTATTTTCAGATTGGCCAGCCAACTGTGAACATATTATTATTATTTTTTCATTTGCTAGAGGGCGTGTGCACTTTTGGAGAGAGACAGAGCAAGATTGGGAAAGTGAAAAAACTCCCGCTACCCATGGGGAATGACTGCACCACAATTCCTTCTTCTCTGTTTCTCCTTTTAGGAATTGGGGCCCACAAGCACCCAGCATGTTTTTCAAGGTGCCAGGCCTGAAACTAGAAGGATGAATTTTCTTTCTTTCTTTCTTTCCTTTCCTTCCTTCCTTCCTTTCTTTTTTTTTTCTTTTTCCCGGAAAGGTTTTTGCTATAGGGCGCGTGTGCTCACCAGACGGACAGAGAGAGACAGAGAGATAGAAAGCGAGAAATCACCCCCCAGGGGGATGGCCATGCCGCAATCCCTTTTCCTCCATTCTCCTCTCAGGATCTTGGGCATGCACGCACACGCACCCGGCGTGAGTTTTAAGCCACTGGGTCCAGGACGCGAACCATGGTCGACTACATGGGAGTCCAGCGACATAGCCATTATGCTAACTGCTGGTCCCTCTTTCTTTCTTTTTTAAATTGCAAGAGAGCATTTGCATTGACCAGAGAGAGACAGGCGGAGGTGCGAGGAGAGGGAGAAAGCACCCCCAACGGGGCATTTTCATGCCACAATCTCTTCTCCATTTCTCTAGGCTGTTGGGATTTGGGGCACACATGCACACATGCTTATTTTTCAAGCTGCCGTGGCCAGGACTCAAAGTGTAGTCAGCTATGTGGGATCTTTCTCCCTTAACCATGAGGCTATGGGGCCAGCCCAGGGATGACTTTGCTATTAGCATTTTCATTAGTATAAATGATTAAGCTTTCCTCTATGCCAGTAACTAAATGTGTGGAACATCACTGCCCAGCACAAATTTCTCTGATGATGTTCTACATCTGTATTGTCCAGTATTGTGGCCACTGCTCACATTTAACTAGGAGTTTACAACCTACACAAGCCTATTCAATTACATATAGACAGATACAAATCTTTGACTCATTTTCAGATATTAACACAGAACATATACAAATAATCAACAACCAATATCTCATTCTGTTCCAAGTTTATCTGAAAAAAGTGGGTAAATTAATAACAAAGGGAAATATAATGTTAAAGAGAAATTAAATATGATGGAGAAAATGAGTCGGTAGATGAGGGGTGACTGCTTACCAAAACAGGAATGCTTTCTGTGTTTGGACATCATCAATTATGCCCCATTTTAGTGTCAGAGCAACTCACAATTCTCTGTAGCAAGGAATTTTAAAATATCCCAAATACTCACACCCCGGAGCAATAAGAAAGTAACAGAGGATATATTTCTACTTCTACTGAGCTTACCTTTAGAGTGCTGAAAAAGTGGGCTGCCTTGGTTTTCAGAGGCCCAAGATACCAATACCTGAGAAAGACCAAGATAAAAATCTGATGGGAATATTAAAAGACCTATGGGTGCGTCAGCTCCCATTCCCAACAGACCATTACATCGGTGTTATACCTCTACCATGAGTGGCTGCTCCAGAGGCTTAGGGATCGCGGCTGTGCAGAAGAGTATTACAGTGATTTTTAATCTGCATTTCAATGCCACGTCAAATGGCACATAACTAGTTACACAGAAAAAGATTCTTGCAATTTAAAAGGGCTATTTCACCAGAGTCTCCTTGAATTCACAAGTTTCCCTGTAACATCTGCTTTCAACCACAGACTGCAGTTGAGCACACAATCAAAAGAGCAGTGAGGAGAGGATGGAAAAGTCACAATGAGATGAGATGCTGTGTGATCTGATGTGTTACTCGCAAGTGTCATGAACGGATTCCTCAACCCCATATCCTCACAAAAATGCACTCAATGCACATGTGCGTGCATACGTGCACACGATTAAAATTTATAAACCAGTATAATTTTGAATTACTCATGTTATATAGCTTTAAGATGGCAAAGGTTGAATCTGGGAATGAAAGAGGATCTATTTCATATCGCTAAATCACAAAAGATACTGAAGAGAGGAAGATGTGTCGTTGGGATTGGAAAGTGACATGGAATCTTCTCTTAAAACTCACCTGTTGCCAATTGCTCCCTATTAAGTTTGATCAAATGCATTTAGTTAGCATCTACTATGTATATGCCAGAAACAGGACCAATACAGAGTATAAAACTGCTGCCTCTGGGAGCTTAAGATTTAGGAAAATAAGGAAAACCTCCCAAAGTAATAGAAAACAATAAATGACTCCATATGGCATAGTGTAAACTGATGGCAACTTATTGCTAAGGAGAAGCAAGAAGGGACAAAAATCACTAAGGGCCTAAAATCATTGGAGCAGCCATGCTTATGAAACAAATGCCACAAGAATAAAGTAACAGTATGGAACTCAGAAAGATGGGTCAGATTTAAATACATAAGAGAGGGAAGGAAACCATTCTAGGCAAGAGGAAGAGCAGAAGTATGGGAATCAGCAAGTGTAAGAGTCAAAGAAAGAAGAGAAAGCTCAAAAGTAAAGATGCATAATTACAGGATCAGGGGATGATGGCAGAGGGAACTGGGCCTAGGAGACTGGGCATAACGCAGTGGGCAATGTAAGGCTCTCCTAAGTCATTTCTCAGGTTAATATGATGCTCCTAAAAAAAGGCCTCAGTCGTCAACCTTCCTGTGTTGTATTCATAAAGCTCATTTTATAGTTACTGCTTATTTTAGTTGGCCAAATAGAATAACATCCTGACCCAGGCAGTTTATTCCAAAATTGTTGGCAGTTCCTTTGTCTCCACCAATAGTGAATGCCAACACCTTGCTGGTGGCCTTCCTATGGCCAGGTAGGTACAGTTTCTCCTAACCCTGCTGTTTCTTCCTTAACACATAGAGCAATTCAGTAAGTAGACAATCCTAGGTAAGGGATTATACAACAACAATCAGAATTTTAAAATTCTTTGTTCAGACACCAATCAAAACATGGACAAGTGTGTAAGATATTCCTAAAAGGGCTGACCTGTGCTTGTGCTTAAGTGTTAATTAACAAACATTTTAGGAAGCAATGTATTTACTCTCACCAGACTTTTTCAGGAGTAGCACAGCAATTCCACTTGCTGAGCTGCTGGAATTTGAGATTACGGATCAAACACAAACTGTGGACCAAAATAACCATGGTATACTTTCAAATAAAAAGATGTGAAGTATTTAAGGATGCACTGTGTGACACAATATGGTAATATCTCTCTTGACACTGCACTGTTGGGAATTTATCAGCAGGAATCAAAAGGTGAAACTGTGAGAGAAATGGAGGTAAAAAATGGTGGCAGGCTTGCCTAAGAAGTGAAAGAGGAGTTTCTCAAGGAAAGCTATGTGTGAGATCAATCACAATCCATTTAAACTATTTGCAAATGGGAGCCCTTGGTTTCAAGTAAAGGTGAAGAAAATCCACCCACCAGGTATGAGGTGAACTGCACTCAGTCTCCACAGCACTCCCTCAGAAAGTCCCTGCCTAGCCGGAACATAACACACTCTTCCTAAGCCAAGAGTTTCCGTTTCACACACTGGATTCTCCAAAGTAAGTCCTTTCCCCTGCGAAACCAGTGAAGGCCCTAGTGAGCTCCTCATCCACCCCGTTTCTTCCGTCTCACGCTCAGGCCAGAACTCCACCTTTCTTCCTCCTCTAAGAGCCTATGACCTCACGATCTCCTATGCCTTCCAAAAAACCCACCTCTCACGAAGTCTTCCCACCATTCCTGTTACACAAGCTCCAGAAAGTGGCCCAGACAGTGCCTTCTGCCTGGAACCCTGCTACATGTGGCAGGATGACCGCAATCCAGTCTTCCCTTCTAATAGAGCATAGCCCGTGCCCAGATTTATGTCTAAAAACAGACATACCCACCTTCTCTTCCGCTACCCGCCTGCCTAGTGCCAAAGAATCTGGAACTTTCTCCAACCTCTGAATATAGGATTTAAGCATCTATCTGATCGCTCCTACCTCCATTACACATGCATAATTCAACCTCCAGGCCCACCAGAATTATCCCCAAAAGATCATTGTATATTAAAACCTCAAAGGCAGGGACAGCATAAGACTTTATAAAAATGATCACACATCAATATAGTTAGTAATCCTTTACTTGCTAACTTCAACGCCGGCATCTCTGAAGGAGCCCCATCGCAGGCCAGTCATGGCAAAGACAGGTTGTTCCTTTTCACCCTGGAAGTTAAATACATTTCATTTCAATTCGGGATTACAGTAACTTGGAACTCTCAGCATGTATGTACTCTGCAAATGTTCATGGCCTACTCTTTATCAAACCAAAATTCTTAAAGATATGTTCAACCTTTAAAGATATTAACCCTATAAACATGCAGTAAAAGTACTTGAATAAGCCATACTGTCAAATGAAACTAACTTTTGCACATTAGGACTCATGCATCTGCTAGCAAGGGAATATATTACATACACCACAGATTGAGGAATACCCAACTAAGCTGGCTTTTGGACCAGTCAGTAGGCAGGTCTCTCTCATGTGTTTGTTCAAGGCAAAGATAATTTAAGCCTGTATTCACTACAGAAGTTTGAGAGCTCTCAAGCAAGATCAGAATCTGGATATTCTTAAATATTTTACCTAAATATCTGAAAATATAGTCAAATATTTGTCACAATGAATCAGAATAAAAAGTGATACGGGGGGGGGGGGACCAGCAGTTAGCGTAATGGCTGTGTCGCTGGACTCCCACGTAGTCGACCGCGGTCCGAGTCCCGGACCCGGCGGCTTAAACTCACGCCGGGCACGTGTGCGTGCGTGCCCAAGATCCCGAGAGGAGAAGGGATTGCGGCGTGGCCATCCCCCCTGGGGGGTGATTTCCTGCTTTCTGTCTCTCTGTCTCTCTCTGTCTGTCTGGCGAGCGCACGCGCCCTATAGCAAAGGCCTCTCCAGAAAAAGAAAAAAAAAAAAAAAGTGATACGGGGGACCAGCCACTGGTGTAATAGCTATGTTGCTGGACTTCCAGGTAGTCGACTGAGGTTCGAGTCCTGGACCTGGTGGCTTAAACTCACGCCAGGCTCGTGTGCGTGTGTACGTGCCCAAGATTCCAAGAGGAGAACGGAGGAGGAGGGATTGCGGCGTGGCCATTCCCCCTGGGGGGTGATTTCTCACTTTCTGTCTCTGTCTTCCTGGAGAGTGCACATGCCCTATAACAAAAACCTCTCAAAAAATAAAGAAAAGAAAGTGATACAGAACCGTACCACGGAGGTACACAGGTAGTGCCATCTTTTGGCAGGCTAGAAGCTTCAGGGAAGGTCCAGGTTCAGTTCCCAGGCCAGCCTGAACATACAGGGCAGTTTTATGCACCTGTGATCCTGGCTAATTGAGCAGCTAGGGCAGAAGGATTGCCAAAGTGTGAGGCCCTATCAAAAATACCTCTCTCTCTCTCTCTCTCTTTCCTTTTCCTTCTCTCCTCCCCTTTCTCTCATAAAGGTAACAAAAAGTGATTTAAATTTAGTCCACTGTCTGAGGCCAGCAGATGGCATAGTGGTTACCTCACTGGACTCCCACATGGCCAACTACAGTACGAGTCCCGGACTAGGTAGCTTGAAACTCATGCCAGGTGCATGTGCATGTGTGACCATGATCCCAGGAGCAGAATGGAGAAGGGACTGTGGTGTGGCCATCACCTTGGGAGGTGATTTATCATGTTCCCCTCACTATCTGTCTCTCTCTCCTTCCTCAACGAGTGCATGTGCCCTAAGACAAAAACCTCTACCAAAAGAAAAACAATTTAGTCCAATATCAAATGTTAGATATAAATATTATGGTTAAATATTGCATATGAAAATCAGTGAGTTCTAATAAGTCAGTGAATTAAGCAATATACAGAAAAAGTACACAACAGAGCTGATGCGCCGAAGAGATTATACTCCACAATGAACTATCCTTAAAGTACAAGCAATACATGTACCAAGATTCTAAATGGGATTTTTCCTGTAGCTCAGAAGTTCAGCCTAAATCCCAAGAACTAAAATTCTGGTAGGCACTGAGTAACCCCCTCATACGTTTTTGTTTTTGTTTTTTTCTTATTTACATTTAATCATGTCTTTACAGTGTACATTTCTTTTTCCAGCACAAACACCATGCATGTCAGTCAAGACAAAAAATATTACTATGTACATTATCATCAGCAAATAGCTGCTAATTTTTTTTGTCAATTAAGCATACTTTCGCTTTTTTCCTTTTCCTTTCTCTTCTCTCTCTCCCTTCCATACTAAGCTTTTTCCCCCACATTTTATTGATTCACAAAAGATCTTAAACTAAAAATATGGACAAAGCTAGAATCTAGTGATGAGTGCACTGTAATTTTCTATTGAAACTTTTTTTTCTTTCTCCATTCCCTCTTTTACTAAAGAGAGGTATAAACTAACATTTTTGAAAAAAAGAAAAAAGTAGGTTAATCTTAATTTGGTCTGTTATTTGCAGAAGTTAACATTCAACATTATTATTGATATTTCTGAACTTGTCCCTATCATTAGGTTGGCCTTTTTCCTGGTCATTTTTTGTTCTCTTATTTCTATGTGACTTTAGTTTTCCTGGTATAGCACTCCCTTCAGAACTTCTTGAAGAGCTGGTCTGGTGTTGGTAAATTCCTTCAGGCTTTATCTGAGATGTTTTGGGCTATTCTTCCTATATGAAGGATAATCTTGCCAAATATAGTATTCTTGGTTTAAATTGTTTTTCACTTAACACTTTGAATATATTTTCTCATTCTTTCCTTGCCTACATTGTTTCTTACTAAAGGTCCAATGTTAGCTTGATGGGGTATCCTTTAAAAGTAACTTGATGTTTCTGTCTTGCCAATTTTAGTATCTTGTCTCTGTCTGTGGTTTTGTTCAGTCTGGCTATGATGTGCCTTGGAGAAGACCTTCTTGGATTGATTCTATGTGGGGTTCTTTGTATTTCTTGGGTCTGGATATTTGAATGCCTCTCTAGGTTTGGAAACTTTTCTTCCAGGATTTCATGGAATAATGCTCTGATTAGTTCGTTCACCTTCTGGAATACCAGTTATCTGGATGTTAGGGCGTTGAATGGTATCTAGTATTAATCGTATATTATTCTCATTTTGGGGGGTTATTTTCTCAGTCTTTTTGGTGAATTTTTCTAGGTCAGAGGATCTATCTTCTACATCTGAGATTTGATCTTCTGCATGATCTAATTTGCTTTTAATACTTTCAAGAGAGGTTTTTATTTCCTGTATCATAGCCTTTATCTCTAACAGTTCCATTTGACTCTTTTTCATGATGTGCATTTCCTCTTTGAGATCATACAAGAACTTCCTCACCTTCTGGAAGCCCCCTCATTCTAAAGAGATGACAAATGCTAGACACGATTCTGTGGAATTTACTAAAAGAAAGCAGAGCCAGCCTGATTTCTATCATGCCATCTACCCACCAAATCAAGTATAGGCAGAAGATTAAGCACTGAAGGAAAATCCTTTACACTGGAAGTTGGTGGCCTAGAAAAAATATGCTAAATCTTCTCCTCAGGGGAGGGAGTGCTTCCCCCCAACCCCACTTTCACCCACCTCCCCATTATGCCAAACCCAAGTGAGGGACTTCTCAGGTAATCACACACATACAGGAGAAACCTGAAGGAAAAATACTCCCTCTCATCTCTTCACTGTGTTAGGTCATTGGAAAAATCATGCTGTGTTTTTCCGGTTTTCTATGAAAAATACATCATGACTTTCCCAATGACCCAATATATCTGCTCGTGCCATGGATTTGCTTTTCTGCTCCACTTAAGCAAGGCATGAGGGCACTAGAGAGCGACGGCAAAGCAAAGAGGCGATGGTGAGGAACTCACCTGCTGGCATCCTAAAGACATATTAGTTTCCCAGGTGCTCAGTGGATTTTGTGGAAGATGGCAAGGCTTTGAGTCAAGACAGTACTCTCTCTAAAAGTCTGGCCCAAGGGCCATAGTCCTGAATGGCTGTGAAGGCCCAAGCCTGGTTGCTGAGGGAGTGAGTTCAAAGAGGCAGAGCTAGAACAGATCTCTAACATCAGAAAACCAAATCATGGAGAGGTATCCCAGGGAACTCATATGAACCCATGAGAGAACCAGCACTAGACATCAGCAATTGAGGAGAAACTATAAAATTATCTCTTACATAAAATGGTCTATCTCTGGGCACCCAGTGGTGCAGTGGTTAAGGCTTCGGGATCCCAGATGGCCAACTAACTACCTGGTTTGAGTTTTGGGCCCCAGTGGCTTGAAAAACTTGCTGGTGCCCAAAATCCAGAGAGGGGAATGGAGGAGAAGGGATTGCAAGGTGGCCATCTCCCCTAGGGGGGTGGATTTCTCACTTTATCTTTCTGTCACTCTCTGTTGAGCACACATGCCCTACAGCAAAAACTTAAAAAAAGAAAAAGTGGACCTCTAATTCACCAGTGACAGGGGAGCTAGAAACAACAGGAAGAGAAGAGAGCAGCATGAACAATTAGGTACTACACAGATCTAGAGGGGTGACTGCTAATTAATATGAGGTGATGGAAGCTCTGTTGATACAGTGGCATGCAAACAGAGCCCTGACACACATGAGCAACCCAGGTAAGGCCAGAGAGGAGAACGAGACCAAGTATGTTTAGCCGTGAAGGTTTCTGAATGGCTCCTGCTTTTATTGGGAAATGGAAAGCTATCGAAGGGCTTTGAGTAGAGAAGTGCCATGCCTCACTGATGACTGCACACTAGCCATAGTGTACAGAATTGGGGAGCCCAGGTAGAAGGAAAAATGGCAGTCAATGGACTCTTGCCTGCAACTATCCAAACGAAAGAGGAATGTGCCTAGACCAGCGTGGAAACAACAGAGATGGGAAGAAATGCTAGACTCTGGATATATTTTGAAGACATAACTTAAGCCCATCAATGCTGTGATTCCAAGTCAATCAAATAACCTGAATTCCAAAGAATAAGCTACTCCAAAGGAGTGATGATACATAAGGAAGGGTTTACCTGGCAGAGCATGGGAGGAGGCAGCCACCAAACAAGTAAGATGAAATCAGTCATTGTCCCAAGTATTCTATTATTTTTTTAGCTCTTTTTATATTCAAAACAATTATGGGAGATAGAAAGATTACTTATGGTTCAAAGGTAATCAGTACAGGCAGTAAAAATAACACTACAGGGCCAGCAGGTAGTGTGGAGACGAAGCCCACTAGATCCTGTATTGCCAACTGTGTGGTCTGAGTCCTGGACCCCACAGCTTAAAAAATATGCTGAGTGCATGTATGTGCATGCCCAAAATCTTGACAGAAGAATAGAGAAGAGAATGCAGTGTATCTGGCCCCCCTGAGGGATGCTTTTTCACTTTCCCTCTCTCTCTGTGGTAAATACAAATGCCCTACAGCAAAAATTAAAAAAATAAAGGGACCAGCAGATGGTGTAATGGCTGTCACTGGACTCCCATGTGGTCGACTGCAGTTCAAGTCCTGGACCTGGTAGCTTAAACTCACACCAGGTGCTTGTGTGTGCATGCCCAAGATCCCGAGAGGAGAATGGAGGAAAAGAGGCTGTGGTGTGGCCATCCCTCTGGGTGGTGATTTCTTGCTTTTTGTCTTTCTGTCTCTCTCTGTCTTTCTGGTGAGCGCACATGCCCTATAGCAAAAACCTCTCAAAAAAAAAAATTATAAGAAAATATAAAAAGGCAATATAACTCTACTGAGAAGAAACAGAAAGAAAATCTTTTATATAACAAAGAGACCAAGAGATAAGATCTAAATTGACATATCAAAAAGTAGCTTTATATAACACGTTAACACTCCTAAACTGTACACATAAAAATCCTAAGATGGAAAACTTTATGTTACAGTTTCTAACCACAATTTTTTTAAAAAAGTAGAATCATAAACATATTAATTAGAGATAACAACTAGAATTTACAGGTAAAATTATGTTCCTCTATGGAGTAATATCTGGGATGGGTAGCAAAAGGGACTGTTATTTTCACCATAATCTCATTTGGGCCACTCCATTTTATTTTAACATGTATATGTGCATTGGATTGATAATTTTTCAAAAACTGAAGACTTTACCTTGATTTGCAAGACATCGAGTGGAACTGTCTCTCCTTTCACAATGGCAAGTGCAGCATCTGTAATATGTCTAAAGAACACAAAAAGGAAATGACTACATTGGAAAAATAAGCAACACCTCCTTCCCCACCCCCGGTCCCTACACACCCCCCCACCCCCCCACCCCCACACACACACACACTCTCTCTCTCTCTCTCTCTCTCTCTCTCTCTCTCTTCCTGCCCAGAATATCAGCAGTTGGGTCAGGAAAAAGACACAGTCCTTCAAAATAGTCAGGTGGCCAGCTCCAAGGCCTGGTAGTTAAGGCAGCTAGATCCCACATGACCAACCACACAGTCCGAGTTCCAAACCTGGTGGCTTGGGAAACAAGCTGGGTGCATGTATATGCGTGCCCAACATCCCAACAAGAGGAATAGATAGAAGAGAAAGGACTGTGGCATGATCATCCCCAAGGAGGGGATGGGTCGTGTTTACTTCCTCTCCCTCCCTCTTTTTTTCTGTTATTTCCTGGCAAGGGCACATTCCCTCTAGCAAAAAAAAAAAAAAAAAAAGGAAAAGAAAAAAAAGGCTTAGAAACCAAACAAAAGAGTATACAAGAATTACTGACACAAATACAGTGGAAGGTTCTGATAAGTGTTCAAAGAAGGCTTCTGCAAGAAGTTTCTACAAGGCACCAATCATTTATTTATTTAACATTTATTAAGTCTCTACATTGTGCTTGACTCATATTTACCATTGGAAAATAAGATATTTAAATAAAAACGTATCATCTTTTATTCATTATAAGAAATTCAGGAACTTCAGAAGGACAGTATTTCTTTTTATTCTAATATCCAGAAAGAGGATAAGGTTAAGTTTTGTTTTTTTTTTTATAGTTAATCTTAACAAAATAAATCCAGAAACCAAGCTGTATTTCTTATTCACCAAGGTTATTAGGATGCATTCAGTTTAATTGCTAATTCTTTCGTTCAAAGACACAAGACTGTTCTTATCTACATTCTGATAGTCACTTGAAAATTCTATCAGTAAAAGAGTATTCATCAAAAGACACCTAGAACTGATATCATTCAAGGGATGTAAAACTATGCAGATAGAACCAGTTCAAAAGTTGCTACTTTAATTAGAACTGAGGTTAGGCACATGTAAATACACAACAGACAGTCAACAAAGGAGTATTTCATCAACAAGGGGCTAGGAATAAGATATTTGGTCTCTTGGCCAGCCACAATGGCATGGCAGTAGCTTGATGCCCTGCCTTGCAGAGGTCACATGGGAAGGTCCTGGGCTCACATCCCCAGGTTTCCCTATACACACCAGGCACCTGTGCATCTGCCTTTGGTCCTAACTGGCTGAGATTTGAGGAGGTAGAGATGGTGGCATAAAGACCAGAGGTGCCTGTCTTTCCCTCTTTCTCTTTAATGGAAGAAATACAAATGAATAAACTTTAAAAAAATTAAACATATTTGCTCTTGAAGAAGAGAAAATAAGTGGACCCACATCAGGCACTTCCTCACCCAGCCTGTCCACCCCTCCCATAACCTATCTGCTGTCTCTGAACTTGGCTGGCCATTCTCATCCTTCAGATCTTGCCTGAAATATCACTGTCTGGGACCTGCAGTTGGCATTAATGGCTATGTTGCTGGACTCCCATGGAGTCCACTGCAGTTCAAGTCCTGGACCCGGTGGCTTAAATTCACTCCGGGCGTGGGTGCATGTGTGCCCAAGATCCCAAAAGGAGAATGGAGAAGGGATTACAGCGTGGCCGTCCGCCCTGGGGGAGTGGGGGGTGAGTTCTCGCTTTCTGTCTCTCTCTGTCTTTCTGACAAGTGCAGGTGCCCTATAGCAAAAACCTCTCAAAAAAAAAAAAAAAAAAAAAAAAAAAAAAAAATCACTGTCTGAGGCCTACCCTAGGCCAGCCTAGACGTAGGTCCTTGTCTATAATTCTCTACCACCTCAGTGAT